>JAEQBH010000190.1:0-631511 GCA_016808115.1 Tetrastigma voinierianum
AGGTCATATTTGCAAAATGGTATTTGTATTCAAACTTTTCTTACTAGTTAAAAATATAAGCTATCAGTCTGTTTTAACCTTTCTCCCTTAATTCAACTTTATCCTTTTCAAATAAGTGATAAAGGCTTAGAAACCAAATATAAAGACCATTCACCATGAAGTTGTGCAGCTTTTTATGTCCAAAAAGCTTCGTAAATCGTTATAACTCCAAGGTTAAGAATAATTATAAACCATTGAATAAAGTCCTACAATGGATTAGGTATCCAATACCTAATAAAAGGATCGATTCAAAGTGATTTATAATGCAACAATTTTTTCTTCAAATTTGATATGAAATCCTGATTTCTGCAAATTCGATCAAACCGTAAGATAGATACAAAACAAAGATTTACGCTCCATTTGGACATTATGAGTGGAATGTAATGCCGTTTGTCTAAAATGTCTCTTATGAGTTTCAAAATATGATGAATTGAAAATCTTCAATGAATATACTAGGTTTTCCATAGTATATATTGATGATGTTCTCATTTTTTTCAAATTCATTAGAAGAGCATTTCAAACATTTAAAAATATTTCAAAATTTTGTTAGGGATAATGGTTTAGTAATATCTGCAACAAAAATCAAATTATTTCAAGTAAAAATTAGGTTTTTAGGATTTGATATTTATCAAGGCCAAATAAAACCTATACAAAGAGCAATTGATTTTGCAAACAAATTTCCTGATGAAATCAAAGATAAAACTCAACTCCAAAGATTTCTAGGTAGCCTCAACTATGTAGCTGAGTTTTACCCAAACCTTAGGATTTTGATTAAGCCTTTATTTCAAAGGTTGAAAAAGAACTTACACCTGTCCGAGGAACATACCCAAAGTTGTCAAACAAAGTTAACCTGTGCTAAGGAACTCGTCTAGGTATCCTTCAATCACGCTTCCTATTATGTGCATGTATGCCCTTCAAATATGTTATGGTGGATTTTGAAACAAGATTTTCAAAACAAAATCTCAATTGTTAGATTTCACTCGCTTCTGAGCGGTCCCTAATTAAATTACTTCCAACTGCTAAAAGAGATTTTAGCCATTGTTTTATGCATACAAAAATTTCAAAGTGATGTTTTCAACAAAAAATTTCTTTTAAGGGTTGATTGCAAAAGTGCAAAAGAGATTTTACAAAAAGATGTTCAAAATTTGGTTTCAAAACAGATTTTTGCTAGATGGCAAGTTATTTTATCTGTTTTTGACTTTGACATTGAATTTATCAAAGGTTCTTCAAATGTTTTACCTGATTTCCTTTCTCTTGAATTTTTACAGGGAAAATGAGCAAAAACAAAGAACCCATCAAACCAACTTCCAAAGCCTCATATGCAATGCAAAAACTCCCAACCTCAAATCGTTTCGAGGTTCTAGGGAAATCCCTACACCCATCCTTCCAAACTCCTCAAAAAGTTGTTTACCACACAAAAGAAAAAATAACGCTATTGCGTATTTGTAAGCCGATCACAGCATCGCCGTGAAGTGGAAATCAAAAAGATTTTTCAAAATGAAAAATATTTCATTTCCAATGAAATACTCAAAACTCGTAATTTCTACGAATTTATACTCGTAGATACGGAGTCTGTACAAATATCGCATATCATGAACCCTGAGGGTAATGATATTGCCTATTCAAAATGCAAGATTTTAAAAGTCTTAAATGAAAAAGATTGGAATCAAAATATTTTTACTCACAAAAGACTTTATGAACATTTTGATCCTCAATCTTTTGATTTTTATGACTACAAAAATGCTTGGTACCATACATTTTGTATCAGGCCAAAAACTCATTCCTGGTTTTTCAACTGGAATGAAAAAGTTCAAAAAACCTTTCCAAACCTAAGCCGTGAATGGTGGCTTTTGCCAGAGCTACCCGCATATTTTTTGTCCTGAAATTAGCAAAAGTTTTGAATATTTCAAATCAAATTGTGAAAGCTTTTTCCCTTCTGGAAATAGTTATTCACTATTCTTTTGTTCTCAATTAAGAATCCCTTGGATTCTTTGTTAGGATCTTTGTATCCACCGTTCATATCCAAACTCATTCCCTCAGTATTTGGCTAGGGAATTCAAAATCAAATGGTGGGCCGCTTTCAAAATCTCAGAAGCCCAAACTTTTGATGCTGTCAAAAAATGGACTGAAGCCCAAAAGCCCAAGTTGAAAAAGCCTACAACTTCAAAGCCTAAGGTACCTATTTGGTCCCAACCTTTACCAGGCCCAATTACAAAAAACTCATTTCCTTCAAATTCAGCATACAGGGCTTATCTCAAAAAGATCCAAGAGGAAGCGACAGAAACACTCTCCAAACTTGCTGACTCAGACTCAGATGACGAAGATACAAAGAAGTAGCACAAATTCTTTCCTTCAAGCAAAGAAATGAAGACATGTGCTCCTAAGCCTCGCCACACTCTCTAGTAATGGGAATAATATTCAAAAGCCTATGCCTCAGAGAAAGCACAGGTTCAAAAATTCCAAGAGATCAAACCTTCATGCTCTCCATTGATAGATTTGATGAAGAGTGGAAAAACTGGGCATACAAATGGTGCGATAGTATCTTAGACAAATTCAAAAGATAAGAAAGACATTGTGTCTCCCACTTTCAAAAAGCAAATGATCCACTTGCAGAAAGAGACAAAAGTGATGACTCAAAAGCAACTTGCTTTACAAAAGTAGGATAAGATTCCTTACTTTTTCAAACCACATGTGATCCACTGTGTGGACGTCAAATTTTTATTTTCAAATCCACGGATTTCAAACTTGTTGAAGTCCGCAAAATTTTCCTATATATGAGGTCTCCTTTCATAGGGCAAGATTAGTTTTAGTGAGAGAAAGAGAGTTAGAGAGAGAAGCTCTGAGAGCCTTGTTCCTAGCTCAGCTCACTGTTAAAGCTTTCCTGTTCAAAAGCTTTCAACAAAGTTTGTAAGTTTTCAAATTTCAATAAAATTTCATTTCAAATTTCAATACTATTTGTATTTTGATTCAAATTTATGCATACTGTTTAGTTGTTTTTACTATTCAACACTGCATATCATCAACTTCAAATAGTATATCAGGCTGGAAACTTCAAACCTCCTGAACCCACTATAATGGAGTTTCAACAGGAAACCTGTTGTATACAACGCCGCCGTACTATTGAAGAAATTCAAATATACCGTTACTCTGCCAAAATTTCAATTATTTACTGTTCAAAATTTAGCTGTTTAAAGGTCCCGAAGACTTTGCATCGAGCTGCTCTGCAAAAATTTTTACTTAAATTTGTATTTGTATTCTTTCAAATAATTGTAATTCCCACAAGCAGGCCACACACCCAAAGGTATCCTCGTTGGTCACCAGAAGCCCTCAGGTGTGGTAGGTGGTCCCTGGTGAGGTCCTCTAAATGTTAGAATCCCACTATGTAGAAAGGTAGAATGCCAAATTTTATCAAAAATTTAGGCAGACTGGTCAAATACTAGTTCATCTAGGATTGATGAACAACTTAGGGCAATACAGAAAACACCCAACAATTTGAAAACAAACTTTCGTTTCTATGTAAGACGAATGTAAAAGACATCAAAAAATCGTGAATGCCCACAAAACATCAAAGAACTATACAAAATAGGAACTTTGAATTTGCGTGATTATAGAATTAAAATCTCTGAAAACACTCATTTAATAGGTTCTGAAACAGAAACTATTGAACTTCTAGATCCTAAAGATCTAGAACAAATTCAAAAGGAAAAATTCAAAATTCTTCATATAGGAGCTATCTAGGTAGCAGCCAAACCCTTAACCAGGTTAGGGTTAGACAACCTATATATGTATATGTTCCTCGCGATGCATATTACAAACCAATTCCCAGCATTCCCTAAATGGTTAATGCAAACAAATACATCCCTTGGTCCGGTGTATTTTAATTGCTATCCAAACTTAGAGTTAGACTATATGAATGATAAGAGCATTCATAAAGCCTTGACTCTAAACATTCAAACTTAAAACTATGATATGGATCCTAGATCTAGAAACATACTTATAGTATACAGAGTATACTATAAAGTAATGACTTCAATAGTTAATCCAAATTGTCTTTTGTCTTCCCCAAAAGATCAAACATTAATTTGGCAAGCAAATGAAAAGAACTCAACGCTTATAATCTCCAGTAAAACCTATTCCTTGGGAATGTTTAACACAGTCCTCGGAATGGAATTTCAAACAGCTCTTAGCCCCAAAACCAATTGAACAACCCAAACTCTTATCCATAATAGAAGATAATCAAGGAAATGTTCAAATTAACTTTGAACCAAGAAAGAGAGTCTATCAAGAATATATTCGCAAGGTCTTCTAATTCCTTTTAGAAATTAGGAACCTTCTAGAAAAATCAGGCAGCCAAATTCTAAATCTTGAAGAAGTAGATACCCTCTACTATTCCGCATTTAAAATACAAGACATGAAACAAATATTCAAAATTTCAGATAGGTCTCCAACATTTTCTTTCAAATGATGTCACCAAATGGATGAGCCCTCTCACCAACATGATGACAACAGAAATGTATTTAAAGAGACAAAGAATATCTAAGAATGAAGCAAAATCCAAGTTAACATAAAGAAAAAGGCAAATTATTTTTCTCAAAACTATCAAAGAAACAAAGAGAAAATTTAGGAGATCAATGGAATATTCAATGGAAATGAATATTCCAATGTTCACATATTTTGATATTTATGCCGCAAATAATCAAAATAAACATCCTTTTCGCAAATTATTAATATGTTCCAAAAGAATGGAAGTCAGTCACTACTTTTGAAAGAAGATAGTATCAACTCATCCTCCTTGGAAGAAAATAAAATCAAAGCTCATGAGAATGTTGCATCACCATTTAAGCATATAGCTTCAAATGATGATTTAACAACAAAATTAAAAGATATAAAAAAGTAATTTAAACAACAAATAATTTATAAATCAAATATTAGGGACAATTTCTCCTCACTAAACACTGAAGGAAAATCGTTAAGAACAACATGCACTGAAAATGAAGAAAAAGAGAAAAAATTAGATAAAAAGTCTTAAAATCTTATATTCAAACCAATGCAACCTCTAAAATTTGGAGGAAACAAAAACAATGATGAATTGATAAAAATTTTAACTCAAAAATTAAGTTCAATAGAAACAAAAGATCCTTCTTCTTCAAAAGATCAATTAAATTTTATAAGTGGTTCGTAAACAGAAGCTCGTGACGTAAACACTTATATAAAATTGATACTTCTGAAAAAGAAAAAGATCAAATAAACAAGTTAAAAACTTGGCATCAAAGATCAAAATTTTTTTATCAAAGGCCGACTCCTCCAGATTTACAATTTGAAGAACATCATTTAAAGCAAAATAGTTACAATAATTATGCCATCTATTCTTGGAATATAGATGGGTTATCTGAATATGAAATTTTTGTCGTCCTTCGAGAAATCCAAATGGCAGGAACTGCTTATTTGATGGAAGAAGATGATCATAATGTCGCTCTACCTAATCCCCACAGATTTTATCAGTACATTAAAATTTTGGTGGGTAAATTTTCACCGATCAAGAAAATTTTGAATTACCCATAGCTACAATATGATGGATATCAAGACGCTCATTCAAATTATTGTATGCTATAGTCAAACATTTTACAGTGATCAAAATGTTTTTTGTAGAAAGAAGTTCAAATTTTACAAAATCTTAAGATGTAGAACACTCAAAGGATTTTAAATGGTATCAAGGACGCAGTTCTTTAGCAAAACTAATGACTCGAGAAGATGCTAGAGCATCTTTTTGGAAAGAAAAATTCCTTTATGGACTTCCAAGAGCATTCTCTGAAAAAGTTCAAGAATCTCTTAGGGAAAGATATAATGGAACAATTCCTTATGACGATCTAACTTATGGAGATCTCATATGTGAAGTAAAAGGAAGGTCTAAGTTGTGGTAAATTCAACTTAAACTTCACTTCAAATTAAAAAAGCACCTAAAGCTTTGTGAAAAGATTTAGGTTCTTTTTGTTCTCAATATGGCATTCAAATGCCAATTGCACCATCTCAAAAGTTCCTATTTTAAATTCATAATCTTTTTTAAATTCAAAAGTTCCTATTTTGTATAGTTCTTTGATGTTTTGCTTGGGCATTTCCCAATTTTTGGATGTACTGCCCACCTCTATGTAAACAAGTTTGTTTTCAAATTGCTGGGTACTCAGATTTGCCTAAGTTGTTCATCAATCCTAGATGAACTAGTATTTGAACTAGTACCTACAAATTTTTTGATAAAATTTGACATTTCTACCCTTTCTACATAATTGGGATTCTAACATTTATGATCTCACCACCGACCACCTACCACACACTGTATTTTTACGCCACTCAACGGATACACTGGGTCGACCAACAATTAACCGGTGGGAATTACAATTATTTTGAAAGAATACAAATACAAATTTAATCAAAAATTTTGTAAGAACTTGGCTCGATAATTCAATTCTTTTCAGACCTTTAAACAAATTTAAATTTTGAACAAGAATAATTGAAATTTTGCGTAGTAACTAAGATATTCAATTTCTTCACACAAGACGTAAGGGCGCTTGCGGTACAACAGTTTCCTCGTTGAAACTCCACTATAGTGGTTCAGAGGTTTGAAGCTTCAACATATACTATTTCAAGTCGAGATATGCAAGTAAGTTGAATAGTAAAACAACTAAACAAAGATGCACAATTTGAACTCAAAACATAAATAGTATTGAAATTTGAAATGAAATTTTATCGAATTAAAACTTACAAACTTCGTTTGAAAGTTCTTTAACAGAAAGCTTTAACAGCTGAGTCGAGCTGTGAACAAGGCCTCAGAGCTTCTCTCTCTAACTCTCTTTCTCTCACTAAAACTAATCCTGCCTAACAAAGGAGACATCTCCTCCTTATATAGAAAATCTCAAGCACTTCAACATGTTTCAATCCTCGTGGATTTAGGCAACAAATTGACGTCCACACAAATGCGATCATTGCCAGCTTGAAAAGTAAGGAATCTATCCTACTTTTGTAAAAAGCAAGTTGCTTTCTTGGAGTCATCACTTTGTCTTCTTCTCGCAGTTCGATCATTTGTTGAAAAGCCGAGCATGCATCATTACATCCCTGCCTTTTCTTATCTTTTGAATTTGTCTAAGATACTATCGACCATTCGTATGCCCAGCTTCCACTCTTCATCAAATCTATCAGTGGAGAGCATGAAGGTTTGATCTCTTGGAATTTTTGAACCTGTGCTTTCTCTGAGGCATAGGCTTTTGAAGATATTGATATTCCCATTACTCAAGGGGAGTGTATGGGAAACCGAAGCACATGTCTTCATTTTGCTGCAGGAAGGCTGTGGTCGCTTGTCAGATCTTCACATCCGAGTCCTCGAGTCAAGTTTGAGAGCCACGCTCTTCGATTTTGGCATGTGCCCTCAGACGCCGACTCAAAGGAATGAATGGTAATCGGGTCTGCAAAGGTTAGACCAAATAGGTACCTGGCTTGCTGTAGGCTTTTTCAACTCGGGCTTTCGCTTCACCATTTTTCGAAGGAAGATCAAAAGTTCGCTTCGAGATTTTGAAAGCGGCCCACCATTTGATTTTGAATTTAGCCAACACCGATGAAATTCCACTTGGATACTTTAACGGTGGATACAAAGATCCCAACAAAGCAATCCAAGGATTTTAATTGAGAACAAATTTAATAACTGGCTTCCAAAAGGAAAAGCTTCACACCTGGAGATGAAATATTCAAACTTTTGCTAATTTCAGACAAAATTATCCTGAGTAGCTCCCATGTAAAAAGCCACCATTCCCGAAACCGCCTTGGAAAGGTTTTTTGAACTTTTCATTCCAAATTGAAAAACCAGAATTGAAAGCTTTCGGCCCATACAAAATGTATATGATCAGCATTTTTGTAAAATATATAAAATCAAGTAAAGATTGAGGATCAAAATGTCTGTAAAGTCTGCGGAGTAAAAATATTTTGATTCCAATATTTTTCATTTAAGACTTTTAAAATCTTGCATTTTGAATGGCAATATCACAAATCTCGTGGTTCATGAGCATGATATCTGTGACAGACTGTGATTTCACAAAGATAAATCAGTAGAATTTACTGATTTTGAGTATTTCATCTAAATGAAATATTTTTCATTTTGAAAATCTTTTGATTTCCATCAATTTAAACTCCATATATGATCGCCTTCAAAATCTTAAGAAAATATTTTTCTTTGTGTGGTAAACAACTTTTTCAGGAGTTTGAAAGGATGGGTGTAGGGATTTCCCTAGAACCTCGAAACGATTTGAGGTTGGGAGTTTTTGCATTGCATATGAGGCTTTGGAAGTTGGTTTGATGGGTTCTTTGTATCAAACTATGATCATTAATATATTAAAAAATTGGAATAGTGACTAATATAAACACTATATTATCAAATTTATAAGTTTTATATCAATTTCTTATGTTATTAACGTAGTTTTTAGTTATTTGTATTTTTGATATGTAAGTTTGAATCAATAATATTATTTTTTCTTTCAAAAAAATATTTATTAAATAATTAATTTGATATGCAAAATCTTAAAGGACATATTACATATTTGTTTTTAACTTTTTAATTATTATTGTTTCTTAAAAAATATACTTTCTAATTTTGAAAATACAATTAACAATTTTTTTTCTAAAATTTTTATAAATATTAACTAAAATTTCACTCACACTTCATGACTTAGGATTTGTTTGGTAATTTTAATAAAATTATCATATTATCCATGTAATCGTAATCCAATTTCAATAATAGAAAAGAGATCCTGCCACTTTATCTCTCATATCTTTTTGTTTATAAGTCAAGTTCATAACTCAGTTCAATATTAAAGACCACTCTAGTTTTATACTTCATGACTTAGGATTTGTTTGGTAATTTTAATAAAATTATCATATTATCCATGTAATGTAATCCACTAATAATAGAAAAGAGATCCCCTCTGCCACTTCTATCTCCTCATCTTTTGTTTATGTCAAGTTCATAACCAGTTCAATATTAAAGACCACTCTAGTTTTATATATATATATATATATATATATATATATATATATATGGAAATAGGAGTTTATCAAATCCTCATTTTAAAATAATCTTTTTATTTTTAACTATAAAAAATTAACAATAAAAATAATTATAATTATAAAAGTTATGGAAGATCTTGATTTGCTTTGAACTGAAGATCATTAATAATTCATTTTATTCCTAAAACAAAATTCATTTTATAAAACATAAAAATAATAAATTATTATTAAAAAATTTAAATAATTTTTAAAACATGTTAAAAGATAATAGCTGAAAAAGATTGTAAATACCAAAGAAATGGAAGTTTGGTTCATGCTGTTTTCTTGTTCTTATTAATCATTTTTAATAAGAGGAACATCAAACATTTTTGATGTTCTTAAAATTATTCTTATTATTTAAATTTAATAATTTTATTTCTTAAAAGAAAATCAAACAATATAGTTTTTATATTTTATTTGTTATTCTTATTATTTTTAAAAATAATTTTAAAACTTTAAATAAACTAGCCAAAATTACCCTCAAGTTAATTTCCATCATTAAAAAAAAAGGAAAAGCCGTAGAGAGCACTAGTTTTATGTGTATGCGTGGATAAGAAAAGGACAAATAAATATCTTAAAATAAAACTTAGAGATAAAATTTGGTATATTTAATTAAATAATGAGTAAAGTTGTTTAATAATGAAAAGACTTTAAAAAAAAATTATCTAAGATTGAAGACATCGGCCAACGTGATTAAAAACAGGACACAAGAATTCTGATTAAATAAAGAAAATATTATGTTGATAATTAATTTTTTGTCAGAAAAGAAAGAAAAAGGTAAAAAAAATGTGGAGCATGGAGCGAGGGAGGCGTTCAGCTCATGAGCTTGTAGGACTTGACATTCCCAACCGGGAGGGGTTAAATTATTGAATATCCTTCTCCAATTAAATGCTGACACATAGGGATTAAAAAAAAATATATGGAATCAATTATATGTGGTCCCTAATTTCCATCCAGCACATCACGCGGAAGTCACGTGAGCTACTAATTTGTGCCTAGGGGACAACCTTGCAGAATATTTACGTTTCAGGTGACGTATGGAATATATATATGTAATGTTTTTATTTAATATAAGAATGACGAGTCATGTCCCAAAATGACCTCTAAGAAAAAATATTCCCAAGTGTGAAAAAAAAAAATCCTAAAATAATTGTTTATTTTAAAATAATACTCAAATAATTTTTTTTTATGATATCATTGAAATTGTAATTACTATGGTTTTAAATTTATTCAAAAAAAATTAAAATTATAGTTAATAATTAGAGCTTAAGTTTGTAAAAGTTGTAGTCATACAATTTACCTTAATTTCTAAAGTCTTAGTTGTAAACCATGATTTTAACTTTTAATAATTTTAAAATCGGTGATTAACTAATGTTTTATTTAAAAAATGGTTTGATGATGTTACGAGAAAATTAATTTTAACATTATTTTGAAATGTGTTACTTTGAAATTTTTTTTGAAAAATTTATTTTGGAACGTGACTCAAGAATGACTATATTTCAATGTATTATTGTTTTCATTTCTAGAAGTAGAAAATATTATTAATGTGATGAATATTCATATTAATGGAATAAATTTTATAAATATTCATTTTATTTTAAAATATGAAGTTGAGATTTAATTATATATATTTTATTTTTCATGATAAGTATAATAAACTGTAATTTTTTTAATTATTTGACAAAATTAATTAGTCAAATAATATATCATAGTAAAATTTTTTGAAAATATTTATTTCATGTATAAATATACAACTAAAATTTAAAAAATAATAATGAGATAGTAAGATTTTACATATCTTATTACATATAAATTTCTTAAATTACAAATAAGACAACTGGCATGCAATTGGCTTATATATTTTTTTTCCGCTATTTTACAACTAAATCTCATTATCGGGTACCATGGGCTCAGCCCAACTACTTCCTCGGGGCTAATAGCCCCCGGTCGACTATGAGACCACAAGATGGACCCACCCACGGGCCCAATCAGGGCTAGGATGATAGCCTACCACGACCCAATCGCTCTCATTTACAAATCAGTCCAAACATACATATCCTACCGTGTATGATATATACCGCCTAAACATTGCCCTATGGCCTGCTACTTTTAAAAGGCATCCGATGACTCCTGAACTTAAACGAGTGTAAGTCGCGCATTACAACCAATTATGTGTAAGACCCGAGAAATTCCAATTTCTAGAAAAGTGGCAAATCGTAATTTCGACATAAAATTGTTAATTTCGGTTAAAATCCGTAATTTATTCTTTCAGACCTTTGATGATGAAACGGATTGCACCGTTGGAATCGTCTCGCAAAATCTAGTTAGCACGTAAAATTTCGTCGAATTCCGAGACATTCGGAAATTACACGCTTTTCAAGCATCATGTCTTAAGAAACGATTCTTCGATGCGATTTAAAATCACATATAACATGTACTCATGTGCCATAAGTGGTATGAGTAGAGAAATGATGAAAATGGACGACCGAGATAGTGCCGAATATCAAAAATGGGAAAAGAGAGACATAACGGTCATTTTTAAAAGCTTTTGTTCACTACTGACAAAATCAGAAAATAGCTATCTTCCCTAAATGTTAAAGCGAGAGAAAACGAAAAAAAAGGAACTAGTAGCCAAACAAAAATTGATTTTAGAGAGAGAAGATCGAACTTCTCTCTAAAATATCAGCGATCCGACCGCCTACAGCCTGACAAGAAGGAGCCGCCACGCTGTGAGGCTTCGCAGACTGGATTTTGCTGAGCTTCAAACTCCGAGAGGTGAAGCTTTCCTATCAGTTTTACACTTTATTTTAAGTGTTTTTCGATGTTTCGTATTGGTTTAGTCGTTAGCTTTGGACGGCCCCAAAACTTGGGACCGAATTGTTGGAATTTTTTTGAGATTTTTTTTAATGGCCGTGACTGTCCAGAAATTAGTGGGCTGTTTGTGTGGCAATTATGCATTAATAATGTATGCTTGATATGAAAAAGGCCGGGAATGGGCCGTTAGATCGGTCCTAAAACATGGGACCGAATAGTGGAAATTTTTAGACATTCTCGTTGGTCCGTACGTTGGGACCGATTGGGGTGTTTATATGATAATTATGGAATAAATTATGCTTTGGTGTTTATAAGCACAAGAAATGGTATGAAATCTTGCCCAAGAAGTGAAACCAGGTTGACGAGTACGCCTGGGACAACCCGCATCGGCTGGGTTTCGGACTGCTTAAAACTGATCCCTGTTGTGTGGAATTGACAAAATCGTCTCATGTGTTGCGTGTCAATTGTTGAAATGAATGGTTTGAGTTATGTGGAAATAGATAGGCTAATACATGAATTTAATGTGTTAATATAATGACATAATTATATAAAATATAATTGTGTTTGTAGGCCATTGAGATGATTTTAATATGTTAATGCATAAGCTTGATGTGTTAACTTGATGTCACAATTAGTATGAAATATACTCGGGTGTAGGCCATTGGAAATGGAATAGCGAATAGCTCACTGGAAAGCAAATTTGGGAGTTGGTCACATAAGAATTACTTGTTGATTCTAAATTCAAAATATATGCATATTGATATATTGGTTGAAAATGATTGAAATGGCATGATGCATCTCATATGCACCTGGGTAGCCTGTAAATTATAATGCGAGTTGAAACACAGAAAATCGAAAAAGAAAAACGAAAATGTTTTTGAAAGGAATTTCACATGATTTAATTCCGAGAATCTGCCAGGTTGTGAGACGGTCCAATGCATCATTTCTACGAGGACCATGACTGCTTTTGTAATATTTCCAACACATTCTTCTGAGGGTATCCCATTTTTACCGAGATATTTCTAGTATAATTTCAAAACAACAAGAATTGTTTTGAAAGACGTCTGCTACATGGCTTAGGTAGGTGAGGAGCCTGAGGACTCGGATGCGGGTTGACTCGCAAGACATTCAAATGTGATCATGCATTTACTTGAATGTATGTTTTCTGAGCATTGCACACTTAGGTGGAGAGTAGCCCACTTAGGGTGATTCCATCATCGAACATTAGCTCACCCCTTGCCGAGATATTATTTACAGCAATAAGGGGCGGCGACTCATCATTCTGTGAGACAAGAGGTTTAGAAGAAAGTCGGATTGTGGCTTTGGGTTATGACGTCTTACATGTATTAGAATTGTTTTAATTTTAATATATGTTGTAAAAGAGCAAAATTTGAACTTGAACTATGGTTGATAGTTGAGATTTTACATCGTTTGCGAGCCCAAGTGGCCGCGAATCATGTATCACTATATTTGACTGCTTTATTGTGTTTTACGCAGTGCTTTGTATTTCAGTAGAGCCCTCAAGAAAGGAGACTTCGGCCTCGATTAATAAAAATGCCGGTTACCCGACATTCACGAGTATTCCGCGGGTTGACGGGTAGTCAACGGACCCCCGGGTAGAGGGGCGTCACACCCTGAGGGTGGTCAAACATTCCTTGGGGCGGAAAATGCGGACGACTTGGCTATCTAAAAGGAAGAATGTGTCATAACACACAAAAAAAGGGCTACCTTCCCTTCCGTTTTGGAAGGAGATCATCTACTTTTCATGGAAATATGATCGTCTCTCTTCTGGATAAAATGAGGAAGTAACACAAGAAAAAGGTACGAGATTCCATACCTGTGCGCTTTCACCCTCCGTGCTAATTGGATTCAACTTAAGACTTGAGAGGCTAAGCGGCATACCTGACCACGCTTTTCTTGTTTGTTTTGTAGGTATTCGCTAGCTGGTTCATGCTTCGACGGTTCAGTGACCCAGAAAGTTCAGGATACCACAATTGGCATCGTATGTGGGAAACGCCAAGTAAGAAATCCCATAGGCGATACGCGAGAGCCTGGGTACACCCAATCCCAAGTGATTCCCATTCACCGGCCAGAATTCCCGATCATTCGACCGCATCAGTCCGAAGCCAGACGCCATGTCTAGCAACCCAGCGAACCAGCCAATCGAAGATTAGTTTCTCCGCTGGCGCCAAGAGATGGAGGCGAAGCAAGAGGAACAGGCCAAACAGATGGTCGAATTACGCAAGCACACAAATTGCTTGCAGTAGGAGAATGAAGGCTTGCAAACCCTTTGGAGACTAACCGGGGTGAAAACTCGCGAGGGCCTATCCATCCTACACCCCCAGCTCAGCCAAATAAGAGAAAATAGCCCATCCTCATGGGAGAAAGTGATCCCCCAGCAGACGATGAATTATCTTCTGGCAGCTCTCCTCTCCTTAACTGCTCATCACCCCAGAACAACATAGAGGCTGGATCTAAGAAAAGGGCCCCCTCACCGATCCAGCCGATCCGTCAATGGCGCACCACTGGGTAGGAAGAGAGGCCAGCAGAGACAGACACCATTCGAAACTAGCCCCCGAATATGTGCATGTCCCTATCGGGGGTATAGCCTCTGTTTCAATTCGCAGATCTGACCTGGCACCAATCGGTCCCGTATTCGGGGTTCTTTCTCTATCCGGGGTCGAGGATGTTTGTGAACCCCACCTTTAGGCCCATATATTTTAAGAGGAGAGAAGAGAGAACGTGAAGGCCAAAAACAGAGGCCCATACTGGAGAATGCTTCGAATTAAAGTTAGGTTACAAAATGTTCAGAAAATGGCTTATATAAATTCTTTACAAACAAAAGTGATAATACCAATCTAACTCAACTAGCATAATTACAGTTGAGGGTAGAAATAAAATAACCAAAAACTGGTCGTTTATACATCAAAACAGTGAAATATGGAATTTCATACATAGCTTAAATTTCGCTACAAAGATAAATTACTACATAGCTTAAATTCTCAATAAGAAGAGCAAAACTCTTCGCCGCAGTGAGTTTAAATTTTCTCTCTCCAGTAGCAATATTTCCCTGCTTGCTCCTGGTCCAATTTCTTCACTCCTGGCTTGATGCAATCAAGATAACCATGAACTCGATGTAAATAAGCTCAACTTCAATATGCCTAGCGAACATGAAAGAATAGGCCTCCTAAAACCCGCAAAACTACTCACAAACAACCCCGGGAATACAATCATTAGTACCTCAAAGGCACTCCGCACGTGTCAATCGATGACCAATATGATTAGTACACAAAAAGTGCTCTAGAACCTATCTTAAATAGGGTTCAAAATAGCACTTTTTGGGCACTAATCACACCCCCAACCGACACATTGTTAGTCCCGTAGCAATGCCAGAAGTAATCAACAAGTAGAGAACAATAACATGGGAGGTCAAAAAGGTTTGTACAAGTAATGTATAGCCTGCGATGAGAATCACGAAAACTTAAGCTAATGACCATCTCGAAAGAATGATAACTATACCGCTGTTGATCAGCCCAACAAGCTCTCCTCGAGGCATTTAACCAAGCTCTTCTACATAAAGCTACGGCCTTGCTTTGATCAGTCTCAATCATAAACTACGAAACCCGTACGCCCTCCCCCTCCACCGAGCTAATGCCTTAACCTTGTATGTTAACCAACCAAAATGATTAGGACCCGCCCCTATTACACAATTCTCAAGGCTAGGTGCAATGCAGGTCTCGACTTCACCCAAAGTCCGGTAACGGTGGATTCGCCGACGACCTGCAACCAAAGAAGTTTAGGGCATCACAAGCCATGAGGATCTTTCGACCACAAACTTTATAGGTTTCACCTCTGATCTCGAATGATTTCTGAGCCTCCAAAGACTCCAACTCGGCTAAACTCCGCCCCATCTACCATAGCGAACACTAAGTCGCGAATTTCAACCGGGCCATTTAGTGGCACCAGTTTTAAAAGCTTTCGCCATATGCCCTGACCGTGCTCTCTGCTTCAAGGCAAGCAATGTGATTCTATTCTTTTCTTTTCTTTTCTATTCTTTAATGTGAGACACATTGACCTTCTTTGTATGGGGGTCCGTAACCTATTCAAGGGAGTAAACGACACTAGGAAGCATCGTAAGAGGGTTTTGTGTCATTTAGCTCATCATTGAGACCTAACGTGCTCGGTGTGTGGTTAGCTAAAGGCGGAAGAAACAAGTTAAAGACAACAAGAATTTGACTAGTCAACCACTAACCTAAGATAGGACCCTCTCTAACTACACCATTAGGAAAGGCTAAGTTCATCACACTGCAAGGCTAATCATTATACATAAACAAAAGTTAATTAAAATAAAAAAATAGGTGCAAAATAGAAAAATGCAACATCGTTATAAAGTTTTTAATATAATCAAACAGTTAGTACAATTTATAATAGCTAAACACAATACTTAGCTACAGCAAAATAAACCACCGCTTACTATCACAATACATACTAATAAATAGTCCCATACAAGACAAGTAGGCAAATGATAAAACTAAAAACAACACAAGTATAAAACAAAACAAACATAAGTATGATAAATGCCACTTCCGGGTCGCTAACTCTCCCCCAACAAAAGCATCATCAGGTCCTCACTGGGTGTGGATCTAAAGCTGTATATGAAGTGCGACCTTTACCGCGGCCGTGGCGAATCGGGCGGATCGCAGCTACCGCCGCGACTCGGCGCACACATCCAAACAAAGGCAACAGTTTGATACGCACCGCCCATGAATGGCGGGCGTGATAGGTGTTATTACCAGACCGCACACCGCGTGCTCAGATCTCAGCAATAACCTCGACCCCAGGCGAGTAACTCACGCCACCGCCGCCAATACCGCCCGAGAAGCCGCTTAAAGATGCGTATGGCAAGAATGCGGATTTATTATCCATAATGTACCGGAAAATCCCAAATACTGTGGATGTGTTTCTGATGGTCAGCCGTGACTGAGGACGGGCCCCAATTCCTCGAGGAGTCATGCAGGAGGCGGAACCTGGAGTGATGAATCGAATTGAGGTTCCTTTACCTCCATAATCGGGACAGTCGCCATCCTCTAGGCGTGTCCTCCGTATAATCATCCACGACATCCTCCCCGCCGCGAAAGAAAGAGCTTGCATGGATAAGTTCGCCATGGATATAATCATAGCACACCGCCGACGCCAATACGTGGTTCCTCCGAACCTAAGGTGCTCTAACACATGACATAACACCGCATCGTGCGTAATACTTTGGACGAGTCGCCCTTATGGACCTTTCTTCAAGTGAAGTAAGGTATCGCGCGATAAGTTCTCGCCAGATTGAACCAGAACCTCCCCGATATCCGACAAAGAGCCCTAGAATAGCTCCCCACGCCGTAAATAGTGCCGAACGGGAATGTGATTAGTCTCTCGCACGCGGATCCGGCGAGGAGCATATGCGATAAGCCGCCTTCGCACAAGGATAGACCCGACTGCTGTATCTCGAGAGAGCAAGCGAACCATCTCTCTGAGCGAGGGGTGAGGCCATTGTCGGTAATCTGCCGAGTTAGCCAGAACTATCGGCGTGCCTGGGAGCGATGGTGATATCCGCTCAGAAACCCAGACGACCATCTATACCAAATGAAGTCAGATCGATTGACACTTCGGGATGTCATAGTATGGTAAAACTCAAGAACCACCCGAGGATAGAAAAATTGCCTCGGAGTCATAAACGGCAAAGCATGAATTGCGACCAATAGCATAAATTTCTAATCGTGGTCCGCCGGCCACGCCGGTAGATATCATAATGTGACTCTCCATGAAAGTTCCGCACGACAATCCACATTCCCGGGTATTGGGTCACAATGAAACAGTGGACGCCTAATCCTCATGGATAATCGGTACATGATCGTGCGTGACTCTAGGTAGCCGGAGACTAATGGCTGTCTGTGCCTAGAACGGAAGACTTCGAGCCGATGTCCGGCCCGCTTAGAAGGGGCAAAGTGTTCTCCGTGGGAGGCCGTGGATGCACAGGAGAGGGGGTCGAGGTCCCACCCGTATTGTATCGGCCGATGGGGGCTCAGCGACTCGTGGCCTGATATCGCCAGAGGCCATGGGCCGTATGTGAGATTACGTATGAGGTGCTTGGCACTCGTATTGAGAAATGTCCGCTAGAGTCCTCGAAGGGCCCGCGGCCATCTCCGGGCAGAGAACGAACTCAACCTGGCTCAGATCGATGCCTCCCTCGCGCCCGCCAACCATTGTGGGAGACTTGGGCGAGGCCGATTGAAGAGGGGTGTGCGAAACCACCGAAATGGGGAGGTGCGGCAGGGGTGTGCGGCAAGGCCAAAATGAGAGTGCAGGCCTGGGGTTGAGGTGGGTTGGGACCGTGATGGATGATCCAGAAATTTAGGTAAGTCAAAATATGGGTTTAGGGTAGTTTACTTGGGTCAAAATAGGTTATGGACGAATTTTGGAGACTTTCTGTCACGCCCCAGATCCCGGCCCAACCCGATTGGCGGATCCGAACCGAAGTCCGGGGCATGATACTATCTATACTATACTATATACTGTCTATATCCTTTAATTGCATCGACTCCTATCGAATTGCTCTTTCCTGAGTTGTACCGTATTCAGGTATACAAATAATTTCAGTAATAACAAAAATCATTTTACATATACAAAAGAACTACCACCGAAGTGGTGTCCATCACAATCTATACACATATACACAAGAGTCCCTTTACCTATACATGTACATTTTCTATTACAAACCATCGTGAGATTGCGAAGCAATCGTCGGTGAGCACCTATCTCCTAGCCTACTTCTTTTACTCGACATGTGGAATGTCCCGTCTCTCTATCCTTTTCTTCTAGCTTCAGACCACCTGAGATTGAACACCCGTGCTAAGCTTTGCGCTTTACAACATAAGCATGGACAACTACCAATGGTGACCACACGTTTATACATATGCATATTCATATAACTTTAATTACTTATCTATCACATATACTTTTGCCTATTGCATATCAATCTCTTTCGGTACATATTCTATGTCTTTGGCATATCTTTTATCTACACTTTTACTGTATTCCTGTTTCTATAC
The DNA here is from genome assembly GCA_016808115.1 of Tetrastigma voinierianum. Taxonomy (NCBI): domain Eukaryota; kingdom Viridiplantae; phylum Streptophyta; class Magnoliopsida; order Vitales; family Vitaceae; genus Tetrastigma; species Tetrastigma voinierianum. The sequence goes on from JAEQBH010000190.1 coordinate 19,035, forward strand.
TTTACATATTCCTATACTTATCATGTTCATTTCCTTTATGCTCGATACCAGGCATGTGGCCTATGTACATTCTTATCTCGTATACTTTCATATAACCTATCTTATACTGTCTTGTACTTTTATCTACATTCTTATACTTTTCATATACGGTACTTTTCATATGCTTTTCATATACTATGCTTTTCATATACTATACTTTTTATATGGCTTTCATTCTTCACTCATACTTGTACTATCGTGATACTTTCCTCATATATGCGGTTCATCTGTACTTTCATATCTTGTTATCCGGTACTATTCATATACTTCATACATTTGTACGTTTCATTCTATCTATCATACACTTTGTGCTTTGTATACTTTATGTACTTTTCTTTGTGCTTTGTATACTTTCTGCGGTTTGAGGTACCCGTAGGTACTACGTAATTGTATACAGTAGGTATATTCGCATCTTTACTTATTCTTATCTCGGTCTTAACATATATTCTGCTTCGACCACCCGATCACCATGAAATGAGTAGACGCAGCATAAATAAGTACCTGAAGGTACAATACATTACCGAAAAGCCGAGTACCGCCGTGAGTACCGGGCGGTTTCAATCAGAGTGCCAGCACTAATCGTGAGTACCGGCATTAATCAAGAGTGCCTGAGCACTAACGTGAGTACCAAGTGAGCTAATCAGAGTGCCTGAGCACTAATCAGAGTGCCTGAGAATTCAATCAGAGTACCGAAGTACTAATCGGGGAGTCCATCATTCATTCTTGATCCTAGGTAGTCATAAGGATCATGTCTTCTATAACTCATATTCTGCGGTATCTTACTCCTACATTCCGTGTTCATGACATATCGTTTCATGTTCATGTTCCCGTTTCACTGCTTTCATATTTCATATCTTTTGTTATCATTTAGTTTTGTCTTCATATCGTATATGTAAATCCTATCATATATCATGAAGGCATCTATGCACTCTTGTATTCATATATTTCTATATCGCTTTCTATATTCATAACTTTTATATCATTTATACATGTACCCGCTATTCATGTACATGTACTCCACCTATGTTTTCATTATCTTTGTCTTCATCGCTCTTAGCATTTTTACGCATTTTCATCATGTGTTCCTAGCATGTTCCATTTTATTCATTTCGTATAACTATCATATATTCCTATCATTTACGTATTACCTGGTCATGTCTTATCTATTCATATACTTTCTATATTTCTATCATGTTCCATCTTATTCGCTTATGCATGACAATCATATGTTCACATTGTACTCTTATATTCATATGTGCCTATCATTCGGCATCAGAGGGCTACTTAATCTTATGATATATATCCTATCATATCTTATCATATCTATAACTTATAATGCATCATATCTTATGACATATCCTATATTCATATCATATTCATATTTTATGAACCCATTTATACATATTGCATTTTCTATATTTTCCTTGTTTCATGGCTATTACATATAGCACTCTTATATACTTATGAAGTATGATGTCTTATGAGATCACACCTCATTCATATATTCTCATTCCTTTATGAATCTAGCTTTACTTAGAATTGAATCAATCCAATCGGATCATCCAAATTAAAGCGTGGCATTTTCATGCCAACTAGTCATTCTTTACCGATTTTTGTAGTGACAGTTTGTATTACTCATTTTTCCGGTCTTAACTTTATATTTTGACACTATTTCCTTATAATCATTTAAAGCTATGTAAGGGTTCCCATTCCAACTGAATCACCCAATTCGAGCACCGAACTCAAGTTACGTCCGAAACAACCTGGACTTATGTTCAACACTGAAACCAGAATTTGGTTTTCACATGGTCCCACTTCGAGTGGATTTTTGGGCCACTTAGAGTCATAATTTGACAATGTCTATTTCTATATGGATGGTTCTCCTTGAAGTCTATTTTAATTGGTCACTTGAATCACTTAAATCGGATAAGAAATGAGCAAGTTATGGCCAAAATACAAAAACTGGTTGAAACTGGAAAACAGAGCAGCAGGTGTACCGGTACATGTCTAACATGTACTGGTACATGTTGGCCAAAAATGACCAGAACACAAGATGTACCGGTACATGTCTGGGTTGTACCGTTACATGTCAAGAAATTGCCCAGACGTGTGTTTTCACCATTTTTCCATATTTTTGATACCCATATCAACTCTATATTCCATATACATGTCAAGACCACTCCAAATTCATCTTGACCTCTCTTTTCTACTCAAATCCTCTTTCACTTCTTATCTTCTTTCAAAACCTTTCCATGAATTTCTCCCAATACCATTCTAATATGGGTTATAACCCATACACAAACCAAATACAAAGATCGGTTAGGTTTGTTCTAAACCCTAACTCAATTACTTGCAATTTAACATGAATCCATCCTCAAACGGAGGATTTCATACTTATCTTGTACCATATGGGGTTTTATCAACCCTATTTGCAAGAAATCCAAGGTTAGGTTGCAATTCTATCAAAACCCTAGCTTTTGGGGACAAGCTATTAACCATACAAAGCCTTAAAATTCCATAGATCCATACAATTCCATACTTAAGTTCAGTTTCCATACAAAAATCCCAAGTTCCATACCTTTGATCTTGGTTCCTCCTTCTTCCTCTTCTCTTCTTCCTCTTCCTCTTCTCTTCTTTTCCTTGCTTCCTCTCTACGGTTTTCCTTCAAATGAGACCAATTTTGGCCTCCTATCCAAATGATGAAATATGCCATGTTTGCCAAGTAAATAAACCCATTTTTGTATTCTTTTCTTACATTGCCTTTAACCCTATACCTCCTCTATTTACATTTCATTTTCAAGCATTTCAAACATTAACCCCTAATCTTTTCACTCTACACTTCAATGTGTCCTTTTAACAAATTACAAGATTGCCCTTGTATCTTGTGTAAACCTCTCCGGTCTCTCGTTTTATTTTCTCCTAAAAATGCAAGGTTCATCTTATAATATACCCTAAACAAGTCCAAACTGCTAGGTATATTTCAAGTACACTTTCACAAGAAAGGTAAATTTATGGTATATAGGGAAAAGGGGTATTTAGGAAGGTTTTAGTAGTATGGAACAAGATTTGGAAAGTTTTGGGTTGAGGTTGAAAATTTGGTTATGGAAAGTTTAAAGAAAATATGAGATGGTGAGGAGAGTAGAGTTTGCACAAGAGTGGTTACTTATCGGGTTAATGAAACGATCCACACAAGATAGATGACAGCGTGAAGGCGCCACAATCAACTATGGATGGGTTGATTGATAAGCCGGACAAAGACTTCGCCACCAAGGAATCCACCTAGGTATGAGAGAAATAATTGAACTCATTCCCAAGGGAATCCACCCAAGAGATAAGAGAATAAGAGAGAACCTTTAAAAAGAGGAATTTAAAATATTATTAAACTTGAACTACATTATCAAAAGACTACATTAGGGGGTATATATAGCCCCATACTTTCTAAATTTAAAAAGCAAACTTACTTTAACTAGAGCAAACTTTCTAAATTACAAAAACAACTTCTACTTTAACTAGGAAAAGAAACTTAAATTACAAAAAGCAACCCTAAAAAGATAACTCCTAAAATAATAAAGCAATCTTCCTAAAATGTACAGCTAAACTTTCTAAAATAAATAAAGCAAACTTTCTAAAATAATATAAGCTCCACATCACAATTTGTCCAAGTCCTAATTAATGTTTTTCGCCTCCAGCCCAAAATGAGGTCCAAAAAGGAAGTTTTCTACATGTATTCAATGCGCCTTTTGACCTCCCCAATCCAATTCTTCAACACTAGTGCTGAATTCTAATGTTCGTGTGTGTTTATGTAGAAGCTCCGCATCAATCCCCATAGCCGGGAAAAAGACTTGTTCCTCAAGTTCACCGTGATAAGCCCTCAAGTCCTGAATACTGAACATCGAAACTTCATATCTGTCCGCAACCGCAACTTGTAGGCATTCTCTCCAATTTCTATAATCTTGAAAGGGCCATCTACCCTTGGTCAGCTTTCCAAACTTTCCTGAAATTATCCTATGGTGTACTCAAACCAATTCACAACCCTAAACTCAAATATACTTAAGGCCTATTTGCTTGTTCCACATATTTGGCATTCTTCTTCTCAATCTTCAAGCGAACTTCTTCATGCAACTTCTTGATCTCTTTGGCTCTAACTCAAGATCCCACTAAATTGTTGAATAGCCTGACAGGGTGCTAATTCCATGGGTCCAATCGCCTGTGGTCCATGCACTACCTCAAATGGGCTTTTCCAACAAATTACATGGACCTATTGTAGGCAAACTCAATTTGTAAGAACTCAAATCCCATTGTTTCAATGCTCTTTCCCACATAGCCCTAGAAAATTCCTAAGTTTATTGAATCTTATCAATTCATCAGTTCGAGGGGTGATAAGAGGTAATCGAACAAGAAAGAAGTCCCCGCTCTCTCCACAGTTCTCCAAAAGTGACTAAGAAACTTAGAGTCTCGATCTGAAACCATAGTCTGGAGAATACCATGTAGACTTATCAATCTCTTTGAAGTACAGTTTAACATGCTAAGCATCATTAGACTTGCTGTATGGTACAAAGTGAGTCATCTTTGAAAACCTCGTCAACGACCAATTAATCGACCTTTGTTTCTTGTGTTCTAGGTAATCCCAAAACAAAATCTCAAAGCTTACCTCCTCCCATGGTATATTTGGAATCTGGCAATGGTGTATATATCCCGCATTGCTTCCATGAGTTTTTAGCCATCAGTACTACAAACACACTTCTTGACAAATCTAGTTAATGTCTTTCTCAGCTTAGGCCAAAACAGAAGTTTGCCTTCACTAGAGCTAAGGTTTTTGCTTCACCAAAGTGTCCTCCTAATGTTCCACCATGCAACTCATCCAGCATTACTCATTCTCAAGGAACAAGATGGATGCATAGAGTGTTTCCTTTGTAAAGAGAAAACCGGCTCCATCCTTACAAAATCCTTGAAAGGCTTTAGCATACCTTCCAGATTTCCCACCAAAATCAGCATCCTCCCTCGTTTTTCAACACATTGAATCCAACTACTTGGACTCTTGCATGGTGTCACTAGGCATGTCTCCTACTCAAGGCATCCGTAAATAACGCGGAACACCCGCTTATGCTTGATTGTGAAGTTGTATGCTTGTAAGAATTCCACCTATGAGATGTCTTCGATTCAACTTGTGTTAGTGGGTTGATGAATTTAGTGCTCATGATCTGAGAAAAGCACAATGGCTTGTGTGAGCAAGTATTGACTCCAATGAAATAAAGCTCTATAGATAGCATAAAACCTTGTCATAGGTGGAGTAATTTCTTTGCTTCATTTAACTTCTCACTAAAGAAAGCTTATGGGTCTTCCTTCTGACTAAGGACAACACCGATCCCAACTTTGAGATGCATCACACTTACCAAGACTTTGTTGAAATCAGGTAAAACTAAACATGGGGCTTCAGTTACTTTCTTCTAATCAATCGAAGCTTTCTTCGGCAACATTTGAGTCCACTTGAATTTGTCTCCTTTGCATTTAGTTGCAGAGCCATTATGTAGCCAACTACCTAATAAATCCCCCTATAAAAAGAGACTAGCCCATGAAAACTTCACATCATGGATCTGAGCGAGTTGGGCCGCACCTCAGACCGCCTATCTTGCTTCAACCATCTCAATTCCATCTTTTTAGTAACCACATAACCAAGAAATATGATTCGCAAGATAGAAGTCACACTTCTTCAAGTCGACAAATAATCAAGTGTTCTTAATAGAGAACAATTGCCTCAAATGTTCCATGTTCCATCGACTTTTGCTATAGATCAAAATATCATCAAAGTATACCACCACAAAATTTCCAATGGATATTATTGATATGATCTTATAAACCTCATAAAAGTGTTAGGCATTGGATAGTCCAAATGGCATCACCATCCACTCATAGAGTCCATCTCGAAGTTTTAAAGGTCGTCTTCCATTCATCTCTTTCCCTCATACGACTTGATGGTATCCACTCCTCAAATCAATCTTCGAAAAGATGGACGCACCATAGAGTTGATCCAGCAAATCATCGAGTCTTGGAATGGGAAATCATATTCATAGTAATTTTGTTGACTGCCCTACTATCAACACACATCCTCCAAGATCCATCCTTCTTTGGTACTAGCAGTATAGAACCGCACAAGCGGCTCTTACTCTCTCGAATAAGCCCTTTGTTTAGCAACTCATCAACTTGTCTCAGAAGTTTCATGTTCTTTGTAGACTCATCCTATGTGCCTGCTTATCGGGCAAAATGTAACCTGGTATGAGGTCTATTTGATGTTGAATATCTCTCAGGGGGCAACCTATGGAATCTCCTCAGTACTATTAAAGAACAAATTCCACTTTAGTTTCTACTTTGGGATCTCCTTCCTCACTTTTGGTTTCCTTCACCAGCAACCAAGCGCCATCACATTCGAACCAAATTCTCGATTTCTTTCTCCAACTCGATTTCACAACAAAGAATTTTGGCTCTCTACTCGTTTGGAGGTCGAGCAATTGCTCTGCTTCAACGGCTAAGACAATTTTGTGCCCATCCTTACGGAATGTGTAAGTGTTCTTGAAGCCATCATAAATGACCTTCCTATCATATCGCTACGGCCTCTCAAGTAGCAAAGTGACAAAACATCCATCGAACAACATCACACCATGTCTCTGCCCGTAGTGCTTTCCTAATTGTAAAAGAGACAAGGCACTCAAGCCACCGATATCACTACCCTTGGAGTTACTAAGTTTATAGGGTTTCGGATTCGATCCAGATCTTCAAACTGCTTGCACCATCTCCAAGGAAACACAACTCTCGAAGCTCCCACTATCAATAATAACCAAACAAACCCTGTCCTTAGATGTGCACTTTGTGTGAAAGACATTGGACCGCAACCAATCCTCCTCACTAGCAGCTGCCCCTATCTTAAGACTCCTTTGAACAACTAAGGAAGTCCCATGGCTCGCATATAAGTTCATCCTATCTCTCATGGTCAGATTCAATTGCCTCTTCGACATCTTCTTCCCCGCCTTCATATTCTTCCAATTAGGGCAACCACTGCCTTATTAGACATTCGTACTATATGCCCAAATCCGTGGCATTTAAAGCACTGCCTTGACTTAGAGGTGATTCCGTCGTGGGCTTGTGCACTTCAATCTTTTTACTGAGGTTTATGGGTGGTTAGCAACTACTAGGACCCCTTGAAGCCTAATTCCTTGATAAATCCTTCTTAATCCGATTTGTAGTAAAACCCCATACTTGTTTAGAGCCTCAACTTTTAAGGCAAGCTTCACATCTTGAAGAGTATTATATGGTCGCAATTGAATCAGCTAGCCAACCTCAAACTGAAGAAGGTACGGCATGGATCGGCCTCGCCCTCTTGCAAGTCTCCTTGATCATCAAATTCAAACTCAGCCGAATACTCCTCCACAAACAGATTCCGCTTGCTTCAAATTTAATGGAGAAGATATCTTAAGGAGTAGTGGAAGGGAAGATACTTCCTTTTTAGTTCTTCTTCATCTTTTCCCAAGTTTCACCTTTCATTACTGACGTTCTTTAAATTTTCCCACTTAAAAGAAGCATTCTTGCGCATTTTAATAGCCACCAACTTCACCTTTTTGCTTCTCGGGGATCATAATATTCAAAGACACGTTTCGACTTCCAGATAAGGCCAATCCAAGAAGTCATCAAGATGCATTCTTCTTCATATCTCTAATATCAAACTTGATCAATCTAGAATTTTTATCATTATTACGTTTCTCATAGTAATCATCATCGCGGTATCGATCTTCATACCTTCCTCCATAATCATATTCTCTGAATGCTTGTCTTGTAGCTTCGCGCTCAAGTAATCCCGAACTCGCTAGGCGCATAGTTCCCTTGGTCAAACTTTCATCACCTTCACCTTCCATGAAGGTCTTGTCGCCATAGGATCATCATTGATAGCCATCTGCTTTTGTAGACGTTGAACCACAGATTCAAGATCAGCAATGCGTTTTTGCAATGTGGATTGAGAACTACTTGAACCATGATTAGGACTCTTGTCTCCGGAACCAAGAATACTTCTTTAGCTTATGATCACCATCAACTGAAGCTCATACCACTTTCGATGCAAGGTTGGGACCGTGATGGATGATCCAGAAATTTAGGTAAGTCAAAATATGGGTTTAGGGTAGTTTACTGGGTCAAAATAGGTTGCGGATCTAATTTTGAGACTTTCTACGTTAAGAAAGGTAAATTTATGGTATATAAGGGAAAAGGGGTATTTAGGAAGGTTTTAGTAGTATGGAACAAGATTTGGAAAGTTTTGGATTGAGGTTGAAAATTTGGTTATGGAAAGTTTAAAGAAAAGATGAGATGGTGAGGAGAGTAGAGTTTGCACAAGAGTGGTTACTTACCTAAGCACGAAACGATCCACACAAGATAGACGATGAGTGAAGGCGCCCACAATCAACCATGGACGGCCGATTGATGTCGGACAAAGCACTTCGCCACCAAGGAATCCACCCAGTATGAGAAGCCACGAACTCTGGTCCCTGCGGAATCCACCCAAGAGATAAGAGAACAAGAGAGAACTCTTAAAAGAGAAATCTGAAAATATTATTAAACTCGAACTGATTGTCAAGTTAATTACATTAGGGGGTATATATACCCATACTTTCTAAATTAAAAAGCAACTTCTACTTTAATTAGGAAAAGAAACTTTCTAAATTACAAAAGTAACCTTAAAAGATAACTTTCTAAAATAAATAAAGCAAATCTTCCTAAAATAAATAAAGCAAACTTTCTAAAATAAATAAAGAACTTTCTAAAATAAATACACTCCACATCGTGGGTTTGTCCAAGTCTCACCACGTTTTTTGCTCCAAGGCCCAAATGAGGTCCAAAAAGGAGTTTTCTACATTTATTCAACGCTTCGACCTCCCCAATCCAATTCTTCAATAATTAGTGTCGACCCCAATGTTCTGTGTTTATAGAAGCTCCCGCATCAAGGGTCCTTTATGGTGCTTCCGGCCGGGCGGTCCTCCCCGGGTTTTTCTCAAATTTCCGCCCGTAAAAATTTTCGCTATAGGCGAAATTTGCATCGTAGCGAAAATTTTGTCCCCTCGCACTAGCTTTTCCTGCGTGAAAAATAAAACAAAAATAAAAAATAAAAATGAGGCTGAAGATATCAAAGAAGATTTTAATTAAAACTAAGATAAAATAAAAACAATAAAATAAAATAAATTAAAAATTGGCTAATAAAGAAAACAAAATTTTGAGCTGCTGGTTGGTCTCAGTGGAGACCAAACCAACTCAGTGGCTAAAATGTCAGTCATGGAGGATCAAGGAGGGATATCTCCTCCTCTTCTGTAGAGTGGTGAACAGCATAGGGCTTCACTCGTTACTAACCTTGAATACTCTCTTGTCTTTCGGGTTGATAAGGTCAATCGAACCATTCAGATATGCTTGATGGATGATAAATGGGCCCCTCCATCGTGATTTGAGCTTGCCCGGAAATAGATGGAGCCTTGAATCGTACAGGAGGACTTGATCCCCCTAATTGAAAGTTTTCTGGGTTATGAGCTGATCGTGCCACTTCTTCTGCTTATCCTTTGCAATTTTGGAATCAAGAGCGCCAAGCCACTCTTCTAACTCATCAATCTCAAGCATTCTTTTCAGGCCAGCTCGATTCATATCCATGTTCAAATTTCGTATTGCCCACCACGCCTTGTATTCGATTTCTTCTGGTAAATGGCAAGCCTTGCCATAAACTAAGCGATATGGGGACATGCCGAGGATGGTTTTGTATGATGTTCTGTATGCCCATAATGTGTCTAGAAGCTTCAAAGACCAATCCTTCCTGTTAGAATTAACAACTTTCATCAGGATGGTCTTTATTTCTCTGTTGGCGAGCTCCACTTGACCACTGGTTTGAGGATGATACGGGGTGGATACCTTGTGCTCACCATATTTGGATAAGAGGTTCTCAAAGGGTTTGTTACAAAAGTGAGAACCTCCATCACTCGATACCTGCTTGGGAACCTAAATCTAGAGAAAATGTTCTCCTTAGAATTTTAGCACTCGTTTGTGGTCACCCACATGGCACTAATACTTTAACCCACTGACGTAGTCCACCCCCAAAAGGATGTAAGCATAGCTGAAGGAAGTAGGAAATGGTCCCATGAAGTCGATGCCCCATACATCAAACAATTCAACTACTAAAATGGGGTTCAAGGGCATCATGTGACGACGGGAAATCTTTCCTAGTCTTTGGCACTTATCACACTGCTTGCACATGGTGTAGGCTTTCTTAAACAATGACGGCCAATAAAAGCCCGAATGCAGCACTTTCATGGCTGTTTTCTGTGAAGCAAAATGCCTCCACACGCACTATCATGGCAATGGCTGAGAATTCTTCCTCGTTTCTTCTTCCCAAGACACATTTCCTATTATCTCGATTAGCATAATACTTGAATCAAATACGCTCCTCCTAATAGTACGAATGAACTCCGTATGGAAGAACTTCGGTCTCCGTGTCATTCACCTAATCGTAACTCTCCCGTTACAAAGACTCTGGCAATGTGAGCATACCATGGTGCTATACTAATCACAAAGAGAGACTCGTGAAATTCATCAAATATGGAGGGTTGTGGGTGCCAGGTGCTAAGGCGGTTAATTTGAGAGGTGATCTGCAACAACGTTTCTCCACACCCTTCTTATCTCTAATCCGATGTCAACTCTTGCAGCAATAGAACCCATCTAATGTTTAGCCTTGGAATCTGCTTTGTGGAGTAGATATTTCCAATGTTGAATGATCCGTGAAGATTAATATATCTCGACCCAATCAAATAAGATCGAACTTATCTAAAGCATGTACTCACTGCTAGCAATTCTTTCTCCGTATTAAGTAGTTTCTCCTCAGCTTCATTTAACTGGCTCGCATAATACACCACATACCGGCTTTCCTCTACTCGGGTCCGAGAACCGGTCCTGACAAAGAAGGTCACTAGCATCGCACATTACCTCAAAAGCAAGTGAGGGGCTCTCACAACGGGTGTCAGAAATAAACACGCCTTAAGCCCTCGAGCCTTCGCATTCCGCATCCCATTCAAACTTTGCATCTTTCAAGGAGCTTGTAGAGCCAGCTTAGCAATTTTCGAGAAGTCCCGGATGAACCTGCGATAGAAGCCTGCATGTCCCAAGAATTGCCGCATCACTACATTACAGAGATGGCAATTTCGATCAATTCTACCTTGACTTTATCCACTTCAATTCCCCTCTGAAATGATGTGCCCCAACACTATGCCCCGATTTACCAGCAAATGGCATTTTTCCCGCTTTAGTACTTGGTTCTTTCGATGCATCCGTGATGACGCTTCCAAATGGATGAGGCATCACTGAAGCTTCCCGTGAAACTCAAGCATATCCTATAAACTCATAATACGCTCCACCATATCAACAAAAGACCGAGCATACAATGCTGAAAAGTGGCTGCATAGACCGAAGGGCATCCTCCCATAGGCATATGTACCAAAGGACAAGTGAAAGTGGTCTTTTCCCCGATCATCTAAGAGCGATCTCTTATCTGAAATAAATTTCGAATACCCATCTAAAAGTGGGCAAGGGATGACCGATACTCTCCAGAGCTGGTCCATGAAGGGTAAGGGAAAGTGGTCCTTTCTGCCACACCATTCAACCTTCAGAGTCAATACATACCCTCCAAATTTCGTAGTAAGCCCGTGGGCATTTCATCCTTTCATTGAGCACCATAGTAACCCCTAATTTCGGGTACTACTGGGTCAGACTTACCCAAGAGCTATCGGATACGGGGTATATGATACCGCTGCTTTGTAGCAATTTCAACACTTCCACTGCATTCACCTCGCATATGCGGATTCAATCTCCTCCAATGCCGAACCCTTTCGATTCCTCTAAGTAGATATGATGGGTGCATACGGCCTAAGCAATGCCTTTCAAATCGGAAATCTTCCATCCGATTGCTTTCTTGTTCCTGTGGAGGATTTGAAGCAAACTAACCTCCTGTGGATTGCTCAATAGTGAAGAAATCATTACTGGACAATGCATTTTTCCTCCCAAAAATGCATATTTCAATTCAATAGGTAGGGGCTTAAGATCTAACTGTCGAGGACCATATCCCTCACTTCCGCAGCAGAGGTAAAACTTCAAACCTTTCTTCTCCATCGCCCATGCAAAGAGGGGCTCACTTTCTCAGTCTTCTATTGGTCTTCATTACTATCAACCAACTCCCCGGGTTACACATCACCTCGCACAAGCAGCTCATTTGCTTGTTCTTCAAGGATGGCCTCTATCGCACAAACGTCTTCACTGTCATCCTCCTGTTGGTGCATGTGCTTTTTGCTCAGATGGAAGATATTGAGCTCTAAGGTCATATTTCCAAAGGTTATGTCACACCCTGAATTCCACCGGTGTGATTTATGTTACTATTTTACCACCTGATTTTTTTTTTTCACAACTTGAGTCTAAACTCCACTTGGAGTAATCACCGAAACGTAAATAAAACACTACCTGTGTCTCCAAACATACACACATATCGGTACGTAGTTAATTCCTTACCGTACCCAAACTATACACTTACACTTGATCAAAATAACATTTACACAAAGTTCCAAACTAGTGGCTACACAAGCCAAATATACAATGATCCACAAAAGATACCAATCCATCCAAATATACAAAGGTGAATAATCCACATAACACTCGAATATCTGATCAAATGTATGCTCAACCACCAACAAGCTAAGGTCAGTATACAAACTTCCCATCCCTCAAAACCCCGCAGTCCAACTTTCATGTCACGCAGAGCGTGTCTCAGACTACAAGATCTAAGGTGGAGGGAAATAATGGGGGTGAGTTCGACAACCTGCAGAGGAATCCCATAACGCTTTCATGCTCATAAAAATATTTCAATTTATACATAATTCAAAATATCTCAAATATGAGCATTTTATTAAATAATAGGCGAGATGTCATTACGAATGCAATACTACCACCATCTCAACCCTCATCGCTGACTCTTTGCTTTCACCTGTGACTAGCCGATCATCCTGCAACAACGACAAATTGATGGGACTTACCACCTGTGATACCCATATCCCCCCCAGAGCACTCAGATCTTCAGACTACAACCCGTGACTAGTCATCGCCTGTCCACTACATCAACCGAATCTCACACAAATTTCATACCCATGTCATGCTTTAAAACACTCTCACAAAGCATTCAACCACATGGATATTTAAAAACATCATGTACTGCTTAATTCAAAGATTTACATATATAAAAATATACATTTATATATCACTGTAAATCACACAATTAAAGCACTGAATGCACCGAATTCTAACAATAACATCAAACCACGCATGCTAGAGAAGGCTATAAGATCCCCTACATTCCTTGATCTCAAAATCCACAAGTCTCCCAAGGAAGTCAAAACCACAGCTACTCCAAAGGATCTGCAATTAACAAGTCATAAGATTTCTTAGCCTCAAACAATTTTGGTTACATAAAATTACCCAATTGGTCTATTACTACTTCACCACTCGAATCACACAGATTCTTATACCTCCAACATAAACCTTAATCCTCCAAGTGCACTCTCTTTTACACTTACTAAGATCAACATTTAACACCCCTTATTAGGGTAACACAAACAACACACACAACACTTGTACCCTTTTTCAGCCTATCTCAAGACCCCTCCTTTTTTTTTTTTTCTCAACTATAATTTTTTTACCAGCCATACATGTTTTTTGTTCACTGTGGTCTTCTGACCAAAAGTTCCCCTATCTCTTAGCTTTCCACAGCCTCTTAAATCAGGTCATTCGAACTTCAAAATCAAGAGTTATGGTTTTTACACTCTGACCTCCCCGAGACTATTTCCTAAGGACAGAATCTGTGCCCTCTCTTCACCCTTACTTTGACGAAATTATGGGTTCAAATGAGCCATAATTTGGCCATACTTTCTTCATGAAGTTACTCCCCCTATGTGGCTACTTTGAGAAGGATTTTGAAATCACCCATTTGGATCAATCTAATCAACTTATGACTCAAAACAGAACCGCTCCAACATGTGGGACAGAATCGTATTTGACTTTCAACCTCAAATTCAAGGGTCTTATGGTAGCTTAGTTCTTGGTTGCTTCTAGACATTCGGAAGGGCTAGGTTCTGGGCTTCTTTCTCCAACTAGAATCATCCAGTTCGGAGTTCTTAGCCAACTTATGGCCAAAATGACTGTCATGGGGTCAAGGGAAAGTCGGACAAGCACCTCCCTTTGGACACACACACACACACACACACACATGCCATCTTCACAAAATCGGTCTTTTACAATTTAGGGTTCCACCAAACTCACCTTTCATCAAATCTAGGGTTAGGATGAAATCCCAACAAAACCCTAGAATATAACCAAAGTCCAATAGAAATACAACAAAGGACTCAAAGATCATGTTTACATACCTTAGTGAACTTTTTCCACCAAAAACCAAGCTTTCCTTCAAGCCTTTTCTCCTCCTTCTCTCTAGCTTCTCTCTAGAACTCTCTCTCACTTTCTAAAATTCCAGAATTTTCCACTTCCTTGCAAGAAGTTGGTCCAGCATCCAAAACCAAGAGGAATTGGTTTGCTTGGCACATGGCAAGCTCTTCTCATGCACTTTCCATGTGTCAAGAGCTCCTACCTTGCATATATGAGGTGTCATGCCCTCATGATGCCACATAGCTCACAAGCATGACTTGCACTTTACTCCCTCTCCACTAACAAGTTTTTCAAAGTGGTCCTTCAAGACATACTTAATTACAAATCCTAACAAAACTACTAAACTTACCTAATTGCATAATTGACCCACATGCCATAAAAAATGCAATATAACACACTTTGCTAATTCCTCTAATTAACTAACCATTAAGATTGCTAATCTTAATCACAATATAAAATATCATAGGGCATAAGTTGCATTTGCTCCCCAAAAATCCTTACCTGAATATAACAAAACATATATTAATATACCGGTGTTACATTCCCTCCCCCTTACAGGAATTTCGTCCCCGAAATTAAACCGTACTAACCTGTGAAGAGTTCCGGATACTTCTTCTTCACATCTGCTTCTAGCTCCCACGTAGCTTCTTCCACTCCATGGTGTTCCCATAACACTTTTTTTTTTTTTGGATAATTAAGAATTTATTACAAAAAGGGCAAAACCCCACAACCAACAAGGAAAATTACAAGGAACAAGGCCCACAAGCCAAATGAAAACTGACGCCAAAGACCCTCCCTAAAAATTAGAGGAAAAGTGGCAAATGTACCTCGAACAACCCCACAAACACCAAAAGGCACACCAACCAAAACATAAGCCCACAAACCGGGCAGAAAAGAAAAAATAAAACCCACAACCCCGCCCACAGCCCGGGTAAAGGCAACCAAGGACCCAAAAGAGTCAAGCCCCTGCACTGGGAGATCCATCAGAACGTGGATCAGCATTCGGCGAGCAGAGGAATCAACTACACCCACCCGCATGATTATTATCAACTCACTGGTCCACTCATGGTTTAAACTCAACAAATGAAGGTATTATACATAATAGATATTCTCATGAATTCCGCTATTCCGTTGTCTCCATAAGTGATAGATAGTAGCACCCCATGCAATCCTCTTAGTAATAGAGTGGAATGATTTACCGTTGGTAGCAATTACCCACAAAAATTCATTCTCCCAATTCCTTGGCATTCTAGAGTTCCCACACAACCTTAAAATCCTCATCCAGATACCAGCAGTGAAATGGCAACCGAAGAACAAGGGAATAATCCTCATCCAGTTCCCATAACACTTTCACTAGGGGAATAACTTTGTTCCGCAACACGCGTTCCTGCACATCTAGAATCTCCCTTGGCTGCTCTTCATATTTCATATTCTCTTGCAAATTCAGCTCTTGCCAATCTAGTATGTGCGAAACATCCGCCTATACTCGCAACAACTGAAACATGGAATACATCATGTATCCCAAACAACCGGCGCACGAAGAGCTAATCGGTAAGCCACCTCTCCAACTCCCGAGAATCTCTGCTAAACGGACCAATGTACCTAGGGGCCAGTTTCCCCTTTTTACCAAAATGAAATACTCCCTTGCGAGGCGACACTCTCAAAAACACATGGTCCCCAACCTGAAACTCTAAGGGTCTCCTCCTATGGTCAGCATAACTTTTCGCTCCGGGTCCGGTGGCCGCCAAGCCCGTCACTCTGACACCCTAATCTCTCTCGCTGCTTCCTCGCACCAACTCGACCAATCAAAGCAGCCTCCCGATTCACCAAAGACATAGTCATCTATATACTTTCCATAAAGAGCTTCATAAGGTGCCATCCTAATACTGCTCTGGAAACTATTATTATACGCAAACTCAATCAGAGGCAAATGTTCCATCCAACTTGTGACACCCCAAAACCCGGGGGTCCCGTTGACCACCGTCAACCTACAGAAACCTGTGTGTCTCATATCATGAGACCTATACTTGAGTAAAATGAACCAATAGGGCCTATCGTCCATACTCATCCATACGGTTACAAGACCATATATTTCTATAGATCCAAGAGTTATTACATCACTCTTAATACAAAACATATATTAAAACTAGTTCATTCTAATATATACATAAAACAAGAATCATACATAGTCCCACCCGCCCATAATCCCGGCCCTAAGGAGCGTCGTCCGCCCGTACTGCCCCGCCAGACCGGGAAGGGGGTCCCACGACGGGGTGAGCTAACGCCCAGTAGAGATAAATCCTACAAGGGCTATTCCCCACCTAGGTGCACGTGCAAGTGATCATTTCACAGTCAAACCAACAACCAATCCGTGCATACATGTTGTCCTATCATGGAAAAATCTACATGCATGTATGAGACGACACTCTACATGCCCCATCGAAATAACTCCGACCACTACCCAATGCAAGTTCCAATGGGAAATCAATACCGAGTTAGTCCCGACTCCCATCTCACAACCCCGTAGTCTATGTGATATTTATTTAATTATTTTGCGTCTGGCAAATGTAATCCTTTTCGTGGTCTCACCGCTGGTCTCTACACCTCCGACATTTTTCGCTTTCACCGGTGGATACGCCTGCCTAACTGTGCTTTCGTGTTTTTCACCCGAGGGGGTATCATCCCCTACTTGCTACGCCCGACACATTTCATTTTCCATTTTCGCTTAACACTGTGAACCCAATCGACTCGTCCCATTCCCAAGCCCACACGACTAACACCAAACGCAGTTGCCAAATTAATACTATGAACACATCTCTTTCATGTAATGTGGTGTTGGTCAAGACACCAATGTAAAGTGCAATTTGTGCCATCAGACTTCAAACCTATGACCAATGTATGAAGACCTCTACATGGATATTTTACACCATACACTACGTGTGCTATGAACACCATGTCTAATGCACACAACATTTCATATATTTAACATACATGCGCCATGTTAATATTCCACATATTCAAATCAATACATCACATAAGCATGCACTACATCTTTCTATCATTCAGTTCATTCATGTCAACATCATTCAAGCATGTATTAAAATAATTCCAACCATTACTTAGGCAAGTAATGCCATAATTCATGTTCTTGGGCCGAGACATAGTATGTCAGTCATACAACCCAATGCATATAATTATTTCCATTTTTATCACATAATTTCACATGTTCATCATGTCATTGAATTCATGGCAATAACACACATTAGCCATTCCCCGCCATAATCCCGCCATGTTCGTCTAAGGAATAATCTCGACTTAGTCTAGAAAGTCCGCTTTTGTAAATACCACACAAAAATCCAACACACACCTCGTCATGCCATGCAGTCCCAAGCATTTCGACACAAACCTAAGCTCAAAACATTAGTTCGAAACCAAAACGAATCCATTCTCAACTATCCGTGACCCAGCCCAATGTTCAGCCTATATTTTGGCTGATAACTTTATTTTATTAAATTCTAGACTCAACGAGCTTTCCATAGAGTCCAAGAACGCGCGAATCAGAGTTCGGACGAGAAAGTTATGGCCGTCCAAAGTTGACATGGCCGATTCACAAGGGTGTGCGGAAATTTGGCACACCCCCGTTTGCCATTATGCTCGGGATTTTGCCATCCTGCACTACGCGTTCGGTCTGACAAACTCGAAACCCCAGAACCGGGTTCTTTGACCATCACACAATCACAAACAAACCACACACATCCAAATTCGGTCAAAAATCTGACGAAACTCGTAGAGGCCAATACACGCCCCTAGGTGTAAAATAACCAGTAGAGGAAACCTACATCTGTGCAGCCAGGGTTCTTTGCCGTCCGGGTCTGCTCACTGCGCAACACTCCTTCCTTTTCCTCTTTCTTTTTCCTCTTCCTCCCCTTTCCTCTTCTCCTTTCTTCCTTCCTTTCTCCTTTCCTTTCCTCCCTCCTTTCCTTTCCTCCCTTTCTCTTCTCCTTTCCTCCTCCTTCTCCTTCCCTCCCTTCCTCTTCTCCTTGCTGCTCCACGGACTGATCTTGAGCTCTCCCTTGCCCTTACCAACAGCCCATGTGAGCCCCTTATATAGGCATGGCAAGAGCCATGCATGTTGACACATGGCATGACATGTGTCACACACATGGCTTGCCATGTAGTCACACATGCATGCCTTTGCTGATGCATTGTGACACACATGGCTTGCCATGTGTCACCACATGACTCGCCATGTGTCACCACATGGCTCGCCATGTGTCATCCACATGGCTCGCCATGTGTCGCCCGACACGCGTTTCCTCGAAATACGTGAAATTCCGACTATCTCGAAATTCAACGAAATTTGACTGGGTAGCTAATTTTCACGAGACGATTCCAACGGTGCAATCCGTTTTGTCATCCGAGATCTAGAAAAAATCCCAACTTCTTGGACTATTCCTGCAGAACTAACGTTTTGCCCCCTTTATCTCGAAAATTTTAAATTTAAATTTTCACTCTGCTCTTACTACTAACTCCCGAAGTCTAACACTCATGCTCTAAGCATATCTTCTAGAATCGAATCACTCTCTCGATTGTCTGTCATTCGAGGGTGAAATGTCAGACTAACTCAATTCGGTTCCCAAAGCTTTTCAGAAGACCGCTAGAATCGGACGTAAACCCGAGTCCATCTCGACACAATGGAGAGAGGGGCATACCATGCAACTCCTCACAATCTCCTCACATACAACTCGGGGCTTCAAAGTAAGAATAGAGTCAGTGGTTCTTATTGCTAAGAAATGTGCTGATTTAGTCAACCGGTCAACAACCACCCAAACACCATCTTTACCCTGGTGAGTCTTGGGCAAACCAGTCACGAAGTCCATCGTCACATGATCCCATTTCCATTCTGCGACTGGTAACGGCTGCAACAACCCTGCTGGTCTCTGGTGCTCAACTTTCACTTGTTGGCACGTCAAACACTTGGAGACGAAACTCGCAACGTCTCTCTTCATCCCATGCCACCAAATCTAGCAATGCCTTTTCCACACAAGTGCCGCCTATGTTAACGGAGATTATAAGACACCCAAGATCTTTATACTTCATAGGAGTCTTGCACTCTATGATGGCACTTACTTGCTCAATCAAAAAGGCCTTTTTATTAACATTAAGGCCTCTTTTTACCATGCATAGGTCCTTCAAAAACTTTGCATACGTGGGGACTTGCTTGATCATATCGAGAAGAGGGATGTTAACCTTCACCTGCCGTAGTACTTCTAAAATTTCAGTTTGGTTAACTGACTTTTTCCTTTTTCAAAGTGCTTGAGGGAAAGGAGGGGGTACACTGTGTTTTACCTCTTCCCCTGCTAGTTGTTCTTCCTTTAGTGGTTCAACCACTGTGGGAGCTTTCTTGGCTGGGTTTGGGACTCCGCCGGTCTCGCTTGTACCACTTCTCAACGTTACTACCGCTTGACTTCATCAATTCTGCATCGGGATCACTACCGAGCCTATCTCATGCATTCCCCCGGTTTTGGCTGTCTAGGAAGGAATTTCCCTTTCGTGACTGTGCCGCCAGGGTTAGACAACCCGAAATGGAACTCTTTGCAAGTTGTCACATTTGCTGAGATCCTTGTAATGCATATTGTCTATTTTCTTATCGAAAGGAGCTCTCTAATGTCTCAATTTTCCGATTAGTCTAACATTCACCTTTGTTCCTCCAATAAAGGTACCTACTTACCTTGCTTAAATCTGCACTGTTGCTTTTTTTTTGGATAACTGCACTGCTTGCTCAACAGAGAAGAAGGTGGATTGCACGCGTGGCCGAGTGAGTTTAACCGCCTCGCGGCTCTTTCGTGGAGCATATGTGGGGTTTTGGTCATGATAGTTCGGATGATTCCTCCAATTAGGGTTATAGGTGTTGCCATACGGAGCATTTGTCGGTGGCTTATTTTGACCTAAGACATGGGCATGCTCTTGCATCAAATCTCTCATTGAAGGAACCATTGGACAATGCTCCCCAATATGGCTACTTGAATGACAATTAAAACAAGCCAGGAGATGCAAGCACTAATCATCGCTTGCACTTCATGCTGATTTCTCATTTCCCAAGCTCTTCCAACCTTCGGCCAAAGTGGTCGGGCTTTTGCTTTCATCTCTCAGAGTTCTTCGAAAGTGCATAAATGCCTCCTTTGCGGGTCGAAGGCCTCATTTTTTCAGCCTCTCTGATTCTGCCTCGTCCCACATGCCTGTAGGTTTCTGACCACATAGTTCAAGAAGTCCATGGCTTCATCTCGGGTGCTTGCTCAGAAGTCCCCTCACATGCATGGTTTCCAATAGCTTGCTTCGTTGGCACATACCATCATAGAAGTGGATTCACAAGCATCCATGTATCGAAATCATGGTGTGACATGCACCGATGGTCTCCACGAACCTCTCCCAACACTGATAAAACTTCTCATTATCGTAGGCCGAGTAAGTGTAGATTTGCCTCTTCAAACTGTTGGTCTTGGTTGTACTGAAAAATTTCTTCAAAAATTCAGCTTGAAGTTCGGCCCAATTTCTAATTGTTCAAGGCCTTATTGAATTGAGCCAAATCTTGGCCTCGTCGCTGTCAATGGAAATGCTTTCGCCTTAAGCAAGTCATGTCGTACACCTTCTTTAAAAGCAGTAAACTTCTTCGAACTCCTGATATGCGTATATGGATTTTCTCATTCTCCATTCCATGAAAAGTGGTGCTGTAAGCATCAAATAGTGGGTCTTACTACCACATCATCAAAGTGTGGTAAGGATGTGAAGGTGCACTCACTTAGAGGGTATGTGTGTCCTCATCGACCTTATATGTTGTAGGATTTATTGGGGCTCCTTGCTGACTTTGATGTTCTTCAGGTAGAGGATCCATTTGCTCACTGTGTACACTGACTTCACAACCTTGTTCAATTGGTGTACTAACTCTTTGCAATCTACCTGATATACCTCTATCCCAGTGGTACATAAATACCTGTGAAACAAAAAGAGACAAAGCAAAGAACAACAATAGGGCTTGCCAAAAAGATCAGTGTTAGCTAAGAAATAAAATGACTGTTATTCATTAAAAAAAACAGCCCAGCAGTGACTGTTGAAAAAAAAAAACTTGAAATTCTAAACAATGGAATTCAAAAAGTTTTAAAAGGTCACCAATACTTGTAATGAGGATTACAAGTACTCATAAACTCATCATCTGTAGTAAGGCACCCTCCCCGGCAACGACACCATTTGATTCGTGCCACAGTATGGTTCTGGATCAACAATATTTATACCTAAACTACTCCCACGTCAGAGGGCGTCAACTACTACAATATAGCGTTTAGGATCTAACACAGGATGAGTTTTCGTCTACAAAATGATTTTGGTAGATTCATAATGGTGAGGTTTTGCTCTGATTTGGTTTGTATAACAATAGTGGTTGTTTTCACTATTAACTGGCGGTAATTGAAATAAGATGTAAAAAGAAGTCCTTGAAGTTTTAAATAATTAGTTTGGTAACATGAGCATGACAGAAAGCTAGCCCCTGTTATTTTTCGTACAGTGAAGATGACCTATAGTCATTTCCAAAACCTAGATCTTTGTTTAGCTTTAAAACTAACTCTAGTACTGATTTCTTGAAACATAGCATTTGTATCGAGCATTCAATGTTCCCGGTTGAAATCTAGCATTTAACCTACTTCCAATGGCTCGTGAATGACAATTCAATGAATGTCATGTATCTAACACTAAGAATACACTGAACCCTAAAAGCTTGCCAAGTATTGACCAAAGAAAGTACATTAAATAGCTTTTAAACCTAGTTTTGAAAGTTTGAAACATAACTACTCAGTACCTGCTTCGTGAAATACAGAGGATCACCTGCAAACACATCAACCTACCTAACAACCTCCTCAAGGTTTAGAGGCTTTATCAAAACATCCTTTGATGTCATCCCCAAAGGGTGTTTGGTTGCCTAGAAAGTGAGAGAAAGAGGAGAGAGAAGAGAGAACGTGAAGGCCAAAACAGGGTCTGCATTCAGAGAATGCTTCGAATTAAAGCTAGGGTTACAAATGTTCAAAAAATGGCCATATAAATTTTTACAAACAGTGAAAATACCAATCTTTCTTTTTTGCTTCATTGGCTCAGTCTGCATTTTGCCAAATGGCCCTTGGAAATAAATTCTTAATTATCCAAAAAAAAAAAAAAAAAAAACCAATCTAACCTAACTAGTATAATTACAGTGAAGGTAGAAATGAAATTAACCAAAAACGGGGTCGTTTGTACACTAAAACAGGGAATGTGAATTTCCGCTACAGGGGAATTTCACATAAAGGTGTACCGCCACAAGAGCTAAATTCACTACATAGCGAAAATTCGCTATTGCAGCGAAATTTTCTCTCTCCTATAGCGTTATTTCCCTGCTTGCTCCTGGTTCAATTTCTTCACTCTTGGCTTGATGCAATCGAAGATAAATCATATGAACTCGATGTAAATCAGCTCAACTTCGATATGCCTAGCTTGACATGAAAGAATAGGCCTCTGAAACTTGCAAAAACTACCACAAACAACCTCGAAATACAATCATTAGTACCAGCGTTCCGGTGACGTGTCAATCTTGCTTTCACTAACATGATTGTTACACAAAGTACTTAGAACCTATCTTAAATAGCTGCCTGCAAATAGCACTTTTTGGGCACTAATCACGCATTTGCAACAAGCATTTGAGCTCCTCAAAGTGTATGGCATGAAACAAAACCCTACAAAGTGTGCATTCGGGGTCAATGCAGGCCGGTTCCTAGGATTCATGATGAATCAGAGAGGAATAGAGGCCAACCCCGCCTAGCTTTAAGCTATTTTGGAATCTCTAGCCCAAGTCTGCAGTGGGTACAACACCCGACCGGTCTGGGCTGGTTGCCCCGGGCGGCTTATTTCGGGTTCACGTGACGCTCTAAAGCAATTTTTCACCAACCTTAAGGAAGCCAACCGGGCTGGATGGAATGAAGACTGTGATCGTGCTTTTACCCATATCAAACAATACTTAGCCAAACCTCCACCTCTGCCGTCCGACCGCAAGACACTTTTCGTGGTATTCGCGTACCCCGTGAGGTAGCAGTAAGTGCTACCCCGTTCAAAGAAAAATAACGACATAAGGCGTGCCGTTGTCTCTCATCGTAAAACCGGGCCGACAAACCAGGTATAGTCACCTCGAAGCAGCATCCCAGCCCTTCGAATAATGTTTAAGAAACTTCGCCCATATTTCTAGGCACACCCCATTGTGGTACTAACCGACCTTCCTCTCCCGAGCACACTGCATAAGCCTGACTTCTCTGGTCGAATGGCTCGCTGGGCGATCGAACTAAGCGAGTACGACATCCAATACAAGCCAAGGTTATAAAAAAGGGGGTAGGTTTTAGCCGACTTCATAGCAAAGATCCCCCAGTCTAAAGCATACCTCGATAGCTCGAATTGGTGGACGCTTAATGTAGACATGCGTCAAGACAAACTGGAGCGGGAATTGGTCTGCAGTTGAAATCCTAGACCAGGGAAAGGATCGAACAAGCAACTAAGTAGCTTCAACGCTCTAACAATGTCAATATGAAGCCCTTTTTCTCGAATTGAATTAGCCGCCGACCGCCAACAAGCTCCTAATTGCAGTGATTCCTAGTTAATCGTCGGGTAAGTCAACGAAGAATTCGAATCTCGAGACCCCCGAATGGCGAAATATGTAACCGGGTTAAAACAACACTTGGACAGTTGCCTTGGTTACGGTGGCCGCCTCTTTTACCAATAATCGAAACAATATTTCTGCCCATCTACTATCAGCCATTTTCCTCAATCACTCCCTCCCAAGTAAGCCAGGTAGACGAGATCCTCCTCTCATGGATGGACCCCATAATAAGCTACAACAGCACAGGAGAACTCCCTCGTGAGAAGGATAAGGCACACAAGGTGCAAGTCTAGTCGACTAGATTTTCCTTGATCGATGGACAATTGTTCAAACGTTCCCTGGGCGGTCCGTATCTGAAATGCTTGACGCCCGAACAGAGCCATTATGTGTTAGCTAAATTGCATGAGGGAATATATGGAAATCACCTGTGCGTAGAACTTCGCACACGTGGCTCACACTCAAGGGTACCATCAGTCGACCACGCAGAGCCGACGCCGATTATACTAAAAAATGTGACTGTTGCCAACGGCAAGCTCCCATCCTGAAATCACCGGTGCAAGACTTGATCTCCATCTCGAGCCCTTGGCCCTTTGCCCAATGGGGGATTGATATACGGCCGCCCACCGCCTTTAGAAGAAAATTATCACTGGCAAGAACCGACTATTTCAAAGAATGGTAGAAGCGAGGCCTTTTCATCGATCAAAGACAGATGTTACCGGGCTTTATCCGAAAAATATCGTTTGTCGCTTCGTATCCCAAGATCAATTGTATTTGACAATCGGCTTCTAATTCGACACGGGTCTATCAAACTAATGCCGTGAATCAAAATAAAAATTCTCAGACCCACCCCTAATATCCGCAAAGCAATGGACTAGCAAAAGCCTCTAATAAAACCCTGTTGACTGCCCTGAAAAAATGGTTGGATTCGACTAAAGGTAAATGGGTGGATGAACTTCCCGGGGTACTTTGGGCTTACAGAACTACTACTCGTAGATCTACCGGTATATCCCTGTTTGCGACTTATGGGATGGAAGCCATAATCCCTATAGAAATCGACATGCCTACCATCCGCACATGGATGCCCGACTAGGAAAATGCAGAGTTAGTAATCAAGGATCTGGACATGGTCGATGAACTGCGAGAATCAGCAGTAGTCCGTATAGCGTCCTACCAGCGCCACCTGGAAAATTCTTATAATAAACGAGTAAAGCCTCGGATGTTCCAACCGGGAGACCTAGTCCTAAGTAGCCTGAAAATAAGTACGACGAAGCGCCGAAGTTCAACTTAACTCGAAGGACCTTATTCAGAATATCGAATACGAACCCGATTTTACGCTTAGACAAACTGATGGAACCGTACCTAGAATGTGGAATGCCATACATATTAAAAGGTATTATCAATAAAGTATGACTCGATATTTACACATATTTTTCCATTTTTCTCATCGTATTGTGGTAAAATATAAACACCTGGATGGCGCAAGAATGATTTATTCGCCCAAAGATAGATAATATCTAATCAAGTCCACTTAAAAGCCCTAGACGGCGCAATGCATGACCTTATCCTGCCCAGTATAGATAACATCTAATTGGTCCACTTAAAAGCCCGGGTGGTGCAGTAAATGGCCTATCCGGCCTAATATAGATAATATCTAACTGGTCCACTTAAAAGCCCTGACGACGCACATCTATCCTACCAAAGATAGATAACATCTAACTGGTCCACTTAAAAGCCCGGATGGCGCAATAAATGACCTATCCGGCCCAATATAGATAACATCTAACTTGTCCACTTAAAAGCCCGGATGGCGCAATAAATGACCTATCCGGCCCAATATAGATAACATCTAACTGGTCCACTTAAAAGCTCGAATAACACAATACAATTAATGACCTATCCGACCCAAAGCTTAGTTGGCCGCCCATCTACGCCATTCGGTTAAATGAGAAGAAACTATTTCATCCACAACCAAATTCGCACATTTTCGTGAAAAAACAAAAATCGAGGTATCATAGTCGTCAAAATTTTTCCGGCTAATGCTGAAGACAGAATCACTGCTCTTCGCCGTCATTTCACTGGTATTCGTCGAGGATTTTAAGGTTGTGGGAACTCCAGAATGCCGAGGAATTGGGAGAATGAATTCTTGTGGATAATTGCTACTAAGGGGAAGTCTTTTTGCTCTATTACTAAGAGGATTACGTGGGGTGCTACTATCTATCACTCAGGAGACAACTAATACAGAGTTCATGGTAGAACATCTTTTCTCCCGTCGATGCTATTTTTCATCCTTATATGTAATGATGTTAGAATAAGAATATCTAGTTTTAAGGTTGTGGATAATCCCGTGGAATGCATCAATGTGTGAGACATCCTTCCTCTTAATATTCTTGGCCCTAAGGGATCGTCTCAGGGTGATCAATGGTACTTATGATGGTTGGGGTCTCTCGTTGAGCCTGGCTGCCTTCTTACCCTAGCCGTACCGGTATTGGGGTGTGCATTCTCGCCCGGGTTGTGGGTGAGTTTTGGCTGATCTCGCCCTGGTCGTCGTCAAGCTTCTGGTCGACGCCTTCCTATAATTCTTGTGGGAGGTGCTGTCCGTTTTTCTTTTTCCTATTGGGCCTTGGGCTCGTGTATTCTTTTTGTTTGTGGGGCTTGGCCCTTTTGGAAATAAATTCTTAATTATCCAAAAAAAAAAAAAAATGTCAAGATACAACAAAAGAAACAAAGTAAAAAGGTTCGGCTGGAGAGCACAAAGTTTAAACCCTAAATTCTCACCGCAAACGTTGATTCCCTCATCCTTCTTAGTCGGAAGCCTGGCGGGATGTCTATCCCATCAACAAGGGCTAAAGGACTCTTGGTCAAGGGTTCCTCCTCAATAGTTGTTAGCGGAAGGTTCGAAAGCACTCTGGGGGGCACGGGGTGATAAAAACTCCTGAGGGTGGGCCGCTGACGACGCATCCCGACTAGGATCATGGGCTTACTCCCGCATATATTGTGCGTAAAAGCGCAACAGCCATCCCTCAATGTGGAGCTCGATTGGCTCAGGGCCCTTGGCCCTCAAAAGGCGAGTCCCAGCCCTCCCGGGGATCGGGAATTCCCGGGCCGACTCGGAGGCCACCCCGCTTGCTTCTCCGGGCCCCTGGGATTACGGGAGGCGCAATGACCGATCACCCCTAGGTTATCAAAAAAAAAAAAAAAAAAAAAGAAAGTGCAACAGCCGTAGCCATAATCAAAGATCACATCACCGCTCGTGCAAATTCCGCCTCAATCGCTTCCTTCGCCATTCGGGCCGAGGTGCCGAGAGCCTCGATGCGTGAGCCGGCAAACACACCGAACATTGGGAATTCAGCCCTAATTATTGAAGAATTGGATTAGGGAGGTCAAGACACATTGAATACATGTGGAAAACTCCTTTTTGACCTCATTTGGGCCTGAAGGCAAAAACGGGTCAGACTTGACAACACCGACATTATAGCCGCTTACGCTAAGGCTGACTTAGAAAGAGATCGGCTTTCTTAATTATCCAAAAAATAGAAAGATTTGCTGCATGATCTTCTGGAGGATTTGTTTTATGATTCTACTGCATTTCTTTTAGAAAGATTTGCTCTAATATTTTATTCTATCCCTTTTAGGAAGATTTGCTTTATTTATTTTAGAAAGTTATCTTTAGTGTTGCTTTTGTGTACTTAGGAAAGTTTCTTTTCCTAGTTAAAGTAGAAGGTTTTTATTTGATTTAGAAAGTATGAGACTATATATACTCCCTAATGTAGTCTTTTTAAGAGCGCCTCAAGTTTAATAATATTTTTAGATTTCTTTTTTTAGTTCTCGTTTCTCTATCTCGGGTGGATTCCCCTTGGGACGAGTTCGTGGCTTCTTTAAGTACCTAGGTGGATTCTTTGCATGGTCTTTGTCCTGCTTATCAAGCAACCCCGTCCATAGTTGATCGTGTGCCTTCACCAGCCATCTATCTCAGGTGGATCGCTTCATTAACCCTAAGTAACCACTTCAGGTAAATCCTCTACTTCTCACCATCTTATCTTCTCTTTAAACTCTCCATAACCAATTTTTCAATTTGTACCCAAAACTTTCCATATCTTGTTCCATACTACTAAAACATTCCTAAATACCATTTTTCCCTTATATACCACAAATACACATTCCCTAACTTAGAAAATCTCATAAACTGATCCATAACCTGTTTCGGGGCCTCGTAAAAACTACCTCCCAAACCCATATTTTGACTTACTAAAACTTCTAGATCATCCATCACGGTCCCAACCTTGCATCAAAGTGGTATCAGAGCTCAAGGATTGATGGCTGATCATAAGCTAAAGGGTATTCTTGGTTCTGGAGACAAGACTCCTAATCATGGTTCAAGTGGTTCTTAATCCCCATTACAAAACGCATTGCTGATTTTGAATCTGTGGTTTAGCGTCTACAAAAGCAGATGGCTATCAATGATGATCCTATGGCGACAAAGACCTTCATGGAAGGTGAAGGTGATGAAAGTTTTAAAGAGGGAACTGTGCTGCCTAGCCAAGTTCGAATTACTGAGGCGGGCAGCTTCAAAGACAAGCATTCAAGAGAGAATATGATTACGAGAAGCGTATGAAGATCGAGCACCGCTGATGATGATTACAGGAGAAACGTAATAATGATGAAAGTTCCGTGATTCAATCCAAAGTTTGATATTCCGTAATTTGAAGGAAGAATACATGTCGATGACTTCTCGATCGCTTAATACCATCGAACGTGTTCAATATCGCGGATCCCCGAGCGCAAAAGGTAAGTCGGGTGGCTATCAAGATGCTAAGAATGCTTCTTTTGGTGGGAAAATTTAAAGAGGCAACGTCCGAGAGATGACAAGAAGAAGATTGAAACTTCAAAAAGATGAAGAAAGAACTAAAAAGGAAGTATCTTCCCTTCCACTATCGCCAAGATATCTTCCTCAAAATTCTAGAATTCGCAAAGAAAATCGACCGCGGAGGAGTATTCGGCTGAGTTTGAAAATTTGATGATCAAAGGAGACTTGCAAGAGGCTGTTGAGAAGTCCATAGCCGACCTTGCTGGTTTGAGGTTCGAAATTTCTAAAGCTGTTCAATTGCAGCCATATAACACTTTTCAAGATGTGATAAAGCTTGCCTTAAAAGTTGAGGCTCTAAACAAGTATGGGGGTTTTACTACAAATCGGATTAAAGAAGGATTTATCAAGAATTCGACTTCAAGGGGTCCTAGTACTCGCTTAAAGCCACCCTAAACCTCAAGTAAAGGTGAAGTGCACAAGCCACAACAAGAGTCTACCTCAAGTCAAGGCAAAGGTTTTCAATGCCACGTATTCGGGGCATATAGCTTCGAATGTCCTAACTCGACGAGTGGTCATTTCAGTTGAAGAATAAACATGAAGTCGGTGAAGAAGACGTCGAAGAGGCAATTGAATTTGACCATGAAGATAAGGATGAGCTTACTATGCCCGACCATGGGACTTCCTTAGTTGTTCAAAGGAGTCTTAAGTTAGGGGCAACCAAGCAGCGAAGAGAGAATTGGCTGTGGGTTCAATGTTTTTCACAAAAGTGCACATCTAAGACAGGTTTGTTTCGTTATTGATAGTGGAGCTTCGAGAATTGTGTTTCCTTGAAGATGCAGCAAAGCTTGATTTGAAGATGATCACATCCAAACTGCAACATAGCCGGCCGCAGGGTAGTGATATCAAGGTAAAGCATAGGTGCCTGCCCTTTACACCAAGCAAAGACTGTGACGAAGTTATGTGGTGGTGTGATGTTGTTCCAATGGATGTTGTCACTTTCTTTATTCGGAGGCCATGGCATATGATAGGAAGGTCATTTATGATGGCTTCAAGAACACTTCCACATTCTCAAGTAAAGGATGGGCAATAAAAATTGTCTTAAGACCGTTGAAACCGGTAATCGTTTCCAAATCTCTAAACCAGCAGAGCACTTTTGTCATTAAAATCCGGAAGTTGGAGAAAGAAATCGAGCTGGTTCGGGATGTGATGGCCTTGGTTGCTGTTGAAGAAACCAAAAGTGAGAAGGAGATCCCAAAAAGAAGTAGAGCCAATTCCGCGTAATCTGGCTGACATGTAAGACTCCGAGGAGATTCCACACGGGTCGCTCTCATGAGAGATATTCAATATCAAATGCACTACCAGTTCCGTTGCCTCAATAAATTCCACTTATAGGATGTGAGTCCCAAAGAACATGAAGAGCTTTCTGGGCAAGTTGATGGGTCGCTTCAACAAAGGGCTTATTCGAGATAAGAAGAGCTCCTCAGGCGGTTCCTGCCCTGCTAGTACCAAAGAAGGATGGATCTTGGAGGATGTGTGTTGATAGTAGGACAGTCAACAAGATTACTATTGAATATAAATTTCCCATTCCAAGTCTCGATGATTTGCTGGATCAACTTTATGGTGAGTCCATCTTTTCGAAGATTTATTTGAGGAGTGGATACCATCAAATTCATATGAGGGAAGGAGATGAATGGAAAACGACCTTTAAAACTCGAGATGGACTCTATGAGTGGATGGTGATGCCATTTGGACTATCCAATGCCCCTAAAGACTTTTGCATGGTACTTATAACTATAATCCTGCCATGCATTGGAAATTTTGTGGTGGTATACTTTGATAATATTTTGATTTATAGCAAAAATTCGATGGAGCACTTGAAGCATTTGAGGCAATTTTTCTCTATTCTAAGGGAGCAACGATTATTTGCCAACTTGAAGAAGTGTGACTTCTATTCCGACATAATCATATTTCTTTGTTATGTGGTTACTAAAGATTGAGATGGACCGCTAAAGATGTGAGGCGACATGACCGTCAACTCCTAGCTCGATCCATGATGTGAGAAGTTTTCATGGGCTAGTCTCTTTTTATAGGAGATTTATTCGTGGATTTAGCTCTATAATGGCTCCTGTAATTGAATGCTTAAAGGGAGACAAATTCAAGTGGACTAGTGTCAATAATGAGGTCGCCACCATAAATCCCGAACAAATAGAATGAGGCCGAAGAGGTTTCGCTGGTGGATGTGAAGGATCCACATGATACGGGGGAAGGCTCAAGAAAGGAGTCAACAGGATAAATTCTCGACACGCAGCTTCGATGTTGTTGTTAATGCATCAGAGAATGTAAGTGCAATAAAAACCTACCGTAACTTATACTGATGAGGTAATTAGTTTGGCTAATGATGTTGTCAACCATCCCAAGTTACAAGGTAATACCTTTGAATGTCTAGCTCAAAGTGAGGAAGAATGTCCTAGTGAGGCAACAAAGTCTATAGTTACATCCAGGTCTGATCCTAACACTATTACTGATTTCTCTGATACTTCTCCTATTCTTGACACATTCAAGCATATAAAGAGAGTTGATGAGTTGGACTTCACGCCTGTGCCACTTTCTAAGAAGAAGCTCAAGAAATTGAAAAAACGGAACCTTGCTAATAAGCAGGATCCAGTGGTAAGGGGGTCTTCACATCTTCCCAATGGTTAAATTCGCCTCATGGAACATAAGGGACTGAATCACCCTAAGCAAAAAAGAGTTATGCTCGTCAGAGTCCCATGTTTTGATTTTGTTTGTATTTTTGGAAACTCGTGCGAGCTTCTAATATGACGTAATTTTCAACTCTCTACTGGTTGAGACTATTTCATAACTATGATCATGCTTTGCTTGGTAGAATTTGGATATGTGGAAACCCTGGGAAGGTTAGCATTGATGTCATCCATTCTATGGACCAGGCTATGCTATGTCACGTTACAGCTCTCAAGGACAACTATTCCTTTTGGTGTTCGGCCGTATACGCTTCGAATAACTACATTGATAGAAGAGTGCTTTGGCGCCATCTTCTCTGGTGTGATCCTTTGGTAGGCCATAATCCTTGGTTGGTAATAGGCGACTTCAACACCACCGGGTTTGTCAATGAGAAGTCTGGGGGTAATAGGATGAATGACACGGCCATGAATGATTTTCACGAGTGTCTGTTCTCCCTTGAATTGGCGGATGTTCCTTTCTTGGGGCCTATTTTTACGTGGATGAATCGTCGAGAGGGGGTAAATTTCATAGCTAGGAAGTTGGACCGATGTCTCCAAAATGAGTGCTGTTTGGATATGTTACCCAATGCGGTGACGGAAGTCCTCCATCCTGGGTTATCTGATCATTGCCCTCTGGTTACTAGCCTTAATGTTAGGCTTCTGATCCTCATGCCAGAAAAATACTACCCCTTCAAATTTTTAACTGGCTGACCACTTGATTTCTCGAGCTAGTAAAGGAAGTGTGGGAAAGTGATGTGCAATTCCGAACACCCATGTATAGATCACCGCAAATCGAAAAGAGTGAAGGCTATCCTTAAGGCTTCAATCACTCATTTGGTGTTTGAGCGTGTTGAGGATGCCGTAGAGACACTTAACCAGCCCGCCTCATGGTCGAACAAATCATTCGATCCCATGCTAATGGATAATGAGAAGAAATGCTTAAAGACTTACCATGATTTAGCTTATGCCGAGGAGGGGTTCCTGAAACAAAAATCTAGAGTTCAGTGGCTTAAACTTGGAGACCAGAACACTAGTTTCTTCCACAAAGCCGTCAAAGCACCAATGCTCTGGAAGTATAAAAGCCATTACTAAGGAATGGGTGTAGAATTGAAGACTCGGAGGCTATCAAACAGGAAGCAGTAGGCCACTTCCAAAATGTATTATGTTCTGATGGTCCATCAAATGTCCATGTTGTGTATTTAGATAACCTAGATGGTTTTGTTTGGTCTCCGCAAAGATCCGGACACGTTAAATAAAGGTGATAACCTAGCGAGGAAATCAAGAAGGCCATGTTCTCTATGATGATTCCAGAAGCCCGGCCCCAAATGGTTTCTCTATATCTCTATTTTTCAAGGTAGCGTGAGTATTATCATGATGTAAGTGAAGCAAAGTGGTATTTTTCAACTCCTGCGAAGTTTACTTCTGAGATTAATCGCACACCATAAAGACGTGCCTGCTGGGTCCCTAACCCCGATCAATGCACGATTATAAAGTAAATTTCCGTTGTAATACCTTTTACATATAAGTGCATCTCAAGATTATTGCGCGTAGGATTGGGCAAAGGCATCCCTGAGATTATAAGCTATTCACAGTCAGCTTTTGTGCAAGGTCGGAGTATTGCCGATAATGTCCTCATTACCCAAGATCTTATGATAAACTATCATCGTGATAATGGTCCTCCCAGGTGTGCTCTAAAAATTGACATCAAGAAGGCCTATGACACAATTAGTTGGAGCTGTATCATGGATATCCTATCCAGTATGGGTACCCCTGCTTACCTTATGAGATGTATTAAGGCGTGCATCACTACCCCATCCTTCTCTCAGACTTAAATGGCGAGCTACGGTTCTCTCGCAGCAAGCGAGGGTTAAGGCAAAGACCCCATCTCCTTTTGTTCCCATCATAGCAATGGAAGCCTTCTCTAGATCCTTATGTGTGGCTACCCATAGGCAAGAGTTTCAGTTTCATCCTAAAAGTGAGGAAATCTTTTTGTATTCTTTTTTGCTAAGCCACTTGTACAAATTCTAAATTATCCAAAAAAAAAAAAAATCAACCTAACACACTTATGCTTCTATGGATGATATTTTTTATTTGGTCGGTGGACGAATTCCAGTTGTCCAAGTTATCGCGGACGGTGCTAAACAGTTTGAGAACTTCTTCCGCTTCAAGTGAATAAACAAGAGCACCATATTCGTGGGTTAATGGGAGATGTCAAGAATGATTTATCGAACACTACAGTTTCGCTGGGCGCTCCTATGAAATACCTTGGAGTCCCATTAATTTCTAAAAGACTCTCCCATTGTGATTGTCAGCCGCTCCTTGATAAAATTGGCGGCCGTAATCCGCCTCGACAAGGTGTCGCTATCTTACGTAGTAGATCGCAATCGACACTTGGCCAGATAGTATCTCGCATGTACCGTGCAGTCTGTTCATTATCCCTAAGCACACTATCTCTAAGATTGAGCAAACTTTCATAGCTTTCTTGGTTTGAAATCGGGAATGATCATCGTGCTAAGATCGATGGAACACCTGCCTTCCGGCCGAGGAGCTGGCCGGTCTCGTTGTCGTGGTTAAAGATTCGAATGATGCTAATGTTATGAAACACATTTGGAATCTGTTTTATAGGAAGGACTCATTATGGGTGGCATGGGTGCGGAAGTTGTATTTGAGACAAGGGAGTCTTTGGTGTGCAAAAGTCCCTTCGAATTGTTCCCTGAGTCATAAAAAATCCTTCAACCGAGACGTGATCGACCCTTCATAAAACACAAGGTGGGTAACGGTACTGGGGCTTTTTTATGGCATGATTTCTAGAACCCGGTTGGTCCTCTCCTTCCTTGCTATGGAGATCGGATCATATATGATTATGCTATTCATAGTAACGCTCATGTACTCGAGGTTACTGGGTGTGACAGAGGGTGGAATCGCCTATCGCAATTCAAATTTCGACCTTATCAAGTATCAAGAATAGCTGGTGTCGACATCCTCGATGTCCTCAGAGAGGATATTATTTCGACACTAGCTCCTTCCGAGGAATTCATTGTTAGCTCAGCCTGGAACCATTTTAGACCGAAACGCCTAATGTAAACCGGCACTATACGATATGGTTTCTGGCCATCGTGACATGCATTTATTGTCTGATGGCCATCTAGACAGACGGGTTACTCAAGACGAGCTTCTCAAGTGGGGTCTTATCAACTTTGTGTCTTGTGTATTTTGCTCCAAGCAGGTCAAGATGTGGAACCACTCGTTTCGCCGCCAATTCACCGGTATTCGTCGAGGATTTTAAGGTCGTGTGGGAACCTAATGCCGAGGAATTCGAGAATGAATTCTCAGGTAATTGCTACCAAGGGAAAGTCTTTCTGCTCTATTACTAAGAGGATTGCGTGGAGTGCTACTATATATCACTTGTGGAGACAACGGAATAGTAGAATTCATGAGAACATCTTTTCACATGCCATTTTTTCACCTAAGATGCAATGATGTTAATTAAGGACATCCGGTCTTCGTAAGGTTGTTGATAACCCAGAACAAGATCAATGTGAGAGATGGTCCTTCCTCTCAATATCCTCGCCCCAGCGGATCGACCCCGACTAGTGATTGGGGCGATCCTTATGCCCGGGTCGGGGGCTCGACTCGTCGTCCTCGGGTCGCTCGCCCGGCCGGCGAGGTTTGGTTGTTTATTCTTTCACCGGTCAGCCTGTTTTGCTAACTGGCTCGTGGTTGTTGGTTTGTTTCGGGCTAATGCCCCTTTTCCTATATTTATGGGAGGCCGTCCGTTTTTCTCCTTTCGGGCTTTACGGGCCTCGTTTCTCAGACTTCTTTTGTTTGTTTTTATAAGGCGGTTCTTTGAAATAAATTTAATTATCCAAAAAAATAAAAACATACCAACATTGATTGTCCGCTGTTCCCCATACTAGGCTAGTCGAATACGTTTTCTTTTTACCCGCTGGGGATAACCGCTCCCAATAGAAAAGGGGGCATTACAGGTACCACGGGCTTCGGGGCCCAACGACTGCGAACAAATTGCGTCGACTAAGGACCACAGATGATGGCCCAATCTATGCCCAATCGTTAGGATGATGGCCTGCCTACGGGCCTAAATCATCTCATTACAAATCGTAGTCCAAACACATCTCTCACGGTAAAGATACCGCCTAGACATTATCTCTAATCGGCCTGCTAACCCTTTAAAAAGGCATCCTGATGACCTCCTCCTCGAACTTAAACGAAAGTGTAGTAGCGCACATAACCACCTCGAGGGTGGCCAAACATTCCTCGGGGGGGTAGAAAAATGCGACGACTCTCAAGTATCTAAAAGGAAGAACAGGTCATAACCACGTAGTGCGGCCACCTTCCCTTCCGCTTGAAGGAGATCATCTACTTTCCATGGAAATAGGATCGTCTTTCTTCTGGATAAAAGGAGGAAGGTAGGTACGAGATTCCATATTGCAAAAAGGGGCGTTTTTCACTCTCCAAAGCCGATCGATCTAACTTGCATCAAGAGGCAGAGAGTATGCCACCGCTTTTCTGTTTGTTTTGCGTATTCGCTACCGTTCATGTTTCGGCGCCTGCTGACTCGTAAAGTTCAGGAGACCACAATTACTTTATGTTGAACTAATTTTTTTTTTTTTTACTGATATTTGTCGCCAAATTTCTTACTGACGGGTACGGAGTAATTTCCATATTTAGACCTAAACGAGATAGGAAGCCCAAGTCCAATGATGATTTTTATTATTATTAACTATTTATTTAATTGTACTTTTTGGATTGATCTGTTTATTTATTTTATTGTACTTTTAGGATTTATCTGTTAGGGTTTTCTGTTGGTGCCTATAAATAGCACTTTAGGTTATTATTTTTAGCAGACTTGATATAATATTGAAAAACTCGAGAACTTCGTTCTATTTATTTGTTCGCTCTTTTTAATTTTATTATTCTTCGTAGTTTGTGCTACATCAATTTGCATCGAGCATGACGACTGGCCATTGCATCGCTGAAGATAGATTTTATCGGGCCTCTTGAATAAGGATGTTGCTAGGATAGTTGCACAATGCAGAACATGTCAGTTAGCTAAGGCTAAGAAACAAAACATTGGCTTATATACTCCTTTACTTGTTCCTCATGAACCTTAAAAGAATGTTAGTATGGACTTTGTTCTTGGATTGCCTAGGACTGCTAGAGGACATGATTCTATTTTGGTTGTTGTTGACAGGTTTTCTAAGATGACACATTTTATTATGTGTAACAAAACCAATGATGCTTCACATGTTGCTAAATTATTTTTTAGAGAAATTATCAAATTACATGGTCTGCCTTCCACCATTGTATATGATAGGGATGTGAAATTTGTCAGCTATTTTTTGAAAAATCTTTGGAAATTGTTTGGCACTACTTTAAAGTTTTCATATGCTTTTCATCTTCAAATTGATGGTCAAACCGAGGTTGTTAATTGTAGTTCGGGGTGATATGCTTAGGTGTTTGGTCGATAAAATAAGGTGTTTGGGATTTAATTTCGTCAAAGAATCGAGTTTGCTTATGATAATTTTGTTAAATCGCTCTACTGAAAAAATCCTTCAAATTGTTAACGGCTACCACCTACACACCCATTGATCTTGCCTTTACCACCTCACATACGTGTGTCTGAACCTGCTGAAAACTTTGCAAAACACATTCATGACTTACATGCTGAGATTAGGCGAAAGATTTCTCTAAGTAATGAAGAGTATAAACCACCTGATGATGTGCAACATAGATCTAAGGAATTTAATGTTGGTGAATATGTCATGGTTCTCATTTGTCTTGAAAGAATTCCAAAAATGTTTTCTAGAAAAACTTTATGTAAGAGCCATGGGCCCTTATTCTATCATTTGTAAACTGAGAGCTAATGCATATCTTCTTGATTTTCCTAATGACATGGATATTAGCCCTGTTTTCAATATAACAGATTTTCTACCTTATCGAGGCACTTTTGAGCCTTCTACTTTGCCTTTGTAAAACCCGGGAAAAATCAAAATTTTCTAAAAAATGACAAAACAGTAATTTGCTTCTACAGTACAGGTTGAAAATCTAGAAATCTTCTAGATCTCAAATGATGAAATGGACCTCACCGTTGGTTTCATCTCACAAAATCTAGTTACCTAGTCGAATTTTGTTGAATTCCGAGGTGGTCGGATTTTTCATGTATTTCGAGGCGAAACTGACCAAAGACATGACGACACATGGCGTGATGCTACATGGCATAATGAGAACCATGTGGATGCCACATGGCATGATGCGAGTCATGTCCATGGCTTGAGAGCCATGTATGTGGCATGTGCCACATGGTTTAGTGCATGTGTCCATGTGACAAGGCGGAATGTGACTCATGTGTCATGAATGACATTTGGCTAGCATAATGGGTGACACATGGCATGAGGAGAGCCATGTGTCATACCACAAAGATGGAGAACGGCCACTGGGGAGAAACGCGGAGAGAAAATGGTTATAAAAGTGGCGGAAAGAAAAGGGAAAGGGAGGAAAGAAAAGAGAAAGGAAGAAAAAGGAAGAGAAAGGAGGATCTGAATGGTTTTGGCGATGAGAAGAGGGAAAGAAAGAAAGAGAGAAAGAGAGAGAGAGGATGAAGGGGAAAGTAGATCGGCGAACTACATCTCATCAAGGTCTACTTGTGTTTCGAGTTAGCCTGAGTTCATCTCCTAAGAATTAAGTTCGTTTACTCAACGAGGGCTACGCTCCAAGAAGTAGGGATTCTTCATACTTTGATTTATTTTCCACCCTAAGGCATGTGTGGTTGTGTTTTTGCCCTAAGGGGCTAATTGTCCAAATTTTGGAATGAGGGAATGCTACTCAGTTTTGATCCTACACACTAGCCAGATTTTGGGACTAGTTTTCGGTTAGGAAACAGAGGGACTTTGGACTCTTGTCCTCCATAGAAGTTGTAGCTGCATCTGTGAACTTGATGTTAGGCTTTTGAATCACTCAAATTGGACCTCTACAGCCCAAGTTATGGTCCATTTCCCAGGACTGCCGCAGCTTAGGTGGTTTATCAGTTTGTGTCCAGATTTTATGACTGGTTTTCGATGCTGATTTTCGGACTTGTTTGAGACCATTCCATGGCTGGTTTTGGGGCCTAACTATGGCCTAGTTGTGGACAGTCTTTAGACTGAATCTAAGATTGTTTTCTATGTCCTATTTAGGCATACCAGGGCTTCTGTGGATGGCCAGTTTGGTAACCTGTTTATGGCTTGTCTCAAAGCCGCTTTGTGCACTGCTTGGCCGCGTGTGAGTACATGTCATCCTTGGTGGTAGTTGTGTGATAATATGTTGATATACATATTTCGACATGATATGAGTTTAACTGGAATTATATGTAATTAATATAATTTTCCATGACATATGATGGATTATGTGGTTTGAGTTGTCCATATGACACTCATTACATATGTGGCATGATATAGACATGAAGTGGAGCATCACATTGCATTATGCACGGGGACATCGTATGACATGGGTGCGAAAGTGCATGATATGAATCTAACACCGGTTGGTGATCTATCAGGATTCTGGTACCATCGACGGCCCAACAGAGTCGCATCTAGCTAGTTACATGAAATGAAAATGTGTATCGAGTAATCAGAAGCGTGAATAGACACCCCTCGAAAAGCACCCGCATGGTGGTTATACATATTTCCAATGGTGGAAGCCCGTGAAAGTGTAGAAAGGCGTGCGAAGCCTGTGGTGGGACCTCGAAAATTCGCTGCCCACAAAAAAGACACATGAGTTTTGTATACAAATGATCATTGAGGTGTAACATCCAAAAAGCTTTTGGTTTGAAAACAAATGAATTTGTTTTGAAAAATGATCATTGGATGTAATCCAGAAATTATGGTTTTTATCACGCATGGGCTTTGGCATTGTGTGATGGGAGCTCTGCAAGGACTCGTGTGATGGAGTCGGTAAGGACTCGGCATGGTACAGATTGAGTTCCATCTCATTTCATGGCATGACAATGTATCTCACAAAGAGAAATTGTATGTTTTTACTTTGAATGTGAATGTGAATGTGTGGAACATGACCATTGCATGTGCACTTAGGTGGGGGGTAGCCTCTATAGGAAATATTCTCTACTGGGCGTGGCTCATCCCTTATGGGAAAACATTTAAAATGTAGGGTGTACACCAATGGATGGCGCTCATTCGAGGTCTCAATTTGCGGAAGAAGGCCAACATGTGGCTTTGATATAATGCTTTGTAAAAACTTTGGAACAATCTAATTGCATGTAATAATGGTAAGAGAGTCGTGATTGAACTCTATGACTGTTTTAAAATGTAATTTCACATTTTTTCAAACCAAATATGGGATGAATGGATCCCAAGAACGGGACATAACGAGTGGTATCGAGTTACCGCATCCACATGTATTTGATAATCGCCATATCAAAGCTTAAGTATACGATTACCTAAGGTAGTATTTTCCGCAGGTTGATCTGCTATCAATGGGACTCTGGCTTTGGGTCCCAACTTATGGGTCTAGGCCATTAAATCTACTGAGTTATGATGTCACACTCTTCTACATCGTAATTATAGGTATGTGATTACTCCCCGCATGGCTTGTAATCATTGTATTACATTGTGTTCATGTTCGTGTTACGACTGATTAGTTTGTGTCGTGAATTATATATGGTGTACTACAAATAGGAAAAAAGAGGAACACTGTGGTTAGAAACTATATCTTTCGGTTCGGAAAAGAACGAACTAATACTGGTTGTCGATAGTTTATTAGTAGTTAGCACATGCACTACTAGTGATGCAGAGCTTCTATAAACACACCAAACATTGGAAATTCAACACTAATTATTTAGGAATTGATCGGAGGTCAAGGCGCATTGAACGCAGATATGGAAAACTCCCTTAACTCATTCAGCTCGGGCGCAAAAACGCCACAAACTCGACACACCCCTGATGTGGAGCCGCCATATTGATTTTAGAAAGATTTGCCGTAGGATCTTCTGGAGGATTTGTTTTATGATTATGCTGTATTTCTTCTAGAAAGAATTGCTCCAATATTTTATTCTATCCCTTTTAGGAAGATTTGCTTTATTTATTTTAGAAAGTTTTCTTTTAGAATCCTCATTGTGGAGCTCGCTTGGCCTAGGGCCCCGTCTCACAAAACATGATGGTCCTGTGTCTGACCCGGGGACACCGGGGAATTCCCTAGTTTAATTGGGAGGCCATCTTGGCCGGCTTCTCCAAATACCAGGGGATTACATGGGATGCGTAAGCGACCATCACTCTAGGTTATCAAAAAAAAAAAAAAAAAGTTTTCTTTAGGAGTTGCTTTTTGCAATTTAGAAAGTTTTTTTCCTAGTTAGCGAAGTCGCTTATTTGATTTAGAAAGTATGAGACTATATATACCCCCATGTAGTCTTTTAAGGTGCGCTCGTTTAATAATATTTTCGTATTTCTCTTTAAGAGTTCTATTTTGTTCTCTTATCTCTTGGTGGATTCTCGGGGACGAGTTCGCGGGTTTCTCATACATAGGTGGGATTCCCTTTGGCGTCTTTGTCCCGCTTATCAATCAACCCGTCCATAGTTGATCGTGGCGCCTTCAATTGGCCATCTATCTCAGGTGGATCGTTTCTAATAACCCTGGTGAAGTAACCACTCTTGTGCAAACTCTACTCTCCTCACCATCTCATCTTTTCTTTAAACTTTCCATAACCAATTTTTCAACCTCTACCCAAAACTTTCCATATGTTGTTCTATACTACTAAAACATTCCTAAATACCATTTTTCCCTTATATACCACAAATACACATTCCTTAACTTAGGAAATCTAATAAACTTGTCCATAACCTGTTTTGGCCCTAGAAAACTACCCCAAACCCATATTTTGACTTACCAAAACTTCTAGATCATCCATCACGGTCCCAACCTTGCATCAAAGTGGTATCAGAGCTCAAGGATTGATGGCTGATCATAAGCTAAAGGGTATTCTTGGTTCCGGAGACAAGAGTCCTAATCATGGTTCAAGTGGTTCTCAATCCTCTATCAAGAAAAACGCATTGCCGATCTTGAACTGGGTGGTTCAAATGCTTATAAAAGCAAATGGCTATCAATGATGATCCTATATGCATAAAGACCTTCATGGAAGGTGAAGGTGATGAAAGTTTTGACGAGGGAAACTGGTGTCGCCTAGCCAAGTTCTAATTAGTTAAGGCGCAGCAGCTTCCAAAGACAAGCATTCAAGAGAATATGATTATGGAGGAAGGTATGAAGATCGACACCGCGATGATGATTTATCACACCTCCCATTTCCACTCTGCAGATTTATTATTTCACTCATCTATTATTATTTACATTATGAACCTTTAACATAGGACTCTTTCAAAATCTAATTCTTAAGATAAAGCAACATCGCTCCTATTAATAACTATATGGTATCAACCTCAGATTTCAAATCTGAAACCAAAACTCCACTTGGTTAATCGCCAGAAACGAATTAAACTCAACCCAGGTCTCAAAACATATATATACATATCCTCAGACCGAGGTAAGTCCTCAATGCACCTAAGACTATACACTTACACTTGATCAAAGAATATTTACACAAATCCCAAAACCTTTCCTCGCAAAGTGTCCCAAACTAATGGCCACAAGCCAAATATATAATGACCCATGATCGATATGAGCTGTCCAAAATATATAATGTGAACCTCCACACAACATTAGATGTTCCTCAAAATGTATGCCCAACCACCAACATGCTAAGGCTGACGCACAATTCCCCAACCTCCAAAACCCTGCAAGTCCAACTCTCAAGTCATGTAGCTGGTCTCGTACCTGCATCTAAGGTGAAAGGAATAATGGGGGTGAGTTCGACAACTCAGTAGTGAATCCCATAACAAGCCATGCTTATAAAAACATTTCAAAATACAAATAATTCAACACATCTCAAAACATGAGCATTTTACAATTAGTAGGTTGATGTGGAAACAAATGGATGCACACGTACCATCATCTCGACTTCATCGCTGACTCTTTGGGCTTTCACCCAGTGGACTAGCCGATCATCCCACAACAATGACAAATTGCTGGGACTTACTACCTGTGTGGATATGCTCGTACATCCCGTATAAATTACAAATTGCCGGGACTTACCACCTAGGATATGCCCACATCCCAGATATCTCGTGACCTTTCCTGGGATGTCTTCACAACCTGTGGACTAATCATATCCCGTGTCCACTACATCAACTGGATCTATCACATCGGTCCCATACCCATGTCATGCTTTAAAACAACTTTCACAAAAAGATTCACCTGATGGATATTTAAAAAACATCATGTACCAAGCGATCTAAAGAATTCATAGATATTTTTACACACACACACACACACACAATGTATATATATCAAACCATGTGATATGAGGAGAAGATTACAAGATCCCCTACCTTCCTTGATCTAAAACTGCACAAGTCTCCTAAGGAAGTCAAAACCAAGGCTACTACAAAGGATTCCGTAATTAATAAGTCAAGATTTCTTAGCCTCAACAATCCAGTTACATAAGATTTCTTACATCCGTCTTAGCTCTTATGTACTTCTTCCACTGCTGTGTTCCCATAACACTTTCAATAGTGGGAATAACTTTATTCAAGAACACGCGTTCCTACACATCTAA
The DNA here is from genome assembly GCA_016808115.1 of Tetrastigma voinierianum. Taxonomy (NCBI): domain Eukaryota; kingdom Viridiplantae; phylum Streptophyta; class Magnoliopsida; order Vitales; family Vitaceae; genus Tetrastigma; species Tetrastigma voinierianum. The sequence continues at coordinate 62,450 of JAEQBH010000190.1, forward strand.
TCTCCCTCGTCGCTTCATATCTCATATTCTCTTGCAAATTCAGCTCTTGCTAATTTAGTATGTGCGAAACATCTGGCTCATACTTCCGTAACAACGAAACGTGAAATACATCATGTATCCCAAACAACTGCGGCGGAAGAGTTAACTGGTAAGCTACCTCTCCAACTCTTTATGAATCTCTAAATGTAATTAATGTACTTTAGGGGGCTACTTCTATTTTTACTAAAACTAAATACTCCTCTATGAGGCTTTTATTAATTTGAAAAACACATGGTCCCCAACTTGAAGTGTTGAGGCCCACTAGAGGAGATTGAGATTGAAGTGTTGAGTTTCTTCCTCATCAGGTTGTCAGGTGCCGCTTCCGGTCCCGGATGTGAGATGTCGCTTGTATCAGTTGTGCCGAGCTTGTTCTATGGTTTCAGCAGCATATTTTTTGCTTTTTAGTAAGCCGCCACAGGTCCCAGGTCGTACGTCAGTTTTTGATTGAGATGTTGCTTATCAGTGGTTCTTGTCATATTGAAGCCCTTTCCTTCGCCTTTAGGAGGTGTCATTCGTTGCTTTTCCCCGTGGCTATTGGTCATTTGTTTTTCTCGGGTTGTCAGGCTTTTCCCTTTTGGCATAAATTCTTAATTATCCAAAAAACCCAAACTCTAAGGGTCTCCTCCTATGGTCAACATAACTTTTCTCGCTCTCAAGCTCAGGCTACTAAGAGCCTGCATGTTTGACAATTCTAATCTTCTCTCGCGCTGCTTCCTCGCACCAACTCGACCAATCAAAGTAGCCTCCCATTCAAACAAAGACAATGTGTGATCTACATGGCCTTCCATAAAGAGCTCATGCGGTGCCATCCCACATCGCTTTTGGAAACTATTATTAAACGAAACTCACGAGGCAAATGTTCCATCCAACTCCCGGAAGTCTAACACACATGCTCTAAGCATATCTTTCCAGAATCAATCACTCTCTCGACGCTTCGCTGGCCCGAGGGTGAAATACGTCAGACTTCAATCTCAACTTCGTTCCCAAAGCTTTCTGCAAAGACCGCCAGAATTGGGACGTAAACCTCGAGTCCTTATCTGTTGTTCAAAGGAGTCTTAAGATAGAGGTAGCCGCTATGTGAGAATTGGTTGCGCACTCGCAAATTCAACAAGTCTTTCACATAAAGGTACATTCCAGCATGTGTGGGCTCATTGAAGGTTATTATTAGCGGGAGCTTCAAGAATCAGGTTTCGGGAGATGGTGCAAAAGCTGGATTTGAAGATGGGATCCACATCCTAAACCCTATAAACTTAAACTGCTTCGAGAGGGCAAAGGATATCAAGGTAAATCATAGGTGCCTTGTCTCTTTCCAATCGAGCACTACCAGGACGAGGCATGGTGTGATGTCAGTTCCAATGGATGTTTGTCACTTGCTACCGTGAGGCCATGGCATGATAAGGGTTGTCATTTATGATGGCTTCAAGAACACTTACACATTCGCAAGGATGGGCAATAAAATTGTCTTAGCACCGCTTGAAACCGACAATCGCTTCCAAATTCTCCAAAACCAAGAGAGCACTTTGTCATTCAAAATCGAGCTGGAGAAAGAAATCGAAATGGGTTCAGATGTGACGGCCTCGCTGCTAATAAGAAACCTAGCGGAGAAGGAGATCCCAAAAGAAGCAGAGCCAATTTCGCGTGAATTTGTCGATGTAGTACCCGAGAGATTCCATACGGTTACCCCCAGTGAGAGATATTCAACATCAAATTGTAATCTCGCATCAGTTCTCGTTTCATTTCCTCTAATAAACCGCCTTTCCATGTGGATGAGTCCCAAAGAACATTTAAGAGCTTACAAGGCAAGCTGATGAGTTGCTCAACAAAGGCTACATTCAAGAGAGTAAGAGCTCTCGTATGTTCCCGCCAGTGTTAGTACCAAAGAAGGATGGATCTTGGAGGGTGTGTGTTGATAGTAGGACAGACAACAAGATTACTATTGAATATCTTTTTTTTTTTTTTGTTGGGGATAAGTGCAGAATTTATTAGAGTAACAAAGTTAAGGTCCGAAAAGAACAAAAACAGAAGACACTCTGCCAGGAGGACATGCCCCACCAAAGCCAAGGAAAAACCTGGAAGATGGCGAAGCCACCCTTCCCCCCCAAGAAGGAGGAGGCAACAACCAATACACAAATGACCACTGGCACATCAAAACCAAACCCCACATACAGGCCACCAGGAAATCACAACTAAAGAAAAACCTAAGCCTACACCCCGGGGTAAAGGAGAGATAAACCAAACCCCGCCTAATAACCCGAAAGTATATTGGCAAACTAAGGATAACAAATGAGAAAAGCCCACAAATGTGGCACAAAGTAACCAAACTAACCAAGGGAAACCCCAAGGGAACCACACAACCCACAACCCGGGCACAAGCAACTCCAAAGACGAAGAGGCAAACACCAATGACAAGGATACTTAAGGAATTACAGATAAACAGGCATGCCTTCACACTCCTGCAGAATCGGTACGTGGAACACATCAATGGGGCCTGTTGCACTCTGAGGAGAGTACCAAAACCCGAAACGAACCTTAAGAAGCGGGAACTTTCACAAAAAGACCACTAAAGCCCCGAATCGAACAAAACCACCATGTACCCAATAGGTCAAATGTAGTAACCTAAATTGAGCCGAACTAATCTGGCCATTAATAGCGATTCCCTTCATCGTCTAATAACATCTCGGCCCCAATTTGACCTTCGCATCTCTCCCCACTTCGGTCGAAACCGACTTGAGCGGCCACAATCTCGCACGTCCGTATCCCGACCATGGAGCAAATGAGACCCAAACAGAGTAAACCTTCTCGAACCCCTCGAACACAAAGATCCTTCCCGTCGAAAGGCCCAACATCAGGCGTATCACCAAACCTACCCAACAACAACCACCCAAACCTCTCAGAGAACCATCAATCCCGTAATGCTCTCCTCCTCAGCTCCATCGCTTTGCTAAAGTCCCTAATAACCAGAGTCCCAAACAAATGTATGTAACCCACATTAGTTACCTTACCCAGGGGTGTATTCTTACACACCGAGGATGGGTGGAGCTCAACACTGGTAGGATGTTTGTAGAACTTAGCTAGTCAACTTCCTAAAGGATTTTGAACCTGCATAAAAACAGATCCCCCTTTTTAGCAAGGCGAACATGCGTAGTTAACCCAAACGCTGGGTAACAACACGACCCTGGCCATGGCTAGGGCATACCGTCTGACAAACTCAAAGCGAACTGATCTCAACCTCGGTAGGAGCTGAAATTTAGACGGCTGATTTTGCATCCGAGTCACTCAAAACAGAGCCGAACTCAAGCAGAGACCAATCTCGATCGAAGCTTACGAGCCTCAGCCCCACTAACCCACGGCCGAGGCTAGAGGATACCCACTGACCTCCAACCTTAGATCGAACTGGAACTAAGCACGACAGAGCTGTGATACGAACCCCGTCAACTTATGAGGAGACCCGTGATCGAATTAGCTTGGGAGAACCGCCTTAGTATTCGGCTTGGATGGATGACCGCGACCCGTTGCTTATAAGGAAGCAAGAACTTTGGTATATGATGATCACACTAAGTGATGGATCCGATTGATAAGTCTATGAATGAAGATGCCACAATCAACTATTATGAAAAGGTCGATTGATAGTCGATAGATGAACATACGTAAAAATCCGATAAGTTCAAAAGTTCTTGAGAGAACCAAAGAGAAAGATAAACTCTCAATTTTTATTAATCTGTCATCTTAAGAATGTAGGGATAACAAGCCTTTAAATAGGCCCAAAAATACAAAGAAAAGAAACTAAATATTTTTCCACAAGGAAAGTAAGATATTTTGCAAAAAACTAGAAAGGAAACTAACATACTTTTTCCCTCAATCACTACATACTAAAAACATCCATGGAGGAGAAAGGAAAATATATAATTCTAGGACAAGGTCCGGTAAATAGAATTAGTAAAGAACTGAAACAAATCGTGAACTAATCATCTCTAAATCTACAAAGAAATCAACTCCAAAATAAAGAAGAATGAATAACCGCCCAAAATAGCGAAGCAAATCATCACCAAATCTGAAGCAATTCTTTTTTAAAAAGATATAACAACTCCTATTTTGATAAAAAACAGACTTCTAAATTAAATAAAGGAACTTTACTTCGACTCGGGAGAACACTTGAAATGTAGATATATTAGGTGTCTCCAAGGTTTCACAACCTCCCGAATCAATTTTCCGTGAATGAAGATCAATTCCCAATGTATGTCGTAAGAGCTCCCGCATCACTCTGATCCTTTCAGGCTTTGATTCTCATCATTCCCTCTTCTTCGAAAAATATTTGTCCCTCGAATCTTAAATCCATAATGTTGTCGATGGAATGAAAATAAATACACATCCTCCACTCAGATTCAGACCTTTTTTATTTTATTTTTCCGCTTATACTTTTTTTTTTTTCAACCGATTCTTTTTCTTTACTTTCCTTTTTTTTTTCGCTTTTTTTTTGTAACCTGGGACGGACTGCTCACTAAAAAAAGAAACAATAAAATCTATTCATCAATAAGAATGAAGAAAATCGACTTGGGATGAAGTAGATAATAGGTTGTGAATGAAATTGGGGTTGAACGGAATTTAGAAGGAACTGATGAAAGTGGTGACTAAATTGGGTTCGAACAAAGAAGAAAAGTAAAAACGTAAAAAGATAGGCAAACCAGAAAAATAGAACCTGTTGCTCTGATACCAAATGATACGAACCCCGTCAACTTGTGAGGAGACCCGTGATCGGATTAGCTCGGAAGAACCGCTCTAGTATTTGACTTTGATGGAAGACTCACCGCTGTTTATAGAGAAGCAAGACCTGTATGTAGGACGCCTACACCGGCGCGATGGAGATCCGATTGATAAGTCTTGATGAACGCCACGGAATAACCGATAAGTTCAAAGAGTTCTTTTAAGAACCAAAGAGAAATTTAAACTCTTAATTTTATAAATGTTTAAAACTTAAAGAATGTAGGGATAACAAGCCTTTAAATAGGCCTAAAAATACGAAGAAAAGAAACTAAATATTTTGCCACAAGGAAAGTAAGATATTTTGCCAAAAACTAGAAAGGAAACTAACATACTTTTTCCTAAACCACTACATACTAAAAACATCCATGGAGGAGAAAAAGGAAACTATATAATTCTAGGACAAGGTATGGTAATAGAATTAGTAGCAAATCAGGAACAAATCATCTCCAAATCTACAGCAAATCAACTCCAAAATAAAGAGCAAATCGCATTAAATCGCCCAAAATAGCAAGAATCCACTACCAACTACAAATCTTTTCTAAAAAGAAAATAACAACCCTATTTGATTAGAAAAACAAACTCTAGAACTTCTACTTTGACTTGAGAACACTTGGGAAGAGATATATTAGGTGTCTCCGTATGTTTCTACAACCACCTAATATGAATTTTCCGTAATTTAAGATCGAATTCCCAATGTATGTCGTAGCAGCCCCGCATCACGATCCTTGTGCTTTGATTTGATCAAGTCAGATCTCGCTATGGGAAGAGTCGGCGCTAAGCTTCATCCGACCACTGGGAAACACGCATTCAGCGCCGACGGCCGCCTAGTGATTCTAAGAAGTTGCTCCCATAAGAAAGAACATGTTCCCTTGTAAATGGAACGGAAACCACTGAAGAAAGGTGGTTAGCGATGGGAACCCCTTTTTGGGGAAGAGAATGGGAAACCCCTTCTTCCATGAGAGTGATGAGCTTCCCTCATCACCTATCTCTAAGAAGAAAAGCTTAATTTTACTATTGAATATCGATTTCCCATTCCAAGTCTCGATGATTTGCTAGATCTAACTCTAGAAGGCCCACTCTTTTCAAGATTGACGAGAGTGGATACCTGACTAAATCTGTGATGGAAAAGGAGAGATGAATGGAAGATGGCCTTGTGAACTAGATGGACTCTATGAGTGGATGGTGATGCCATTTTGGACTATCCAATGCCCTTTAAATAATTTTTATGAGGTTTATGAAATCACATCCTAAGCCATGCATTGGAAATTTTGTGGTGGTATACTTTGATGATATTTTGATCTATAAAGAAAAATTGAATGAGACTTGGAGTATTCGAGGTAACTGTTTCATTAGTAAGGGATAACCTATTTACAACTTGAAGAAGTGTGACTTCTATTCCGAAGAATCATATTTCTTGGTTATGTATAATAAAGATGAATGAGATGACTTAAGCAAGATAGAGGCGACATTAATGGGTTGAACTCCTCAGCTCAATAATCCATGATGCAGTAGTTTTCATGGGCTAGTCTCTCTTTTATAGGAGATTTTATTCGTGGATTTGGCCTATAATGGCCTCGTAATCGTGAATGCTTAAAGGGAGACAAATCTTGGTGGATCTAAAAGGTCAAGAAAGCCATTTGATTAAGAAGAAAGTAACTGAAGCCCCATATTTGGTTTTTCCGATTTCAACAAAGTCTTCAAGTAGCAAAGGATGATCTTAAGTTTGGATTGGTGTCGCCCTTAGTCAAGAAGGAAAGACCTGAATGCTTTAGTGAGAAGTTAAATGAAGCAAAAAGGAAGTACTCCACTTATGACAAGGAGTTCTATGCTATCTATAGAGATTTATTTCATTAGAGTCAATACTTGCTTTACAAGTTATTTGTGCTTTTCTCAGATCATGAAGCACTAAAAGTCATCAACCACTAGCATTGTTAAATCGGTTACGACATGGGTGGGAATTCTTTTTTTTTTTTTTTTGGATAATTAAGAATTTATTACCAAAAGGGCAAAGCCTAACAAACAACCAAAACAATACAAGAAGCCAAAGGCCACCAGAAAAAAAAAAAACAAAAAAAAAAACGAAAATCGGACAACACCTCCCCTAAAAACATAGGAAAATGTTTCTAAACAAAACCACTTGATAAAACAACACAAACTAGAAACAACAGCCCACATCACGAGCACAGGCCACACAAAACCAAAGAAAGAAACAGCATAAAACGGAAGCAATTCCCACAACCCGGGAGCAGGAAAAGACAACCCCTAAACAGCCCACAATCCATGCTTAGGCAACCAACACTCCAAACTCAATCAACCCCGACACCAATTTCAGGATGGCGCCACCTTTCAAAACTTGAGATTCTAGCCAAACATGCCAGAGCCCAACAAACCAGAATAAACAAGAAGAAAATACCCTGGGAAGGGCTTTCTCTCCCCTGAAATGGCTCTTTTCAGAAATATGGTTTGTCTCAGAAGGTTCAACTTTGTCGGATTTATAGCCGAAGAAGGGGACCCCGTAGAGTCTCCCTTTGAAGTCAGGTCGGTAAACCCCTTTCCTATGTGGTCTCGCTTCCAGTACATGTTCTTAAGCAGGAGCTATCTCGCCGCTCAAGATTTTGGGGGTTTGACAACGCGGGGTCACCCACTCCATAATCGGGTCTCCCTTCCCCAAAAAGGGAAGGTCACTGATGGGGATCACCTCTCGTCTAGCTTTAGTGGATCGGCCATCACCGATACTGGTTTCCCCCAAAAGGGATCGAGACATTCCGATGCCCGGCTGCCAGATATTCGTGGTTTCTAGTATCACCTATGTAGGATCCGGGGCTTACAAAGGGTCGTTAATCCGTAATCACCGATGGAAGATATAGGCCACCGGATAAATGGGTAAACTGATTCTAGATCCAAGCCGATGGTGGGAAACGGCAAGCGCTTCGCGACGGTTTCGACGCCGCCAGCGCATAAGGAGACAAGGCGTCAAGGTACGCCGCTTCTGGGCGAGACGTCCTCACCAATGGGGTCGCTGCCATCGTTGGGCATGAATCGATCTCCAACCGTAGATGGTGGAAAAGGCGCGGTTTGAAGGATAGTCGTTTGCCTGGGCTGGCTGCATAATCGCTTCGAACGATCGATTTCAAGACGCCGACAAAGGGGTTTTCAGGGAAGGCCAATGACGACCAGAAGAACACTATTCTTTTATGGCCCGATATTGTCGATCAATTTGCTTAGACTTAACCGAATGCCAAGATCCGCCCGTGTTTACCGACCGGCTGGTATGCCATGGACAAGGCTGAGGTTTCGGTGGGCAAGATGTTGGGTTCAATGAGCGTGTCCGCTGGTAATGGGGATTTGGGTTTGCGAATTGGGAACTAAGATTCGCTGATGGAAGTGGTTTCTGAAGGAGTGGTTCCGAAGTCTGGTCGGGTTTTGCCGTCTGTTAAGGGTCAATTGTGTGTGTGGGCAATTTTAAGTAGTTCGAGTATAGCCGACTTGTGTCCACATTCAGGATTGGTTTTTCAGGGTAACTTTCTTCCCACGGTTCACCCATCGCGTGGATCTATAAGATCGCGATATGTTTGTCCATTTCCAAGGCAATTTTACGGTTCGCCAAGTCGTTTCCTTGGTCAAGCTGTTGCCAGGCCCGGCAGGGCGGCGTCTTTGAAATCTCGTCGCTCGAGCCTCGGGATGCTGGGCGGGCTCGTTCTTTACCGAGGTGTGGGCTTGTTTTTAATTGGTAGGGTTACCCGCGGCCTGCTTGTGGGTCCGCTCGTTGCCTATCATCTGCCCGTGTGGCTTGTTTATTTGGTTGGTTTCGCCACGGTAAATGTTGTTTTAGACGGCTACGCCCCTTTTCCTATGTTTATAGAAAGCTAGTCCGTTTTTCGCTTTCCTGAACCTCGCTACTGTGACTCTTAATTGCCGTGGCAATGCCCTTTGGAAATAAATTCTTAATTATCCAAAAAAAGCCAAGTGGGCCACCAGAACAAATAAAAACGGACAACACCCTCCCTAAAAACAAAGGAAGCGGCATCACTCGATACAAAACCACCTAATAACACAACACAAACAAGAACCACCAGCCCACATCCCGAGCACAGGCCACATAAAAGCTAAAGCAACTAAATAGCATAAAACCGGAAGCACTACCCACATCCCGGGACCAGGAAACGACACCACCAGACAACCCACATCCGGGAACAAGCACGACATCACTCCAAACTCAAGCATCTTCAGTGGACCTCAAGATAGCGTGGGAAAGGCCATCTGCAATATAGCTCATTCGGGCAGGGCTGCTCTACCTCACATTCGAAGCTTGTGATTCTGAGCCCGACATCATTACAAATGAGAGAGAAAATAGAATCAATAGAAATAAAAATGTTGTCATGGACCTAGCATTTCACTGCTCATTGCACAAATGGTAGCTCTCAAGCAATCCTCTTAAGGATAGGGAGCAAAAGGATAATTCTTACACCCAATCACCCAACGAAATTCAAGCTCCACCTCCTCGGTAACCCTAGATACCCACACAAATTTAAGAACCTCATCTAGATTCCAAATTGTAACCCGCATTCAAAGAATAAATGGTTCCTATCTTCAACACTGGCCCGGCAGAAAACACAAGAGATAGAATTGATGAGGCCCCATTTAAGGAGCTTGTCTTGAGTGGATAGTTTGTCTTGGATAGCTAGCCAGGTTATGAAGGAGTGTCTTTAATGTCATGGAACCACATACCGCATGCCGTTGAACAAGAGGCCATGGGCCTTACTGAAGTTCCAAGTAGAGCTAATGCAAAGAAAAATACCTATTGAGATCGTGTCCAAGATATGACATTCTAGAGGTATCAAGAAGGTAGTCGTAACAGTTGTTCTTGGCGCAATGAGATCACCGAGACGCAATGTGCCAATTCCACCTCACTATCCACTTACGTAAATAACACAAGCATTCTCCGCCGACTGGGAGTCATAAAGAATCCTTTCCCTAAAAAGAGGAAGGATTGGACCCAAGGGGTTCCAAAAATCATGCCATAAGAAAGTTCCGACACCATTACTCACTCTATGCCTGATAAAGGGTCTTACCCTATCCCTCAACTGAAGAATCTTCCGTTAGCTCCAAGAACATCTTGAGGGGATCCTGGCGTTCCAGATACTGCCCTGCCTCAACATAACCTCCCGCACCCATGCCACCCAAATAGAGTCCTTCCTATAGAACAAATTCCATATGTGCTTCATGATAGCTGCATCATTCCAATCCTTAACACGACGCAGCCCAAGACCACCCTCCTCCTTAGGAAGGCAGACTTCCAGCCCACCTGCAGCTCTCCTGGCACTGCATCTTTGCCCGACCACATAAAAACCTCGTTAAAAACTGCTCAATCTTATAACATGTAAATCCTAGGATGATGAACATACCGCACTAATACGCTTGGAATGCTATAGAGAATCGAGGATATAAGACAGCCTACCCGCAAAGGATAGATCATCGGTCCACTAATGAATCCCGCTTATAACTGTCAAGAAGCAGGCCTGTAATCCGTGAGATACCGAGGAGGTGAGTGGAACACCCAAGTATTTCATAGGCAGACTCCCCCAGCCAAGAACACAACACTCTTTTGCTTATTTACTTGCATTCCTGAGAATGCCTCGAACTTTGCCAGCTCATCCATAGTAATTTGTACACTGGTCGCATTTCCTTTGGCAAATAGAAATATATCATCAGCAAAGCACAAGTGTGAGAGATTGATCGCTTTACATTTTGGGTGGAAATCAAATCTAGGTTGGAGAACCGCCTTGGATAGGGATCTTGAGAAGGCTTCCATAGCAATAAAGAAATGTGAAGGGGGATAAAGGGTCCCCTTGACGGTCCCCTCTGCTGGGGCAAAAACCCCGTAAGCTCACCATCGAATACGTATAGAAAGCTAGAGTAGTGATGCAAGCCTTAATGCACCTCAAAAGGGTAGAAGGAGTACCCATAGTAAAGAGTGTCCAGATGTATAGCCCCATCTTATAGAGTCATAGGCCTTCTTGAGATCAATCTTGAGAGCCCATCTTGGAGGCCCAAAATCATAGTGATAGTTTTTCATCAACTCTTGAGTGAGGAGGTCAGCTATGCTATGCCCTTGAACAAAAGCTGTCTGAGCAGGGCAAATTATATCTGGAAGGCACCGCTTAATTCTGGCCGCAATAATCTTCGAAATGCACTTCAGATAAAATACAACATGAGACGGGTCTATAATCATGCATCGAGCTTAGGTTAGGAACTTTGGAAACTAAGGCAATAATAGTGCGCTTGATCTCACGGCTATGCACCGTAGTTGAAAAGTCTCCACACCGCAGTCGCCACCTCACTCCCAACAATGCTCTAGGCCCTTTTGAAGAAGAGGGAAGAGAACCCATCGGGAACCGGGCCCTTTGTGTCATCGATAGAGAACATGGAACTCTTGATCTCCTCATGAGTAATCATGCTATTAAGAATATCTAGATGCTCAGAGAACCAAACCAAACCATCCATGTGGTAAGCACGCTGACCTAATCCCCGCATACATCGTCAAAACGATGGAAATGTTTAACAACCTCCTATGTGATAGTATCCGAGTCCTCAACGCAGTCCATTCTCCAAATGTAATGGATTTGATAGGAGTTCGACCTCGGCTTCGACGTTGTCACACCCCGATTTACCTGGCAGGATTTATGTTATTTTACCATCTATTTTTTCATCATGTAGTCCCTAAACATAGGACTCTTCAAAATCCAACACTTTGCATGTGCTGGGCTACCACTAGCCCCACACACCATATGTATCAACCTCGTATTTCTCAAAACCTGAACCAAAACTCCACTCGAGTAATCGCCAAACGACTTCAAACTCAACTCCTTGTCTCAAAACATATATATACATATCTGTACTGAGGTAAGTCCTCAATGCAACTCAAGACTATACACTATACTCTGATCAAAATAATATTTACAATCCAAAACTTTCTCGCAAAGTGTCCCAAACTATAGCCACAAGCCAAATATACACGACCCAAGGATCGATATGAATCAGTCTAAAATAGTGCAAGCAGAACCTCCACAACACTCCTGTGTTCCTCAAAATGTATGCCCAACACCAACACGTTTATTACCGACGCACAATTCCCTCAAACCTCCAAAACCCCGCAAGTCAAACTCAAGTCATGCAGTACCGGGTCTCAAAGACTCCATCTAAAGTGGAGGGAATAATGGGGTGAGTTCGACAACCTGCAGTGAATCCCATAACAAGCCATGCTTATAAAAATTTCAAAATACAAATAATTCAACACATCTCAAAACATGAGCATTTTACAATTAATAGGTTGATGTGGAAACAAATGGGATGCAATACTACCACCATCCCACCTCAATGACTCCTTCGCTTTCACCTGTGGACTACCGATCATTCCTGAACAATGACAAATTGCTGGGACTTTACACCAAGGATATGCCCACATCCTCGGCATAAATCTTAATAAATTGCTGGACTTACCACCTGTGGATATGCCCACATCCCGATATCTGGTGGACTCTCGGGACTACAACCCAGGGACTAGTCATAGTCCCGTGTCCACTACATCAATTTGGACTCTCACACAGTCCCATACCCATGTCATGCTTTAAAACAATTTTAAAACATCATGTACCAGTTAATTCAAAGAATTCAGTAGATATAAAAATATACACATTTATATATATCATTAGAAAATCACACAAGCTCACATGGAATGGTACAGGAATTTCACAACCATGGTATAAGCAGGAGAAGGTTACAAGATTCCCTCATTCCTCGATTCAAAATCCACAAGTCTCCAAGGAAGTCAAAACCACGCTTACTCCAAAGGATCCTCGCAATTAACAAGTCATAAGATTTCTTAGCCTCAAACAACTGGTTACATAAAATTACCCAATTGGTTTATTAATACTTCACCCACCAAATCACATGATTCTTATACTCCAACATGTCCCTGATCCCAAGTGCACTCTCTTTACACTTACTAAGATCAACATTTAACACCCCTTATTGTGGTAACACAAACAAGACACACTTGTACTTTTCACTTACTTTAAGACCTGCATTTTTTTTTCTCAACTACAATTTTTGGACTACCATACATGCTTTGTTTCACTGTGGTCTTCTCGACCAAAAGTTCCCTATCTCTTAGGTTTCCACAGCCTCTTAAATCTGTGGGTCATTCGACCTCAAAATCAAGAGTTATGGTTTACACTCGACCCCCCGAGACTATTTCCTAGGACAGAATCAGGCCCTCTTCAATTTACTTTGACGAAATTGTTGGGAAACAAATGAGCATCAATGCTATACTTTCTTCATGTAGTTACTCCTATGTGGCTACTTTGGAGAAGGATTTGAATCACCTCCATTTGGATCAATATAACCTGAACTTATGACTCAAAACAAAGGAACTCGCCCGTAACAAGGGATTAATCTGTATCTGACTTTCAACTCAATTCAAGGGTCTTATGGTAGGCTTTAGTTCTGGTTGCTTCTAGACATTCATGGCTAGGTTCGTGGCTTTCTCCAAACTCGGAATCATCCAGTTCAGAGTTCTTTAGGCTAACTTATGGTCAAAACACTGTCATGGTCATGGGTGTCAGATGCCACCTCCCTTGACACACACACACACACATGCCATTTACTGTTAGCTCAACATGGAACTAGTTTAGACCAAGAATGAAGGATGTAAACTGGCACTATTCGGTATGGTTTCCCTAAGCTATTAGGAGACACGCATTTATAGTTTGGTTGGTCATCCATGACAGATTGGATACCCAAGACAAGCTTCTCAAATGGGGCCTTATCAACTCTGTGTCTTGTGTATTCTGCCGGGCAAATGTTGAAGATAGGAACCACATGTTCTTCGGTTGCCAATTCACCGCTGGTATTTGGATGAGGATTTTAAAGGCTGTGTGGGAACTCTAGAATGCCGAGGAGCTGGGAGAATGAATTCTTGTGGGTAATTGGAGCCAAGGGTAAATCTTTCATCTCTATTACTAAGAGACTCATGTGGTGCTACGATATATATCACTTATGGAGACAACCCAATAAAGAGAATCCATGAAAACGTCTATTCTTCCGCTTTAGGCTGCTTGCCTCATATGTACGATGTTAGACTTTGCATCGGTTTGTCAAGGTTGATGATAATCCCACGTAACTTGTTGGTAGATGGTCCTTCCTCTTTTCATCTTAGGCCCTTGTGGATCGACCTCGCGACTTGTGACCTGCTAGTTGTTTTTGGTTTTCGCGCCGAGGTGCGGCCTTGGTGTTGCTTTTTGCCTGTCCTGTGTTAATGGTTTTGTTATGTGGGTTGCTTGTCTGCTTTACGTGGTCGTTTCTGATTAGCCTTCTTGTTATTTCAGTCCTACCCTGCCGAGGAGTCACTAGTTGTCAGGTGGCCTGTGTCTCAGATACTGGTTTTATTTTCGTTGTTTTATTTGGTGTAATGCTTGTTTGGGTTGTGGGTTGTTTGGTTTTGTTTATGATGTTTTATCGTATGAGCTGTGGGTCATGTCTCTCTAAGTGTTTTTAGAGAGGTAAGGTTCAAGCTGCTTTTCTTAGTGGCCTGCTTCAGGATATTCTCGGATTTTTCGATAATCGTATTATTCTTGATTGTTTGTCGGGCTTTTGCCTTTGGAAATAAATTTACTTATCTAAAAAAAAAAGACTTGAATTTACTATATAGATGCTAAAAGACTAGGAATTTGAGAGACTATATGTATGACAGACGGATGGAATCAAAGGCAACTTTTCCAAGAAAAACCTCTCTTCGTATTTTTCTGTTATCTAGTATTTTGACAGTTAACACATTTAATTTTATGCATTAACAATTTATTTCCACCCATATCTCGAGCCATTCATTTTTAAGCAATAGTATGCAAAAACTCATGGACATTTTTGGTCAAATCAAGCAAACCGGGACTATTTTTAACAGTCCCAAACCCATGCAATGGGCTGTCCGTGGGCAGCCCTCTCACCAAGCATCGGTGTCACTTTGAGGAACCGAAATCCATGGCCATTTCCGACCCAACAACACCCAAACCATAATTTAACACACAATTATAACTCAAGGGGACCATTTCACTCGAGATCGGGTCCGACTGGCCCAAAACAGTCCCATAAATTTCCAATACCTCGCCCCAAGTTTCGGGACCAACCAAACGGCCACTCACGACCTCAAATCAACCAAACCATTTACAAGGCTCTTAAAACCGAAAATAATTGAATAAGAGAAGACCCCTACCTCCTGGAGTTTGTTGAAACTCCACAAAACCGGTGCCCACGCGTAGCCCTTGCAGCATAGAACAACTTTGCTTCTTGGCCCAACGCGAACCGATTGTCTGAAAGCCGGAAATCTAGAGAGAAGTTAGACTTTCTCTCTCTAGAATTTGATTTTCTCCCCACCCCCCTCACTGCACATTCCAGCAAAAATGGAGAACAAAGCTCTTTTTCTTTTTGTTTTATTCCTCTTTTGTCCCTCACTTGCCACTTGTCAAATTCTCATTGGCTCATTGGATTTCCTTATCCACTTTTTTTTTTTTTTTGGATAATTAAGAATTTATTACCAAAAGGGCAAAACCCCACAAACAACCAAGAAAATTATAAGGACCAAGGCCCACAAGCCAAAAGAAAAACGGACAGCACCTCCCCTAAAATTAGAGGAAAAGGGCAACAGCCCGAACAACCCCACAAACACCAAAAGGCACACCAACCAAAACACAAGCCCACAAACCGGGCAGAAAAGAAAAAATAAAACCCACAACCCCGCCCACAGCCCGGGCAAAGGCAACCAAGGACCCAAAAGAGTCAAGCCCCCGGCAGACCAGAGGACCACCAATCACAGGTCAGGTAGACGAACCACAATTGCCAAGGATATTAAGAGGGAAGGCCCATCTCTCACACAACGCTCTGTTAGCAGGATTATCAACAACCTTCTGAATACCAGATATTCTAAGTCTAATATCAACACAAATGAGGTGGAAAATAGCATCAGCGGGAACAAAGATGTTCTCATGAATTCTACTATTCCGTTGTCTCCATAAGTGATAGATAGTAGCACCCCATGCAATCCTCTTAGTAATTGAGTGGAAAGATTTACCCTTGGTAGCAATTACCCATAGAAATTCATTCTCCCAATTCCTCGGCATTCTAGAGTTCCCACATAACCTTAAAATCCTCATCCAGATACTAGCAGTGAAATGGCAACCGAAGAACAAGTGGTCCCTGTCTTCAACACTAGCCCGGCAAAATACACAAGACCTAGAGTTGGTAAAGCCCACTCGATGCTTATTCAGAAAGTAACCAACTGGCCCCGATGACCATCCAACACAAAAGCATGTCTCCTAATAGCCTCGGGGGAACCATATCGTATAGTGCCAGTTAACAACCGGCATTTTCTAGCCTAATATGGTTCCGTGTCGAAGCACAGAGAAATCCCTAAGGAGCAAATCCAAGAAACAATATCCTCTCTAGAGACATCAAGCTGATAATCAACACTCCTTATCCACTTTATCCATCTACTTTGAGATTTTCCTCCAATTAGGAGATGCCACATGTCACATGGGCCCCACACTTGAGCTCAAATTGATTCATTCTGCACCTGACATATGGCACAATCGTGAGCCACCTGTACGTGCCAAGTGTCCCGTACTACGCCACAAGTTTAAAACGTAAGTAAATTCCGATCGCTCTCAATTTGATGAAATTCGACGTGGGTAGCTAGATTTCATGAGATGATTCCTACGCAGGAAGTCCAAGCTACTATCCGAGATCTAGAAGAATTTGATTTTGACCGAACACTATTTTACTATTTTTCAAAATTAGAGAAGTTTTTTTCAAGAGCTTTCACTAAAGGCCGCTTAGCGTCCTACGTTGAAACCAAAATCCGTGGGTCTAAAAAGAAAAGAAAATCATGAATGATAAATTAAAATTGGAGTGGCTAATCCAATGGTTTGGTCAAGGTTAAATACCAATGGCTGGTTTCCAGCCACTTGGCAATTGCAAAGTAAGGAGCTCATTGGACCTCAGTCGTGGAGTACGAGGGATCGCATCTCATGCATGACATGAAACATTTCATATAATACTACATAATCAGATGAAATGTGATCGAGTGTTTATAATGCCATTGCATGCATTTTGTGGGAGAACTTTGTAGGAAAATTTTCTACTATGTATCACTAATTTATTCGTGGGACACCCTTCGTGTACAAGTCCGTGCAAGTGTTTGACCGCATGGTGGACGGTACTTTACGCAAATTATTGGTTTTGTTTTTGTCTTGTATTATATCTAAATGTAACTAAAAACATGTATACCTTTTCGTTGTCAAATGATTGTTAGTTAAATAACTAATATATATTTTTGTATATTTATGAATTAAATATGTAGGGAATGGATTTCAAGATATGAGACAAATGAGTGTGATATCGGGACACCTGATATTTACAGTCGAGGGGTCAATGGGACCCCCGATTTGGGGTGTCACATAAATGATCCAGCCATTGTGTTATATTAAATTTAATGGTCATGTTATTGTATATTATATAGAGTTATTTTGATAGAGCTCTCCGTACAAACAGACTCTATCCACTTTATTAAATTATGTATCTCGTAAATGGGACAACGGGTGTGATATCGAGTTACACGATATCCATATACTTACAGTTGATGGGTCAATGGACCCCCGATTTGGGGTGTCAGACCAAGTATAATCGGTATAAAATTTATTATTTTTTAATAATATTTTTAAATAAGGTTAAATTAATGCTACTTTTATCTTACTTGCAAGGTATAAAGTGACTTTTACAACTATTACAATTTTGAGATTAATAAAAAATATGATCTTGTTGTCATGTACAAATGTTATCTTTTGAATGTTTTTGAGTTAGTATTCATATATTTTCTAAGGTATATTTGATAAAAATACAAATTCATCAATTTATAATATATGAATTTGTTAATTAGGTTTACATAAATTCGGTATATATTAATTAATATTATTTTAGTTAACAAACCTGTAATAGCGCTTTTGACATACTTGTGTAAAGTGTTGGATGATAGCTTGTAGTTGCAATTCTGTAATACAACATCATGTGTAAGTTCTTGCAACCATGTCAAGTTGCAATTAGCTCTTTTGGATATTTTTAGATACATAACTTATATATTTATATTTTTCTTTCTTAAAAATCATGTGTTGATTGAATTTTTTTAGATATAGTTTGGTACAATTTTATATCCTTCTTTATTAATACTATTAAACCTAAACATACAATAATGTTGTTTCTTTATTTTTTTTTTCCAAGAGGTTGAGTCATATCTATTGATATATATATATATATATATGGTATATATATATATATATATATATATATATATATATATATATATATATATATATATATGACACATTTATTTTTAAAATGAAATATGAACAAAAAGTAATGTTACCTTTTTCTCTTTATTTGGAAAGGCTGAGTTACATACAACACTTGCAATTTTTAGATACAAAATTATGTATGTTGTAATTATCATGTGATGCAAGGTTGTAAACCGATTAGTTATCTTCTGAAGTTTAGGTAAGTCAAAATATGGTCGTTTTCTGGGCCAAACAAGCGCACGAATTTTGAGATTTTCTAAGTTAAGAAAGGTAAATTATGGTAATATGGTGAAAAGGGGCATTTATAATTGTTTTAGTAGTATGGAACAAGATATGGAAAGTTTCAAGGCGGTTGAAAATTGGTTATGGAAAGTTTAAAGAAAAGACAGAGATGGTGAGGAGAGTAGTTGCACAAGAGTGGTTACTACCGGTTTAATGAAACCATCCACACAAGATATGATGATGGGAGGAAGGCGCCTACTAATCAACTATGGACGGGTTGACAGCCGGACAAAGACTTCACACCAAGGAATCCAATCTAGGTATGAGAAGCCACTTAACTCGTCCCTCCCTGCTGGAATCCAATTCAAGAGATAAGAGAAATAAGAGAGAATTCTTAAAAAGAGAAATCAAAATATTATTAAACTTGAATTACTTGTCAAAGACTACATTGGGTGTATATATACTCCATACTTTCTAAATAAAAAAAGCAACTTCTACTTTAACTAGAAAAAGAAACTTTCTAAATTACAAAACAACTCATTTTAATCCGTGAAAAGTTAAACTTTCTAAATTACAAAAAGCAACTCCTAAAAGAAAACTTTCTAAAATAAATAAAGCAACTCTTCCTAAAAGGGATAGAATAAAATATTGGAGCAAATCTTTCTAAAAGAAATACAATAGAATCATAAAACAAATCCTCCAGAAGATCTTGCGGCAAATCTTTCTAAAATCAATATGGTGGCTCCACATCAGGGGTTTGTCCAAGTCTGACCACGTTTTTTGCCTTCCAAGGCCTAAATGAGGTCCAAAAAAAGGAGTTTTCACATGTATTCACGCGCCTCGACCTCCTAATCCAATTCTTCAATAATTAGGTAATAATTCCCCAATGTCTGTGTGTTTATAAGCTCCCGTGATCAATGCAATTCCTATTATTATAAGCTTGGGTATATATCCACATTCTTTTCTGGATATTATATGTATAATTGATAATACAAGATTATGTATAATTGCTAAGTTGCATTTGATACATTTGAATATATTTAGATACATATTTATATATTTCCAATGAACTTTCAAGCATAAAACAATATTGTTTTCCTTATACTTCTAAGGGTCAGGACATGTTTAATGTAAGACCCGAAATTCCAATTTTTAAAAGGGCAAAATCGTAATTTCGATTACAAAATTGTTAATCGTTAAAAATCCGTGAATTTGACTCAGATCCGGACGACAAACGTATTTCACCATTGAATCGCCTCAAAAATCCAGTTAGCACGAAATTCTCAGAATATTCCGAGACAACGGAGTCGGCATCGCCGAGGCATCGCTAAGCCAGCCGTGAAAACGATTTTCGATGCGCACAAAGTCACACATAACAAGTACTCATAAAATTCATAAGTGGTATGAGTAGATAAATGATGAAAATGGACTGACGAGATAGTGCCGAATGTCAAAACTGGTGAAAGAAGGAATTAATCAAATAAATCGATTAAGTCAATTAAAAGATCTAAACTCAGAAACAAAGGACCTTCTTCCCAAAGTTAAAATGAGCCAAAACGTGAGAAAGGGAAAACAGGGGAGGAATTGACAGTGAGCTGCGTTTGAGAGAAATTTTAGAGAGAGAGAGCACTTCTCTCTAGATTATCGGGCGATCCGACCGTCTAGCAACCTTCGTGGACAAGAAGGAAAGATCGCTCACGCAGAGTGTGCTACGCTGTGGACTGCTTCAGGATTTTTGACAGAACCTGGGCAGGTAGGCCCCTACTTGGATTTTATTCCTTCTTAAGTGCTTTATCGGGATGCCAATAATGAGCCAAGGAGTGTCACTGACCGGTCCCAAACCTTGGGATTGTAATTGATATAATTTTTGAAACAAAATCGAGCAAATTGCGGTATGGGCACGCTGCCTGGGTGCATTTTGTGATAATTTGTGCATTAAATGTTTGCTTTGATATGCATTGGGCCGAATGGCCAGTGGAATTGTCAGATTCACGGCGGAATCGTTGATTTGTGATTTTTCTGAATAGTAACCGAGGGTTTCACTATTCCCGAAACAGTGTTCTCAAAATATATTTTTGTGAAAATATGTGTTTGGTCGAGTGATTTAAATTAAATTGCTCGTGTTTGATCATTAGCCCAAGTGAGCTAATTTTGATGTTTGAAATGAAAATTACATGACCATGATTGTGTGAATTAAATTTTTGTTAATATATGCATGTTTATATATTTACATGTGAATTGGGGATCAGATTGAATCGGGTATACATGCATTCCATATGTAATCGGAACACCCTAGACCATAGGAGTGAGTGCATGAGATGAGTCTAGAGAAAACTGGTTTGAGGGTTGTTCAAAATATTAATTATCTGAGGGTAGTCTAAATTAAAATATTAATTGCCTGAGGGCTCAATTGATATTCATCTGAGGGTAGTCCAAAATGTCAATATATCAAATCGCTTCGAAATACCAATTGATATGCTATTACCTGGAGGGTCAGTTCACAAACAAACTAATACATATCAATCGTCGGAGCGGCCCAATTCGATATATACACATCGGAGGGTTGTCCACAAACAAACAAAATAGAAATTCTCATACGAGGCTTAGGCGCGAGTGTGAGGGAGCCGCAGACCGGTGATCCGAGCCAGTCAGTGTAGACATTCATAGATCATGATCGTTTGAACGTGTGTTTAATTGGGAATATCAGACTGCACTTAGGTGGCGAAAGTAGCCCACTTTAGGGCGTATCTCTCCCACCATCGAGCATTAGCTCACCCCGCCGAGAGTATTGTTTTGCCGTGCATAGGGAGCTGTATGAGAGACGTGGGCTCGCCCGTGAGGGTCGAAGCTTAGAAGAAAAAGCCTGATTGTGGCTTCGACGGCGTATACATGTATACGTGATCGCCCCAACTCGGGTACGTTGACTTCCGCCAACCCGCTGAATACAAGTGGATATCGGTTACCCGACGCCACTTCAGAAAATCGGGCAGAGTCTCCTTTGTACAGGGAGCTCTACCCAATTACAATACCCGCATGAAACCCGTCCCAAGCAAATTCAATATATTCAATAAGTATCCACATCAAATCACATGAGTAATACGGCCACTTGGCCCATAAACAACATCAATATGCATACCAACTATGATCCAACCATATATCCCATAGCTACAAGAGTTACACATATTTTCACTTTTAACAATACATGTATTAAACTTAAAGAGTTCTAATACATGAACATCAACAAAGCCACATCTCATTTTCTTCTAAAGACTCACCTCTGGGGATTAACCGTCTCTCACGCCCCCGCACCAAAAAGGGGGTCCCACGACGGTGAGCTAAAGCTCGCAGGGAGAATCGCCCTCCTAAGTGGGCTACTTCCACCACCGTGCAAAGGGTAATGTTCCAAAGTAAACACGCATTCAAGCAAATTCGTGATCCCACTAATGTCTACATGCCACCCCCATGTCTCGAGTCCTCACGACTCCCCACACTCGCCTAAGCTTACGTATTTAGAATAATCATTTTCAAAACAAAACCCATTTGTTCTGAAAATATACTACCGAAATATTCGTAAAAATGTGGGACTACCCTCCGCAGCGAATTGGTTGGTGAGCTCTCCGGAACAGCTTCAGGTCCTCATACGAATGATTTGTTACCCATCTCCCAACCCAATTCTCCTAATATCATCCCCGCGGAAATTCCTTTAAAAACGCTGCTTTTTCTCTCAATTTTTTTCCATGTCATGCACTCACCTAATTTCTAGGCTACCCCAGTGCATATGAAATGCATTATGATGCTATTTCAATAACTCATATAACACATGCAAATATGTAAACATGCACATATCCACATAATATGTGATCACACAATCATGTCATGTAATTATCATTTCAACATCAAAATTAGCTCACTTGGGCTAATGATCAAACACGAGCGATTTAATTTAAATCACTCGACCCAAACACATATTCACACAAAATACATTTTCGTGACACTATTCCTAGGAACAGTAAAACCCTAGGGTTTACGGTTCCCACACTCAACAAGTCATCGGTTCATTTTATGAACCCGCATTTCACGGCCACTTTCGGCCTCAATCCAATCAATACATGATTAACACATGAGTACACACTCAAATCAACCTAAAACAGTCGTGGAGCAGTCACGGACTGCTCCATTTTGGTTCCAAAATTAGAATAATCCTGGGCCCCAAGTTTCAGATCGATCGACGGCCCTCACGGCCTCATTCAACCCAAACATTTAAAACACTAAAATGGGAATAAAACCCAAGTAGGGAGAAAATCCTACCTCGCGAGTTTGAGCAAACTTCCTAACCGTACCCACGCTAAGCCTTCCGTTCCCTTGTAACAAGATCGCCGACGGTCGGATTTGCCGGAAAACTAGAGAGAAGTGGCTCTCTCTCTAAAACAAAATGGAAAATCTGCTGCTCCCAAAAATCCCGTCCAGCCCACTGCATCCCTTAGCCTTTAATTGGAGAAGAAGCACTATTTATTAATTTGTCCTTATCTAACTTAAATCAATTTCAGACCATTTCGTCCTTCTTTCCCGGGGCTGACATTCGGGCCACTCTCTGGCGCCCGGGTCCATTTTCATCATTTCTCTACTCATACCACTTATGGTACATGAGTACATGTTATATGTGACTTTTGTAGCATCGAAAATCGTTTTACGGCACCCGAAATGCGATGCCTCGAAAAACGTGTCAACTCCGACTGTCTCGGAATATTACAAAATTTTACATGCCAGCTAGATTTCGCGAGATGATTCCAACGGTGAAATCCGTTTCGTCATCCGAGATCTAGAGAATTAATTCCGGATTTTTAACAGAAATTACAATTTTGTAATTGAAATTACGATTTTGCCCTTATTCCAGAAATTGGAATTTCTCGGGTCTTACATATTAGAATGTTAGAATTTTAATATGTCTTGTATAAAGGAGAATTGATTACCTCTCTTGTAACTATTGGATATATAGTTGGACTCATGATTGGTATGTATATTGAGTACTGTTTATGGGCCAAAGTGGTCGATATATATATATTGCATATATTGGATCATGGGATGTAAATGTGTTTTATACAGACAGGTTTGGGTAGAGCTCCCCGTACAAAGGAGACTTTGCCCGATTTTCGTGAAAAATGTAGGGTCACCCGACACTCACGAGTATTCCGCGGGTTGACGGGTAGTCAACGGACCCTCGGGAATGGGTGTCACATAATGCACCTAAGACATTGATTTCTTCATATTGAATTTTTAATAAATTAACTTTCAAATATAAACATAAAGTGTAGTTATTTGTCTTTTTTGCTAAATGTTAGGTGACATTTGCAATATATATAGTTTGTAAATAACAAGATCACACATAAGTCTTTATGATCATACAAAACTATTAGATATTTGGTTTTTTTCTTTTTGTGAAATATCTATCTAGATAATTGGGTACATGTTTATATATTTTATATGTCAATCTTTCAAATATAAACATAAACTAATGTTGTTTTTTCTTTCTTACAAAAGGATATGTGACATTAGCAATAATTACAGTTTTACAAAGAACATGATAGCAGCTACAGTTTTTAAAGAAAATGATCATGTATAGGCTTTATTTGTCATGTAACTATCAAATTTTTGGACAAACTTGTTAATGTTTTATATATATTTGATGATAATAGAATATCATCCATGGATATTATGTATTTGATGATAATAAAATATCATGTATGGTGTTTCGACTAGATAATTTTTGAAGTTGAATGCTTAGATGTTTGTTTTATAATGTGAAAGATTATTTTTACTTTTGATTATAGATTCAATATCACAACATGTCTAATTTTTGGTACATAACATTTTGACTATAAGTTGAGTTATTGACATATTCTATATGCAACCTCACATAACAACACAATTTCCTTAACATATGAAGAAAAAAAAATATTGACATAAGATGAACTATATTCTGGACACTTGGACAAAAAACGTTTAATAAATTTTAGCATTGATGAAAAACACCATCTTAATATATGTGCAAATTAAATCTAAATATATATAAAACAAAATTGACATATATTATACTCAAGTTTAACATATATTGAATATAATCTTGACAAAATCGTGAGTCAACCTTTACATATGTTTAACCTAACCTAAACAGAAGCGGAAGAGACACAAACATATATTGTTATAGTAAAATTCCAACATTGATAAAAATAAGCTCAACCTTAACATATGCATATGTCAACTTAGCGTTTAACCTTTCTTGACACTGGCATAGATAACAGATGAATATATAAATCTACCTTAACATAAGTACCTTATCTTGACGATGAAAAAACTGTCATTGAATACCTTTTTTCTTGTAAAGTGCCCACCAAGTACACACACGAAGATACAAAAGATCCACATTAGCAAAACAAACCCAATTCATGTCGAGTAACAAAAGAGTTAGTAAGTAACATGGGGCATGGAAAACAAAATAACTAACAAATTTATTTCCAAGTGTTCTTTGTAACGCCCCGTCCCGAGAGGGTGTACGGTACATGTAACCGTAGGGTCGCATAGGTGCACCAAGGGCTTCCTTAATTAGTTGAGTGCCATATTAGTATTTTTGGAAGTTGTTTTTAAGGATGAAATTGTAAAGTTTTCAAAGAATGGTGGCACTTTTGCAATTAAGGGCCGAAGTTATTAAATTACTAAACTTTAATTGGGCTAGCCGATAATAATAAATTGTCATAATGGTTCAGAAGTCAGAAAATCTCTCTAGATCTCGTGATGACAAAACGGATCATACTAAGTAAATTGGGCTCTCGTGAATCTAGTGACCTTAAAAGTTTCGTTGAATACAGACACTGAATATTTACGCATTTTTCCTTGGGTGGATAAGTCGCAAAGGATTTCAGGAATGAGATTTTTACGGAAATCTCACAAGTTAGGAAATGACTTGAACTAAGTTTATTTACAATAAATTGAACTAAAATTAAATAAATTGTTTCGAGAAAGAAACGGACCCGAATGAGACAATATAAGTCATATATCCAAATTAATTAATTGATTAATTAATTAAAAAAAGGATAAATACGAAAAACAAAAAGAAAAGTCAAATGACGGAGAGAGGGCGAGAGCGCGAAGAGAGAGAAAAGATTTTTATTTTTTTCTTTTCTTTACTTCTCTTTAAGATCTACGGAAATCGACCGTAGGTTTTCATCGGAGTAAAAGACAAAGTTGGTCTATGAGACGAGAGCTACGTGTGGGCACAAAAATCTTAGTGTTTCATCAAACTCCAAGAGGTAGGGAATTTTCTTACTTGTGTTATTTCTATCCTAAAGGTCATTTAATGGCTTGGGATTTGCTTAGAGGTCGGTGGAGAGTCGTAAAATCTAGTCCCAAAATTTTTGATCGAGTTTATGAATTTAAGAATTTTGGGATTACTTTCGTGAATCAATAAATTTCGGACTATTTCTGACTGCTCGGGTTGAAAATACGAGATTGTTTTCTCGATACTCGACAGCTTCCTGATAGGATTTTTAGAACTGTTTTCGGGTGTTCTTGGACTCTACGAAAATCCCTTGAGTCTAAAATCTAGCCATATGCCTATGAATTGCATTTAGGGCCCACATATTTTTTGAAAAATTTAATCGTAGTACAAAGTGTGCAAGTTGCCTAGTTGTGATGACGCATGTGGTCTAATACATTGAAATGTGCAAGCAAGCTAAGGCAAAAATTGTGAAGTCGTGTTTGGCTGGTTGTAAACGGAAATGTGAGTGTTCTAAACTTTATTTTTCAATACTAGTATATTATTTATAAATCGTTTTACGATTTGTATGTTATGGTTTTAATTTTTAAACCATATTTTAAAGCTTATGGTTTTGATTTTTTAAACTATATTTTATAAAGCAAGCAATATTTTTTATTAAGCAAGCAAGCAAGCAAACTTATATTTTAAAGCTTATGGTTTTAATTGCTAAACCATATTTTATAAAGCAAGCAAGCAAGCAAGCAAGCAAACTTATATTTTAAATCTTATGGTTTTAATTTGTTAAACCATATTTTGTGCTACAATTTTGTTTTGATATAAATCAAGCAAACTTATATTTTAAGCTAGCCTTAAGAAATCCCTAGTCTTAAGCAAGCACATATCAAAGGTAAATCTCCGTGACAGGCACGAGAAAGTTAAGACATGATTTCATTTCTCATTTTATATTTGTCTGTCAACAAACTTAGCCTATGCATTATGGCATATTAGAGGAGGATCGTGGGCATGATCGAGATATGGTTAGCGCGCTAGCTTATTATGTGGTGATGGAGCATTCCACCATATTTACCGGCATAGGTGATGTGGACACGAGGTCCTTCCACCTAGCTTATTATATGGTGATGGAACATTCCACCATATTTACTGGCATAGGTGATGTGGACACGAGGTCCTTTCACTGGCACGGTACAAACACACGTTTCTTGTAAGACCCTGAATTTACAGTTTTCATAAATAGTAAATTTTGTTTTCGATTAGTTAGGTATTTGACTGTAAACAGTCAAATGAATAGTAATTTTTGAAAAACAAGCCTCGAAAATAAAAAAAATGTTCATAATAATGTATTGAGTCCAAAGAAGCTGAAATAGATTAAAACGAAATTATGTTAAGGGGTGAAAATGCAATTTTTCTGAAAAATGGCAAAATGGTAATTTGCCATAAAAAAATCTGAAAATTTTTTAGATCTCGGATAACGAAACGGACTTCACTGTTGAATTCCACTCGCGAAATCTAGTTATCTAGTCAAATTTCGTCAATTCCAAAGATGCTTCGATTTTCACGAATTCGGCGCTGACTTCAATGAAAGTAGCGTGACACCCCAAATTGGGGGTTTTTTTTTTTTTTTCTAAGATCCTAGAATTAGTGTATTTTAGTGCAATGGATAAATTTTTCAGAAATTATGTGAGCACCAAATGTCATTATAGAGAATATGGTTGGATTCTGGGGATTCGTATCTTTCTATAGTCCAAGAATCAAGGTGAAACGGACTCTGATTTGCGGGTTACAGCTATCCAAGTCGGGCGCTTCATATGAGCAACGACCGACGCAAAGAACCCGATTGTGCACCTACTGTCTTTCGTCTTTTCGAACAGCATATGTTTTCAGATTATATTGATCCATATATATATATGAATAAATTCTAGACTCAAAGGGCTTTCCGTAGAGTCCACTTAACAAAGGTGAAACCGACTTCTCTCGACGAGAAAGTTATGATTGCCCGGTGCTGAAGACAATGAAATATTCCTAGACGAGGTCGCCATGCAGCCATGAAGCTCATGCGTAAGAGCTCATGCGAGAGCTCACATAGCTATGTAAGAGTTTATGGGCTATAAGAGTTTATGGAGTTGGTAAGTTATGCAGAGTTTATGTAGCTATGTAATGTAGTTTTATGTAGTTTCATAGAGAGTTTATGTAAGAGTTTGCGGCAGAGTTTGCGTAAGAGTTTGCGTGGGCTATGCGGAAAGAGTTTGGTGTGTACATGCTGGAGAGTTTGCGTAAATTTACGTAGAGAGCTATGTGTAAGAGTTTGCGCGGGAAGAGTTTCATAAGAGCTCATACATATGAGAGCTTATGTACCGGCGCGGAAGAGCTCATGGTTTGCGTGAGAGCCTATGCAAACATGTAGAGAGCCTTGCACTACGTTGCAGAGCCTACGCGAAGAGCCTATGCAGCCTCATGCGAAGAGCCTGCGCGCCATGCTGGGAGCTCATGCAACCATGTGGGAGAGCCATGTACTCATGTGAGAGCTCATGCGTAAGAGCCTGCGTAACTCATTATGCAGCAGCAGGGCCATGCAGCAGCCTGCGCGCCAAGACAATAGGTCGGGCCGGGTTAGATGAGCTGTCCACAGCCATCCTCTCACCCTTCCGAGTAAAAAGGCCAACTGGGCTGCAGAGGTCCGATTGGGGTGATTCAAAAGCCTACACTGCTTACTGATGGGGCTACAATTACCAAGGATGCTAGTCCAAATTTTAATTTTCTCTTGCAACTGAAATTGGTCCCAAATACTTGACGTCTCATAGCTCCAAAACGAATGCTATTCCCTAATACAAATGCTGGCCACGAAGTGAGCCTTCCCACTACTAATAATGTACCTTATCCTAAGTGAGCTGGGCCCGCAGAGGTCAAAGGCTCATCCTAGGAGAGCCCAGCCAGAAGAGGTCAGCTTTCCATCCTAAGAGAGCTCAGCCAAAAGAGCCTCGGCCACACAACTCATTCTCTGGTTGAGCTTCGGCCACACTACCGCACTCTGTGACCTTTCCAAGTAAAAATGCTAACTCGCTGTGTAGGTCCGATTGGGTGGGATTCGAAAGCCCACATCAAGCTCACTGACGAGGCTACGATATAGTAGAGGACCACAAGGCCAAATTCCTTTGCTGCCCAACGAAAAATCAGTCTTAATGTCAGACTAAAAGTAACAAAGGTAAGAGATAACCTTTACAAAATTGTATTAACGTGTGAACTGAGTTTAATTACAATTTATCTCATACTACATTTATAGAAACTGGATAACAGTTTAGTATATAACAAAAATCAGGTTTTCTGCCCAGACTTTTACAAAACACAAAACAAGCCATGCTTGACCTTCTTCTCAACTAAAGCCTCGTGAAGTGTCTTCTCTTGGTGCACCTCCAGTACCTGAAATGTTTTTCCCACGGCCAGGTGAGCTATGCGGTAGAGAAAGTCTCCCTACAAGGGCTACTCCCCACCTAAGTGCACATGCAATGACATAATCACAATTTCATTCACACACATTCATATAAAATATATATCTCCATATGAATGTCTATGTCATCTTATCGTTCAGTACTCTCGCGACTCTCACTGTCATTTTCATGCATGAAGCCCCATTTTCAAACAAAAGCTTTTTGTTTTAAATCCACTGGACCACCTCCGAGTATCAAACCATTGGACCATCTCCGAGAACTCCTTATTGGACAACCCTCCGATAGAGTTCATTGGACAAACCTCCGATATAATTTATTGGACAACCCTCCGATATAATTTATTGGACAATCCTCCGATATAATTTATTGGACAACCCTCCAATAAAATTTATTTCATTCATGCACTCACACCCGATTTACGCGATGTCCCCGTGCACATGCGATGATAATTTCATTGCATAATATCTCATGTTACATGCGTATTTGAAAGCTAAATGCAGCGATTATATTCATGCTTCATCTCGAGCATCATGTTAATATATCAAGCATGAGTATATCAGCATTAATATTCACAAAATCTGCATGTTGCTCAAGAGCAAGCAATAACCTGCAACAAGATCGTAATGTCAGATTCACGTATCGTGTGAAATCAGTTCAGCGTAGTTGGGAACTACACAAATCTTGGATGAATGGTCCCTACTGACAACGGTATATGTCATTTGTTCTTTGAGACAGATACATCACCGGGGCTACACTTCATAGCCATGTCATGGCTGAAATGGTCTTCCAGTGAGAGAGAACCCTTGCCTCTCGAAGTGCGGATCCTTCCTTGCAGCTCTTCAGTTTGTTAAATCCTTAGAACTCTGAATTCTCTTTTCCCTTTCACTTTTTATTCTCTTTCCGTTCCACCCACAATTTATCTGGGTGGAAGACTTCCCCTAGGTGTAGGACACCTCGCCTTTGCTCTCCTCATGACACATAGCATCCCACATGTCATCATGCCCCTTTTCTTCCACTAAATTTCTCATGCAAAGCACATCAGACACTGGCATCCACTAACTTTTGCCCTCATGCAAGACCACTTTCTTTCATGCATGATTTAAACTTGACACTTGGCCTCCACTAATGTGCCAAGTGTCTTGCCCTCAAGTGCCACATGGCATGCAATCCTCATGCCACGTGTCACTTTCTCGTTCGTCCATTTACCTCGAAATACGTGAAGTGATTGTTCGGAATTGGGTGAAACCATTGTATGCGCAGTTTCGTGAGGCGAACTTCCAGCGGTAGTAACTCGTTTGTCATCAGAGGTCTAGAAAATTTGATTTTGACCGAAATTACATTTCTGCATTTGAAAATTGAATTTAGGGGCTTCACAGTGGACTAGCGAGATTTTAGAAAAATCCCGAAAAAATGTCAAATATTTAAAGAACTGATTTAAGATAGATGGAACACAAGCGGAAATAATTGTTTATGGCGCGGAATCGAATAAGTGTGACATGTGGCGCGACGTGGGCCGTGTCCCTACTTATAAATATCCTAAAAATCTAAAGCTCTCATTTTGAGTGCCAGTAGGCAAAGTAAGAGAGAGAGAGAGAGAGAGAGAGAGAAAAAGCGTCTTACTACCTGTGGAGTTAAAGATTTAGTGAATTGAGCTCGTTAGTGCGAAATTAAGGCGATTTATGCGACGAGGGCTACACGTGGGGTACTAGAATCACAGGATTCTACCAAGGTCTAAGGTTGGGTTTCACCAAAGCGAAGATTCTGGTGTCCGTAGTGGAAATCGCCCAGATTTGAGGTAAGGTTTTCTCCTACTTGGGTTAATTTACGTCTAAGGGCATGTGTGTGTCAGAGAGTCTTGTGGAGTTTTTTTCTACGACCCCATGATTGTATTTTGGCCATGGCAGCCCATCACTCATCAATTGGTGATTCAAATTTCTAAATAAACTAGACTGATAGGAGAACAATTCTCATTAGAAATAGGTCTATCCAAATTCAACTAGTGGACTCAAAAATTTATTAGTGGAAGTATGACCGGGTAGTTTTATGTTCTATTTTTAAGACTCTATGACTGTATTTTGGCCATAACTTGACCATTGCTCATCCGAATTGAGTGCTTTAAATTTTTAAGTAAACTAGATTGATAGGAGAACATTTCTCTTAGAGCCAGTCTATCAATTCAACCCATTTGGACTCAATGCATTCAAAGTGAGTTATGTTCGAATAGTTTTTTACATTATGTTTTCACGACTCCATGGCGTATTTTGGCCTGCGTGGCCATCACTCATCAGAGTGATGATTCAAATTGCTAAGTAAGCTAGTGATAGGAGAACATTGCTCCCTTGAAATAGGTCAATCAATTCCGACGATTTGGACTCGGAAATGCATTCAAAGGGTATGTTGAGCAGTTTAAGTTGTTTGAAAGCAGAGTAGTCTGGTTGAAAGCCCAGGGTTTTAGATGATCCGATTTGGGTGATTCTAGTTGGAGAAGAATCCTAAGAATCGTATCTCAAAATAAGTACAAAGAACAAGTGTCAAATTATGGATTAAGACCCCTGAAATCGGGTATCTTAGGCTGTTTCGATTAGCGAGAGTAAGAGTAGTGACCCGATTGTGAATGAAAATGCCATAACTTCTTCATTCGAACTCCGTTTTGGGTGTTCTTGGACTCTATGGAGAGCTCATTGAGTCAAGATTCTATCCATATTCTTGTAGAGTACAGGGGATGATCAGAACATGGCTGAAAATTTATGTTTTGCACCAAGTGTGCAGGTTGCTTGGTTATGTCGATGTGAATAAGTAGGGTTTGGCATGACATTTCATGGCATATTGTAGGCCTATTGTATGGGAGTAGTAATTTCCATGGGTTAACATAAAATCTGTGAGAACAAAAGAGGTTGAGTTCAATTGATTTTTAATCAATTGGAAGTGATTAAATGTAAAAGGTTCTTTGGAAAGTATAGTGTAGTTAATGGTTTAATTGAACACAAGATTAGGGCATGGATGTTAATGGATTTTATGGATAATGTGACTTGTAGGAGGAAGGCTAAGGGCCAAGGTGGAGGTGAATTTTTGTTTAAAGGAGAAAAATGAAACTAAATAACCAAGGTGAGGAAATGTAAATGTTTATGAAAATATATATATATATATATATATATATATATATATATATATATATATATATATATATATATATATATATATATATATGAATATTTACCAATGTATATGTTTCATATCTATGTTATAAATGTTCAAATGAAAAAAGAAATGTGGTTTTTCTTTGACTTTAAATTATGTTGAGGAAAACTATAAAATGATTATGGTTTCTATAGTTTTATAAAGCATGATTTAGGTTTCCATATGAAATGAAATGTTTTATTTTATATATACATGTTTATATGAAAATGTTTGGATCATGGATTATGTTACAAAGATAAAGTTTAAAGGAAGTAGGCTGAGTACTTCTTTGGCATTGCATGGTACATGGGAAAGGGTTAGGATTTTTATAGAGGGAAGGAGAGTGAGTGCATCTTTGCCATGCGCGTGAAGTACGAAAGTTTACCGGCGCATAATGTGATTTATTCCACTTAGTCATTATTATTTAAAGAAGGCCACGATTAGCGGGTTCCTTTTGGTCCATCGGTGATCGTAGGCTGCCTCGGTAGGTTCTTTCATGGGCCAAACGGTGGCGGTTATGTGCTTTTGTTTCTCGGAGGTTCCTTTTTGGGCCATGGGATGTGCAGACTATTTCCTCGGAGGTTCTTTCATGGACCAACGGTGGTTAATGGTATGCGGGTTCCATTGGATATGACGGATTCAAAAAGGAAAATAAAGCATATTGAAAAGATATGTTGGTCAACATCCTTGTTTTTGATGTTGGTTATCGGAGTGGTCACTTGTAGAGGCGTGTACCTTCATAGTTTTAGGGAGGTGCTGTCCGTTTTTTCGTTTTAAATTAGCTTTGGCTATAGCTTTGGTACGCTTTTTGTTTTGTATTATGGGTTCTTCCCTTTCGGTAATAAATTCTTAATTATCCAAAAAAAAAAAAAAAAAAAAAAAGATATGTTGATACAATTGTTTTATACATTGTATTTGATCTATATGAAAAAGAAAGTAAAGTAAATGTTTATTGAAAGGATATGTTTATACAATTGTTTTACACATTGTATTTGACTACATGGAAAAGAAAGTAAAGTAAATGTTTATAGAAATGAGATCTCTATACAATTTGTTTTACACGTTGTATTTGACAGAAAAGGAAAAGAATCTGAAGTAAATTTATGGAAATGAGATCTCTATCTGATTGTTTGCATTGTATTTGAGCGATATCTGGAAACATTATTTTCCTGTAATTTGTGCTCTCCTTTGAGCTCCTTTGGCTCACCCATTTTCCAAATGTTTTGGGCGAGGGGCGGCGTGCGGGTTCGGGCATCCTCCCTCGGGCCCGGTGACTCGCCTCACGTGATGACCACCTTTTTGAAAATGTATAGTTTTTGTTGTAAATAACTACTTGTTCACATTTATTTTGTAATGTATATAGGTTTTAAAAGATTGTTTATATATCCATAGTGTTCAAAAAATGATTTTAAAGTTTGATTTGAAATTGGTTGTGGTGGACTTGATGTCCCATTGTTGGATGTGGAGTAAATTAAATTGTTTTATTACATGTGTTATAAGAATTGGGACATGTCCAGCAGGAAAATGCACGATTTTCATAAAGGGTTTAATGTTTACTACATATGCCCCGTGGAGCGAACCCATTTATACACTCAGGCTTTTGGCTCATTATTTTCTGATTAAAACTTATCTTCAGTGCAGTGCGCGGACGTTGGGACATATCAGGGTCCTCCTAACAATGTGTGCACTAGATATATTTTGTTAGAAAATACTTTGAACTTGTATAGTTGTGCATATGTATGTACATGGTTTTGTTTTATGAAAATGTAATGAGCCTGAGGCTCTTTTGAAGAAGTGTTGTTGGTTGCCTTATTTTAGAAGTGTAAATTGTATTTACAGGTTTTGGGACATGTCCTATATACAACTATTATGCTGCCGAAATTTTATAAAATCACAAGTGTAGAAAATAAAAATTTTTATATAGGTTTTTAGCAAGCAACACGGCTTAACTTCACAAGATTCTCTAGTCGTTGAAAGTATTGGTTAGGAGTTTCTATAAAACCCGAGAAAAATTCAATTTTTCTGAAAAAGGGTAAAACGGTAATTTCGATTGAAAACCGAAAATTCTCTAGATCTCGGATGACGAAACGGACAGCGCCGTTAAATTCTTCTCGCGAAATCTAGTGACCCAGAAAAGTTTCATCAAATTCTGAGATAGTCGAATATTTCTGAATTACGGGTGATAAATAGCTAACTAAAGTGACTTCAAGAGGCGAGATTTTTACGAAAATCTCGAAGTCAATAAGCGAGTTAAAGTTCATTTAAAAGAATTGAATTGAAAGAAATAAAATTTTAAGACCAGAAATAGACGAATGGGGTAATAAATCGTTTATCAAATGATAATGACAATAATAATAATAATATAATATTATAATAATAATAATAAAAAAAGGAAAAATTCAAAGAAGGGAGTGAGGGCGTCGGGAGGCGAGACTGCGTGGGAGAGAGAAAAATATTTGTTTTTTCTCTTTTTTATTCTTTCTGAGATCTCACAATCGGGTAAGTAGGTTTTGTAGCCATTTGAAGGCAAAGGCTGGTCCTACGCGATGAGAGCTGCGGCGTGGACGCAAAAGTTGGAGTTTCGACAAACTGCGTGGTGAGGTTTTATCCTGCTTCGTTTTACCTTGTTTTAAGTGTTTTGTAAATGCTTGTGGTTTGAGGCCATGAGGGGCACGTTTGATCGAATCCCCAGTCTTGGAATCGAAGTGTGGAAATTTTGGAGAATTTTGGAGCCCATTTAGACGGTCGTGACGTGTAGAAATTTGTTTAGGATGTTTGTTTAATAATTTATGGGAAATAAATTGTGTTTTGGTGTATAGGCCATTGGAATAAATTATGATTTACTTTCGATTATATGGAATATAATTTTGTGTGTATAAAATGCGTGGAGATGAAGTGAATTGCTTTGAGTGAGCTAATTTGGGTGTTATTTGATCCATATTGTTGAATTACATGTGGTGAGAATTGCAAATTTGAGAATGTTGCATAATTAATATATTGGTATATATATTGTATAAATTGTTTTGAATGGCGCTAATGCGTTCGTATGCCTTTGGGTAACTAGAGATTAGGTGTTAGTGCGTAGCGTGAATTTACACCACAAAAAAGCGAGCGTAGTTTGCGAAGAGTTCACGGGATGATTTTTCGGAGGTGGGTTGGGAATGGGCTGACGGATCATTTGGATGAGGAGCCATGGCGACCCGGAAACTCACCAACCAATTGATCTCGGAGGTAGTCCCGTATTTTACAGGCACTTGATGGTTTATTTTCAAGAGCAATGAGTTTTGTTTTGAAAATGATATTTTCTCATACTTAGCTTAGGCAGAAGTGTGAAGTCGGTGAGGACAGAGACATGGGAATGGGCATGTGAGCATTCAAGTAGGATCACGTATTTACTTGAGTGTGTGTTTAAGTTAGACGTGCATATGCACTTAGGTGGAGAGTAACGTTTAGGAGTGATTAAAGCTGCGGGCGATAGCTCGCCTGTCGAGAACACATTTTTCGGGTATAGGAGATTGTTTAAGGAAATTTGCTCTTCTTAGAGACCGATTTTGAAGAAAGCCGGGTTGTGGCTTTGATGTTTTTGGATATAACATGTATTAAAATTTTAGATTTTAATATATGTTTGTATAAAAGTGTAATCAACTATTGAATTATTGGGAGATAATTGGAATATAGTTGTGCTGGCTTTAATTTTTATGAGTATTGGTTTATGAGCCCAAGAGGCATTTTTACTTAGGTATGAGTCTTGCGATACGAGACATATAGATTTTTCGCGGGTTGACGGGTAGTCAACGGACACCCCGAGTTTGGGGCGTCACTTCAGTTTCTGTGGGGTTGTCGGCACATCACCTGCTGGTAGGGTGGGGTGTGTCATTCTTATACCTTTAAACTCATGAAATCCAATTACTCTTACAATATAAATCTGAACAAAGATGACCCAAACTTCAAAAAATATAAGACATATGATCAACTTGACTTTCTCTATCCCACCTTCATGGTGGAAAGAAGGAGAAAGTAATATTCACTATTTAATTACTAATCTGAGACAATGTGAACAAAATAAATATATCTTTACCAACTAAGTATGCTAGAGATTCCTAATAATGATCCTCTAATCCAAATATCTAACATCTCTTAGGGGTGCCATTACCTTGATCTTCATTCTACTAGGAGTAAGGGCAATAATTTCGTTGCTCATTATGGCTCCAGCAATTCTTGGGGAACATGGTTGAGCTCACTTCAGCACAATGTTTTCGTACAAATCATTCATGAATCTCAACATAACACTTCATTATGGAGTTGACAGTGAATTTCATGAATTCTAACATATTTCATTCTGATCCATGATGAAGCGACTGAGGACTCGAGGGATAAGCTTTGAGATTTTGAAATTTTTTTTACATATAATGAGTAGAATATCAAAGTTTTCCAAAATATATATTGTAACAGTTTAAATTTGAATGAAAAATGGATGAAGAAATAAAGTAAAGAAAAATGTTAAATTTGGTAATCCAAGCATGATACCATTCCCCCTACTCATTCATTTTTTGAAACCATCTTCTTACTTTTTCTTTTTTTTTTTTTCCCAGTTTTGTTATTGTGTTTATTGAGTTAAGATACTAATAAGTTGTAATGTTTGATCTTTCCCTACATCTAATAATATATTTTTACTGTTACTATTACTATATTTATTTATAGAAGGCACTTTCTTCCATTCTCCTTCCTTTTTTATTTTAATTTTCTTACATTTCCTTTTTTGAATTTTTCTTTTCCTAAAGAAGTGGATAAGGAACATAAAAAAAATTGCAGAATAGACTCTTGCACAGTAACCTTGAAAATGTCACCTTTTAACGAAATACCTAAAAGTGTAAGGTAAATCCCTACATGACAACTACATTAGTTTTTGTCAAATTTCCGCACACATTATAACTATGTCTCCTTCCGATGATCGAAAATATCAGTACTTGCGGATATATCGATGAGTGAATTTATAGAAATATCGAATATCGGTAAAATATCGATGGATATTTTTACAAAAATATCGGATTCGATTAAAATTTTCATATTTTAATTATATAGATGATGAAATTATTCATATCTTAATTATGGTAGATTTAAATCAAATGGATTAGTAATTATTAATTAAATATGTTATATTTAATATATTATTAAGATATTATTATATTAAAAAGAGATATTATTTATTTGTTTTTGTTATTATTTTAAATATTATATAGATAATAAGGAGATTCAAAATATTGTATATTATAATTTAAAATTTTTAAATGATATTATTTTATTTTTTTTCCTTTTCAAATTAATATTTGATTTAAAAATATTATAAGTTATAATGTAAAATAAAAATAAAATAAAATATTATAATTAGATGGAAGGGATTATGAACAAATAAATAATAAGAGAATATAAAAGTCGAGCTATATATAATAGAAGTACGATCGTGGCTTTGTGGCTGGAGGGTGCCACTTTTATGCATTTTTGACGGGTTCAAAACCCCCCAAAAGCATTTTTTTTTTCCAGATTTTTGCAAGTAAGGAACAAAAGGAGGACGAGAAAAAATCGGGCTGGTTATAAAAAAAAAAAGAAAAAATCGGGATAAATTGTCGATATTTCGGCCGAAATTTTGAAAATTTTGTTCCACACGGTCTCCACAATAGTTTTGTCTAAATGACATTTTTTAAGGTTACTTTTTCAAAAGGTCATTCTTACAATTATGTTTGGAATGTGTCCCCTTAATCGGTTATCCCTTATATAAAATATTTTACTTTTTTGTGAATATCTTTATTTTTGAAGTTTTAAAAATGATTGAAACACTTAATAAAATATTGACAGATGTGTTCTAAAGTATAACAACTTTTGTATATTCTCGTCATAGGTTTTTGTCTTTTGGATTGTAGAAAAAATGGTTACATTTTTTTTATTGTAAAAAGAAGACAAAATATTTATATTGATTTCCTTATCTTTAACCTAAGCAACACTTAGATTTAATTACACCTTTTTTTTTGTTCACCTCGACGTTTTCCACATGTGCAACTTTTGTTAACTAATTTCAATGTGACCTATTTCTCCTCTTTTGCAATTAGTTTTGTTATAGCATACGCTACTTTAACTATTTATCCACCCTTTCGAAGTGTGATTTTCAGGAAAAATTATGTTATAAGATCCACAATTTCAATTTATTTGAAAAATTATGAACAAAAAAGACATGAAACTCCGAGTCTACAAATTTAAAATTTTTTGATAAAGTCTGAAATATTTAATGAGGTCGACAATAAACTTTGGTACTCTGTATGTGTTTGAGTACGGCCTGTCTGGGTTTGTTGAATTACTTTATTAATATTTTACCTTATTTATCAAATATTTTGATGTCGGGAGACCACAGTTTCATGTCTTTGATACTAATTTTCCAAATAAATTGATGAATATTTTATACTAATTTTTATCCTCATGTTTTTGTGTGTTATTTATATATATTTTTTAATATAAATAAGTGTTATAATGCTTTAAATTTTTATTTTTATGATTAAGTCAACCATTGAATGCATATGAGAGAAATCGAAGCGAAAAGGTAAAAAATCAGCAAACTCAACATCCAACATCAGCTACTGTATTTTGATCTTTTCAACTATAATATGATCACAAATGTCTTCTATTTTTCTATGGATGAATTATAGACTTTATAAGCTTTTCGAAAATACCTTATTCATTTAATTTGGACTTCAAATGATCAAGTTATGATCTTTAGAAGTTGAAGGAAGAGTACACAAAAACTGACCAGTTGGCACACTTTGTTGATTCAGTCTTTAACATCACCTCTAAAGTATTCTCTCTGGCCATATCCATAATCTAGACTTTAAGAGCTTTTGGTAGAGTCTGAATCGCCCTAATTCAAAGTCGAATGAGCAAGATCTGAATTGGGGAAGAAAATAAGGAAAAGCTGGCGTCTTGTGAATAGTGCTCACGCTAAGGCGTGAGTTTTTCATGTTGAGGCGTGAATTAGCCTATCCTACAATAGTGTGTTGACAATGGGGCTTAAATTTTGGCTAAGATTGCCATTTTTCGAGGCCCGAGCTGCATTGATTTTTTCCTAATTTAAGGCAGTTTAGTCTTACTCTTGGTTTGGCTATGGCTAGAACTTCTTGGCTTTAGAAACAAGCTCTTTGGGTGTGAGAAGCAGCCCTCTTTGGTGAAACACCTAGGGCTGGAGAATCTTTGAGAAGAAAGCTTGAAGAAGGAGAAAGAGGAAGAAGAAAAGGAGCTTTCACTTGGATTTGTTTATTCTCTTCCTCCCCCTTTGGCATTCCTTTATTTTGATGGTTATATTTTCTTTAAAGATGTTTTAAGTTAGTTTTCTTAGGGTTTAGATGTAGCAAAAGACATGAATGTATGATTCTCCTAATTTCTATTGAATGAGGTATTATCTTCACATATGTGTTGAGTATTTCATTTAGTCTTAATGCTTATGGATATTTGACTAATATTTGCATGATTTATGGTTCAATTTGAGACTAAGAAGTGGTGATTGACTGAACCAGCGAATGATTTACCATATAATTTTCATCAGGTGGCGATATTCATGGTGGTATGGAATTGAGTTTTTAGGGTTCATGCATCTGGTTATGATGGTTTAAGGCGGAGATCTGATCCCTTTTCTAAGGGTAGTGTGTGGATGCTTGAATGAACCATGTATACAATTTGTAAATCGCCATCTTCATATGAAAATAACCATTGATTTATTGAGTTAGGAGGTTCATATAAGATTGTTTTGGTGAAATATATGCCCTAAGGCTTTTTAGGCTGTTTTAGGTCGTCGTAGTTTAGGAATTTGCATGCTAGATAGCTTGATTTTCAATCTTTTATTTGTGTCATCAAGAATGGAAAGCTAGCTAGATTAGGGTCGTAGTTAATAGCCAATTCTCATTGGACCAATACTCTTACTTGCTCTTTATATTGTACCACGACGTGCACTTGGGCATAGACATTCATATTTTCATATACATTTAATGCCTTATGAAGTTTAATTGCCATTGTTAGGGATTATGTTTCTATTAATATTGATTTGAAATAGCTTGACTCTACTTTGGATATAATTAGTCTTGTTGTATGTTCCTTTTCTATTTTACTTTGGATTTTTTTTTTTTTTTTTTTTTTTGTAGGAGTTGATGCCAATGGATGTTTTTATCATTTATCAACTCAAATTGCCCTCTTAACTTAGTGATGAGTCTTAAACTCATCTATTTTAGTCATTTTACGGCATGTTTTAACGGAGTTTGAGATCTATTTTCATGCCAAATTATAGAATGTCGCTTTAGCTGTGTTTTTGCGATTGTTAATTGAAAAATGAGAGAAAACAAGCAGGAAACAAGCAAAAAAATTGAAAATGTGCGAATCTCTGTAAGCGACATAGTTTTGTATGTCATGACACCGGTTTTCAACTTGACCCAAAATCTATGTCGCAACTAGTAGCTATATGTTGCAACAAAGTCTAGGCTAAACTTCAAGCATAAATAAAATCTTTGTTCTAGAACCAAAAGGGACTCTATGTCATGACATTGCTAAGAGAATGACAAAGATTGTCGCGACAATCCTTCTTGCTCTATCACGACAATGATTAAGGAAAATGGAAAGAGAGGTTGTGTGTGATAATAATTCCTGCATGCAACATAAAGAAGGCTAAAGCCTAACAAATGAATCTGTCGCGACATAAGGCGGCTGTAAAAATGACAAAAATGGCGAGAACATAACACGGAAGTCCGTGAGACAAGTGTTTTTTATCATTTGCTGACAAGTTTTTCGGCATCGAAACCGACTCGAGGAGAATTTGCATCGTAACAAAGAAAATCCTATCGCGACATAACATTCAAAATTCACAACCAAGAGCAACAAAATCTCCGTCGCGACAAAGATTATTTCTATCATGACAAACAAAACATTAATGAGATAAATTAAATCGCGACAAAGAAGTTGAAGAAGAGCAAAACAGAGGAATTAGTGACAAAAGAAATTAATGTTGAGACATGTTAAAAATTGAAAGCGAGAATCTTTGTGTGACAGAAATTTATGTCGCGACAATGGCTAAGGAATGATGAGTACATGTGACATAATAAAATTAGGTCGCACAGGTGAAGGAGAACTAAGATTAGCCCAGTCGGTTATCGTAACAAAGATTTCTATGTCGCAGTGAATAGCTCGTGACGTGAGAATCGAGAGAAAGAAAGTCTTATCGTGACAAGGGTTTCTACATGTGTGAAGTATAAGGACTCAAAGAAATCCTGTCGTGAGAAAGAAAACTCTACCACAACAGAGTTGACAGACTGAAAGGAGAATGTTTGTCGCAACAAGGAAAATTATGTCGTGGCGATTCCGGAAGCGAAAGGTTTATGAGTTTGGATTTTAAGCGGGTTTGATGTGCGACCTGAGACATTCCTGTTGCAACAAGAACAA
Organism: Tetrastigma voinierianum; assembly: GCA_016808115.1. Classification (NCBI taxonomy): domain Eukaryota; kingdom Viridiplantae; phylum Streptophyta; class Magnoliopsida; order Vitales; family Vitaceae; genus Tetrastigma; species Tetrastigma voinierianum. The sequence goes on from JAEQBH010000190.1 coordinate 104,227, forward strand.
AGCGCTACGAAATTCTATCACGACATTATCAAAGTTTGTGCATTGAATCAAGAAAGAGCTCATAAATTGGAAATTGGCGATTGAAAACAACAGAGCTACGACGAGGCGGCGGCTTGTGAACTATTCAGCGACGAACTTTACATGTCGTGACAAAAGCGACCAATTTGGGCAAGAGTACAGGGATTACAGTACGAATTATCAAGTAATGACATTGGAAAATCTATAAATATTAGACGCTTCTAGAGACAGTAATGCGACTTCCTCAACTCCAGGATGTTTGGGTAGTTAAAGACTCTTGTATATTTTTATTTTTATTTTATTTTATTTTCCATTTTTAGTAGATTTAGTTTCAGTAGAGTTTGATGTGAATTTTAGTTAGTTTTCTTTTAGATTTAAGTTTGAGTAATGAGCGAAGTGCGGCTTTGAGTTGGAATTTATTGATAAAATCTTGCTTTCTCATCCTTTGTATAATTTAAATAGAGGATGGAAATTTTCTGGGAATTCATTTTATTTATGTTGTTCTGATTTCGGTGAATTTATACGATCGGTTAGTCAACGTGTGGGTGAACTATATTTGAAAAGGATTGAGCTCCTATGGAAGTAAGATTGGTGAGTGATAGTCGCTTTACGCACGAGGAGGAAGGAATGTCATATTATAATTCTTGAATTTATTTTATTGGTATTATTTTTGAATTTATTTGTTCACGATTACTAGTCTTAGTGTACCCCGAAGCAGTGCGTATCTCGCTACGATTTTAGGAGGCCCTCTAAGTGACTTTGAATGGAGAATCACAGAAGCGCCAGCTGAGTTCGTTGCATGGGTATAGTAGACTAATACTATGGAACTAATGAACTTTGATAGGTTACTTAGATAGATTACTAACATAAATTGAGGATAGTTGATTGAAGTATCGAAACATTCACTTACAGTCTCTCATCTTTATGATGAATCGATCCTGGTCCCGTGTTAGGAAAGATCTAATCAAGGTTAAGGAAATTTTCATCAGAAATAAAGGATGAGGTGTCAATCAAATTGGAAAAGGCTTGTAATATCATGCATGGAATTTTTAGTCTAAAATTTGAGTATGAAGTACTGAAAAGGAAAAACACCCAGATCTTATAAAAGGAAACATATTTTACAAGTATCACGATTCAGACTCGTGTTTCGAGAAATGGTATGAACAATTAGTAGAAAGTATGATTAAAGGGAGAAATCAAAACTATACTATCATGCATCTTTGTCAAAAACTCGGTTTTCGATTTATGGTGAGCTATGAATCGTATGAAATGAAATTGATTATACTCATTGATACGGAATCGATTTTATGACTTCGATGAATTCTCAATACCATTTTCATTAAAATTTATTTTCATGTATATTAAAAGAAAATCGATCTAGGATTAAAATTCTTTTTAGTCATCTCATCATCATATGATGGAGTTGAATAGTAATGATCTTGAGTAGATGGGGTAGTTAATCTTTTGATTTATCATTAGTCCTCGTGGGAACGATATCTGGACTTTAAATATCCATTTTTATTACTTGTTCGACCTATGCACTTGCAGTGATCAAGATCAACTCAATTTTTAATGAATCCATTTTACAAAAAGAACAAATAAATCTTTTCATCATACAAGCATTTGGTCATTAACAAGTTTTTGGTGCCGTTGAAGGGGATTAGATAACAGTCCTTTGTTGGAATCCAGTAATAAGAAAACGCAGCGGAAATAAAAAAATTAAACGCTAAACTACATCAGGATCCAAGCGGTTTGATGAAACTAAACAATGAATCAAGGAAATCAAAATCTCATCTCTTGTAGACCGAATCCTTTTCGACTAGTGTAGATTTGCTTGATCACCGTGAAACGCAAGCGAACTCCTTACGGGAAGCGATCCGGCGACAACGAGCCAAGGCGTGCGGTGTGCAAACGCCCTCTAAAGGTATCCAGAGCAGTAATGGATGGGATAGATGTGCTGGCACCTTATGGATAGGTCTTTGTCCTGAAAACCAAAGACACCTTAGTGCTTCAAAAATATAAAAAGAAATTCTCTCTCCAGCTTACCCACTTCAAAGAACCACCTCCTTTTAGATGATAAACCCCATATTTATATCAAGCCTCCCAAACCGCTTTTATTAAAACTAATTTAAGGCAAATTCCATTAACTATTAATGGGCTTGAAACTGAGCTTAATCATGGGCTAAGAGAGAGCAACACAACATCATTATCGCTCATTCTTATGTGTGACCACATAGGTTCACTCGATGTTAAGCGGCGGCCTAAATCATGACTAAGCGCAAGTTATAATTGATTCTTATGATACATCATAACTACCCAAATCAAGTGAATTCGATGACTTTCGAAAAGAACCGCACCACGGTCGATATTAGTCGCTGTCACACGATGTCTCGATTAAGCCGCAAGCATGGATGAAATCATCTTTATACAACCTGTCGTTTCTTGATTATCAAGTAGATTGCTAAACAAATGATATTGATAACTCCTATCAATCTCATTCGAACGGCTCCATGCATTTCTCGGTCTCACTTATCAAGAGGCGATAGACATCTCACTTGATTAAGAGCGGAATGAGAATTCCTTCAACTATGTCACTCACATTCCTCTGCATGATTTCTGCATTACTGACCATAGCTTGTATTACCATCACATTAAAGGCGTCATTGAGCTAAATCCAAGACACGAGTTCCTCATGTAAAGGAATGCATGGTGAAAATTCGGTCGAAGGACTTCCGAGCCAACTTAATCTTGCGATAGAATTACTAATATTTATAATCCATGTAGTATTTCTCATGGCCGGTCGATCCGATAACATGAACTTAACATGTATTTATGTTACGATAACATCTTATGTTCATGACCAACAAAGCGTGGTATTTTCTCGAGAAAACATAATAGTCTTACTTTTGTGTATTCCCACAATAATGACCCGACTATGGACTATTTAGAATAGTGTTCTTGTACCGCCCCAAGGTTTTTTACTATCGAGTCATGCCCGATGACATAAAGCGAAAACCAACTATTCAAGGATATGATTTTATCAAGTTAAACCACAATTTAAATAACAAGATAAAATGATAAATGCCTCATGTATATAAACATATAATGATAATGTATATGCCACTGGGCTAGAGCATATCACTAACATCCTTTGGTTGCTATGTCTAAAATTTGGTCAACAAGTTATTGGTGTCGTTGCTAGGGACTGAATAGTTCTTGGGTGCTTAATCTACAGAAGTTGGAAATACGATCACATCATATATATAGTTGGTCTTAATAAGTTTTTTGGTCATAGTTCTTTGAGGATATATGATGAATTTGAAGATCGATATTCTAACCAAAAAGAGAGTTACTAATTTGGACATTTTTTTTAGTTATTATAAAGTTTAGAAAAACACAAAACAGTTTCAATGGCAGTAGCTGAAGAAGCTACTGAAATTTTTATACGAGCTTAAATGGAGATAACTGTCTCCCAAATATCTCATTTGATCTTAGTGTGTTTCTATTTTAGGAAGATTTTAAATGCATAGAAAACCATAAGCAAATTCTGACCTTTAAACAAAAATTAGAGAACAAGAAAGAATATGAGGGAATATCACAAGCTACTTGAAATCCATAAGTATGGCAAATCAAAGAGGGCTTCTGACTATTTCGAGGAAGAAGAAGAAGAAGAAAGAGAGACCTCAGAGGCCTTACACTATGGCGGCTGGGCTATTAACTCAGATGAGTACTCTGTGTTGATGACTACCATACAAGCCCATGATTTTAATTTGAAGTAGCATTGATTACTATGGTACAACAGCACTAGTTTACTGGTCATCCCTCTGAAGATCCCAATGAGCATATGGGGAGATTCATGAGGATGGCCAACACAGTCAAGTTGTAGCTATTCCCATTTTCACTAAGAGATGTGGTAGCAACTTGGTTTGAATCATTGCTAGTGGGGTCAGTGAATAGCTGGGAAGAGTTAGTGGAGGCCTATATGAGCCGATTTTTTCCTCCAACTCTAACTTTTAAAAGAAGAGGAGAAATAATTGTCTTCAAGCAGGGGGGAGATGTGAGTCTTTACAATGCATAGGAGAGATATAAGAGGCGACAAAAATATGCCATGGAATAGTCATTTTCGGATATTAGTTCATTCTATCATGCTATGAATTATGCCTCCAAGGGTATAATTGATGCATCCTGTTGTGGGGCTTTTAAGAGAATAAATGCAGAGGAGGCAAGGCAGTTGATTGAAGACCTTGCCAAATGCAACAACAAGGCTCCAAAAAAGTCTAACTAAACCCGCGATCCAAGATGCTCTCTAGGGCAGTTAAGGATTTCGTCTTAGCATTGAATATTCAGGGTTGACTAGGGTGGGGTCGAGGTGGCATTGAGGTTTTGACCTGCACGCGGGGTAGCCCTAGTCAAAAGCGGGTTCCTTCTTCTTTGACCCAAAAGGAGAGTGTAGATGGTGGGTGTCTCCTCCCGCATCATGTCGCTGGTGCAGACCTTCCTAAAAAGGAGGAGTGTCGGGCATTGAAGGTCGTTTGTGCCAGGTCCGCCGATGCCAAGATCGTCATTGCAGTCACCGTCTCTGATGCTGACACTGTCGACGCCCGATTCTTATGCCAAAACATCCCTGGTATCTCCGTTTGGTGCGATGGCGAATCTGCCAGCGACAACTAGATCTGACCTTCACAAATCGTTTCTCCAAAAGAACACATCCTATCCGACGGGCAATAGTGGAATGCCACTCACCCTCGATGCAGACTACAGCAGAACATAGGTACAATGCTCTGTTTTTGGTTCTCCGAGTGTAGGAGCGGTGGAAGTGGAAAATGGTGGGTCGGTGCCGGTGGCCGAATCTTCGGGGAAGCACGTCGATCAGGTTGGTATTCAGATGAAGATGGATCTATAGGGGAGTAACCCAGTTCTACCGGTAGCTGGCATTCTGGAGACGAATGATGATCCCGAGGGGATTGAGGCTGGGAGTGAGCAGAGTTTTGGCCCCAAATTCGGTAGAGGTATCGAGGAAGGCTGGGGAAATGGTTTGGGTGGAAGCAATGGGGACAAAAATGGTGAACCGACTCCAGTGAAATCATGGTAGACTCTGTTCTCAGTGCATGCTAAAACTAATGGTCCGCTGCAGTTTTCCAGGCCGCATAGAACTGATGGAAAGTTTGTGGTCAAACCTCCTGAGGAGGCGGTGGTGGAAGGTATTGATATGTGGAAGGGGTGTTTGGTTGGTCAATTCTTGGATAAGCGACTTCCATTTCCGATGGTGCGTTCGTTGGTTAACAAATTGTGGGGCAAGAGGGAGATGCCTAATATATCCCCGACGAGAATGGTTTGTATTTTATTAGATTCAAGGACTTGGATGCCCGAGATTGGGTTATGGAATCTGGACCATGGCATCTTGCTGGGAGACCTTTTATTTTACGTGCTTAGTAGCCAGGCATGGATATGATCAACATTCACCTCTATTCCAATCTGGGTTAAGTTCTATAATATACCTCTGGAATATTGGACTAACACAAGTCTTGGGTATATTGCAAGTGTTTTGGTAATCCGCTCCATCTTGATGCACTCACTGAGAACCAGTCAAAGTTATCCTTTGCTAGGATATGCATAGAGGTGGGGGTCGACTGTGAATTCCCAAAGTCCGTTCTCCTGGACATGGGTAATGGCAAGTATTCCACGATAAGAATTGAATACCTTGGGCTCCATAGTGTTGTTCCAACTGCAAGCTATTTGGCCATAACCTAGCACATTGCCATATAATGAAGAAGACGAAAACTTGATCATCCAGAACACCCGCAAAATCACGGGAATAGTGTGAAGGAGTAGGGAAGAAGGTTCATTATGGGCGATGAAGGCTTCACACACGGGATCTGGGGGAGCTAGCTCTAGGAAGGATCGCGAATTATTTAACATAGTTTGATGCTCGCGGCGATGTTATTGACGAGTATTGTAAGTGTAGAGTGCGACAAAGCGTGCCATAATGTGTATTGGTGAGGTAAATGTCCTGACGGTAGGTGTTGTGTCCATCGAGATTATCAGGTAATACTTTTGAATGTCTTGCTCAAAGTGAGGAAGAATGTCCAAGTGAGGTAGCAAAGAATTTGGATGCGTCCAGGTCAGATTCCAACGTTAGTGCTAATTTCTCGGATACTTCACCCACTTTTGACACTTTCAAGCATATAAAGAGAATTGACGAGTACCACTATCTAAGAAGAAGCTCAAGAAATTGAAAAAACAAAACCAAGCTTCTAAGCAGGCATCAGTAGTAAGGGGTCTATCCACATTTCCAATGGTTAAATTTGCCGCTTGGAACATAAGGGGAATGAACGACCCCCTTAAGCAAAAAGAAGTGCGTTCGTTTGTGGTGTCCCATGATCTTGATTTTGTGTGTATTTTGGAAACTCGGGTGCGGGCTTCTAATAAGGACAAAATTTTCAATTCTCTACTTTCGGGTTGGAGACTATTTCATAACTATGATCATGCCTTGCTTGGTAGAATTTGGATGTGTGGTAATCCTGAGAAGGTCAGTATTGTTGTTGTCCATGCCATGGACCAAGAGTATCGCGTAATCGCGTTCGGCTCTCAAGAATGACTATTCCCTTTTGGTGTTCGGCCCATATATGCTTGAATAACTTCATAGACAAAAGAGTGCTTTGGCGCCATCTTCTTTGGTGTGAGCCCATGGTCGGCCATAATCCGTGGTTTGTGTTGGGCGATTTCAACACCACCAGGTTTGTCAATGAAAAGACTGGGGGTAACATGATGTATGACACGGCCATGACTGATTTTCACGAGTGTTTATTCAATCTTGAACAAGCGGATTAGTTCTTAGGGCTATGTTTACGTGGATGAGCCCAGGCGTCGGGAGGAGCGAATTTCATAGCAAGGAAGTTGGATAGATGTCTCCAAAATGAGTGTTGTTTGGATGTGTTCCCTAATGCGAGTGTGATCCCTTCATCTTAGGTTGTCTAATCTTTGCCCTCACGGTTGCAGCCTTAATTTTTGAGGCGGATCCGGCGCGATGGCTACCCCTTCAAATTTTTTAACTTTTGGGCTGACCATCCTGCTTTCCTTGAGCTAGTGAAGGATGCGTGGAATAGTGATGTATTCGGCACACCCATGTATAGATTGACCCGCAAACTAAAAAGTGTGAAGGCTACTATTAAGGCCTTTAATTTCCACTCTTTTGCAAAGTTGCGTGAGCAAGTTTATTAGACCTTAGGAAGCGCAAGCCCGAGGCCAATCTGCGTTGTTGAACAACCCGTATGATCCCCTTCTGGTGGAAAATGAGAAGAGGTGTTTGAAGGCATTCCATGACTTAGCTTATGCCGAGGAGGGGTTCCTGAAACAAAAATCTAGAATTCAGTGGCTTAAACTTGGAGATCAGAATACTAGTTTCTTTCACAAAGCCATCAAAGCAACGAATGCCCGGAATGTTATAAAAGTCATTACTTTAGTGAATGGATGCGGGGTGAAGATACGGAGGCTATGAAGCGAGCCCAGTCGCCCACTTCCAAAATATAATGTATTCTGATGGTCCATCCATTGACCATAATCATTATTTAGATAACCTAGATGGTCTCACTTGGTCTCCTCAACACCTGGACTCTTTAAACAGTAGGATAACCCATGAAGAGATCAAGAATGCCATATTCTCTATGAATGACTCCAAAGCCCCGGGCCCAGATGGTTTCTCATCCCTATTTTTCAACAAAGCATGGAGTATTGTTGGTAGTGATGTAGTGGAAGCAGTGGAATCCTTTTTCAACTCGGGTTGTATGCTTCGGGAAATTAATTACACTATTATTGCCTTGGTGCGGGTCCCTGACCACGAATCTATGCCTGATTATGAGCCAATATCTGTTGTAATAATATATCGAGTGCATGCTCGAAGATTATTATGAGGATTAAAGCAGTGTCTCCCCAGTTATTGATCACATCCGCAGTCTAACATGCAATTAGATGTGCGAAGCCCATACCGTTACCCGGGATCTTATGTCTGATTACTCGTACGTAACAGTCAGCAGGTGTGCCCAAAAATTGACATCAAGAAGGCCTATGACTCAATTGGTTGGAGTTGCATCATTGATATTCTGTCTAGAATGGGTACCCCTGCTTACATTCTGAGATGTATAAAGGCGTGCATCACTACTCATTCTTTCTCTGTAGCTGTAAATGGTGAGCTTGTGGGGGGTTTGGATAAATAAGAATTTGTGCAAAGCGGGCAAGCGTGAGCAATCGAGCAATCTGAGCGAGAAATTGCATAGAGCAAACAGAAATCAGACAGCACCTCCCCTAAAACCATAGGAAAGGGCATCAGCCCGAAACAAACAACAACCAGATAAAACAGCACATATTAAAAACAACAGCCCACATCCGGGGCACAAGCCACACAACAATCAAAGAACCAACAACATAACACGGAAGCTCAGAAGCTCTTCCCACAATCCGAGAGCAAGACAACAAAATTATCACCCTAAGACATCTGGACATGCCTACCAGAGACAGGGAAAACCGGATCAAGAGGCACCCAACATCAACCCCGACCCCAAATACAGGCCACCAAGAAACTCACCACAGGCACCCAAGCCCACACCCGGTTAAAGGAGAGACAATTCGAATCCCGACCACAAACCGGGCAGAGGCAACCAAGGAGAAGCCAACATCCATGTCACAACAACCAACCCCACCAAGGGAGCAACCCAAAGTCACCACAAACTAGCGGCCCCAACCGCAATTCACCACACCACCGGCATAACACATCACCAGCACCCAAAGAAATGACCTTCAGATCACTCCACACCAGCAGCCGAAATTGACCAGATTTGCCAGTCAATCTGTATGCCAAACCGACCATGGACAGCACCAACGAGAATACCCGCACCAATGTGAGCCCATTGTGGAAAACCAGTGGATAATAATACCCGGTACCTCTCACGTCGGAGATAAGGTCCCTCGAAGCAGAAACTGATTGGTAATTCGCCATACCCATCAACTGCTCTTGACAATCCCACCATTACGCCGTCCAAACTGGACATCCCCGGCGCCTTGAAGCCATCATCCAGCCCTTCGATTGGATCTGATGCGCAGAGATCAGTCCCCACCAGATCAGTTTTCACAAGAAATGGGTCCCAAAAATCGGGCACCACACCAGCTCCTGCATCGACGCTAACTACACCAGCGCCGGCATCTATGCTAACTGCACCAGTTCCGTCATCGGCGCTAGCTGAAATGGACTTCATCTGCGGTACGTCGTATTCCGATCTACCAGGGACTGATCTCCGGAGATCATTTCCCTGCAGATCTGAGGACTTGCCACCAGAATCGGTGCTGCGGATGGAGCTGGAAATGGCGCAGGCCATTGCCTTCCCCGATCGTTCGATGACCTCTGCATCACCTTTGTAAATACCCAAGAATCCTATGCCGGAACCCGAGACTGAACATATCTCAGTTCGTACGCCCCTCTCCGATCGGTCAGGTACTGAGCTCAGCGTAGCAGTGCACTGAAGATCGGAGAAGGCACCGAGATCGGCGTTAATGGCGTTAACGGCGACATCCGAGAAGGCGCCAGAAGCATCAATGATGGCGTCGGCGTTTGATGTGATACCGGCGACACCAGAAACGGCGACTGCTGCATCGATGGTGACGTTGGTGGTATTGATTTCCCTTGAAACGTGATTTTCTGAGGAAACCACACCTCGGAGACCAGCTGGGAAGAAAGATCCAGCATCGGCTACCCTTTTTTGGGTAAATGAAGGAAACCCCTTTTTGGGTAAGGAGACCACTCTTGGTCAAAGCCCCAGCTTGTGGGGTTCTTTGCTAGCAAACGTGGATTAAGGCAGGGGATCCCTTATCCCCTTTGTTATTCAACATTGCAATGGAAGCCTTCTCTAGGTCTTTATCCGTGGCTGCCCAAGGGCAAGGATTTGAGTTTCATCCTAAATGTGAAGAAGTCACCTTGACTCACATTTGCTTTGCGGATGATATTTTTTTATTTACTGGTGGAAATAAAAAGGCTTATATTTTACAAGTATCTAATTAGACTCGTGTTTCAGAAATGAACATGAACTTCTAATTAGTGAAAAGTATGGTTAAGGGAGAAATCAAAACTACTATACTATCATGCATCTTTAACAAACTTTTTTTTTTTTTTGATAGTTAAGAATTTATTAAAGAGACGATACTTTGAGCGAACAATACAAGGCAAAGGCTACGGAAAAACAGACATTGTACTCGCAAAGCACGAGAAAAGGGCATCACCGTCTGAGACCCACATACAGGCAAGAACGGTGACCCTTATGACAACCAATCCCCCACAAGCGAGGGCGAAGCAATCCGACCGACATATGACCCGATAAACAAAAAGCCTAAGGCGGGAAACCAAATAATCCATGCGACTTAAGATGCAGGAAACAAATAAAACTTATCTAAGAAACAGAACAAACCCCACAAACAGGGCAATCAAGAATCGAACGAGAATTAGGACCACCCGAGCGATTAGTTAATATCCATAATATAGGGCAATATGGTATCCACAACACCTCTAGCATTAGTCGACTTGCCAGCATGTTTCTAGAGCTTCATCTAGGACAAAGGCAATGACAAATAGTCGATCACAAAGGATTGAAACCATCCTAGATGGAGGCGACATTGCTACACGAGGCGCGACCTGATTTCACACTTGCCGCATGAGCATAAATTTAGGTGCCATTAGGCCTTCGAACTATCCTCATCGTAGAATTGAAACCAGCCATGAAATTTAGTGGATGTATCCAAAAACACACTATATGATGAACCCTTAGGGGGGAAATACAACCTTAGCTGTGGACAAAGGCATCAAGACCAAAAAAAATTCCCCAGAAACAACAACATCGGCGATCGAGAAGCGAAGCGTCAGACAACGAGAATCGAATCGAACAACGATCAGAAGTGGATCCGAGTTCTTCAATGAATTAGCGATTTGCAGTTATGGCATGCGGTCCATCGACAAACCATCGTCAATAGTGCATCGTACGTTACAATCGAATGCTCGTAAGCTCCACGAAACCCCATGGCCTAGAAGCGATGGGCCGGTGCCACCGACGTAGTGGAAAACCAACCGATATGATCAGAAGCGACTCGGATGCCATCGAGTCGAAAACCCGGTAGCGACACGAGTTGAATCCACCATGAAACGAGCGGACAACATTATAGGCATCCAGATCCCTCTGTGCGGCCATTATCTGGCGTCGCTTTGGCCGTCAACGTGTAGGAAGTCAATCAGGCCCTCCGCAATGATCGGGTAGGCTTCGGATCGTACCGAAGATCGAGAGGAGGAGGCAAGATCGCTGATGATCCGCGGTATGAGCTATGAATCGATATGATGCGAAATTGATTGGCCTCATTGATCTAGATCGATTTTATTCATTTCGGTGAATTCTCAATACCATTTTCATTAAAAATTATTTTCATGTATATAAAAGAAATTGATCAAGGATTAAAATTCTTTTTAGTCATCTCATCATCATAACAATGGAGTTCAAATAGTAATGATCTTGAGTAGATGGGGTAGTTAATCTTTTGATTTATTATCAGTCCTCGTGGGAATGATATCTGGACTTTAAATATCCTTTATTACTTGTACGACCTGTGCACTTGCAGTGATCAAGACCAACTCAATTTTTAATGAATCCATTTTACAAAAAGAGCAAATAAATATTTTCATCATACAAGCATTTGGTCATTAACAACATTTTGGCATCGTTGTAGGGGATTAGATAATAGTCCTTTGGTTGCTGTGTTTGAAATTTGGTCAACAAGTTTTTGGTGTCGTTGCTAGGGACTGAATAGTTCTTGGGTGGCAATACCAAAAGTTGGGCATACACTGATCACATCATATATATAGTTTGGTCTTAACACTCAGTAACTACAAAGAAGACAACTAGCATATGGTTGTTATCAAAGGGTGGCAACTCAAGGATGGAACTCGTATATACCTATGGGACAAGTTCAATATGTGGGTAACTCATACTTGAACACATACAATTCAGGATGGCAACATCACCCTCACCTCTCATGAGAGACAAATCAACATGCTCCCCAACCTCCACAAGAAAGAGGTCGAACCTTGAAGATGTTATGGCTGAATTTGCCAATTCAATAGGTGAAATGGAAATCTCTCATGCTCAGATGGTCACCTCAAGTCTGGAAGAAGCCATGGTTGAAATGGCTAAATCTCAATCTGAATTTGCCAATTCTCAAGCTCAATTCATGAATGAAATAAAGACAATTCTTCAAATTCAGTCAAAGCAACTCAAGAGCTTAGAGGTTCAAGTGGGGAAAATGGCTAAGATACTTTTAAAAGAACAACAAATTGGTTTGCCTACACTTTATGAACCTAGAAGAGTAGAGGTTGATGCCAAGGTGTTACATGAGTTAGTTGTGAAAGAAAATGGGTCAACTTCTTTGGAAACGAAAGAGAAGGGAAAATAAGTTGAAACAATTCCGAAGATGATCCTTTAGGGAGAAGTACATGAGAAGTTGGAAAATCATAAAATGACTCCCATTTCAGAGGTGGACGAGATCATATTTGAGCTGAATAAGAATTTGAAAGCAATCTTAGTGGAGGAAGCTCTTATATCCCTAAGAGAGCATGCAACCGAAAAAGATTATGTGCTCAAACAGCTACATGGGCACAATTTCCACTTCTTAGGGAAGGATAGAGGAAAGAATCACCATCCAATTCGTAGTTAGTAGATTCAAGCTACACTAAAAAAAAATGGAGCAGTTTCTTGGGAAGAAACTCAAGCTCAATAAGTTTTCTTTCCCTTTTCCATTTCTTAGTTAGTTTTGAGTTTGTTTTTAAGTAAATTTTCTTATTTGATATTGTGTTTTTTTAGTTTTGTTTTTCAAGTTTTTGGAGTCCAAAGTTGGGTATGGAGGTAGAGAATCTTGAAAATGGAAGTTTCTAGCATCTTTGAGGCTCAAAGAACCAAAAATGAACAAGGAAAAATCTGTTTCAGCATCCTCCCTCATTTAAGTTCATCCTATTCTCCTATTTTCAAGCCTCCCCCTCATTTGGAACTAAGGCCTAACCCCTCCAAACACCTTTGCCTCTCTTAGAAACCAATTCAAACCTTCTCCATCCCCTTCAATCCCTTCCATCTTCATTTTGAAAGGCATACACATTTCTCTCCCTATAAAAACACCAAGCTTTCCAAACACATTGCACCCCATCCACCTCTTGGTTCACCATCAAACTCAACCCTCATGCTCATGAATGGTGAAATTCTCAATTGTTATGCAAGTTTGAAGTTCCTTGTGCTAGATTTGAAATTCAAGTGAGTGTGTCTCCTCTCTACACACTCGGTTGGCTTGTGAATGAAGTGGAGCTCAACTTAGAGGTTTGAAATTGGTTGAACAAGAAGGAAATTGGTGTTTGAAGCTGAATATTGATTGGTATTATTGCTAATTGTGAGCTTTTAATTCCTTTGTTATTACTTGGAAGGCTTCCAAAGCTCTTGGGTGCTCCAAAGAAGAGTGTACATGCCTATGCCCACCAAGTGTTTATGAAAATGGCCAAGTGAGCATCAAGTGTAGATATTGCTTCAAGGGGACTTCTTAGTCTCAATTTTCATAAAGTACCACTAGTGTACATCATTAGGGAAGGATTTTGTGCTTTATGCTAACATGAATTGTGATTGAAGGATTGGGATGGTGTTTGTAACACCCCAAATTATACCATAGTAGTTTTATGATATGTTTAGGATATAATAAAATTCAAATTTGTATTTTTCAAAAATTTAAGTGCCAAGTGTGAAAAAGGGTTAAACTGGTAAATTACCATTCAATCCTTCCTAGTCAAAAATACTAGAATGGTTGAAGTGCATGGAGTAATTTTAAATTAGAATTGGCACATTACGAGTCTCGATTGATCTTATAGCAAGCGGTTATGCTTTGGCTACCTTCTTGATACCAATAGATAGGATGTTTCTTGGACCTGACCCGACTTGTAAGGTGTTTTTGCTATTAGCTACGCTTGGAACTCCATTAGACCTCATGAGCGGCCTGCGGTACAACGGCATGTCGGTACGTGTAGTTCTCGAGTATTAAAGGCACTCCTTCATATCCTGGCTTGTCATACAAGACAGACTTTCCATTCAAGACAAACTTCTTAGGTGGGGCCTCATCAACTCTATGGCATGTGTTTACTGTCAGGCAAATGTTGAAAATAGGAACCATTTATTCTACGAATGCCAGGTTACATCCGGAATCTGGATGAGGGTTTTAAGGCTGTGCGGTCAATATAGGTTACCAAGGAGGTGGGAGAACGAGCTTCTTTGGGTGATTAGTTGTAAGGGTAACTCCTTATGCTCTACCACTAAAAGGATTGCTTGGGGAGCTTCCTCATATGTAATGATGTTAGACTACGTATATCTGGTCTTCAGAAGGTTGTTGATAGTCCTGCAAACAGATCAATGTGTGAGAGATGGTCCTTCCCTCTTAATATTTTATCTCTGGAGTGGTTTGGCTGACTTGTGATTATTGAGCCCTTTTGCCACAGTGTGGGTGGTATCTTGTGTTGTTTTCTTTTGCCGGGTTGTGGGCTTGGTGGATTTGTGTTGTTCGGGCTGTTGCCTGTTCCTATATTTATAGGGGAGGTGCTGTCCGTTTTTTCTTTGCCTGGTTGTGGCTATGGGCCTCGGTTTCTTGTATTCTTTGGTTGGGCGTTGACCTTTTGGTAATAAATTCTTAATTATCCAAAAAAAAAAAAAAAACCAATTTATTTCTGTTGATTCTATTTTTTATCTCATTTGTAATGATGTTAGGCTCAGGATCGTAAGCTTCCAGAATGTAGCTGACAACCCCGCGAATAGAGATTTGTGCGAGAGATGGAGCTTTCCTCTTACTATCTTGAGGCCCACTAGAGGAGATTGAGATTGAAGTGTTGGAGTTTCCTTCCCCGTTGTGGGTTGTTTGGTGGCGCCGTTTCCTGGTCCAGGGATGTGGGATGTTTTTTTTTTTTTTTTGGATAATTAAGCGTTTATTTCCAAAAGGCAAAGCCCCACAACCAAAGAATACACGAGCCCAAGGCCCAAATAAAAAGAAAAAGCGGACGGAGACCTCCCACAAAAACGGAGAGGCGGCCGGCCGAGCGACCCGGCTTGACCAAGAATAATGAAACAAAACCAGCACCACCCACGTCCGAGGCGAGACACACACCCCCAAGCTGACCCACAGCCGGAGCTAAAACAGCCCGAGGCCCAACATAGACTAGGACCCGACCATAACATGAAACCATCAATCAACCAAATGAAACACCAATACCAAAAGGAATATTAGAGGAAGGACCATCTCTCACACATAGCTACGTTCCTTTGGATTATCCACCACCTTAAGGCTTGGATTCTCGACTAACATCATTACAAATGAGATGAAAATAGCATCGGTTGGAGAATAGATGTTCTCATGGGTCTACTATTTAGTTGTCTCCACCAGTGATAAATGGTAGCGCCTGTGATCCTCTTGGAAGGATTTCCCTTTAGTAGCGAATTACCCATAGAACTCATTCTCCCGATTAGTGGCATTACAGGGAATTCCCACATAACCTTAAAATTCTCAACCAAATACGACGGTGAATTGGCCAGAAAACAAGTGATTCTGTCTTCAACATTAGCGGCCGAAAACCTGAAGACATAGAGTTGATCGTACCACGAGGAAGCTTGTCTTGCATAACCAATCTATCCTGGATGGCCATCCAAATAATAAATGCATGTCTCCTGATAGCTTGGGGATTCCATATCGTATAGTGTCAGTTGACCACCGACTTCTTTATGCAAAAATTGTTCCAAGAGTGGAGTTAACGATTGAATTCCCGAAGAGACGAGTGTCAGCGAGATAATATCCTCTACAAAGTGTCATCGGCGATAGTTGGCACAACTATTCTTGATAGCAATAGAGTCGGCGAGTTCGCGATTGGCGATTCCATACCTGCATCATCAATAACCTCGGCTACGGCGTTATTATGAATAAACCCGGGCTCATATATGGATTCGATCTCCATAATGGGGAAGGAGGAGCCAGTAGGGTTCGGGAATCATGCCATAAAAAAAGAAGTCCCGAGTGCCATTGTACACCTTGTGTGATGAAAGGCTGATCGATCTCTCGGCGAAACGTTTTCGCCAACTCCACGAGCAAATCGAAGGGATTTTAGCACACCACAGGCTCCCGCGTCTTATATACATCCTCCGCACCCATGCGACCCATAATGAGTCCTTCCTATAAAATAGATTCCAAATGTGTTTCATAACATTTGCATCATTCGAATCTTTGATACGGCCTTGACTTCAAACCGCCCTCCTCCCCTTCGGAGACAAGCGGACTCCAGTGATCCTGTCTCGATGTGAATTCCTAATTTTTCCAGACCAAAGGAAACTGTTGAATGCTCGTTCAATCTTAGAAATTGTGTATTTCGGTATAATAAACAGGCTGCACCAATACGGTTGCGGATACTATCTGGCCCGAACCATCATTTGCATTTCACGGATGTTGTTTCTTGTATTGTTGGTGCTTGAGCTTGTTCATGGTTTTGAGCGGTGTTATTGTTTGCTTCTTTAGTGTTGTCGGCTTGTGCCCGGGCTGTGGGCTGTCGTTTCTTGATTGAGATGTTGTTTATCAGGTGGTTCTTGTTGCGGGCTGCGGCCCGCTCCCTTCGATTTAGGGAGGTCTTCGACGTTTTAGATTTTTCTGATGGCTATTGGCTGCTTGTTTTTTCTTGGTTGTTGTGGGGCTTCCTTTGGTAATAAGTCTTAATTATTCAAAAAAAAAAGATAAGCTACAATTAAAGTCCAAAGGACACAAAATAAGAAGATTATATATGCTATTGTAGGAATTTTTATACAAGTTTGAACTAAAGGAGGTGATTACGGAGGAGGACTACTAAATAGAAAAAGGGGAGAAAACTTGAGCCGTCCATAAGACAACAAGTTGTCTTCTAGGAAGGGAAATTTCCCCATTTGTTTGGCTTGGAGCTAGGGCATACGGATTGTGGGAGAATAAGCCATTTTGGTTGCTTTCTTTTCATCTGCTTTAGAGTTCTACTTGCTCAAGTAAGGAAGAGAAGAAAAGGTTAGGAAACTATTCTAACTTCCTCCTTGTTATGTTGTGTTAGGAAACTATCCTAACTTCTTCCTTGTTTATGTGTGTGTTAGAAAAACCCTAACTCTTCCATAAATGTGTTTTTGGTTAGCTTGAGTAGGGTTTTGTGATTTGGTTTGAATTTGTTTTGTTTTGGATTGGAAGTGTCCGGTGAAATAAGGCAAAAATGCCTCATTTCTATTTGATTAGTGCTCAAATAGTGCTATTTTGAACCCTGTTTATAGTAGGTTTTGAGCACTTTTTGTGTACTAATCAGCTTAAATAACCCAATTGGTACATTAAGGTCCCAACTTTACTACTAATCGCATTTTGTGGCTGTTTTTGTAGATTTGCGAGCTAAATTAGGCACAAAATCTTCAAAGCTGATTGACCTTGAAGAATCCAAGTGAACTGAGATTTGCATGTGAAAAGTCAGGAAAATGGAGCAAAAGAGGTAAAATTGGAACACTTTGAAATTTTGTAGGGTTGCAGAAAATTACTTAACTGTAGAATTTCTTGGAGTTCTGCGAAATTTCGTGGAGTTAATTTTCTGGCTTTGCTCAAAGTAATCGATTTTATTACAACACACACGACTTTTTGACTTTTTCCTAAACTGCCTATGTAATTTTTATTTACTTCATACATTTTTTGTATTTCCCTTGTCTTGGCTTGGTATATAAGCCTCAGTGTTATGAGACTGTCTGAACAACTTTCGATGTAATAAACTTTTGGCGGGAATCTTTTAGTTTTCCCGCTTTTCTTATTTTCTCTCATTTTCTCCTCTTTTCCTTCACTTTCTCGCCTGCCAAACACTCCTTGAGGATGACAACTCAAGGGATGGTTGGCCTGACCCTCATCCTTTAGAGGAGGGAGCTGCGGGTTAAAGTTTTGGGTAAACTCTGCAGGTCCTCTTGTTCTCTCAATCTGAGACATTTATATTCATTTTTGTTTCTATCTTTCACTACAGGTTTAAATCCCTTTGATGTATCCTAATCGACTAGTACTTGGCAATCTTTTAGGGTTCAGTGGATATTTATTGCTAGATCCACTGAAACCAGCAAATACCATTATTTATCATGTGGTAGGTCGAAGGATCGAGTTTCATATTTGAAATGTTGTGACCAATAAATGTTGTATCTCGAAAGAAAAACTATTAGGTTGTTTTTATCGTCAAATAAGATCCGGTTCGGAAATGGCCCATAGGTCATCCTCTGACGTGAGGGAATGGGACCGGGGACCTCTCGGTTGCCTTAGAACCTCTAACCTAGTGGTCAGAAACTTGAGTTATTACATTTTTATTTCATTTTATTTCAGTTTGCAACCTACCAAACCTCCATTTTTACCAAACCTTAAAATCAAATTGAAATTCACCATTTTAGACTCCATGTAAATCATTTGTCCAAAAAAGAAAACCCATCCACAGTTGACATGAGCCACTATCTTTATGGTAGCTAAAACTCTGGTAGAAGATATCAGGTTATAAATTTTGTTGATTCGGAGCTGCCTAGCTACAAGTTTACGTGCGAATTACTATTCTAGCTCGACACCTCTCCACCTAAGCGAAGGAGTGCATGCCTACAGACAAGGTCTTCACTAAACCGACGAGACCATCTTGACGCCTTGAGTACGCTCAAAAGCTGGGTAAGAGATGCTTTACTTAAGCGAACCACTTCTCATCGGCGAAGTGAACCCGTCTTCTTGGCAGACTTTGTTCTTACCTCTTCTCTACCTGTTTTTCTTTCTATTCTTATAAAGCTTAATCGAATGTTATAAATACTAGTATAAAAGCTGATTAAACACATTATAATTGTAGAGCTGTTTAAAATGGGATAGTAAATGAATAGAGCATGTTTTTAATTGTAGCTTGTCTAGTCTTGACGACTGCTTACATTTAGTGTGACAAACATGATCTGGGAGGCTTCTATAAACACCAAACATTGGAATTCAGCTAGTGAAGAATTGGATTGGGAGGTCAGACATTGAATACATGTGAAACTCCTATTTTGGACTCATTTTATGGGCCTTGGAAGGCAAAAAAGTGGTCGGACTTGGACAAGCCCACTGATGTGGAGTTGTCGTATTGATTTTAAGAAAAGTTTGCCTATGAGATTTGCACAGATTTTGTTTTATCCCTTTTAGGAAGATTTGTTTATATATTTTGAAAGTTTGCTTTTAAGGTTGCTTTTTGTAATTTAGAAAGTTTATTTTCTAATTAAGTAGGATTTCTTTATTTGATTTGAAAGCAGTTATACATACCCCAATAATGTAGTCTTTTGAAAATCGGTTCAAGTTTAATAATATTTTAAGTTCTCTTTTTAAGGTTCTCTCTTGTTCTCTTATCTCTTGGGTGGATTCCGCCCAGGGACCGAGTTAAGTGTCTCATACCTAGAAGGATTCATGGTGGCGAAGTCTTTGTCTGCTTATCCCGATCAACTAAATCATGTAGTTGATTGTGGGCGCCTTCACTCCGTCATCTATCTTGTGTGGATCTTTTCATTAACGCATTAGTAACCTCTTGTGTGCAAACTCCTACTATCCCTCACCATCATCTTTTCTCTAAACTTTCCACCAACAGGGTGAACCTCAACCCAAAACTTTCCAAATCTTGTTCCATATACTAAAAACCTTCCTAAATACCCTTACATATATACCATAAATTCACCTTTCTTAATGAAAATCTCAAAATTAGTCATAACCTATTTTGGCCCAAGAAAACTACCCCAAACCCATATTTTAACTTACCTAAACTTCTAGATCATCCATCACGGTCCCAACTTTGCATCACAAACATGTCTGATTAGTGCCACGACACTCCTGCATAGTGCTACGGTACTCCTGATTAGTGTTGCAGGCACGTATGTTCAATGCTTCGGTACTTCTATCCGGTACTATACCGTAACTTTGGGTACCTATTGTGTTGTGTCCCTCTCATTCATTGTTATTGGTCTATGCAGTCAAACATTTATATGAACTGTATTTGAATAATGAACAATATGAAACAAAGCAATCAGCTCTGATGCTAAAGCATATCTCAGTTATGTATTGTAGTGTACCTACGGGTACCTTATGTTAAGAGATTTCTGTTATGTACTCATATGGGAGATATGAATACTCTGATATGTGAATTATTTTAAATGTATACTATAATGGAGGACCACTACAAGTGATTATATATGCTATCTGTTTTCCTACTAATCTTGAAGCTTAGCACGGGTGTTTCATCCGTGTAGGTTCTGAAGAAGTCGTCAAGGACATCTCATACTCACTAGGGCCAATACAGCATTAGGAGTCCTTCTAATGTAGGTCCTTGAATTGGTTTTTTTTTTTTGTAATAAAATATAAATGTAACATTTTGGAGATAGTGCAAATTGTGTAAATACAAGTAGTTGGACTCAGGCATATATGTACAGAACAATTTAAACACTACTATGGTGGTAGTTTTACAAGTTTATGTCTTCATGAATATATGCTTGAAATTGACTACATTAATGACAGGACATCGGGTTAGCAATTCTCGGCCAGGTGTGCAGTGCCTCGTTCGTGTTTTAAAGCTGGCCCAGATGGGAGCCGGGGGTTTCCCTCTCTCTCCCTCGGGAAATGGGTTTCCGTGTTTGGTCCATGACCTTGAGATCTCCGATCCCTTTGCAAGGGAACTTGGTTTTTCTCAAGTTTCTTCTTTGGTTCCGTTTCCCCTTTCCGGAGACTTGTTTCCTCTTTGTGAGAGAAGCTCTTACATTTTTCTCGGGTATTTTTAGCGTTAGAGTCGGGATCTGCGATCGAGCGTGCATTTACCGCCGAGAGGAGATCCACAGTGGTGGTAAGAGATGAATCAAGCCCATGTTTTACGTCTCGATTGATCGGATCCGTCTTATATGAGGAAGGCATCAGCGTCCGGCGTGTCGATCTGAGAGAGGGAGCATGGCGACGCATATTCCGGCCATGAGGGTCGTGGTGTCGGATCGGGGCGGCTCATACGAACAGGGGAAGCCCGGATCTTGGCCATATATCGAGATCGGATCTATTAGGGTCGTGGTTGTTCACGGTGGGGTTTGGTTGAATCGTGCGTACGTCGTCCACACGAGGGCATGAAGGCGTGCCTGGCGTGATGGCGTCAGCGTCTCGCGATTACGGTATTTTGGTGGAAATATACCTGCGTTATCTGATGATCGGTAGTAACTTGATCGTGAATGATGCATTAGGTACCGCAATCACGAGAAGGCGTCGGCGGCGATGAGTGGTATTGAGCGGTGTCGGCCCGGATGGACGGCAGGGAAGATCATGGATCGCTGGTATCCTACGGTATCGATCCCGGCTCTTGGTTTACGGGGACCTGATCAAGTATGGGGAGTATTAGGAGCTCACATGGGTGGTCGTTGGTTTGGGTATCACATGCAGCGACAAAGAAGTCGGCGGGAAGTCAGTCGGCGATTCTTTGGGTATGACCCAAGGGTCGTCCGGTTGACATGGTGGAAAGATTCACGATCTTGATTGGGTAGTGGTTTGGTTGTTGCTAGGAAGAGCCCAATTTTGTGTTTCCCATTGGGTTATTCTATTTGATGGTTTGGTTCTTAAGCCTGGTTTTGGGCTTGACTCTTTTGATATGCCCGGGGTATGGGCGGGGTTTGGTTTTGTATCTCCCTTGCCGGGGTGTGGCTTGTATGGTTGGCTACTTGTGGGTTGTGGGTTGGTTGCCTATGCCTATTTTGTTTTCCTTGGTTGCCTATGCCGGGCTGTGGACGAGGTTTTGGTCTCTCTTTTGCCTGGGGGTTTGGCTCGGTTTAGTTTTCTCCTTTGCTAGGTTGTCTGTTGACCTGTATGTGGGTCTGGTTGGTTACTGGTGGACTATTGTGTAATGGTTGTTGCGGTCACCTCTAACTGGGGGGAATGGCCTTAGTTTTCAGGTGGTGTTTGTGTTGTTGGGCTGATGCACTTTCATCATTTTTAAGGGAGGTCTTTGCGATTTTTCGTTTTCTCACGCCTTTGGCTTGCTATAATGTTCTTCATTGTTTGTTGGGCTCTGCCCTTTTGGAATAAATTCTTACTTATCCAAAAAAAAAACCCTGTGTACACCCCCTCGTTTGTCGAAGACTGGGGAAGGGGAGTTACAATGTTAATGTCATTGTCGTGCTTGTGGTGTGGATTCAAGGTTATGAGGAAAATTTGTTATGGCAAATGTTAAGGGTTCATGATTTTTTTGGATAATTAAGAATTTATTACCAAAAGGGCAAAGTCCCACAACCAACCAAGAAATTACAAGGGTTCATGGTTGTGATGTTCTTGGAGCATTGAAGATGTATGATTGAAGAATTGTGATCATCAAGAAATGGTGGTGAACATCAAGAGAAGGGTTCGCCAAGTTGTGCACTCATTGTACACTTCAAGCTTTATGGAGAAAAAGGTTCAACTTGCATGTCATAAAAAAAAAGTCATATTCATTGGAGCTACTTTCATAAGCTTGATCACCCTCAGGGGAGTTCTTGTTATCTCTTCTTGCTTTTATTTCACATTGAGGACGATGTTCAATTCAATTTTGGGGGAGGAGGTGAATTCAAGAACTCAAAAAAAAAAAAAAAAAAAAATTCAAAATGCCAACTTTTGTATCTCCTTACCTATTTTAGTTATTTTCCTTAGTTGTTTAGTATTTGTTGCATGTGTTTTTCTTTCTTTATTTTGTTTGTTTTGTGTCTCATATGAGTAAGGTTGGTGCCTAGTTAACGGTTTTGAGATTGCTTTGGTATTATAGTTAAATTATTTTTCTTAGTTAAGATTGGGATACCTTTGCATTTTATTTGATCTAGGAATTGAGTGAATCTTTTTAGCTGTGGGATACCTGGCTTGAATAGCCTCATGTTTCCCAAGAAATCATTTCTTAATGGAAATCATGCACACACACTAGATCTCATTTATACACTTTGGTTCTGGATTTTTTTCTCAAATTGAACTTGTTGTGAGAGACCTTAACTTCTATAGTGATGGGACACCTCCAAAAAAAGGGCTAATGTGCCCCACCTTTTCAAAAACAAAAGAAAAATATAAAAAGAAAGAAAAAGAAAAAGAAAAGCAAAATGTGAAAAAGAAAGAAAAAGAGAGAAGTAAAGTGAGTCGATCCAATAGAAATCCCAAGCACAGTCCAAGGGCCTTTGAAAACCTAATGCCCTCGCACTATTATGGATATGAAAATAATGGGAAAAATTGGATTCAATTGTCAACTGCTCCTATCGAAAATAGGATTGACTAAGGTTCGAGCCATAGCACATGGTTTCATAAAACCGTATGATTTTCCAGATCTAAAGTAAGCAGTGAAGAAGATTTGGCTCAGCATGTTCTATTCGATATGGGTAGGAGAAGAACCCGACTCGGTTGCAGCTCCCTTGTACCATTGCCGAGCTGGAAGTCACTATTTACTGCCACTACCAATTCTGGGAACAAATCTTCACTTGAATATTTTGCTCCAACAAGAGTTGATGGTAAACTAGTGATACAACCCCCTGTTGAGGCAGTGGCTGAAGGTATGAAATTGTGGGAAGGATGCTTAGTTTGCCAATTTTTTGATAAAAGGCTACCTCTTCATGTGGTGAGAGCAGCGGTGGAAAAGTTATGGGGAAAGAGGGAGATGCCCGAGATTTCCATTACAGATAATGGCTTGTACTTATTCAGGTTCAAAGACATGGCTGCACGGGATTGGGTTACAGATTGTGGACTTTGGTATATTGCTGGGAAACCATTTGTAATACGTAGATGGCAACCAAGTATGGAAATGCTGAACATACAGCTCACTTCTTTGCCCATCTGGGTAAAATTCTTTAATATACCCCTTGAATATTGGACAAATACATGCCTTGGATACATTGCGAGTGCAGCAGGGAAACCTTTACACCTCGACTCTCCTACAGAGAACCGGTCTAGACTATCCTTTGCTCGGATTTGTATTGAAGTAGACTTAAACTGCGACTTCCCGAAGTCTGCTCTCCTTAATTTGGGCAATGACAGGTACACCACAGTCAGAATTGAATATCCATGGGTCCCTCATTGCTTCTCACATTGCAAGGTTTATGGCCATAAAACCTTACACTGTCCTATATCTAAGGTTAAGAATACCAAATCGGCCCCAGATGGATCCAATATTTCCGGAGCCTATGGGGGTGACCATGGTAATTCAACTGGAACAAATGTGGTTCTGGTGGAGCAAATAGAAGTCAAGCAAGTCAGGGATTCGGCTGGGCAGGGTTCCAATCCAGTCAAGGATACGGTTGGGGTTAGTGATAGCATAATTGAAAGTATAATAGTCCACCCGAACATAATCTCCCTGGATGTTCCAGAACGGTATGGGGCAAATGGTGGTGATGCCGCTGTTAACTCTTTTGAATGTTTAACCCCCTCCTTTGATGTTGGAGGAGATTTGGCATCTACCAGTTATGAGATTCCTGACACAGCTGAATACTCGGATACATCGCCCATCTGTGATACATTTAAGCTTGTCAAAAGGATTGATGAATTGGATTACTCTCCAACGTTGCCTCTATCCAAGAGTAAACTCAAGAGACTGAAGAAGCAGCATTGTGCTTCCAAGCATGGGGAAGGTAATAAGTTAACTAGCCCCCATGATTAAGTTAGCTGCCTGGAATATTAGGGGTTTGAATGACCCCCTAAATAAAAAATATTTGAAATCCTTTGTTCGGGTACATTCCCTTAGCATTGTTTGCCTTTTGGAAACTCGAGTTAGAGAGTCTAATAAGGACACAATTTTCACCTCCATTCTTCCTGGTTGGAATTTACTCCATAATTATGATCATGCTTTGCTTGGTAGGATCTGGGTATGCTGGAACCCATGCGTTGTTAGCAGTGCGGCTATTCTAACCACTGACCAAGCTATTCTGTTTCGCATATCTATCCTTGAAGATAACAGCTCATTCTTTTGCTCTGCTATTTATGCCTCGAATTTTCAGAATGACAGGAGAGTGCTTTGGAGTCATCTCCAAGGGTGTGTAGATTATGTAGGATCTATGCCCTGGTTCTTGTTAGGGGATTTCTTTTTTTTTTGGACAGTGAAATTTATTGCAAGACGAAAGCCCCACAACCCCGACAGTGAGCAAGGCCCCGCAGACGAAAAGGAAAAAAAAAAAAGCAGGGCTGACACCTCCCCAAAAATAGAGGAAGAATAGGCCGAACAACCTCAAACCACCAGAAGAGGCACCAAACAAAACAAAAGCCCTGGCAGAGCAAAGAAAAATAAAGCCCAAAGACCCGCCAGCGGCCGGAGCAAAGAAGCTGACGAGGACGAAAAGAGAGTGGCCAAGACGGAGGGTGTGCACGATCCTGAGTCAAGTAGACGAACCACAATTGCCAAGGAGATTAAGCGGGATGGCCCACCTCTCACACAAAGCTCTGTTAGTAGGATTATCAACAACCTTCTGAATACCACATATCAAGCTCTGTTAGGGGATTTCAACACGACCAGATTTGCTCGTGAAAAGATTGGGGGTAATATGAATACTAATACTGCTATGGAAGAATTCCAGAAATGCCTTTTCAAATTGGAGCTAGATGATATGCCATTCAGCGGGCCTTTGTACACGTGGATAAACCGTCGTGTTGGTGATCAATTTGTTGCTAGGAAATTGGATAGGTCCCTTTAGAACGAGAGCGCCTTAGACGCGTTCCCGTGTGCTGTGACTGAAGTTCTGAATCCGGGGTTGTCTGACCATTGCCCACTGATTGTGATCCTCAATAATTCCATGGATACTCGTCCTAAGAGGAAGTGTCCATTTAAATTTTTTAACTTCTGGGCAGATCATCCTGCTTTCCTTGACCTGGTTAAGGATGCTTTGGACATTGATGTGTATGGAGCTCCTATGTATAAGCTGACTCGAAAGCTTAGAAGCGTGAAGAATCACCTTAAGGCATTCAACTTTCATGTATTTGCTAACGTTCAAGAAAAGGTCGTGGAAGCTAGAGAAACCCTATATCGCGCACAAGCAGATATGCTATCTAATCCTAATGATTCTAGATTGGTGGGGAATGAAAAGATGTGCTTGAAGAATTTCCTTGATCTGGCTCGAGCTGAAGAGGGGTTTCTAAAGCAAAAATCAAGAATTCAATGGCTCAAGCTAGGGGATCAGAATTCTAACTTCTTCCATAAAGTTTTCAAAGCCAGGAACTCAAGGAATTCTATCAAATTCATTACGAAGGAGAATGGCTGCAGAATTGAGGACCCGACTACTATCAGACAGGAGTTTGTTGAACATTTCCAATCAGTATTGGGCAGTAGTATGCAGGATCCGGCAGCTGTTGAGTTTAACACGGATGGTTTGGTTTGGTCATCTGAACATCTGGATATTCTTAATAGCAGGATTACTCACGAGGAGATCAAGAGATCCATGTTCTCCATCGACGACGTGAAGGCCCCTGGTCCTGATGGGTTCTCTTCCCTTTTTTTTAAAAGGGCCTGGAGCATTGTTGGGAGCGAGGTGTGTGATGCGGTTGCAGATTTTTCAGCAGGTGTTTTGCTTATGGAATCCATTTGCACTATCATCGCCTTGGTACCAAAATTCCTATTGACTCGATGCATGATTACCAGGACCCATCTTGTTGTAATACTATCTACAAATGCATCCCGAGAAGATTATTGCCGGCGAGTGGCGATTTTCGGGCGACTATTAGCCACACGGGCGGCTGTTGGGGCGTGGCATGGCCCGACAACATCCTCCCTCACTTTCGAGGAATTGATGAAAAACTATCACTTGGAGTGCAGGCCTCAGTGTGCTCTCAAAGGAATTGATCTTGGGAGAGGCCTATGACTCATATAAGATGGGGCTGCATCTGGACATTTATGCTATGGGTACTGGCTGCCATACGAGGAGTGCATTAAGGCTTGCATCTACTTCCTCCTAAAAGTTCTCTATAATAATGATAAATGGTAGAGCTTACGGGATTTTTGCCCCCAGCAAAGGGGGTTCGTCGAGGGGACCCAGTATCCTTTACATTCCTTATTGCTGTGGAAGCCTTCTCCGGTCCCTTTCGGGCGGTTCTCCATCTGATTTTGAGTTTCACCAGTGCAAACGAATAAAGCTCGCACTTGTGCTTGCATTGTTTATTTCTAATCGCGAAAGGAAATAACTGGGCGTGTTCATTACTTTGGATGAAGCGGCTAAGTTAGTTTCTCGAATGCAAGTCGGCAAGCAAAAAGTGTTATATTCATGGTAAAATTGATAATGACATTAATTATCCTTGTCGGGAGGCGGGGTTTGGCAGAATGCATAGAAGCCTTGGGGTGCCACTTATATCTTCCAAGTTGCTTCTCATTCCACCCAGCCTCTTCTTGAAAGGATTGCTGGCAGGGATCCGTTAAGTGGACTAGTAGTTTACCTATCCTTTCTTGGGAGACTCCGGCTTATATCTTGAATTCTTTATAGCGTTGACGTATTTGGTGCACTATATTATCATCCCCCAGTTTACATGCAATAAGATGTGACAGTTTTGTTGGGTTTCTTTGGTCGGGCAAGGATGTAGGCAGCCGATAGAGAGCTAAGGTTGGGTGGAAGTCTCTTTGCCTGCCTAAGGAGGAGGGTGGGCTTGGGCTACGACGTATTAAGGATTTGAATGATGCCACTGTAATGAAGCACATATGGAATTTGTTTTATAGGAAGGACTCCATTTGGGTTGCTTGGGTTAAGTGAGGTTTTTGTTGGTATACCGGTGTCACGGATGCCGGATTCCATCGGTGTTCTTGGAGTGGCCGGTTCCATCGCGATGTTCTGAGTCAAGGAAAATTTTCGCCGAGGGATGTAGTGAGTCCCTTTATCAGCATCATGTGTAATGAATCTAACCTTTATGGCACGACTTTTGGAACCCTTTGGGTCCAATCTTTCCTCTCTTCGGGGAAAGGATTCTTTATGATTCCGCCATTCATAAAATGCTGTAGTCATTGTCATAGATGGTAATAGTGACTGGTCTGTTCTGCCTCAGCCGATCTTATAGCGTTAAAAACGCTTTCAGCGACTACCTTCTTGATACCAATGATGTTATTTTCGGGACACGACGTCCCAGATTTTTATCGCCGCCCCGCTCAACCCATTAGACCTCGCAGCCTTGGTATTGACCGCATGCAGTCGCATGGTTCTCACAGTCTATTAAAAGGCACTCCTTCATACCCTGGCTTGTCATACAAGACAAACTATCCACTCAAGACAAACTTCTTCGATGGGGCCTCATCAACTCTATGGCTTGTGTTTGATCAGTCAGCAATGTCAAAATAGAATCATTTTATTCTTTGAATGTCTGCCACATCCGAACTGATGAGGGTTTTAAGAATGTTCGGTCAATACAGGCTGCCAAGGAGATGGGAGAACGAGCTTCTTTGGGTGATTAGCTGTAAGGGTAACTCTTTATGCTCTATCACTAAAAGGATTGCTTGGGGAGCTTCCTTATATCACTTGTGGAGACATCGTAATGCAAGAATTCACGAAAACCAATTTATTTCTGTTGATTCTATTTTCTATCTCATTTGTAATGATGTCAGACTCAGGATCACAAGCCTGCATCGTAGCCGACAACCCCGCTTAACAGATTTGTGCGAGATGGGGCTTTCCTCTTACTATCTCTGAAATCTACTGTATGAGATTGAGCGACTATCATGCTCCTTCCCCCGATGGGCTGTTTGGTGGTAAGCCGCCTCGGTCCCGGATGTGGATGTTGTTTCTTGTATTGTTGGTACTTGAGCCTGTGCTTGGTTTTGAGCGGCTTTTTTGTTTGCTCGTATGGTCAGCTGCTTCAGGCCCGGGCTGTGGGCCGCCGCTTTCGAGGTGTCGCTTTATCGTGGTTCTGGTTATGGCCGCCTTTCCCTAAGTTTTAGGAGGTGCCGTCCGCTTTTTCGCTTTTGTTCCTGTGGCGTTTGGCCATTTGTTTTCGTCGGCTCGGCTTTCCTTTGGTAATAAATTCTTAATTATCAAAAAAAAAAAAAAAATAGAGGAATCATAACCAAGTCAAGATGATACAAATCAACCCCTTCTTTTTGTGCTAAAGATCTTACCATTTTTGAAGGAACTGGAGTTACATCTTTTATCCATTTCCATTCAAGAGTTCGTATGTGTTTCACGCCCTCGTACCGACAAATTCCTTTCTTAGCAACACATACAAGATTCGACACTACAAAAAGGATAATGGTAACCCCACCATTAACTACTTCATTTATGAATTTCATAGTAATAGAAATACATGTCCTACCGAGACAGAATTTGTAACTTGCTATCCTCTTACCTGAGCTAACTAGGCGAGAGTCACCACTTCACTACTTATTACATGGGATAAAAGATGGGTTAATTTCACAAGTAGGTGCTTTGGTTTTCTAGTTGAGTGTTCGAGGTGAAGTTTGAGAGGAACTTAATGCCTGATGCCCTTAACCAACTGGTGGGGAGTCACTAATGGATCCCCGATATATGAACACTTTTCTAGAGCTCCTTAGCATTACATCCTACTACCTAGGTTAGTGTTGAATAAAAAGGTGCATTCTCAACTTGTTTTAGTTAATGTCTATAAAAATGAGTGAGTTGAGTTTGGTTGAAGAGTGTTTTGGAACCTTATTATATATTTGAGACCTAAAATATCATTTACACCGAATTCCTTTAGGAAAGATCTATTGAGGGCTTGGGGGCGAGCTTGCCTTGATCACCATATCATTTGAATGCGTTGTCCTTTAAAGATTATAAATGTTTTGGGATCCCATTTTGGCAAACATGTTTCCTTATAACTTTTCCATGCTATCTCTTAACTTGTTGCTAGTACCATATGAACTCATATCTATCCTAGTGTTTTGTTTTTAAGTGTGTTTTACTTTGCTTGAGGACAAATAAAGAGTTAAGTTTGGAGGTGTGATGAGTATATTTTATATTCATTTCATCCCACATTTTGTGTGTTATTTTATAATATAAATAAGTGTTCTAATGCTCTAAATGATCATCTTTATGATTAGGTCAACCATTGAATGCAAATGAGTGAAATCGGAGCGAAAACAAAGCGAAATAGTAAAAAATCAACAAACTCAACATGTAGCAGTAGCTATTGTATTTCAATCTTTTCAGCTATAAGAAGATCACACATGGCTACTATTTTTCTGTGGTTGAAAAGCCCTTATTCACTTAATTTGGACTTCAAATGATCAAGTTATGGCTTTTAGAAGTTGAAGGAAGAATACTCAAAACTGACCAGTTGACACATTTAGTTGATTCAATCTTTACCATCACCTCTTAAGTATTCTCTCTAGACACATCCATAATCTATACTTCAAGAGCTTTCCGTAGAGTCAAAGATTGCCTAATTCGGAGTTCGAATGAGCAAGATACGGCATCAGGAAGAAAATGAGGAAAAACCAGGCATGTTGTGAGTAGTGCTCACGCTGTGGCATGAGTTTTTCACACTAAGGCTTGAGTTTTTCATGGTAAGGCATGAATTATCCTATCCTGTAGTAGTGTAATAATGCTAGGGCATGAAATTTTGATGCTGAGGCACCATTTTTAAGGCCTAACACTCTGATTTGCTTATTTAAGGCCCATTTTGAGCCTTCTCTTGGTTTGGCCTATAAATAGAACATCCTATGGCTATAGAAACAAGCTCTTTGGGTAGGGAGAAGCCCTTTTTGGGTGGAAACACCCTAGGGCACAAGTTTTTAGAGGAGAAAAGCTTGAATTTGTTTATTCTCTTCTTCCCCCTTTGTTTTCCTTTTTTTGATGGTTGTATTTTCTTTGAAGATATTTT
This sequence comes from Tetrastigma voinierianum, assembly GCA_016808115.1. Taxonomy (NCBI): domain Eukaryota; kingdom Viridiplantae; phylum Streptophyta; class Magnoliopsida; order Vitales; family Vitaceae; genus Tetrastigma; species Tetrastigma voinierianum. The sequence continues at coordinate 135,115 of JAEQBH010000190.1, forward strand.
AGTTAGTTTTCTTAAGGTTTAGATGTAGCCAAAGACATGAATGTATGATTTCTCCTAATTTATATTGATTGAGGTATTATTTTCACAAGTGTTGAGTATTTCATTTAGTCTTAATGGTTGTAGGTATTTGGCTAATATTTGCATGATTTGAGTATTTCATTTAGTCTTAATGGTTGTAGGTATTTGATTAATATTTGCATGATTTGTGGTTCAATTTGAGATTGGAAAGTAATGATTGAGCTAGACAATGAATGATTTACCATTAAATTGTCATGAGATAGAGATATTCATTAGATTAGGTGTGGTATTGGGTTCTAGGGTTCAATGCATTCTTAGTTATGATGGTTTGAGGCAGAGATGTAATATAACATTTTCTAAGGGGAGTGTGTGGATGCTTGAGAAAGATTCACATATACAATTGTGAAATCGTCATCTTCATACATGAAAATAAACCTTAAGGCCATGTTTGGTAAGCGGGACAGAGGGGGATTAGACTAATTTTTGGACAAAATTAGTGAAGTGCAGCGCTTGGGTAGATGTCGAGATCACTAAACCGGGGACAAAATTAGTGAAGGTGAGTTAGTTTTGTCTTGGTTTTTAACCCCCTAAATCATTGGTCTCGCCTCTACTCAACCGAACAAAATATTTTATAGTTTTTACAAAAAATAATTAATGTAACTAAAATTTAAACAAAATTTATTAACTAATATATTATCAAATAACTAATAATAAATACATGAAATAAAATAGCTTAATATATTATATATGATATAATATATTATAAAATATAAATTTAACAATATATAAATTAATATATTATCCCAAAAATATATTATAAATTTTTATAAATTATTTATTTAAAAAACATTATAATAATAATTATTATGTATATTAAAGTACAAAATAAAATAATATAAAAATATTTTTAAAATATAATCGGGCAGGCTTATTATTATTATTTTGATACATGATTCATATTACTCATTCTGTAGCCCGTTTCTACCCCAAAACCATTTCCTAACTTTCGAAATTTTCGTAAAAATCTCGTCCCTGGAGTCACTGACAACTTATCACCCAGAAAATCGGAAAAATTTCCGCTTGTCTCATAATTCGACGAAACTTTTCTGGGTCACTAGATTTCACGAGACGAATTTAACGGCGCAGTTCATTTCATCATCCGAGATCTAGAGAATTTTCTAGACTTCTCTGAACCCTTATGATAATTTATTATTTTTATTAACATTTTGTCATTTTTGAAAATTTCTACCTTTTCGGCTTTACGTGAGTAACAATAATTAACCCGGCATCGGATTTGAGAAAATAAACTCAAACCTATTAAAAACCCGATTAAAATTAAATTAAACCCGTGTCATTAAGAATGAGGCTGGACGGGAATCTAAAATAATCTGTCCCGTTGCCATCCCTACTTACTACCTAATGTTTAAAAACAAACAACTTAATACTCAATGCTATTAAGTACTATTCAGTATTAAGCTAAAAAAAAATTCTATTCAGCATTAAGTGAAAAAACAAACACCACCTTAGTCCGGTATGTATCAAACGTAGGATAAAAAGTCCATAATTTTGTCTAGATCAGATTTAAACACAGACGTATTAAATTTGTCCTACCCCAGTCCGACTAGATTAGTCCCGCCTAAGTACAAATTAATCCGCTAACTCAAAGGCACTTTCAAACATGGCCTAATTGATTGCTAGGAGGTTCAGAGGATTGCTCAGAAACATGCGCTCCTAAGCGCTTGTTAGGTCATTGTAGTTTAGGAATTTGCATGTTAGATAGCTTGATTTTGTATTTTGATTTTCAATCTTTTATTCGTGTCATCTGATTCGTGCCACAGTAGGGTGATCCAGAATCAACAAAATTTATATCCTAAGTTCCTCCTACTGTCGTAGTCAAGCTACTGCAGTATAACGGTCTAGGGTCGAACACGGGGATGGGTTTTCTCTGCATAAATGATTTGGAAAGGAGTCAAAATTCGCGAATTAAATTTGATTTTTAAGGTTTGCAAAAATGTGGGGTTTTGGTGTTCACCGACCAAGCTAAAAAGAAGAAAAAATGTAAAATAGAACCCTTGAAGTGTTAGGGCCACCGGTTTAGGGTTTCAAGGTAACCATGTCCCCGAGTATTTTTCCCTCATTGGGAGTATGATATATAGTCATTTCCGAATCCCATCTTCATTTAGCTTAAAACTAAACCCTATGATTTTCCTTTGAAACATAGCATTTAAAATTAAGCATAAATGTCCCTAACAAAATAAAACACATCTCTAAACCTCACTCCACGATAACTAGTGTGGGACAATCCACCGAGCCTCAATGGATCTAGTGAAAGCATCCATCGAACCCTAAAAGTTTGCCAAATACACATTAAAGAGAGCATGCTTAAGAGATTTTAACCTAAGAGAAGCAGAACACAAAACAACCATAAAATACGTGCGTTAAAACAGGGGAACCGTGGAGTTACCTCCACACCTCTAGCCAATAGCCGCCCCTTCAAGGAGGAAGGGGGTCTAATAACATCCTCTCGAGTTGTCATCCCCGCAGGAGTGTTTGGCAGCCGAGAAAATGTGGAAAAGAAAAGGGAAAGAAAAAGGAAAGGAAGTCATGGAAACCGCTCCCGCCATCAGATATCCAAATTCAAGTCTCGTTGATTTGTACAAACTGAGACTTATATAGATGCTCGCAAGGGAAGTCACAAAAACCAAAATCGAAAGGTTACTGGCCAGTAAAATGGAAAAAAACCAAAAGCAAAAGCAAAACGTGGTGTAGCGTGAAAAGCGTGAACGGGTAGCGTGGAGGAACAAAGTACGAGCCGAAGGTCATGCTCGCAGGAGAAGCTTCCGCAAAGTGGTGTTTTTCAACATTTTGCTCTCTTCCTTCTCGATCTTTGATCCGCAATGTCGAGTTTGACTTGAATTCTTCGTGCTTGATCGACTAACAATTTTGGTGATAATTAGTCGCAAAATCCTGCAAAATTTGCCACAAAATGCAATCATTAAAATAGTAGGGACCTTAATGTGCAAATCGGGTTAATTAGCATGATTAGTACACAAAAAGCACTCAAAACCTATAATAAATAGGGTTCAAAATAGCACTTTTTGGGCACTAATCATCATCCAAATAGTGACTAAGCTAAATTAGAATTAGTAGTTAATAGACAATCCTCGTAGGACGATACTCTTACTTACTCTTTATTACTTGTACACAACGCGTGTACTTACGTACTTAAGCATTCATATTTTCAAATACACGCTTTCGTGCCTTATGAAAATTGGAATGGGAACCCATAACATAATTTCCCTAATTTTTATGTTATGTGTAGTTGTTTCTAGTCTAGTCTATAAACACCTCAGCCTTTGGAGAATTGATGAAGTTCCAATTATTTGCTAACTTCTTTAATACATAAAATGCTGGGTATATTTGAGCTTCTCTATATTCATATTTTTAGGTCTTTTTAGCATTCTTAGTTTCTAGATGTCAAGGTCCGTTAAATTGACCAAGTTTTTTGTAATGAAGGTACGAAAGGTGGTGGTTAATGTGACGCCCCAATCCCGGGGTGTCTCGTTGACAACCCGTCAACCTGCGGAATACGTGTGTCTCATATTATGAGACCTATACATGACTAAAAATGGTCACTTGGGCCCATACATCAATACTCATAAAAAATACATCAACTATATAACAATAGTTCAAGAGTTATTACATTACTCTTAACCAAAACATATATCAAAAGTTAGAGTTCTAATACATGTTTTACAAAGAAATGTCAAAGCCACAATCCGACTTTCTTTTAAAACACGGCCTCTAGTGAGCGCCGTCCTCTTGTACACTCCATGTACCTGAAATAATGATCCCTCAACAGGGTGAGCAAAGCCTAGTAGTGATAATTTCCTACATGGGTTACTCCCCACCTAAGTGCACATGTCATGGCAAACAATCACACTCAAGCAAATACATGATCCTACTTGAATGTCTACATGCCCAATCCCTTGTCTCGAGTCCTCACCGACTCCCTCACACATGTCTAAGCCAATGCGAGCAAAAATATAGTTTTCAAAACAAAAGCTTTTTGTTCTCGAAAACTTACTATTGAATTTCGGTAAATACATTGGACAACCCTCCGAGGTGAATTGGTCGGCAATTTCTCCGAAAACAAGATGGGTCCGCTCCGAGATGAACTGGCTGACAACTCTCCAAGGCAATTCTTCGAAAAATCTTCGTTGAAATTCCTTTCACAACCATTTTCACTTTTCTTTCATTTTTGTGTCATGCACTCACCCATCGCTCTAGTGGTGCCCCTGCGCATAAGAATGCATTATGCCATTTCCAAAATATTCATGCTAATATATTTTTCATGTATATATTAACAAAATTAATTCACACAATTCATGTTATTTAATTCCCAATCAATAACACCAAAATTAGCTCACATAGGCTAATAACAATTCAAGCAATTCATTTTGAATCACCCAACAACACAAAAAATCACACAACCAATCACGTGAACATTGAAACCCTCGGGTCGGCACTGTTCATGGCCACACAAGTAGGGATTTCTTCACTCGATTGAAAGATTTTGAGACCGATAACACAGCCTTCCAGACCTCAACAAATCCCCATCTATAAAATGGCTCTTAGCCAAAGAATGGGACTCAAGTAGGGAAAAGATCCTCACTCTAGGAGCTGTCGGAACTCCATCAAACTGGGTACCACGCGTAGCCCTCGCCCATGCACCGACTTTGCTTTTGTCTGCTGAGAACCAACGGTCCGAACGTCGGAAAATCTAGAGAGAAGTCACTCTTTCTCTCTCTAAAAACTTAATCTCACACCTACTGCATGTTTTGTTCTTCAATTGAAGAAGAAAACTATTCCTCTTTTGTTTTAAAAAGAGGAACATGGCTTAATTTAAGCCATTCATCTCCATCATCTCACTAATCATGCAACATGTGTCACATGGGCACATGTAGTATGTGACTTTTGTCACATCACATGTCTCTCACAATCCGTTTTACAGCATCCGACACCAGGTGCCTCGAAAAACGTGAAATTCCGTCTGTCTCGGAATTCGACGAAATTCGACGTGGTAGTTAGATTTCACGAGATGATTCTAATGGTGAAGTCCTTTTTGTCATCTGAGATCTAGAAAAATTTTGAATTTTGACCAAAATTACCATTTTACCATTTTTTAGAAAATTCGAATTTTACATTCTCCCCTCCTTAAAAAGAATTTCGTCTCGAAATTCTCTACAATCACAACAACTCACATGCATATGCAACGTGCACTATACCATGCATGTAAACTAGTCATTTAAGTATTAAATGACTAAACCATCGTACCTTCATCCCTAAACAAGAAGGATAGGTGGCCCGCATCGTGTCCCCGCGCCTCCCACGTGACTCCTCCACTCCACCTGCTACCATACACCTCACTAGCCTCACGATCTTAAGGTCGCAAAACCCGATCTCGCTTATCCATAATGCACACCGGTCCCTCCTCGAAGGTCCCATCCGCGGTCGACCTTAATCTCCCTAATCCACTACATGAGTCGGATCTGTGAGTGTACCTTCTGAAAGCATGGAGACGTGAAATACCTCGCAGTGGGTCACCTAACATGTCGGGCAATAAAGCCAACTGCACGCCACAAAGGCTCTACCCTCTCGAGTATCTCAAAAGGCCCAATGAACTCCTATGATAGCTCCCTGCTTGCCGAACTCCAACCACTCTTCTTAGCATCACCTTCAAGAAGACGTGATCTCTAACCTCGAACTCTAAGGGCCGACGTCGTACATCAGCATAGCTCTTCTTCCGGCTCTGAGCCATGAGAAAACATTGTCGTATCAAGCTCACCTTCTTAGAGGTGTCTCTAATCAGATTAGGACCAATGATGGAGCTCTCTCCCACCATGGTCCAACATATTGATGATCTGCATAGCCTCCCATACAATGCCTCATATGGTGCCATTTGTATACTCGCCTAATAACTGTAGTTGTAGGCGAATTCCACTAAGGGCAAATTCTCTTCCCAGCTACCCTTATGATCCAGGACGCATGCTCGCCGCATGTCCTCTAACACCTGTATGGTCCTCTCTGACTGACCATCCGTCTGCGGGTGGAAAGTTATACTCATGGTCAGCCGTGTGCCCATAGCCTTTTGGAAACTCTTCCAAAAGTGCACTGTAAACCTTGGGTCTCTATCCGACACTATGGATACTGGTACTCCATATAGCCGGACTATCTCTCAAATGTACAACCGGCAAAATCTCTCCAATGTGGAGGTCATCCACACGGCTAGAAAATGTGTCAATTTCGCGGAGCTGTGTCCACTATCACCCATACCGCATCATGTCCTCGCTGTCCGTGGCGGGGTCACAAAATCCATCGCGGATGTGATCCCACTTCCACTCGCCCACCCAATGGCTAAAGTAGCCCTCGGCTTCGGTGCTCAACCTTAAATTGGCCGACACATGAGACATTGTCAAACAAAGTCTCCACGTGTCTTCATCCCACTCCACTAGTACCGCGACGGAAGATCCCGTGGCATCTTCGCGCACCTGGCAAAAAATGCAGAAATCAAGAGCAAAGGGAAATTCCCGAGATCTCCTCTCTCAAATCTGGCCAACTAGTGGAACAACTACTCCGTCCCCATAATCGAAGACTACCATCTACGTGGATGGTCCAGCCCCTGCCAATTGCATCTTGATTGTACCCTATCCCATGGACACTATCCCTCGTCCCGTCCCTCGACCCCGACCCTACCTCCTCTCACAAAAAATCAAACAATAAAAAATGGCACACACAAACAGGTGGTAAGGCTGGCCACAAAAAGGTGTACAAGGCTGCCACAAAGCAAGAAGCCAACAGAGACGCCGTGAAGCACGAACTCCCCAACTGCACTTCGAGCCCCACGCTTCGCTGTACCGAGCCCAACCGTCCCACGCCTCGAAAGCATCCGCCACTCCCGGGAAGTTATACTAGCCAATGCTCCCCGTGATTTCCGACTGAGTGCATCAACCACCACATTTGCCTTACCAGGGTGGTTGCTTCGTCCTTATTCGTGTCAATTTCATTCCCATAAGAATGTTAACTGTAGTATTAATGATTGGTAAACTACAGCACCCTGTGAGTGACATCACGGCACAAATCTGATCGCCAGAAATGAATGAAGATACTTGTATAAAATATAATTAATGCTGATCGCTTTGAATGTTTTAAAATAGAAAGACAATTGTCAGATTATGTTCCACCTCCACTCGATCATGTAAGTCCCAATTCTTATTTTATAAACCTATCTAGGAACCATGATGTTCCTGCCTTGATGAGGATCATCTCGAATGTGTTTCTTTTTTGGAAAATAAAGATGATCAGTAATACTAAACACTTGTTCTCACTAATACGAACCCTTAGCTGGCCTCATGATCGCGCCAACGTAAATTTATATTATCTCGCACAATGTCGCATTTATGCCAAACTAAGTGGATTTACAACTCTTCTGGCTGTGCGACACATTATAAAATCATCAAGATCAAAGAGAAATTTGGTAATCATACCTTTACCCAGGTGAGCTTCGTGACCCTCAGTAGTTAGGGTTTAAAACCCATAAAACTGCAGAGAGTAAGAACAACTATAAATTAAAGTTTAATAATCATAAAAACAAAGACTTTGAAACTGTAATCACTGTAAAACTCCAGTAAAGGATGAATAAGAGATGATTTAGATTTAAAGCAAGAGGGTATTTCCCACTGAAGATTACAACGCTTGAATCTAAACTTCCAATGTGAAAAGAATCTAAAATCTAATCACAAGCTCCCACTCAAAAAAAACAGAGAGAAAACTCTTCTCCTTTCAAAACCTAAACCCAGAAGACAAACCGCCATTACTTGTGTCCTTTGCTTTTACATCCCCCTTCCAATGTGATTCTTCCCATTTTGTTCGTTGACAAATATAGTACAGCCCCTTGCGCACATCAGTTCCTTAATAAACCCAAGAATTTCCATGCAAATGCACCGCATGCATGTTTAAGTCAAATGCGATAATTTCAACACACTCATATTTTTACAAGTGAACAAGACATAAGTTTAAGTTTAATTTTAAGATAAATATGTCCAATACCACTTTTTCTGAAGATGTTGTAACGCAGACAAGTTTAAGTTTTCAGATCCTGCATAACAGTCCATCGGTAGCTTTGCTTTCATTGGAGTCCCTAAGACTGTTCCTGTTCACCCACATCCATAGTGCTTCATATATTGGCTTCCCTGACATACATCCCAGTGCACTTACGCTTTAAACCCGAAGACTCCGCACAAGTCTAAAAACAATTTAAGAAATTAGAAGTACCTATTCTTAAGTGCCAAAATGTGGGTAAATTGTGACTTAGATGTGCCTCCAATTCTACCGTAATTTGGTCACCAAACGTGGTATTCATCACACCCCAACTGTATCCTCCTGGCTAGTCCCCAGCAAGATTTAGATCTAACTACCCACTAGGGTATGAATCTAACATGCGCCAAGATAACAAGCTTTGCAAGAATCTCAAAATAGCAATTATGGGAGTAAAATATTGCACCCACTTTAGTATGCACTGAAGATGATTCATTTAAACCAACCACATTCTACAATAATGAATACCATAACAGTCGACACATAATTGGTTATTCAAATAAGGATTATAGACTTTAAGACATGTAAGGTAGTCATGCAAGCGCGGGAACCCACATCGAAGGGCAAGCAATCATATAACATAGAACACGAACCATCATGCATAATGTCAAAAGGAAATGCAAACATAAGTAGAATCAAAGAGGTCTTAAAATTTGTAATGACCGTGGCTAAAACGGAAGAAAAGGTAAAGATCAAACTGGTGTCGCATACGGCTAAGGTCTACTACCCGATTGCCAACACCACCCTCCTCTAGTCTAGCCTAACACAACTATGTCGCCGCCCTCAACCACGTAAAAGAATGCGTCCTCGCCCACACAACCATCTAATTCTTCCACTCCCAATCCGGAGAAGTAGCATCCGCCATCGCTGGCTCTCCCCGAAAATGTGGCCTTCAAGCCTGAGAGACGTCGATCCAAATGCCTGGGCCTCGAGAATGTACTCTGAACCACCCCTGATCCAATCGCCTCCATCCTCTTCAAAGGCTATGTGTCTCGACAGGCCAATGGACGAAGTGGTCCCGGAGGAGCACCGGCGCACCGAGGGCCGTGGTCCAGGCTGATGCCGCCTACCCGCCCTCGCCCCCACATTCTCTATTCAAGTGTGAATCCATTCCAAATTAGGTACCACCCTTTTCTTTAATCAGTTCCCTCATCCCCGCTTCTTCTACAATACTACCAAAGGCGGCTGAAACTAATATGCCTCTACTTGCACGCGAATATTGTAAGAACTCCTCATCGCGCACCCATATGACTATCGCCTGCATACCAATCAACTTCCTGGGCCATAACCTCTGCATAAACAATCAACTGCTTTGGTCGGGGACTTTCTCTTCTTTCTTCTCTTCTCTCTTCACATTACCCTTCTACTAAATTTGATTGTGAACATCTTGTCATCAGTAGCATATTCCGCTTGAGCTTTCCAGAACGAATTCTTTTCTATAAATCCACTCATGGGCATGTGGTATGGTGCACATAGCCCTCGCAGAACAAACGCTAAGTCGCACACCCCGAGCGATATGGTCATCCTGCCGTGGCGACATAGTGTATAAGGCATGTGCTATCGAAAGTCGTAGAGGACACGGCCGCTCTCCCATCACCGGTAAAATGGTGGTGGTGGTGTGGGTCCCGTCTTTTCTCTCATCACTCAAGCCAACCCTACTGATTCTCCTCCAAGTTGCGTGTAACTAACCTAACCATCAGCGAAAGTATCCCACGAATTCAGCAGGCACGGCGCATATTCTGCCTCGATAATCCCCCGGGATGGATGAGAATATAAAATGCTTCGGGCCACTTTAGTGTGGGCTAGGTCCTCCTCCTCCCTCCTCCTCCTATTTGCCATCGACTGGGTCCATTTTTCGTGCTCTCCTCCCTCTCCTCTCGTAAATGTAACCCTTCAAGCAAAGGTGTAAAAACATAAATGGCTTTCACTATCGCCGTCAGAGCATCACTCTAAGGGATGCACCCGTTTTCCTTCCCTTCGACGCAATGAGGCACGATTCGCTTTCTTCTTCAAGGCCAAACTTGTTCCCAGAAAGTGCGTGATCTGGATGCCTTTCCTCCCACTCTTCCTCTCTTAGGTGGTAGAACAAGCATGGAAATATGCGGGTGTGGCAATGATAGCAATAACTACCAGACGGCCCGGGGATATAAAACTCAACAACAATGGGCCATATATCCCAAAACCTCTGTTCTCAACAAAGATCAACGGTTCAGGTACATCGATAACAGCCTCCTCCTCCCCCCGCCCCCATAGCTACACAAAGATACACTCCCAACCAAAGAATCAGCTGCGCCGTAAATAACATCAACCAAACTAACCAAACAAACCATGTATACTGAGAAAGATCAACAATACAAAGAGAAGGAAGAGAAAAAAAGTCAGTAGGCTACCACTTTTGAACAGACCCACCCACAAACAACCCAGAACCCGACATGCTATGCTGCCACAAACCCCGCAGCTCGGGGGAATGCTTCTCTCTCTCTTCTTCCTGGGGTGAGGAGAAGCAAACTGCCAGCCCAACTCTCAGGTGCGTGCAAAACATATGGAAATGAAAAGCGCCAACTTTTGGCTTTAAAACCTTCGCCCACTCCCTACCTGGCTGTACAAGATGATGCTTCAAGCTCCAGATTCTGCACAACTTCTCACACGCACTTTTGAATAAGTCGCATCGGTGTACTCCTGCCGTACCAGCAGAGATACAAAACTTTGTTCATGTAAACTCATTTTCGAATATATGATATGAGAGGAGGTAGATGGGAGAGAGTATATATATATATATATATATATATGGCGTAATAAGTGATACAAGGGCAAGGTATATATATATTTCTTTTTTTTTTTTTTTTCACTTTGTAATCAGAAGTGAAGCCACTTATGATCTCGACCTTATCAACCTACTTCATCCTTGTGTTTTTCCAGATGTTCACTTTTTCCTTTGTTCAAATTCCACAACTGACTTCCGTGATTCGTGAGACTTAGTACTGTGAATTCATTCTGATACCCTTCTCAATCTCTCCATAAGATCCACCATTGCTCCATAAACCAGATCTTGAGTTCGAATAAACTTGACAACTCAAAAGCCCAAATTAAGGGATGAAACACTGCCACAAATCCATGGGTATGCAAAGAAATAATGGCCTCTACTCATTTTCCACTATGCAAGGTAATCCAGAAAGACGGAGAAAAGAAATGCAACATGACCACTAAATTGATGCACAATCAAGTACACAGTAAGTATTCTGAGAAATTTCACTATAAGTGTCCTGGTTTGTGTGAAGAAGGTAGGTAGAATGTATGGAGGTAATCCACTTAAGAATCACAAGCTTGTCACATGTCTGAATAAGATGTACGCGCAATAAGATGATGTAGAGAGTGAATGAAACATGTTGGTATGCAAGCATCAGAGTGAAACATAATACCAAAAGAAGCAAATTTTGAAAATTTCAATTGATCAACATATAACGAGCGATAAAGGATAATTCAAACTAAAGTACACTCACCCTCATTATCATAACAAGTATCATTCCACGTTTCAAACTAAGTGTAAATTTCACAATAATGGAGGCATCATTAAAAACAAGAGCCCCATTTATTTTTATTTTCTATTTTATTGTGTACAATTGAAGTAAAACAATAAAAATAGAAAGCAAGAACAAAATAAAAATCAAACTATATACAAATGGGGCCGGAGAATGAGGTTACTGAAAGGAGATTTTTGGTGAGCGTGGTCTACCAAGTCCACGTGATGCTCAGTGAGGAGAGAGAAATGCTCAAGGAATTTGCGCCACGCCATTCACCTCAAGGAGTTTCCGCTTTTCCGGATTTTCAATCTCCACTACCGCATGGATAAACACCTTAACGATGAACGGCAAATTCAGTCAGAAATGAGCTTCCTGAAGAGACAGTGTACCTGGGAGTCAGAGAAGCAAGATTCTCTGGACAAGTCTCGAAAGTTTTCCGGCAATAGATTTGTCATGGAATAATCCTGAGTCAGCTCCAAAATTCGAGCTTCATACGACTCTCTCCTCGCAGCCAAGTTCATTAATGCAATAAGCTACGCTACCGCTTGAGTTAGATCGTAATTAAAAGTTCGAATAAATCAAGAAGTCTTGTTCCATCTCTCTAACGGCAAATGGCAAGCCCGCATAACCAGCCCCATAGGAGACACAAAGCAAGAACAATGCAAAGGCAAGAGGTAGTCTAAAGAGACGAAGACTGAGGACCAATCTTTGCGATTCGGCAAACCGCTTTTTCCAAAAATATGTTTTATCTCCCTATTAGCCAGCTCACCTGACCATTGGTCCGTGGTGGTAAGTCGTTGATACTTTTATGTAAGGACTCCATATTTTTCAAATAAATTTTCAAAAGATCGATTGCAAAATGAGTCCAAACTGCTCACCAATGATCTACGAGAGTCCAAAACGAGTAAAAATATGTTCCTTATAAATTTCAAAACAACCTTGTGGTCATTGGTTCTGCCGAAATTGGCTCTAACCCAATCTAGACACGTAATCAATGTATAATAAATGTAGAGATAACTACGCTATGGGGAAAAGGCCTCATGGGGCCCATGCAATTCCCCAAATAACTAAAAATTTCAATAATTAGGAATCGGGGGTAAGAGGGATCGCTGTTTCGCTTTGTGACCCTCCTAGTTGCTGTGGCACTGAAAGTACAAGTTTTGCAAAAATCAAAGCACTTTAAATATGCGGGCAAGTGAAAACCCAACTTGCAAAAATCTTGTCTCATTGCTTTTTCTAGCAGAGAAATGTCCTCCACAGTTCGAATGGCAAAAAGTTAAAAATCCTAATCGCTTCATCATTAGGCACACATCTTCTCATTATTTGATCTCGATGAGATTTTAAATAGATATGATCATCAAAATAGTATTTCTTAATATCCGCTAAAATTTTCTCTTTGTCGAGAAGCCCATCGAAATGAATCGCCGCTTACTAGGTGAAGTTCTACATTGTCGCCGCTGACATACCACGGTAATACGAACAAGTATAAAAGAGTTGCTTATCCCGAAACTATCACCTATGGGTATGCCATGAGAGTTGGAATCTAGGAACTAATCAAGATAAATGGTCCGCGACTCACGCTCAACCCTTTATCTTTGGCGGTCAAGCCACCTTGACATAGTAAAATCCACTAGTTAACTCGGGGTTTCGTGATCCCGCTAGAGAGCAAGTACTTCAAAGCCGCATGATCCAGAAGATGGTTGCTAGGGAGCCAACAATATATGACCTAAAATTTTCTGTTTGCAGAAAGACAACAAATTAGAAACCTTTCCGTGGTCAGTAGTCAGTTCGTGCGTAGTCTTAGTGTCCCATTATTAGGCATAAGAGTAAATGACAAAAGCCTTTTGTCTCTCCCCATTCCACTGGACAAATTTCTATGGCATAATCACTAGCATCGTGATAGATTCTCAAATGGGAGGTCCCAATTAGGAGATCGGCAGATGATCGGGTGGTGACATCAGCATGTTTTTTGAAAGCCAGAAGTTACTCACAAGCTTAGGACCATGTGAAAGTGACATCTTTAGTTAAAAGTACATAAGGCCTGTGATATAGCACTAAAATCTTTTATGTCCTCTATAAAAACCCATTTCGCCCAAGAATGACCTATGTCTCTTAATCACACTTAAGAGTAGGAGGTTGGAAATCGTAAATTCTCAACTTTTGGTCTTATCAACTTCGATTCCATCTGACACCATGGCCTAAGACAATTCCTCTTATGTGACCATGAAATGACATTTTTCCCAATTTAACACAAGATTTTTCTCTTACAATTCCTCTCCAAAACCTTTACGTAAGTTCTCTAGATGGGCCTCGAATGAGTCAATAAAACTCGAGAAATCATCCATGAAGATTTCCAATATGATTTCTATCATGTCACTGGGGTACCCCATCATGCATCTGGAGTTCCAGTGCATCAGACAATCCAAAAGGCATTTTCCTAAAGGCGAAGGTACCAAAAGGGCAAGTAGCTCAGTTTTTTCTCGATCTCCAAGCTATCTCAATTTGATTGCACTCGAGTGTTCACTCAAGAAAAACAATAGAATTCATGCCCCGCAACTCTCTCTAACATCCGATCCACAAACTGGCAGGCAAACGTCCTTCCCTAAGACCCGCATTGCTTCCTATAATCTATGCACACCCTCCATCCTGCGAGGTGACACACGTAGGAATGAGCTCATTATTTTCATTAGCTACCATCGTGACTCCGCACTCTTAGAACTACCCGTGTTGGACTAACCCACTTTGCTATTTGCAATAGGATAAAATGACTCCTACATCCAAGAGTTTTAGTGACTTCCTTCTTCTTAACCACTTTCATTATTTGTCTAAATTGCCTCAGGTTGCCTAAAAGGTTTATAAACATCCTCTTTCTAAGGGTCTTATGTGTGCATCATGGGACCAATTCCCTTAATATCTCGCACTGTCTGTTCTAAGCAAATTCTGGTTTTCAATGTTTCCAAAAGTTGAGTTTCTTGAGTCAAGTCTAAGGAGGAAGATATGATTACTGGAAAAGTGTCCTCCTCCCCTAGGAAGGCGTATTTTAAGTGTGCGGGTAAAGGTTTTAGCTCAAGCTTAGGTGGCTTTTCCTCAGAAGGCAATGTCTTATCCCTACTCAAAGCGGCAAAGGTTCAAATTTGTGTGTCCACCCATTAACTTCCAATACATCTTTATGTCATTAAAGAGGTAGAAACTCGACTCAAAGCAGGTCACTTCCTCATTCCAACTCGGGCTGACCAAACATGACTTAAGAGGATCATCATGCAGACATTATCCGTGTATTTTTGCATCTCACTTAATCAAATTATGTTAATTTCACAAATATCTTCTTCATCTCCCATTCCTTTAATAACATTGAAAATATCTCAGATTAACAAATATGTTACCAAACGATAGTGTCATTAGGCCTCCTACAATGTATAATGGCATTAGCAATGCCAAGAATTGGTCGATAAAGAATTACTGAACCGAGTTCTCATTCACACAGGTCGAGTGTCAAGCACAACAAAAACTACGTGGAAGTAAAATTTGTCCACTTGTACCAAAACATCCTTCACTATTCCTCAGGGAATTTTTACACTACTACACCAATCGAGGGTGATATCAGTTGGCTCTAATTCTCCTAACCTCAGGTCCACATATACCGAGTAAGGCAACAGATTAACACTCTGCCCCTAAGTCCACTAAAGCATGCCCTAACTTTGAATTTCCCACTACTATAGAAATAGTAGTTTCCACCTTGTATTTTGGAGTGTAAAGTTGTTTCAATTAGTAGATCGTCGCCATGAATTTCCTATTGACACTCTAATTTCCTTTTACCACAAACTTTAGAAATTTAGCATATGATGGGATTTGCTTAATGGCATCTAACAAGGGAATGTTCAATTTCACTTGCTTGAACAACTCATAAATTTCAGCATGGTTATTCACTTTCTTTGGTGCTCTAAGCCGATGAGGGTATGGAGCTGGAGGGATTTGAGTAGCTTTATCTTCCTCTGGTTCACTATCATCAACATTTGTCCTAGAAACATAAGGCTTGTCTGATGCCTCCTCCTCACACTTGATTCCTTTGAACTTCTTGTGGTGGTTCTTTGGTTGGAATGGTTTTCAACTACCTTCCCCGCCAGTAGTAACGACCACGGTGTGCAAAAGTATCTCACTTGGACTTGACACGCCGACCTCTTTGACCTTGTGGATTTTGAATAATTTGAGATGGGGTTTTCCGCTTTTTCTTGTTGAAGGTTACCTATAGATGAGTTAACTTTGTTATCGGGATCTCACACATCATTGACGATTCGGAATGCAATGTTTGTGGTTTCTTGGGTTTGTACAAGCGTAGTAACTACATCTTCCGGACTTCTTATGCGGGGGGTTGATATGGTTTGTGGTGATGGAGTCCATGACTCGATGGTGGAAACCTTGATTAGGGTTCTGAGGAACCCTTGAGGGCCTTGATTACGAAATGGTGGAATGGGATTTGGCGAAGCCATGGTTTGTAATGAGGACCTTGGTTGTTTGGCAAGGTGTTGGCCACCTTCATTTCTCGATTGAAATTAGAGGTGTTTACCCCGTCCCGAGGATTATATGTTTGAATATGGGAGTTGAAAGGTTTCCTTTGGTAGTGAGGAGCATTGGCTGCTACATTTAGTGCACCTTTTACTTGAGAAGGTTTGGGCATAATGGTTGAAGTCATTAGGATCATCGCATATAATGCATGGCTCTCCAACTCCAGTCCCGATGGTATCGAAAGGTGTTGAGGCACTAGTTGCCCGTGCACCTTTCATCTCTATGGCCTCAGGTTCCTTGATAAGTGGCAATTTTGCTTGCAACTCATCATTTTCTCTTAAGTGATGGATTATTGCGTGATGTGCTATTAAACTTTAGCAGTCTCTATGGAGGGTGTTCGATCTCCCAGGATTCGAGCATTCTACGCTATAGTGTCAAAGGTTGGATACTTCTTCTTTCTTTTCATAGAGTCGCACCTTACACATCCATCTGGATGTCTTACATTTTATTATTCGGGGATAATCCTTGATGAATGTACACATGTTGTCCCTACATCAATCCATGGTGAGGGATAGCATGGAGGAATATATATCTTTCACCACCATGACAAAAACGGTTCACGAGCTTTTGAAAAGTTAAAGATTGCTCATGAGAGCATTGAAATGCGTGCGACGGGGAAAAATTTGTTGAGAACTCATTGCATATTTTCCATGTAAGATTGAATTAGATTTGAGGAATGAAGCAAATTTTAACCTTCTCCTTTAAAGCAAAAGGAAATAAAACTAAGCAGATTAGTGGAGGGTGAGCCGGTAGAAAGAAATGCAAGCACCAAACATCTTGAAAATCTCTCATGGAATGAATAAAGTTCACCAGTTCGAACCCTTGATATCTGATAAGAGAGCGGATCATTTACGACTTCATTAGAAATTGAGTGGCCTCTTGAGGAAGACGAATGCAGAGTGGTTGTAGTCCTTTGAGGGTTGTAGGATTTCTCTAAGGGTTCTTTCCACATTAGGTAAGGGCGGGGAGACACCTATATTGATTTTGTTGGAAGTTAGCATTCCCCCTCCTACTCTCACAGGTTATGCGGGAGTGCTTCTACTCCATGTTGTGGAGGTTCATTGAGTCACTTGTGGATTCGCGAGGGCATCCTTTGGTATGTTCGTTAAGCGAGAGGTTGCTGATTACCGAGGCTGATCCATTTGAGGTATAATGTTATCTTGAGACAATTGACCTTGCCAGTTTCCTCGGGATTTCCCGGGAGGCACTATTCTTGCACAGGCCCGGCGCGCGTTAGAGCCAAGCCCGACATGCACTACTCTCAGTCCAAGAAATACCCACTTAGATTTCTCACCCAAAAACAAAACAAAATAAAAAGAAAAATGGGCTGATGGGATTTGCAATAGTGCAAACCCACCCTCTAGCTCTCGTCAGATCAACTTGATTGGTCGCCACTCCCCGGCAACGGCGCCAAAAATGCTTCGTCCTTATTCGTATGCCGAATTCTATTCTCAAGCGTAGGAATTACAGTTGTCTAGCATTGTAATCTTTTGTGGGAATCACGGTCATCTCACGAAATTAGTCCTAATTTATCGACCAATAGGAGCTATTCTCAATAATTTATGATTTAAAAAGAATTGTCAAGGATTGTGTTGGTTGGTGAATGGTTGATTGGTTTTGAATGTTTTAAAATAGAAAATTCTTTGGGATTTTCCGGGGTTCCACTGCTCGATCATGTAGTCCCGCCTCTTATTTATAAACTCATCTGGAACGTGATAAACGGTCTTTGATGGAGGATTTATCTTTAAATGCTCTTTGGAAATAAGATGATCGAAATTAATACTAAACACTTGTTCTCATTATCTGAACCCTTAGCTTGCATTCATGATGTATGGCGTGTCAGGATATCTCGTTAACACGTTGTCGAGAAATATGCCAAACTAAGGATTTACAACTTTTATGCACAAGTGATTAATATTACACAATCCATTGAAGATCAAAAGAGGAATTGAGGGACTATACCTTAATCAGGGTGAGTTTCCCCCGTGGATTCCCAGCAGTAGGGGTTTAGAACTCCATAAAACTTATAAGAACAATTATAATTAAAGAGCGATTAATCATAAAACAGTACCTTTTGGAAATCAGAATTCACTTGTAAAACTAAGAAGGATGAATAGAGATATTGAGTTTAAAGCAAAGATAAGTATTTACGCTGAAAGATTACAAGCAGCTTGAATCTAAAACTTCCCGATAGAAAAGAATCTTAAATCTGGATCTCTGAAGTTCCCACTTTCGAAAATGGAGAAACTCTTATACTTCAAAAACTAAACCTGAAGACAAAAAGCACCTATTACTTGTGTCCTCTTGCTTTTATATCCCCCTTTAATGTGATTTTCCCATTTTGGTTCGTTGACAAGAGTGCCCTTGCGTACGGATCGAGTTCTCGGACAAATCCCGTAATTTCCATGCAGTTGTACCGGTACATGTTTAAGTTGTACCGGTACAATTTCACCACTGTTGGTTTTCAAGCAAGTTGTACGGTACCTAAAGTTCAAGACAGCTCTTAGGTACAATATAATCTACTTGCCACTTTTCGACAGAGTTTAATGAGTCTGGGACTGGATTGTATCCGGAAGTTTAATATGTCAACGTCAACTGCGCTATTTGGAGTTCAGAGACTTAGTCGATTGTTCACCCACATCCATAGTGCTTCATATTGGCTTCGGACATACATCCTTGTACACTTAGTTTTATTAAACACGAAAGACACGCACAAGTCTAAAAACACGAGAAAATTAGAAGTATATTCTTATACAAATGTGGGTAAATGATGACTTGGAGTATTGCTCAATTCCTCTTTGTAATTATCACTCAAATGTGTATTCATCGGTGGTAATGCAAAGTGAAGTCATAATCTTGCAGGAACTCCATCCATCTACGTTACTCATATTGAGGTCCAGTGTGAAAATATCGCCCGGACTTTTGTGATGAGTACACCTCGAACTATTCACCATATAAGTAGTGGCGCCAAATCTTCAAAGGCGAACTACGACCACTTCAACTCCATGTCGTGTGTGGGAATGATGCGCTCATGGTTCTTCAACCGTGGGAACCATAAGCTACTACCACTCCGGACTGCACATCAAAACCACATCTGGTCAGGCCCTCGAGAGCATCCTGTTACACTATGTACCCCTGTCCCCTATCCGGGACTATCAAGATAAAAGTAGTAGTGAACCTCCTCTTCAACTCCTGGAATGCCTCCTCGCATCAGTCATCCCAATCAAACTTAACCTCCTTCCGGGTCAATCTCGTCATAGGTGCTGCTAATATAGAGAAATCTCGATTAATCTCTGTGTGCCCGTGATCGAAGCTACGTATCTCGGTGACTTCAACCTCTCTGACTCATCACGGCAGGCCTTCTCTGGAGTCGACACGTCAGCGACACCACGTGTCCAAATCTCACCTCGGTAAGCCAAAGCTCGCACTTGCGGAACTTGGCGTATAGCGTGATCTCTTAGTGTATAAAAGCGATCCTGAGTAATACTCATGCTCAGCTCATTTGGGGAGTAGATCAAAATGTCATCCGCGAACCGCGACAATGATCCAAATAGGGTTGGTGCCTATGCATGGGAGTCCATGAATCTTTGTGGCATTCATCGATCAAAGAGGCATCATCGTAAACTTCGAAGTGCCATGCTTGCGTCACGAACAACGTCTTAGGGATATTTGTCTCCACGGCCCTCAGGCGATGGTAACCCGGTCACGAAGGTCTATCTTGGAGTGGACTCGCGCTCCTCTCAACTAATTAAACAAATCGTCAATCCTTGGCAATGGGTACTGATTCTTGATCGTAACCACTGATGATTGCTTGCCAATCAATACGATTGAAGGGTCTTGTCGCTGCTTCTTCGCCGATAAACGAGAGCGCCCCATGGTGAAGTGTTGAGTATAATGAACCTTAATTCGGTAGCTCTGTGGCCCCGGACTACGGGGTTCCTACAGCTCAGCCGATGCTTTATCTGTGCGGAGTCATAGAGATGGGGCGGAGTACGGGGTGTAACTCGTGCAGTCTATAACCTCTGCGAGAGCAATCACGGTAGCTCATCGGAAAAACATCCTCATACTCGCGGACTACTCGGTAGATCTAGAATGCGGTCTCACCTCATCCTCTAGGGTGGGCTTGCTATGACCGTCATTGTCCTTGACATGCGGACTCATTACAGATCTAGGAAAAATATCATGCTTGTCCCCCTGAAATACAACACAGTCTAGTCGCATGTGCGGTAACCACTCTACGCTCACAGTGTAACGATCACAGCCAAGGCGTCGTAATCCATCCCGGGATGACGTCGAACTTTGACATGTCCATATTTTCAGACCCTTGTGAGTAGAATCACAAGAGATCTCGACTTCATGACCACGACTATATCATTCCTACTCCTGCACTTTGCAATCCCTAGGGAGAACTCACATACAAGGGCTCCTCGAAGGCCTCGGCGTCTAAACCCACGACTCTATATCACAATTGATGTAGCAATGAATGAATGTGGCCTTAACCCCAGAATCAAATAACACACTCTTGCCCATAGGGTGCAAAATGTACCTGTATAACTAGCTGATGCGACTCAGCGGTCGGTGTGATGGCGTGAACCACGCCCCCGGGCTCTTGATGTCCACTTTGTGGGCCTCGTCCTCTGCCTCGGCTATAACGACCTCACGACCTACGTGTAGCAGAGGAGGTGCTGATGCGGCTCCACAGCGATACTAACTCCCTCAGGCTATGTTTGTTTGTGGAGGAATGGCTTGTATCCTCTTAATCTCTGCGTGGCCCCAGGCTATGACCATCTAAACTTCCCCCAGGATCCTGTCTCGAGGCAATCCTTCCTCATATGTCAGAGCTGGCGGCAATGGTAGCACACCATCTTGACTGACGCGATTTTGATCTTTGTCTTTGGCAGGATGGTGTGGGTTGGAACCCTTGAACGCTAGAAGCCACAGGCTTCCCGACAGAAGATTGACTCTCCTTCCTCTTGCCACTAGCACCATCTGAGTGCTCCGGCATCCTACGATCTCTCTCTATGGTCGAGGCTGTCCTGACCATGAGTCCCGTGTCTTTATTAAGTAGGAGTCTATAATCACCCCAAATGGACAACTTAGCCCATTCTCGAATCTCCTAGCCTTGGCCATGTCCGTGGTCACGTAGTCGTGTAAAGCAGGCTGGCGCTCAGTGAATCTAGCCATATCTCCAGCTCCGGTCATAGTCCTGCTTTAGCTACAGGAACTCTTGAGCCTTCGCGTATTGGCTGATGTTCGGAGAAAATACCCCATGAAAGATCATGTGGAACTCTTCCTAAGTCATTGCCTCTAGATCTTTAAGGTCTTCACCTAGTTCCACCATACTTGGGTCTCACCCTTTAGCTGGAATGCAGCTAGTCAGATCCTGGTCGTATCAAAGGCAATCTCCATAGCCTCCAATACCTTCTCGACTGCAGCAGACATGATGCCTTTTACCGGCGGATCTCCTCCCCTGAATGTCGAGAGGATGATGTGTGACCTCTGGAGTTGCTGGACCTCCTGGCTGCTGACAATGCTTTATTTTAATAGCAGCGGCCACTTAATACCCTCTGACTTCGTGAGGCTGCTGGTCAAATGCGGTGGTGCTTGGAAATTTGGCACCTCGTGGTGGTCCTACGTCCTCGCCTCATTAGCTATCTCTGCGTAATCGAATGAGTTAAGTTCTAATGCAACATCTCTAAGGTGTAAACACAGCCTCGAGACACTATTTACATACTGA
Organism: Tetrastigma voinierianum; assembly: GCA_016808115.1. NCBI lineage: Eukaryota > Viridiplantae > Streptophyta > Magnoliopsida > Vitales > Vitaceae > Tetrastigma > Tetrastigma voinierianum. The sequence goes on from JAEQBH010000190.1 coordinate 157,111, forward strand.
AAATTTTTATACGCTATGTCCATGCATTCATAGGTAATGCAAGACAATAAGTTCATACATTAAATCATATTCAACAAAAATATTTTATTTTATTTTATTTTATAAAATTTTATTTTGTTTAAAACCTCGTGAACTGTGCTCATGAATAGTGATATAAACAGTGACTCAGAACAGTGCACTGAGTCAAAACTAGGTCGAGTGCACAGTACACACACCAATAGTGTTTTGTGCCGGCGTCTTGCAGACCGTTGCCTGTGGCGCCGTGTCAAATGTCTTACATTAGAGAAATGGGTAAGGTAGCGCGCCGCGGCGCCTTATCGTGGTCATGCGGCCGTGTCACGACGGCGCGCCTGGCGTGTTACCAAGCCATGTCGCTCGGCGCCACGCTGCCGTGTTGTGGGCCCCACTCGGTCACAATGCAAAGAGCATATCGCGACCAACTCACTGGCGCACGCGTGCGGCGCCGTGTCGCGCGGCGCTGGACATGTCGCGTCTGGCTGGCTGCTGCTTGTCGGCGGCGTTATATCGCGACCTGTTTGCGCCATATTGAACACAAGCGGTCGCCCCAACCGCGATACAATTTTGTATCACAACTCACCATAGCTGAAGCCATGCGTGGCGTGACCGCTCTCCCACAATCACCTTGTTTGGTGTGGGCGGCCTTATTACGTCTAACTGCGCGCCCAACCGCATCTTCTCGATCGTATCGTGGCCTGGTGCCCCTCCTGTGTCACGATACAATATGTTGTATCGTGACCAAGGCTAGGAAATGGGAAGTAGCCCACCCAATTGCCATAAACCCTTTTTCTTTTTCTATTTTTTCTTTTTTTTTTTTCACTCAATTTTTTTTTTTCATTTTGTTCCACCTACTGGAAGACCACAAAAAAAATTTATTTTTTTTCATTTTCCAGTAGAACTAAATAAATTCATTAAAAAAAATTGTTATTTCTAGTTTTACTGCTTTATGCAACCTTAGAAAAAATTTCTTCAATAAAGTTTTTTTCTATGTGTTATTCTGACACACAAATCACCTGACATACCTGACAATTCATGTTATACACCATTCATCAAAATGCACAATGGATAAGTGATCTAACTTCGTTCCCATCGAGGAGTCCCTAGGTATTCGTATACCTAACCTCGATGCCAAGATGTGGCCCCAATCCGAGGTGTCTTGTTGTGACAGATCAACTGCCGAATACGTGTCTCATATTATGATACCTATACATGAGTAAAAATGGCCACTTGATCCCATACATCAATACTCATCAAAAATACATCAACTATATAACTATAATTCAAGAGTTATTACATTACTCTCAACCAAAAGATATATCAAAAGCTATAGTTCTATTACATGTTTTGCAAAGAATTGTCAAAGCCACAATCCGGCTTTATTCTAAAACGCGGCCTCTAGTGAGCGTATCTCCTATACTCCTTATTACACAAATAATGATCCTCGACAAGGTGAAGCGAAAGCCCCGGTAGTGATAATTTCCATGGGTTACTCCCACCTAAATTGCACATGTCATGGCAAGCAATCACCTCAAGCAAATACATGATCTTGCTTGAATGTCAACATACCCGATCGTGTCTCGAGTCCTCATGAGCTCCTCGCACATATGCAATCGATCCAGAGCAAAAATATAGTTTTCAAACAAAAGCTTTTTTGTTCTCGAAAACTTCTTTATCGAATTTCGAGTAAATACATTGGACAACCCTCGAGGTGAATTATTGGAGTAATTCTCAGAGAAAGCAGTCATCGTCATACTAGAGATGAGCGTTGGATAACTCGAGCAATTCTTGAAAAATCTTAGTTAAATTCCTTTCATAATCATTTTCACTTTTCTTTCATTTTAGGTAATCATGCACTCCCACTATTGTTCTAGGGTACCCAGTGCTATGGAATGCATTATGCCATTTCAAAATATTCATGCTAATATATTTTTCATGTATATATTAACAAAATTAATTCACACAATTCATGTTATTCAATTCCCAATCAATAACACCAAAATTAGCTCACATGGGCTAATAACAATCCAAGAAATTCATTATTTTTTTTTGGATAATTAAGAATTTATTTCCAAAAGGGCCATGCCCCACACAACAAAAGAATACACGGGCCCAAGGCCCAACATGCAAAAGAAAAACGGACAGCACCTCCCCTAAAAAATAGGAAGGCGGCAGAAGCAACTGACCATGACCAAGGACGGTCGAGACAAACTCACCCACAACAGAGGCAGAGAAAAACAACCCAAAATAGCCCACGGCCGGGCAAAGGCAACCAAGGTCCCAACAGAGACCAACCCCAACCAACTATAAACTATCAATCACCAAGACGATCCACCTTGGCCAAGAATATTAAGAGGGAAGGACCATCTCTCACACATTGATCTGTTCACCGGATTATCAATAACCTTCTGAAGACCAGATATTCTTATTCTAACATCATTAAATATGAGGTGAAAAATAGCATCAGCGGTAGAAAAGATGTTCTCATGAACTCTACTATTCCGTTGTCTCCACAAATGATAAATAGTAGCTCCCCAAGCAATCCTCTTAGTAATAGAGCAAAAAGACTTTCCCTTGGTAGCAATTACCCACAAGAATTCATTCTCCCAATTCCTCGGCATTCTGGAGTTCCCACATAATCTTAAAATCCTCAACCAAATACCAGCAATGAATTAACTTGTAGAAGCAATTGATTCTGTCTTGACATTAAAGAAATTCATTTTAAATCACTTGATAAACACAAAAATCACCTGACGATCACGTGAACATTTGAAACCCTCGGGTTGAGCGCATTCACTTCCCGCGCCACACAAGTGAGATTTTCTTCATTAGTTAGATTTTGAGACCGATAACACGGCTTTCCAGGCCTCAACAAATCCCCGTCCATAAAATGGCTCTTAGCCAAAGAATAAACCAAGTAGGAAAATATCCCTACCTCTAGGAGTTTTCAGAACTCCACCAAATCGATGTCCACGTGTAGCCCTTGCCTTGTAGACCGACTTTGCTTCTTCCTCCATCGAGAACCGACAGTCCGAACGCCAGGAAATCTAAAAAGAAGTCACTCTTTCTCTCTCTAAGAGTGAATCTCACACCTCTTTTGCCACGTTTGTTCTTGATTGAAGAAGAAAACTATTCCTCTGCATTCATTTTAAACTTTCAAAATTTCATCCAGCCCTTCATTTAACTGTTGTTACAGCCATTCATCTCCACTATCCCTCACTAATCATGCAAACATGTGTCACATAGGTGCACATGTAGTAGGTGACTTTGTCACATCACATGTCTCTCATTAAAGTCGTGCTTTACTCGCAAGACCGACACCCAAGTGGGCCTCGAAAACGTGAAATTCCGACTGTCTCGGAATTCAACAAAATTCGACGTGGTAACTAGATTTTGTGAGACGATTCCAATGGGGAAGTCCATTTCGTCATCCGAGATCTAGAAAAATTTCGGATTTTGACCGAAATTACCATTTTACCCTTTTTCAGAAAATTCGAATTTTCCTGGTTTCATAGCTTAAGGTCTTTTAGGTATCAGGAAACCACATGCAGTAAGTGTTTGTGTTAAGTATACCAAGAAAGTCCCCAAGTAAGTGGAGGGGTCACAATGGTCTCGCTAACTCACCTTTTGTCTTAAGCCTATCGCCTTGTTGGACAAGCCTTCACACATGTACGCAACAAGCACCACCTACCGCCTTAGTTCATGCTTTTAAAAAGTCTTTAAGTAAGTGTAAGTGATTAGAAATTTGACTTAGCCCAAACCAGACAAACAAGGAACAAGAGGGTAAGATGAACTTATCCGGTCGATGGTTTGGGAAAGTGGCCAGACTATCTTGAAAGTGCAATTCGCCCTCCTCGGCTCAGAATCCCTCGTGTAGTAGGGAACCGACGCTCTACCTCCAAGATTCAACAACCAAATCTCACCTTAGGTGCACTCCTTTAGTAAGATGTAGTACAACTCAAATATCAAAATATTCCTCCAAGAAAATCGCGCTTGGCATGTACACTCGAAAGAGAGTAGATGCCAAAGCACATGAGAGCGTGTGTGTCAAGCACTCCCGAGAGAGAGAACTTTGAGAGCTTGAGAGATCTCAAGGAAGTTATGGCGTCGCTACTTGTATGGTGAAAGTTTGGAAGTGTTCTCTGACGACAAGAGTTTGAAGTATATATTTACGCAGAGACTTGAAATGCTAAAGTGGCAGTAGCGTGGACGGAGACACTTGAAGACTTTGACTTTTCTTCGCTATACCACCCCGTAAAGCAAATGTGGTCGATGCTGAGTAGAAAATCAAGAGCATCCTTTCGGGTTTGATGGCTTATGAGTGGAAGATGTATGATTACATCAACAGTTCCACCCGGTGCTTTGACGGGATGAGCCTAAGGCATGTTTTTTTATATCGGGCCAGAACAAATCACAGCTTTTCTAAGAGTCATCAAGGCTCGTAGGAGTGATAAGAAGCTTGAGGCGCCACGCCGCAAGTGGTAGATGGTGATGCACCGAAGGGGTGGAGCATTCATGCAAATGGAGGAATCTACTTCCCTCACAGACTGTTTGTGCCGAATGATGCATTGAGAGAGGAGGTGGATGCAGGAAGTTTCATCACTCAGCTCACGGTACATCCTGGTGAGATAAAGATGTACCATGACTTGAGGCGCCGATTTTGGTGGCATGGGATGAAGAGAGACGTAGCGAGTTTCGTCTCTAAGTGTTTGACGTGCCAACAAGTGAAAGTTGAGCACCGCAGACCGCAGGTCAAGTGCAACCGCGCTCGCAGAATGGAAATCTGGATCATGTGACCACGGATCTCCCACGACCGGCTCGCCCAAGACTCACTGTGGTAAAGATGGTGTTTGGGTGGTTGTTGACCTAGCTGACTAAATCAACACATTTCTTATCAATAAGGACCACCGACTCTATTCTTACTTTGACAAGCTGTATGTGAGGGAGATCAGAAGGTTGCACGGTGTACCTCTCCATCACACGATAGTGGACTCGAGGCTTCCACGTCCCGATTCCTCGCAAACTCTTTCTGCAAAGCCTTTGGGAACGGAGTTGAGATTGAGTACGTAATTTCACCCTCGTGACCGACGGCAACTCGAGAGAGTGATCTCGTGATTCCGGAAGATATGCTTAGAGCATGTGTGTTAGACTCATGGAGCCTGGATGGACCATTTGCCTCGATCAGCTCTCATAGATAATAATACTTTCTCTGCAGCAATATCGATGCTAAAATCGTATGAAGCTCTTTATGGAAGGCCATGTAGATCGCCTATGTGTTGGACTGAATCAGGAGAGGCTACTTTGATTGGTCCAGAGTTGGTGCAGGAAACGACAGAGAAGATAAGGGTGATCCGTGATAGGCTCTCGCAAACATTGCAGCGTGCGTAAAAGTTATGTCGACTACGTGAGGAGACCCTTAGAGTTTCAGTCAGGACCATGTGTTTTGAGAGTGTCGCCCTCGCAAGGGAATATTTCGCTTTGGTAAAGGGGAACCGACCTAGGTACATTGGTCCGTTTGAGATTCTCCAAAGAGTCGAGAGGTAGCTTACCAGTTAGCCTCTTCCCGCCGCAGCTTGTTCAGATACACGATGTATTCCACGCTTTATCATTGCGGAAGTATGAGCCAGATGTTTCGCACATACTAGATTGGCAAGAGCTGAATTTGCAAGAGAATATGAAATATTGGCATGCCAAGGAGATTCTAGGATGTGCAGGAACGCGTGTTATGGAACAAAATTATCCTAGTGAAAGTGTTATGTTCACCATGGAATGGAAGAAGCTACATGGGAACTAGCGTATGAAGAAGAAGTATCCGGAAACTTCACAAAGTACGGTTTAATTGGGACGAAATTACTGTGGGTGGGAGGAGTAACACCTGGTATATGTTTTGTTATATTCAAGTAAGGATTTTGGGAGCAAATGCAACTTATGCCCTAAGGATATTTTAAATTGTGATTAAGATTAGCCATCTTAATGGTTGGTTTAATTAGAGGACAGTAAAGGTGTTAGATTGCATTTTTATGGCATGTGGGTCAATTATGCAATTAGGTAAGTTTAGTGGTTTTGTTAGAGTTTGAAATTAAGTATGTCTTGAAGGGACTCACTTCTGGAAAAACTTGTTAGTGGAGAGGACTTCAAAAGGTAATATCCTTGTGAGCTATGTGGCATCATGAGGGCATGACACTCATATATGCATGGTAGAGATCTCGAAGACATGGCAAGTGCATGAGAAGAGTCACATGTGCCAAGCAAACCAATTCCTCTTGGTTTTGATGCTAGGGACCAACTTCTTGCTAGGGAAGTGGAAAATTTCGAAATTTAGAAAGTGAGAGAGAGTTCTAGAGAGAAGTTGCAGAGAAGGAGGAGAAAAAGGCTTGAAGGAAAGATTGGTTTTTGGTGGAAAAAGTTCACTAAGGTATGTAAACATGATCTTTGAGGCAATTATCCAAAAAAAAAACATGATCTTTGAGGCCTTAGTTGTATTTCTTATGGACTTTGGTTATATTCTTGGGTTTTGTTGGGATTACATCCTAACCCTAGATTTGATGAAAGGTGTGTTTGGTGGAACCCTAAATTGTAAAAAACCAGTTTTGTGAAGATGGCATGTGTGTGTAGCTCAAGGGAGGTGCTGTCCAGCCTTCCCTTGACCCCATGACAGCAAAGTTTCTTTTGGCCATAAGTTGGCTCTGTGCCAACCTGAACTGGGATGATTCCAGTTGGAGAAGGCTCAAAGATCTAGCCCTTCAATGTCTGTGAAGCAACCAAGAACTAAACCTTCTGCTCATAAGGCCCCCTTGAATTTGAGGTTGAAAGTCAGGTACAGATTCCGTCCCCTGCTTTTGTCAGCTCCTGCTTCTTTGTCATGTCAGCCATACGATCCAAATGGAATGATTCAAAATCCTTCCTCAAAGTAGCTACATAGGGGCGTAACTCACAGTGCATGGCCAAAATTATCGTAAACCCTCCCTCCTATTACACATTAGCGAAAATTCACGATCAAGGAATCATTAGTGTTATAATTAAATTAATGCTTTCAAATTCTATTATCATGAGAATGAGTTATTGAGACGATGGGAATAAAAGATATGAATTTAGAGAGTGATGGAATTTAAATTGAGAATTAAAGTCTCAAAAGAATGATTCAATCATGGGGTTTGATTTAATTAAATTGGTATGAAAGGTCATACATAATGAAATTAGTTAGGTGGTTCAATGGCTTATAAATCATAATAATGTGAGCCAATGAAAAGTAGAGATAAGTAAGTGGAGTGACTCATGTCATTCATTAATTAAAGTGTTAGACTAATTGAAGTAAAGCTACCAGTGTCTTCAAAGAGCTTTAGTTGTTGAGTGTTATGGCAGTAGGGCAAATGAGGCAAGTGGAGGATATGGGAGGTATTAGGAGAATTTTTAAATGTTAGCTTTAAACATGTAGTGGTCGTGAAAAGAGGAGATTCACACCACTTAGGAACAAAAATTCCAGATTTTTGGCAAAGCAAAGGTAAAGCAAGTTGAGAGAACCGTGATAGGGAATTGGCATCCAAGGAAGAAGCCTCCAAGGCCAAGCTTTGATTTTTTTCTTTTCAGTTTTAAATTCAAACAAAGCAAGAGAAGGTAAGTGTACTAAGCTTTGACCTAGATTGATTTTGTTGTAAACTGATAATTTGTTGTTGGTTGATGAGATAGTTATTTGGGTTTTGTCAGGTGGATGTTTGGAGATTATTTTGTGATGAAGTTGAAATATGATTGATGTGAGATCATGGTAGTTTGTATTGTTAGGGTTGGGTAGAGACAAACTCATATTTGTTTGATATTTGGCTATTAAATTATCTAGTATGCTAAATGTTTGAGATTTTGCTTCAATGAGTCAACAAAGTGGAAATTTAGAGCTTTGTAAATGATACTCGAGTATAGGGTAGGTTCACGCCAACCTTAGAGAGAGAATTAATCTTGTTGATTCTTGAATAATGCATGAGTTAAGCTTAAGTTTAAAAGCCAAAATTAGTCAATATGTAGTGATGAAAAAAATCAACTCTCAAATGGCTTAGAAAATGAAAGAAAAGTGAATGTGTGTGCTTGATGAGTCACGGCCAAGTGGAGTCAGAAATCCCACATAAGTTTGTCCATTTTGAGCTTGTATTGATGCTTATGGGCTGCCTCACACCCTACTAGAAAGCATTAAACACAACTTGGAAGTCATTAGAGTAAATGTCCTCTTTTGAGCTTAGTTGAAGGGCATTTGAGATTATTATGACTCGCCACCTGTTCGATGCATTCTAAAGCATTATATGAGCATAATTAGGCATATGTAAGGTAGAGAAATCAATAAATAACGTTAGGTGCCCTTAGTCACCCAAAATCACCCATAAAAGTGAGGTAAAAGGAGGAAATCAAGCAATAACTTTTCACAGTGGAATTTTGACGAACCACATGATTTAGTTATGAGATAAGGAAGGCCTAGGAAAAAGAATAGATGTGAAATGACATTCGGTTTGCATACTGTTTTTTTTTGGGTAAAAAGGCACTACTCATTTATTACTTTTTCGTTTTAAATTGTCAGAGACCGAACGAACCATATGGGAATGATCCTAGAGGTCCCAACCCAAGACTTTTCAAAAGAAATTGGAATTTTAGTGATTAGATCAAAGATAAACCCTCAGACGGAGTTTAGCTTTAAAAAAAAAAAACCGATTAACAAAGTTATAGCCAAAACAATGTGACTATGTCAAGTGTGATTAGTAAATTGTTCAAGTGAGATTTTGTCATTTCTAATATGAGTTTAAATGACACATAGGCGACGGGGAGACAAGTGGGGCGAGGCCGAGAGATTGACGCCCATCTGTGCTTAAAAAAGGCTAAGGTGAGTACTTGAGAACCTCTTAATTATAAGCTTTACTTTTAATTGAGTAAATGCTGAAATTTTACTTGAGTTAATTCAATCAGTTAATTTCCTGAGTTACTATTGAAATTCATTATTTGAACTTATTATCATGGATTGATGAAGTATAGAGCTCTTGAGTTGAGATGATCTTCCCTTATGTCTTGGTTATTAATGGGAGAACATAGATCGTGCTATGGCTACGAGGGAGAATTCCGTGTCTAGCCGATAAAGAACTTGAGATATTGAGTTGCCGTTGGTACTACGCGATGGAGCATTCCGCTTAGTCACCATAAGTTTTGAGATTTATTTGGCATTGGCACTCCAGGAGCATTCCGTATAGTTGCCATGTGAAATTGAGTTCTTCTTAAAATTGTACATTAAATTCTAATGTAATTATTTTATACATGAGATCCATTATTACTACTTTTGTAATAAATGATGAGAGTTGCCTTGTATAGTATTCATCGAAATGTAAGCTCATTACTTTATTTTATTGTAACAATATTACAGGTAGCATGGGAAATCGGGAGTAAAAGTTCCATGGGATTGCGGCACAAAGACACGACTATGCCGGCAAGTCTTTTGTTTTTTGTACCTTTTGATAATGAAAATACATGGCACAATCATTTTACATTTTGTATGTGAATATTGTAACCTTGTAAAGAATTTGATGTAACCCTTTTGGTGGTAAATGTTTAGGAGAAAAGTCACATTTTGTGTTCTAAATTCTAAGAATTTTGACTGAAACTTTATAATTTCTTTGTAAGTTGTTGGGAGTGTTTGATATTGAGATAAAATTAGAAGTGTATTTTATATACGTTTACAGGTTTTGGCTCATCCATTTTATAGTCGTTATATAGAAAAATTTTTCTTTTTCACTGCCAAAGAGAATAAAGTTGTTAAATAAAAAACAAACTAAATGTTTAAAATTTTTTTTTCAATAGAGTCTAAAAAAGGTTTAGGAGAATAATTAAAAAGGGTTCGCTCCGCGGCTTCGCTTTGCTCTTGAATTGAGTTTAAGAGAAGTCCGTTGAGGTGCCCGGCATGGCCACCGGTTAGAGAGTCTAGAATGAGATCCGGGTTGGGTTGCGTCAATTATGGCTCATTTGTTCCCATAATTTCGTCAAAGTAAGTGGGTGAAGGAGGGACACGTATCTGGTCCCTGAGAAATAGCCTCGGAGGTCGAGTGTAAAAACCATAACTCTTGATTCCGAGGTCCAAATGACTCAATTTAAGAGGCTATGGAAAGCCAGAGATAGGGAACTTTGGTCAGAAGACCATAGTGAACAAAAACATGTTTGACTGGTCAAAATGGTAGTTAAGAAAAGGGGGTCTTGAGATAAATAAACAAGGTACAAGTGTTGTGTGTGCTGTTTGTGTTACCCTAATAAGGGTGTTAAATGTTGATATTAGTGCGTAAAAGGAGAGTGCTCAAGGATCAAGGTTTATGTTGGTAGGTATAAGAATATGTATGATTCGAGTGGTGAAGTGCAGTAATAAAACCACCAAAATTTTATGTAACTCTGATTGTTTGAGGCTAAGAAATCTTATGACTTGTTAATTGCGCATCCTCGGAGTAGCCTGTTTTGACTTCCTCGGGGAGACTTGTGGATTTTTGAATCCAAGGAAGGTAGGGATCTGTAACCATCTCCTGCTTATACCATGGCTCAATGCAAATTCTGTACTGGCCCCACATGCTTGAACTGTGTGGGATTTTCTTAACAGATATATATATAAATGTGTATATTTTTATATCTATGGAAATTCTTGAACGCATTAACTGGTACATGATGTTTTTAAATATCCATGTGGGTGAATGCTTTGTGAAATTGTTTTGAAGTGATGACATGGTATGGGACTGCAGTGGAGAGTCCTGACGATGTAGAGCGGACACGGGGACTACACTGTCCCCCGGGTTGCGGCCCCGTAAAGGTCACAGATATACGGATGTGGGCATATCCCCAGGCAAGTCCCAAATAATTTGTCGTTATACTGGATGTGGGCATATCCCCTGGTAGTAAGTCCACCAATTTGTCATTGCTCTGGGATGATCGGCTACCCCCCGGGTGAAAGCCCAAAAGAATCATCACATGAGGGGTCGTAGATGGTGGTAGTATTGCATCCATTTGTTTCCACATCAACCTATTAATTGAAAATGCTCTCATGTTTTGAGATGTGTTGAATTATTTGTATTTTGAAAATGTTTTTTATAAGTAATGGCTTGTTATGGGATTCACTAATGAGTTTAACTTTAATTCCCATTATTCCTCTGCACCTTATTGCACGACCAAATTTCCGTACGACTGAAAGAGTTTGACTCAGTGTGGTTTTGAGGTTGTGAATTGTGTTGCTGCCTTCAGCATGCTGGTGGTTGGGCATGCATTTTGAGGAACATCTAGTGTTGTGTGGAGGTTCACACTGTATATTTTTGACAGTTCATATCAATCATGGGTTATTGTATATTTTGCTTGTGGCCATTAGTTTGGGACACTTTGTAGAAAGTTTTGGGATTTTGTGTAAATATTATTTTTTTTTTTTGGATAATTAAGAATTTATTACCAAAAGGGCAAAACCCCACAACCAACCAAGAAATTACAAGGAACAAGGCCCACAAGCTAAAAAGAAAAACTGACAAAGACCTCCCCTAAAATGGTGCAGGAAAGGGCATCAGCCCGAACAACCCTCAAACACGAAGAGGCACACTAAACAAAAAAAGCCCAAAGACTGGGCAAAAAGTAGAAAAGCTCCAAGACTCCCCCCGCCTACAGCTCCCAAGAACTCTGGTGCAAGTCCCGCGAATTTGTCGCTATACGATGTGGGTATATCCCCGTAGTAAGTCCCAAAGAATTTGTCATTGTCTGGGATGATCGGGCTAGTCCCCGCGTAAGTCAAAAGAATCACCGATGAGGGTCATTTTTGCGGTAGTATTGCATCCATTTGTTTCCACATCAACCTATTAATTTTGAAAATGCTCATGTTTTGAGATGTTGAATTATTTGTATTTTGAAATGTTTTTATAAGTACTGGCTTGTTACTGATTCACTAATAGTTGTCTAACCTTATCCCCATTATTCCACCTAGATGCACGAGACCAAACTTACATGACTTGAGAGTTGACTCAGGTGCTCTGAGGTCGGGAATTGTGCGCCAGCCTTGGAAGCATGTCAGCGGTTAAGTAATGGTTACTGAGGAACATCTAATGTTGTGTGGAGGGTTCACTACTTATATATTTTATCACTATATCGATCATGGTCATTATATATATTTGGCTGTGGCCATTAGTTTGGGACACTTTGCGTAAAGTTTTGGATTTTGTGTAAATATTATTTTGATCAAGTGTAAGTGTATAGCCTTTGGGTGCATTGAGGGGATTCTACCTTAGTACAGATATGTATATAAAAGTGAAATGAGACTCTGAATTGAGTTTTAATTAGATGTCAGGCGATTACTCCAAGTGGAGTTTAATCTGTGTTTTGAAGAAATACAAAGTTGATATATATGGTGTAGTGGCTAGTGGTAGCCTTTTATGCAAAGTGTTTGATTTGAAAGAGTCCTAAGTGTTAGGACTCATGATGAAAAAGATGGTAAAATAACATAATCACACCGTGGAAATCAGGGTGTGACAAAAAGCATCATAATCAAATCTATTATAGATAATTGGAGAATAAATATGATGTTTATTTTAAAATTTAAAATAAACTTTGAAACAACCAAAGGACTTGGCTAGATGACTTAAGCCAAGTCAAATTAGTTACAAAACTAATTTAATTTGTTTCTTCATTTAAACCCCATAAAAGTCTATTCGCATATGGTAGTGACCGCTCTCTGACATGTGATTGGTGGTCCTAGCCTCTAGCTGGCGCCTCGTTTCGATGGTCCGCGGTCGCCTTGCCCGGGATATGGACTTGTGTTTTTATTTGTATTATTTTGCTCGGTCTCCGAGTCGGTGGGATTTATTTTCCTCGGGTGGATTATTGTATCAAGTTGCTTCGGCAATATGTGGGTGACTGTATTGTTTTATCGGGTGTTTCGTTAATGGGGCCCTCTTCCTATGTTTTTGTGGGAGTAGGCCGGGTCTCGCTTTTCGCTTTTCTGGGCCTCGCGGTTAGATTCTTTTTGTTGGGCTTTGCCCCTTGGTAACAAATTCTAAATTATCCAACAAAAAAAAAACTCTGATAAAGTCTCTGAACAATTATACTCTCATCCTACGATCCCCCACAAAGTATAAGTATAAAGGAGAAAAATATGAGGAATTGAGGAATAATAGAATCCAATGCATCAGATTTAGTGCCCATAGGCTATGAACCAGTCTTAGGATAAACAAGTATTGAATCACAAAACATGGTTACTTAAAGTTGTAGCACCCTTCACCCAAACCCACATGATCCTCAACTGTATCCCAAGACGTTTCGCTGTCTTTTCTTATTACTTTTTCATTACTTTTGTTTTTCAAAACGCTCTTTAAACCTCTGTCTTCAATCCAATTTGAATGATCTGAAGAGAGTTCTCCAGCCATCTCAATTCATTATCTCATCGTTTCACTTATTATGTCATTTCTTTTTAAAGTTTTCAATTACGCAGAAGTTGTTTCAAATGGTATGCCCATAAACATTTACTTTTATACAATACGTTTACAAAATGGCGTACCATGCCTTTACAAAATGATATACAAAACACTATTTCAGAAATTAACTCTTTTGTTCACAAAATATCACATGTTCAAAAGAAATGATATGCATATGACGGGATATATACTTATATGCCGCAGAATCCTCTTACGACTCTACGCTCTCGATTCGCTTCTTCCCCGTTTAATTAAACCTACGCATAGATAAAAACTACACGCTAAGCATTTTCATGCTTAGTGGTTCTATACAATTCTATTCAAATTTTTAGTTTAACATGACATGCATTTATCATAAAACCATGTCTTTTATATCAAAATATACTCATGCTTATTCATTTTCATATGCTTTCACTTTACAAATCATTGATCATATCAAAATATGCATTTTCACACGCTTTCAATTTACTTAACTCAAATCATGTGATTCAAACATATACTTCTGGCGATGTACGGTTTACAAATCCCATTTACACCATCAAAGTTTGCTATTTCACTTGTCTATAATTTTCATACCATGACGGATTCGCTCGTGAATCTCGTCCTTTTTGTCGTTCGATAATGTGCTTACACATTTAACAATTTCGATCTCCCATCATGACGGATGCTGATTGGTGCACTTTACCCATGTGGTCATTAAAATGTCATATCGCCATCACGACGATTTCTACCTGCGCATCCCCGCTAAGTGGGACATTTTAACAATGACATACACCATCATGACGGATGCCGATTTGTGCATCCCTACCATGTAGGACATTGAACAATTTCGGTTTGCCTTCACGAGGGATGTCGATTGGTGCATCCCGCCATGTTGGTCATTCGGTATATCGATTCAATTCAAGATGTTACGAAATCGACCAATTGCTCAAAGAATTCGATTAATCACTCACATGCAATTAATTGTCAAACATTTCAAATATCATTTTCAAATCCATAGCGCACTTTCGTAATATCACTTCAAGGATATACTCATTCCATATACTCATTTCACAGTTTATTTAGTAATTACCAAACACTCTCAAATATGAATATAATTTCGCAAAACAAAGAACTAATAATACTTGAATCGGAATAGAGGTTCAAGAACTAACTCAAGCCGCCGGCCCGCTTCTTCCCGATTCAAATTCTAGGTTAGTGATCCTCACCTCGTCTCCTTAGTCAATAACAATTACGCCCACTCTGCTTGATAAACAATTATTATACATTTTTAGTGAATGACAATTAATCTTCGTTAACAGTTTTGGATTAAGACATTAAGTCTGCCGAAAGACGAACTCGAGGTATGGCACGTTTTTCATTTAGTTTTATCCTTATTTCAACCCCCTTTAATCATTTATTAGGGTCCTTAAACTATTGGTGTACGATACGAGGTGCTCGGGAACAATAATCCAAAAATGCTCGCCGTGGAACAAGTAGTTTACGCCATCAACGTAGTAAACGCATTTCAATGCCACAGGCACCCGAGGTGCCATTTTGGCACCTCGACCTGCTGTCATAGGGTATCCCACGCCTTGCGTAGGTCTACGCCGCAGTTGCGGTTCCCTACGTACAAGAAATAAGTAGACCGATAATGCCCGTATTTTCTTCGCTTTTGTTTTGCGATTCTTTCCAAAATCCTCAAAATCCCAAAAACAAAACATGGAATCAATTCTTTTCTAAGTTTTTAATAACATCCTAATGTCATCCTAAACCAACCACAAGCAGAACCTATAGATGGTTTGTGGCCTTCCAACCCAAACATCTTCAAAGAAATTCTAGGCTTGGGTTCTACCTTAAATCCCTTTGCACTCAAGCCCTAAATTTTCCCTTCTTCCTTCAAGTAAGATTCGAACAAATGGAAGGATTTTACACGACAATCCCTCTTCTCTCCCTCCAAAAACCCTAGCTTTTCTCCTCTCCCTCTCTCTCAAGTAAAACGCTTTTGCCTCAAATGCACAAATATGCTCTCTTCTAAGACCACATTTGGTCTTATTTCATTTTAAGTGTAAGGCCGTTCGCTTACACACAAATTCCATTTCATTTTTCTACTTTTGGTCTCTTTATTTCACTTCTTTCATTTATCATTTAATTCACTCTTTTAGCATTTAAGCTTATTTTATTCTTGACCCTTAGGTCCTCATTTTACCAATTCCAAATTTGCCCTTTTTACACTTGGGTTTATTTCCAGGTTCAATCAATTTCTCATTTTAGCATATTACATTTAATCATATGCTCACATATTCATTTCACATTTCACAATTTATTAGTTTTCCCGGAAAAAACCTAAGTTTGGCTCAATTCATACCCGGAATATATAATAAAATTATTATAAAAATTCTAGGGTATTTTTAGGGCTTTACAAAAATTCTATGAAACAATGTTTCTTTGAATGACTCAAGGAATCTATCACCAACATTGGTTTCTCAATTGCGAGTTGTATTTTACAAGTTGGTGCTAATAAGTCATGCGCCCTATTTGGATATTCATAAGAGCTCTAGAGAATATGCCTACATTCTCACAGGAAGCAAAGCCCCACTTCCACTCTCATATAAGTGAAGCCATCAAGTGTGTTTTGTATCTAAACACACCATCCATAAGGAATATGGTATTCATTAAGATATGATACTCAACCTCAATCAATGTAGAATAAGCTCTATCTACACCATAGGGATGAACTCTCAATAAATATAGATGATAGGCTCACAATCAACAGATGACTTGTTATTACCCATATGAACCCACTTCAAGGGATCTCCATTATAGTAGGTTAGGTTACCATCACTTTTCACTTTTGTAATAGGCAAAAACCCCATCCCCCTCGATGTTTGTTCCACTAGTTTTCTATTTAGTGGTTTAGTCAGAGGATGAGCCAAATTCAACTCTAACCTCACAAAATCCAAGGATATAACCCCTATCTCAAGAAGCTCTTGCACAATATTGTGCCTTATGCATATATGCATGTTTTTAGATATTTCTTGATTTTAGATATTTCTTGATATTATACATGAGACACGTGGCTCACATCGCGCCACGTGTCACGCTTCCTCAGTCCGTTTTCGCCCCGAAACAATTTATTTCGTCAGGCTTCGCCCATCTATCTTAATGACATTATTTAAACAAGCCACATTTTTTAGGATTTTTCTAAAAATCTCGTTTTCGGGGTCCACTTGACGCTCATCGTCTCAAAATTTGTAAAAATCCGACTATCTCGGAATTCAACGAAATTCACTTGGGTGACTAGATTTCGCGAGACGATTCCAACAGTGAAGTCCGTTTTATCATCCGAGATCTAGAAAGAAGTCCGAAAAAATTACCATTTTGCCATTCCTAGCAAAATTTCAAATTTATGGGTTTTTCTCGGGTCTTACATTCTCCCTCCCTTAAAAGAATTTCGTCCCGAAATTCTTTTACGCAACCATATGCAATCACATGCATATGCAACAGTCATTGAATGCTACCAAATGACTAAAGAACGTACTTTCATCCTCAAATAAGAAGGGATAGGCGGTACGCATCGTGTCTTCATGCTCCCATGTTGCCTCCTCCACTCCTCGGTGCCACCATAGCACCTTCACTAGCCTCACAACGAATGCCGCAAAACCCGGTCTCGCCATCGATGATATGCACTGGGGCTCCTCCCCAAAGGTTCCATCCGTATCAACAACAAGCTCGCCCCTAATCCAATTACATGAGCTCCGATCTCTCGAAAGTGTATTTCCGGAGCATAGAGACATGGAATATGTCGTGAACACTTGATAAAATCAACGGTAGTGCCAACCAGTAAGCAACTATACCCACCCTCTCGATTACCTCGAAGGAACCAATATATCTCGGCGATAGCTTTCCCCGCTTGCCAAACCTGACCACCCCTCTTTTAGGCATCACCTTTAAGAAAACATGATCACCCACCTCAAACTCTATAGGTCGTCACCGTCTATCAGCATAACTCTTCTGCCGGTCTGAGCCATGAGGAGACGCTTCCGTATCAAATCTACCTTCTCAGAGGTGACTCTAATCAACTCCGGACCAGTGGTGGAGCTCTCTCCCACCTCCGTCCAACAAACCGAAGATCGACATGGCCTCCTATATAAGGCCTCATAGGGTGCCATCTGTATACTCGCCTGATAATTGTTGCTATAGGCAAACTCAACCAGGGCAAATGCTCTTCCCAGCTACCCTTGAGATCCAAGACGCATGCTCGCAGCATGTCCTCCTTTAAAACCTCCAACTAACCATATGTCTGTGAATGAAAAGCAGTGCTCATCATCAACTATGTCCCCATGGCTCTTTTGAAACTCTTCTAAAAGTGAGCTGTAAACCTGGGATCCCGGTCCTATACAATAGACACTAGTACTCCATGTAACAGGACGATCTCTCGTATGTACAACCTGCAGAATTCCTCTAGTGTGAAGGTCATCCGCACAACTAGAAAATATGTCGACTTAGTAAGCCGGTCCACTATAACCCACACCGCCTTATGCCTCTGCGATGTCCGTGGCAAGTGAGTCACAAAATCCATCATGATATGCTCCCACTTCCACTGGCTACCTTAATGGCCGGAGTGTACCCCTATCACTCTCCGATTGTTTGCTCTTTGACCACGGCTACTGAGACATCTTCGTGATAAAATCTCCCAACGTGTTCTTCATCCGCTCCACCGGGCGACGTAGATTCGTGATTCATCTTCGTACCACCTCGATGCACTGCAAAATGAGAGCAATGGAACTCCTTGAGGATCTCCTCTCTCAGCTCATCAAACAAATCATCAATCCTCGGTAATGGATACCGATTCTTGATCGTAACCCTATTCAACCGTCGGTAGTTAATATACAAGCAAAGGGTCTTATCCTTCTTTTTCGCAAACAGAACTGGAGCGGCCCAAGTTGAAGTGTTCGGTCTAATGAAACCCTTGTCCAACAAATCTTGTATCTGGACCTTGAGTTCCTATAACTCAATCGGCGCCATCCTATGTGGAGTCATAAAGATGGGCGACGTACCAAGGTGTAACTCAATAATGAAGTCTACATTCCTATGCGGAGGTAATCCCGATAGCTCATCCGGAAAACATCCTCGTACTCACAAACCACCCGAGGTAGACTCAGATCCCGTCTCACCTCATCCTCCAAGGTGAGGCCTGCTAGCCAACCCATCAACTGTCCGTGCCATCTAGAATCGTACACGGCCTAGGGTAAAGCATCATGCGACCTCTCAAACAACACAATCACCATCCGTAGGCAGCCAACCTCCTACGACACAATCACCACGACCGATGTGCCGTCAACCAATCCATCTTAAGGATGACATTTAACTCCGATATGTCCATGACCCTCAAGCCCACAGTGAGTAGAATCCCTAAGATCTCTAACTCACAATCCCGACATATCTGATCAACTCACCCTAGTTCCTAGGGGAGAATTCACATACAATGGGCCTTTCCGTTGCTCTCAACCTCTAAGCCTAAACTCTCTCACATTATGCAAAGAATAAACATGAATACGATGCATCCAAATTTTAAACAACACTCTCAGGAGAAATAAACATACCTTGTACATCAAACTGACACGCTTCGGCCGCACCACAAATAAGTAGACACGCCCCGAGTCCTCAAGCATTGGCCCCAAAATCTCGGGCCTCGACCTCGACCCATCCTCGCTCCATGTGACCCATCTCTGCTGAAGAAGCAGTGCTTCGTGGCAAAAGACTCGGGGATTGATATCGGCTCCCCTGGCCCATGCTGGGGTAAGGAGGAACAAACTGCATCTAAGCAAGTCCCACTAACGATCAATGGGAGTGTCCCATAACTCCTAATCCCTCGCCCAAGGGCAACTCGCTTCATATGTCCAGCTCGGGCGGCAAAGTGGTAGTGAAGGTCATCTCCGCCCTGAGCCGGGCTAGGAAGCCCCGACCAGCCTCGTCCCGATAGTCGCGCCTCCGTCCCCGAAATCCGCACGAAACATAAGCTCCCCGCTTCTTCAGCTAGAAGAAGATTGATTCTCCTTCTCTGAAGACTAGCCCCTGTGATCCTTTCTAACTAATCTGGTGTAAACAATGGCCCACCACTCACCTGGTCTCCTCCTTTCTCAGGGCCGGAGGATCATGTGCCCCGAACCTCCTCGAAGGTTACTTCGACCGCCCACCCCCTTGGTTCCCAATTGCACTGAAATTTATGGAATGGTAAGGGAAGAACCACATTTACCTATATATGGTAGCAATCGCAAGAACAATGTAAATTTCTATGGAGGAATCAAGTTAGTCCAAAGACCCGTGGTCGCGGGGTTACTCCACCCACCACCCCGACATCCTCTTCCTCTACTAGTCATCTACACGTGTCAGATAACAATAGAGTTATCAAATTTCTATCTCAGTCTAACCAGTAGTGCACATGCCAACCACTAATAGACTTAACATCATGCGTTCATCCCTTTTTCCTTAGTGGTGCATAATGCTAAACACTAATACACATCCGTTCCCGAACTATCATGCCTTTCATTTTTTCGTAACCCCGAAGGTTATGTTTTCTAACCCTGTTCCATATACAATCCACAATGTATATTATTCACACAAATCACTAATATATCACACACATGTTAAGCACAAAACACGTTAACACACACAACAATGCCATGATCTAAAACCCATGCCCATCAGCCCCTCGCACTCGTGGTACTTAGACTATTTATACATAGCTAAGACGAGCTAAGTATCGTGACCACATACTCAGGATACCCACATTCGAAGTTCCCGTAATCGCTACCCAAGCTTTGATACCAAGTCGTGACACCCTATCCCGGGTCCCTGCCGGACAACTCGCCAACCCGCCGAATACTCGTGAGCATGGTTTTAGTAACCTAACACTACGCACTAATGCGGTTCCTTTTTCGGTGACCCATGATTTAACGAAAATCGCGTAGCCTCCTTTGTACGTGGAGTTCTACCCAAATACAACCCGTACAATTACATAGCACATGGCCCACATTGCGCGAACGATCACACGGTCCATACGAGTAAAAATGGCCACGTAGGGCCCATTTATCCATACTCAAATATATATAAAGATCTAAAACAGCTCAAATCCATAACCGACCTATTTTACCGTAGGTCATAACTACAAACACACATAATAAAGACTCATATGAGTTCTAATACTATGATCGAGTATCTCTAAAGAGCGCCTGGCACTAGTGGGTACAAATGAAATACATAAGTCCAATAAAATAAAGACAGATAGATAAGATAGAATACTGTAGTTGTCGCAGGAAGAGTGAAGTAGAAGCTGGCACAAGGTAGGTCTCTACGAACTGCCTGGACCTAGGAAACGAATTTAAAATAATAAAACGTGAGATAATAAACTCAAAGAGTTACACACTATAAGGAAAATAATGTTTTTATTTTCGAAAATTCCTTCTCTCAAGGCCTCACTTCCACTCTTTTGCAAAGTTCCCCGTTTAAAATCATTTCACAAAACCCAAACTTATACCCAAGTCAACAATATGAAATTCATGCTCAAAATTAGATAATCATGAAAATACACTAACTCAAAATATTGAAATGGTTATGGTAGCCATACGCATATTCAACAATGTACCATATCATATATCCTTCATAAAAACCGTGGATACCCCACCACTTCACCCTCAACCTCGGAAGGCTGCAGAATAATAATAATAATAATAATAATAATAAACCGTCGGGTAAACCCGACCTCACGACCGTGGAATAATATATAACCGTTGGGTGAAACCAACCTCACGACTGTGGAAATAATATATAACCGTTGGGTGAAACCAACCTCACGACACCGTGGCAAACCCAGTTGGTAATCAGACATAAATATTGGGATTGAACCTCTTGGTGACTATACGATACATCAATTTATAACAACCAATACAAATATCCTTACTCTGCCATACTTTTCCAACGACATTGTATTCTTAATAAATTTTCAAAGCGGCTTAAACCTCAACTTACGTGACTACAAATACTTAAATAATGGCCAAATTTATCCATGAACTCAGAGAATTTCCAAATATTTAAAATGCCGACAAATTCACATGAAATGATAACTTGTTTATATAAAAACTACATAATTTGCCTTACGCATAACCAACCATTCGATCAAATATCATATATAAATTCTACTCACCATTTTATATCATAATAATATCCTGCGCATTAAAGATATAAACCACTCACTGGCCATGTGACGCTTCGCCACGCCTCCCGTGTGATCGTCTCCAAGCTCACGCGAATATCAGAATATAATAAAAACAATTCACTTAGTCTAATAACTTAACCAAAAGCATCGGGATGCCCCAAATTTCTTAGAATAATTTTTTAGAACTATGAGTTGGTCTAAATTGACCCGACATGTCCACAATTATACGGTGTGCCCCTACGGACCGGTACCTGAAATTGGGGCTTTTCACGGAGGCTAATTTTTGAAGTGAACCTTCGATAAATCATAAAAATATCCAATTTCACTAATCCCGACTTGATTTTTCCTAATTACGACCAATTTGTGTCCAATTTGGTCCAAACTTTTAGTAATTACCTAAATGACCCAAAATGGAAAACTAACCAAGCGGCGTCAAAATTTACAAAACTTTATATCAACTGGAAAGCCGAGGGCCGAGAACACAGCAGTACCCTTACATTGGTCCAAAAGTTTATGTGGTGGTCGGAAAACTCGATCCAACCATCGGCCAAATTTGTTTTCGTCGTATCTTTCAAACAATGAGGAATCTGCAAAAAAAGACCACGACAATGAATTCAGAGGGTCCAAAAATGGGGGGAGGGAGGTATGAGTCGGCTGAAATGGCCGAAAAATAGCAAAATCCGGCGACCCAAGGTGGTCGCCGCCGCTGCGTTTGCTGGCCCGATCTGGGCGCGTCCGGAGGCGGTTTGCCTTGAAATTTCACGGCCAAGGTCGTCTGGTGGTGGTGCTCCTACCTGGGTGGCGCGTGCATCAAGGGGGTGTCCGGAAACGCCTCCCACGGCCAAAACCCCGATTGGCACAGCGGGTGAAGCGACCGGTTCGAATCCTCGGGTTTTGGGAGTTTTCCCTAGGTTTTGGAGCTGAAAATGGGTGTTTTGGGGCTAGGAGTTCTATTGCTTACGCAAAACTAGGTTTATATATAGAGCCCGGGGGTCGCTTTCGGGTACGGCCGGGCCCGGCTTGGACATTGATAAAATCGCATTGTTTAAACTTCGAGGCCATAACTTTTTATCCGCCGTCGGATTTTGGCGTTCAACCCATCACATGAACTCATATCCCGGCCAGGAGGCCCTATGAGATAGTGTCTTAGTCAACCCAAAAATTATTCATACTTGAAAAAAGTCAACTTGGGCCTGTACTGGTGTTGGTCAAGCTTGGTCAAACTTAGTCAAACTTGGTCAAGCGTGTTAAAAACTTGTATCATTTAATTGGATCATTACCAACTTATAAGATTGATACCAATTACATTACCTGTGATATTGGAGGATGAGGTCGCGAAATCGCATTGTCTCGCCGTCTTTCTCTCGACTAGTGGTTCAGAACTTTCAATAAGGATATTGTCTTATTGCGAAGCTCCTCCTCTTCTGCGAATGTTTGCCTTATTTGCTCCTCATGGATAAGTCATCCCTCGACTCGATCTGCGGTGTCTCGACACATGTGAGGGATCGAGATATACTTGCGTAGCATGGAATGTGAAAACATTATGGACTCGAGAAGGCTCGCTCGGCGAGTAATCTATAGTAAATTGGACTATCCTCTCAACAATGCTCCAAGGTGTGGCGAACAGCCTGCAGCTGGCGTACCCGCGCCCTTCAGGAGAGCTTTAAGAAATGCCGATCTTGACCTCAAACTCAAGATCCTTTCTACGCTTATCCGCATAGCTCTTTTGCCTATCTTGAGCTGCTTTCAACTTGGTACGTATAACATTAACCTTGTCCACAGTCGTTTGTACAATCTCAGGACCTAGTAATTTCCTTTCGCCAGTCTCATTCCAACATAATGGAGTGCGACATTGTTTCCCATACAATGCCTCATACGGTGACATCTCAATGCTTGGTGATATTTGTTGTTATAAGTGAACTGCGCCAAAGGTAGATATTCATTCCAATGTCCTTTGGATTGCGATCGCATGACCTCAACATAATATTTTAAGGTGCGAATGGTCCTCTCGGATTGTCCATCGATGAGGGTGAAACGTACTTTCGAATTCAACTTGACACCCTAGTTCCTTCATGATCCCTTCGAAACCTCGGGAAGTGAATCATGGATCTCTATCAGAGATGATCGACACTGGCACCCCATGCAAACTCACTATATGGCTCATAAAGAGTTTCGCTAGCTTTCGAGGAGAAAACTTCTCACGAATAGGTAGGAAATGCGCGGACTTAGTGAGTCGATCAACTACTACCCAAATGCCGTCATATTTCTGTACCGTGGGAGGGAGTTTGAATACAAAATCCATTATGTGCGGCTCCCCATTTCCATTACGGGATGGGTAAGAGTACGCGAAGTCGAAGGCTTTTGTCTTTGCTTCCCTTGTTGACGGATGAAGCACTTGGATACATACTCGAAGCAGCTTCTCTTTTCATCCACGACCTGGCCATATTCCTTGATTACGGTACATCTTGGTACTGCAAGGTGCATAGCATAAATAAAACTATGGGCTTCCTCTAATATTTGCCTTTTTAACTCTTCGATTCTTTGGAACACAAAGCCTAGAACCAATCACGAGGCTCATCGTCTCTAATGAAAAATCCATTGTTCCCCTTCCTTGACTTTCCTTCTCATGCTCACGAATAGGATCTTCTAGTTGTGCCTCGAGTCGATCTACAAGTATCGGTCGTAGTTGAAACTAGCAAAAGTGCTCTGAGCATGCATCCTCGGCTACGACACCCGACTCGCAGCTCAGACCATAAATGGAAGTTGTATTGTCTGCATATAAGCGAAAGAGCTGTAGACTTCACCTTTCGGGGCATCCGCCACTACATTTGCCTTACCTGGATGGTAGTCGATAGTGCAATCATAATCCTTAAGTAATTCCATCCACCTCCTTTGCCTTAAGTTTAAATCCTTCTTGGTAAACAAATATTTAAGGCTCTTATGGTCGGTAAATATCTGACAAGTCGCTCCATACAAGTAATGCCTCCAAATCTTCAATGCGAAAATTACATGACAAGTTCCAAGTCATGGTAGGATAAATTTCAGCTCGTGTTTCTTCAGCCCATGCAGGCGTACACGCGACTCTGCTATGTTGCATCAACACGCAACCTAAACCTTGGCGTGAAGCATCGCTGTAAACCTCGAACCCCTCGTTGCCCTCTGGCAATGTCAAAACAGGAGTTGACGTCAACTTTTCCTTCGGTGTTTGGAGCTTTCTCCACACTGTCGATCCCTCAAACTTAACTCCTTTCTAGTCAAACAATGAAGTGGTCACGCTATCTTTAGAGAACCCTTCTATGAATCTGCTTGATAATACCTGCTAATCCTGAGCTCCGCATATACATCCGCAAGTAGTTGGTTGCTCACGTTGCCACTTTGCTTCTACTTTATGAGGATCACATAAATGCCATCAGCGAAACCACATGTCGAAATCCCACTCAGCTCAGCAAAACTCACATTTCTTGAAGACTTGGCATGTTGTGCTTTGCCTTAAATTACTGCAACACCAAGCCACGAATGTATGCGTCTTTCAGGCTAAAGCCCCACCGGGTACACCACGAGATATCGTCGATAAAGACCGATGACAAATCGATCTAGTATGGACGAGGAAGACCGGGATCATCAAATCCATGAAAGGCTAGGGGCATTAGTGAGTCAAAGACATCACTAGGAAACTCATAATGCCCATATCCGTCTGAATATAGTCTTGGGAATGTCGATTACTAGTGTAACTGATGGTACCCTGACCTCGAGTCAATCTTGAACACTTTTGCACCTGGAGGCGTCAAATAGATCTCATCAATCAGGCGAAGGATATTATTTGTTTGAATGGTGACCTTATTCAACTGTCTGTAGTCTATACACAACCTCCAAGTGCCATCATTCTTCTTCACAAATAACACCGGCGCTCCCCAAAATTACCATTTTGCCCTTCCTAGCAAAATTTCAAATTTATGGGTTTTTCCTGGATCTTACAAAACATATCTTCAAAACAAACCAATCTCAACCAATAATAAAACTAACATAAAAAGAAACATAGAGGTGAGAAAAATTAGATACACACATCTCTTTCCTTTGATGGTTCTGGATGATTAGTACTCTGTCGAAGAGTGATCGATCAACTTGGCAAATTAGAGATGATGACCTTATTCAAGCGTACGTAGTCTATACCTGACCTCCAAGTGTCATCCTTCTTCTTCACAAATAACACTGGCGCTCCCCAAAATTACCATTTTGCCCTTTCTAGCAAAATTTCAAATTTATGGGTTTTTCCTGGATCTTACAAAACATATCTTCAAAACAAACCAATCTCAACCAATAATAAAACTAACATAAAAAGAAACATAGAGGTGAGAAAAATTAGATACACACATCTCTTTCCTTTGATATGGTTTACAGATGGAGATTAGTATGTCAAAGAGTGATCGATCCGGCATGAAATGTCGATTTTGGAATCTTACAAGCTTCCGATGAAAGCGAAATGCAAAATCCTTAAACATAAATTACAGATGAAAGAAGAAAGAAAGAAGATCAAATGAAGAGGAATGAGTGAAACCAAGATGAAGAAGATGGGAGAGGTTGTTTATTATTGCATATGATGTGGATTAAGCAAAATGGATTTGTGACTTTTTCTTTTAAAAGATTCGATCAAATAACAAATATTTTTTCATTTATGTGATATAAAGTTTTTTATGAGTGTAGGAAAATCTACTTTTTCTAATAAAAAATAAAAAATTAGAATTCATACCACACTTCACTTTTCTTTTTTTCTTTTTTTTTAGGATACCACACATCACATTTTTTTAATACACTCTACTTAAAAAAAAAAAAAAAGGTTTTATGAGTCATTTATCATGATATGATAAGTATCCCGTAATTGTCTTACTTGACCCACCATTTTGAGTAATTTGCCCAACAATAAAATAGCACATTGCCTTCAGGATTAATAAAACGCAGAATACATTTCTATGTTGAAATTCCTACTTCTTAAAGAGGGCAATTCAAACCCCCAATTCTTAAACGCATACCGCAGTAGGTTTGACAGAAGACAAAGCAGAGAGAGAGCGAGAGACGAGAAACCAACACTGAGGTGTCCAGCTTGGCGTGGAAAGGGCTGAGGCGGAATCGACTCGGCCGATTATTGGAACCTTGATGCTAAATGCAACAGAGTAGAAAGGAGGAAATGCATGCTTATGATCAGTCGCTTTCCATTCCATGGATGATTGCTGGTGATTTCAGTTGAATCTGAAATCCAGATATGAGGTTGAGGATGCATCCGGAAGAACTATTCTTCTCGCTGCTGCATAGAATCGAGATGGGTGGCACAGGAAATTCGATAGTTTGCCACCTTCTCAGCGCAAACAGCACGAATCACTTAAATCTCATGGTAAAATTACAACTTCAATCTCCGGAAAATGAAAATGGCGATGAACAAAGTCCTCAAAATTGTACCAAAACCTCTTCATCCTCGGTCGCAATTCACTCCTCCAACTGCAAGCCCCAGCTTCATTCCTTCCACTCCCATCCCCACGCTATCTCTAGCCAAAACCTCCCACCATCAACTCCACGATTAAAGCCTACCCCCTGCCTGCTCCCCGAGACCTCCTAATCTTCCTAAAAAACAAGCTCCATTACCACCCTAAATTCGCCCACTTCGACCTCCATATCTTCGCATGGGCCTCCACCATCGACTCCTTCCGCCACGACCACTCCACCTACGAGTGGATGGTTAAAACCCTTGCCATCACCGACCGTTTCGATGATCTCCATTCCCTCCTTCAAGGTATGGTATCCAACCCCTGTCCCTGTTCCGATGGCATTTTCTCCTGCCCGAGGTCTGAACCCATTTTCAGGTTTGCGCTTAATGCTTTTTGTAGGGTTGGGAGGTTGGATGATGCAGAGATTGCTTTGAAAAGTATGCGGAGAATGATTGATGGCAAACCTAGTGTGGCAATGTATAATATTTTGATTAATGGGTATGCCAAATGTAGAGAGCATGAGAAAGCCATGAATGTTTACCAGAAGATGACTAAGGATAGGGTCAAGCCTGATGTGTTTACATTCAATAGCTTGATAAGTAGTTGCTGCCGGAATTCACTGTTTGGATTGGCTTTGGAAATGTTTAAAGAGATGAAGGATAAGGGATGTAGTCCTGATGTTGTTAGTTTCAGCACTTTGATTAAAGAAGTCTTTCAGGGAAAGGAAGTTTGAGGAGGGGATTGGAATGGCATATGAGATGCTTGAGTTGGGGTGTGAGTTTTCAAATGTGACTTGTGAAATTCTAGTGGATGGGCTCTGTAGGGAAGGTAGGGTTTTAGAGGCATGTGATCTCTTGATTGATTTTTTGGAGAAAGGAGCATTACCTAATGGGTTTAATTATTTTTTACTCATCGAGGCGCTTTGTGGTGAAGAAAATGTGCATCGGGCATTGGAGGTAGTGGATCAGCTATGGAGGAAGGGAAATGCACCAAGCTCGATTTCATGTACTACTCTAATAGAAGGATTGAGGAGATTTGGAAAAACAGAAGAAGCATTCCAGTTAATGGAAAAGATGCTGAGAGAAGGCATTCTTCCGGATAGTGTGACTTGTAATTGTTTACTTCAGGATCTTTGTGAGGTGGGGAGAACTTCTGAAGCAAATGAATTAAGGTTGTTGGCCTCTACCAAGGGTCTGGATTCAGATGGCATGACCTTCAACATTCTGGTTACTGGGTATTCCAGGGAAGGTAAAAGGAAGGAGGGGAAACATCTGTTGGATGAGATGTTGGATTTGGGGTTTATACATGATCTTGCTTCATATAACAGGTATATGAATGGGCTTTCATCTTTCTAATGGAGAGAACTCTCACCACTTATCAGTAAGCCTTATTACCAAGTAAAGATGTTTTTGACAGGTATTATTACCAAGTAAAGATAGTGAAATCTTCTGGCTGCATTTCATAGCATTTGTAATATTTACTTGGGACTGAAGGAGTTCTGGCTCCATTTCCGAGGAAGATATGGTGTTTTCCTTGAGGAGAAGGAAAATTCAAAGGGAACGAGATGAACAAAAAAAAAAAAAAAATTGAACCATTGTTATGGTTGGCATAAGCAAGTACTTCTGAGCTGGATCTCTGGATTCATCAGTCAAGTTTGGGTGCAATGCATGCATGAACTGATTATTATCAATTTTTCTGAGGCTTGGAGTGTTTTTAGCTGTTGAGTTAGTGTGATAGTTGTAAATGATACATATAGTTTGCTATCATGCTATTTTAAGGTTTATTTATTTACTATTTTGTTCATTGTTTATAAATTTTGTAAAGTTTGTGGTGATATGCATTGCAGTCAATTACATGTTAATCTTGTTGATATATATATATATATATATATATATATTTTGCTTTCCTTGTCTTGCTTCCATATAGTGCCCTTGTTTACATCTTGTATACTTAATGCGCCTTTTGTTGTTAATACTCCTTGTTCTTCTAGCCTTTAGTTAGAAAATAGAAGTTTAGAAGATGATTGGAAAAGACGGGAGAAATTTTGATCCATTTGGTGATCTAAGGGATGAGCTTCCAAAGAGTAGCGTTTATAGTATGTCTCTAATATAATCAGGCTTCAATGATTTTTTGATTCTTAGGAGAAAGAAAAACATGGGAGCCACCTCCTTCTAGTAGCACCTGACATTCCTTAGTAAGACTTTGGAGAAAAGCTTTAAAATTAGACCACACCCAATTATATGGAAGCAGGCCAAAATTGCTGAATATTCATCATTCTAGATATACTACGACGTGCATATTAAACTGGACTTAAATAGTATGGTTCTTGGTTACCGAGGTCTAATCATTATGGATTCTAGACAAAGTGAGTTTTGATTTCAAATTTACAAAATCTTTTGTAAGAAACTTCTATTGCCAGCATTTAAATTGCAGAATTTTTCTCGTTGACGTGTGTTATGGATAAGATGGTATGGAGGAAAAAAGATTGAACGGGTAGAGCTAATGGTAGATAAAGATATCTTTACTTTTGTTTTTTAGTTTTTATTTTATCTTTGTACTTATTAATTCTGTATCATTCCATGGGCTCTACATTCACTTGTTTGATAATATCAGATTAATTTCTTAAAAGTTACTATGTTAGTTTTATTGTCTTTGTGCAATAATGCAGTATAATTTCTTGGGATAACTGTGTACTTGTCTGATAATATCAGATTAATTTTTTAAAGAAGTATATGTCTTCCTGGTAGAAAATTTTGAGATCCTTAAGGAGTGCCTGTTGAGACCAGGGAAAAAAGTTTCGGATTTTTCTGCCGATATTTCGCCGAAAAATTGGTTTTCGATGAGCCTGAAAAAGAAAACTGCAAGGAAATTTCAACTGCCGGAAAAATCTTGCTAAAATCGGGAAAATCGGCGATTTTTCGGAGAAAAATAGAAAAATTCCGATTTTTCGGTGGATATATCGGGCGTGAAAAGCACGCGCTGGGAGGCGCGTTGACGGAGGGAAAAAGCGGCGTTTTTTCGGCGATAAATTCATTTATCGCCAATTTTTTGGCGATTTTTCGGCTGTTTTTTTGGAAAAAATCCAGGAAATCCTAGCCATCAGATTGTTTTATATTTTTGATCCAAAGGTCCAGATTTCGTCCGCGTTTCCAACAACTATATTTTTATCCAGTTGATTTCAAATCAAGCTGATCTAACGGTCGAATGATTTATAACGGATATATGATGATCCACGGTCGATTTGAAGCCTGTCAAATTGACGGTTAGAAATAATCCAGCGGTTTTTAATAGTCCAAGCGACTATTTTGACTCCAAAAAATTCTATAAATACCCCTAAAATCATACAATATCATTACAAAACTCATTCATCCCACATCTAACCTCCATTTCACTCTAATATTTTTCTTTATTCTTTATCTAATTTTTGGAAGATCTTTGTAGAGTAAGTATGTTTCTTTGTTCATTAATCTTGTTTTATGCATATTTTATTTAGTTTTATTTTGGTGTTGAAATAGTTTATAATAAACAAAGTTTTATATAGTTTTAATTTTAGTTTAATTTGATAGTAATAGGTAGATTAGATATAATGTTTGAAACTTAGACATTACACATCCTACTATTAAATAATTATAATTATGTAATGTTAGAAATTTAGATGTTTCACTTACATATCTAAATAATATTATTTTAGTTCATCAACATATTAGTAACTAATATAATATTCGAGTTAATTAATTATATTACTAACTAATATAATTTTTAGTTAATTAATTATATTATATTAAGTTACATGCATATTTTATTTTTAATGTTTCTTAGTTTGTTTTGAATTGTTAAAGGTAGTCTATAATAAATATTTTTATACTATAGTTTTATTATAGTTTAATTTGATAGTAATAAATTAGATTAGATATAATGTTTGAAACTTAGACATTACACATCCTACTATTAAATAATTATAATTATGTAATGTGAAATTTAGATCATTTTACTTTACATATCTAAATAATATTATTTTAGTTCATCAACATATTAGTAACTAATCATAATATTTAGTTAATTAATTATATTACTAACTAATATAATTTTTAGTTAATTAATTATATTATATTAGTTACATGCATATTTTATTTTTTAATGTTTCTTAGTTTGTTTTGGTGTTGAAGTAGTCTATAATAAATGTTGCTATACTATAGTTTTATTATAGTTTAATTTGGTAGTAATAAATTAGATTAGATATAATGTTTGAAACTTAGACATTACACATCCTACTATTAAATAATTATAATTATGTAATGTAGAAATTTAGATCATTTTACTTACATATCTAAATAATATTATTTTAGTTCATCAACATATTAGTAACTAATATAATATTTAGTTAATTAATTATATTACCCTTCAATATAATTTTTTAGTTAATTAGTATATTATATTAGTTACATGCATATTTTATTTTTAATGTTTCTTAGTTTGTTTTGGTGTTGAAGTAGTCTATAATAAAATATTATACTATAGTTTTTATTATAGTTTAATTTGATAATATAATTTTTAGTTAATTAATTGCATATTAGATTATTAGTTAATAAATTATTTTAATTAAAACATATTAGTTAGTGATTTTTAGTTATTAATTAACTATATTATATTAAATTTGAAACATATATATATATATTTTGGATAATTAAATTTATTAAAGGCAAAACCATAAACAATGAGAAAATTCTGGGGAAATAGGCCTTAGTAGAGAATGAAAGCAGGATGACACCTCCTCAAGAATTAGAAAGGGCAACAGCCCGAACAAGTATAAGCGCTGAAAGGCACACCAGC
Organism: Tetrastigma voinierianum; assembly: GCA_016808115.1. Taxonomy (NCBI): domain Eukaryota; kingdom Viridiplantae; phylum Streptophyta; class Magnoliopsida; order Vitales; family Vitaceae; genus Tetrastigma; species Tetrastigma voinierianum. Next base: position 189,075 of record JAEQBH010000190.1, read on the forward strand.
CGAAACACAAGCCCACAAAGCCCGGGCGAGAAAAGAAAAATGACCTGACCGCCCACGGCTCGGGCAAAGGCAACGAGGACCAAAAGAGTCAAGCCCTCGGATGAGGACCCATAATCCACAGGTGGGAAGAAATGGCGAACCACAATTGCCAAAAGGATATTAAGAGGCCATCTCACACAGCGCTGATAGCATGATTATCAACAACCTTACGGGTACGGATATTCTAAGTCTACTGTCCAATATGAAATGAGGTGGAAAATAGCGTCGGCGGGAACAAGATGTTCTCATGAATTACGCTATTAGATTGTCTCCATAAGTGATAGATAGTAGCACCCCATGCAATCCTCTTAGTAATAGAGTGGAATGATTTACCCTTGGTAGCAATTACCCACAAAAATTCATTCTCCCAATTCCTCGGCATTCTAGACTTCCCACACAACCTTAAATCCTCATCCAGATACCAGCAGTGAAATGGCAGCCGAAGAACAAGTGGTCCCTGTCTTCAACACTAGCCCGGCAAAATACACAAGACCTAGAGTTGGTAAGGCCCCACTTGAGAAGCTTATCTAGAGAAACCAATCTGTTCTGGATGGCCATCCAAGCAATAAAGGCATGTCTCCTAATAGCTTGGGGGAACCATATCGTATAGTGCCAGTTTACAACCGGCATTTTCGGTCTAATATGGTTCCAGGCTGAGCTAACAGAGAAATCCCCAGAGGGAGCAGGCGTCCTTGAAACATATTAGTTACATGCATATTTTATTTTTAATGTATCTTAATTTATTTTGGTATATATTATATTAGAAAAATTTTTTTTGGATAATTTTATATTAGAAATTTGAAACATATTAGTTAGATGCATATTTTATTTTTAATGTATTTTAATTTATTTTGGTGTTGAAGTAGTTTATAATATAGTTTTATTTGATAATATAATTTTTAGTTAATTAATTATATTAGTCATTTAGTTAATAGTTATTTTAATTAAAACATATTAGGTAATTAATTTTTTAGTTATTAATTAACTATATTATATTAGAAGTTTGAAATATATTGCCACATGCATATTTTATTTTTAATGTATCTTAAGTTTTAATGTATCTTAGTTTTAAAATCACATGTGTTTATAGGATGGCTAGTGGAAGTGGGCCGAGATCTGCATGGAGGGTATTGCACACCTTTGGGCCGAACATAAAAATGGAACAATTTGCAATTATTGTGGTTTAAGCATAAAAAGTGGTGGAATTACCCGCTTAAAGTTTCATCTGTCACATACGGATCCCCATTCAAATACTAAGAAGTGTCCAAATATGCTGCCGGAAGTTAAACAAGAAATGAAGCAACTCTTAGAACAAAAGAGTAAAGCAAAAGCGAAAAAAGCAGCTCATATGGAAGAAATTTGAAATTTAGTTACGAACGCGATGGGAGGAAAACATCACACTCTCTTTGATGATGATGATGATGAGGAGGAGGGTGATGAGGATGTGTATATGTATCAGGCTAACATACACCCCAGTGAGCGAGATGAATGTCGAGAGCGATACGTGCATGAATGAGTGGATGGGCGAAACGGGTTGGAAGTTTATAGAGGCAAAAGAAAATACATTAAATCTTTATACCTAATTCATTTTCACATAATCATGTATAAAATAATGTAAATTGAATTGATTATTATTTTGCATAGTGCAATGGCGAGTCTTCACAATCGGGTGACCATCAGAGACGTATCTGAAGGTGCAAAAGTGTTCGGCATACAGGATCTATCACTTTTGCCAGTGCCATCATTATACAAGTCTTCGGCTGCAAAACAAAAAACCTAAAAAATATGTTCAAATGTGGTTCAATCAAGGAAATAATAGGACGATTAATTAGCAAGTTTTTCATATATGAAAGTGTTCCACCTCAAAAAGCGGACTCGCACCATTTTAAGAACATGATTTTTGGTGCACAACAAGCAAGTTTGTCTAATTGTATAATATGTTTTAATAGTGACATTATTATCTTAAATTGTTATTGCAAATTTCTAACCACTAACCAACTTTCCTTGAATTATTATATGTAGGGATAGGCATCGAACAACCATCTCCATACGAAATCAAAAGCAAGTACTTGGAAATGGAGTATAAAGAAATGGAAGATTATGTCAACATACAAAGGGAGAAATGGGAGACATATGGATGTACAATTATGTGCGATGGATGGACCGGGCCAACTAAATTGAGCATTATTAATTTCATGGTTTATTCAAAAGGAAGCACAATTTTCCTTAAATCGGTTGATGCGTCAGATAAAATTAAAGACAACAAATACATATATGGTTTGTCGAAGGACGTTATCAAGGAAGTTCGGAAGCAAATATCGTGCAAATTGTAACCGGATAATGGATCAGCATTTTGTGAAAGCGGGAAAGTTGTTGATGAAGAAACACACCAGTTGACTTCCATGTGCAGCACACTTGCATTGATTTAATGTTTAAAGACATTGGTAAAAGGGATAGTGTTGCTCATTGATCGGGAATATTTAAAGATAACCAACTTCATTTACAATCATACAGTTGTCAGCAAAAATGCTACAGTCCGTGGTGGAGATATCGTATGGGCCCTAGAGTAAATAAGACTTGTAACAAACTATATTGCCCCTTGACATTTTCTCGAAAAAGAGGGTTGATTTGAAGAAAATATTTATTAGTAATGAATGGGCATCTCACGTTTAGCCGATCAAGTCGACATGAGGTTGAAAGGCCTATGTTTGATCATGTATACGGGAGAAGGCGGAGAAGCTGGGTTCATCTACGAGGCACTATAGCGCAGCAGCTTCGCACGTCGATTTCGTAAGTCGTCCCAACCATGCCATTTGTCTACGAGTTGATTCGGTTGATGAAGACAAATTTAGATCAACTCAAAGCTAAAGAGTGGGTGAAACATATTAAGCATCCTCTTCATGCAGCAGGTAACTAATTACTATCCTCTTCGCCGATATTCACATTTAATAATATTATGTTTATACTATTATCGCATACTAATTCTCAATAACTATTGCAGCATACTATCTAAATCCAAAATTTCAATATAGACTGAGTTGGTCAGAACTCCCGAGCTACTTCAAGTCGCTCATGAAGTTTTTCTAAATTAGATCCTAATGCCAGTGCCTATGTAATTTTTGAAAATGAGGTAAATTATTGAGTTTCTAATTCTAATTAATTGATTCAATTTACTGTAGCGCACTGAGTCTCTACTAATCTCTGACGGCGAGTCCTAACCGAAACTCCTAGATGCCTGGTTAATTTCTTTTATTTTACATTTTATTAAGTTTTCTTTTTCAAACGTGTCGCGACCCGAATCCCTACTCTGACTGAATTATGATCCGGAACGGAGTCTCTGCTTACTCCGACATTTTTATTTATCTTATTGAAACGCTTAATTAATTTTATGATGAAAGTGCCAGTTTTGGGCAAGCTCCAAAATCATTTACAAATTTCAAAGCAGTTCTGGTGAGGCTCCAACAGTTAACAAAATACATTTACAAAGAAAGGCATTCTACGCCTTTCAAAAATGATATACAAAATCACGTCAGCATAACTTTTTATTACAAAAATACCACTTGTTCAAAAGAGACGATATGCAAACGACAGAGCATATACTTATACATAATCGACTTCTCTCTATATGACTCAAGGCGCACAATCTTGTCTCCTTCCCGTTCCATCAACCCGCGCATAGATACAACCATACGCCAAGCATTTTCATGCTTAAAGTGGTTCTATACAGCCATTCCAATGTCCAATGTAACTCAAGATGCATTTAACACAAACCATGCTTATTAATCAACATTTATGCTGGCTTTCACATGCTTTCAATTTCTAAATACCTACTAAATCACATCATGCACTTGTTAATGCAACATTTACCACTAATTCTATGAGATTTAAGCATATACATAGAAATCTTCATTTAACACTCACAACGCTGCTATTTACTCGACCATTCAAATCACATTTCCAGCAGATTCCCGCTTGATGAATCTCGCCCATTATCATTCGCAATGCAGCTTATTTAACAATTCGTCTCCCATCATGACGGATAGCCGCTTTGGTGCACCCCGACATGTGGTATCACTTAAATGCCATATGCGTCATCATGACTCGGCGCCATTGGTGCATCCGCTTGGCGGGACATTTCTTCAATGCTTATACGCCATCATGACGGATGCCGACAGATCCCGCCGCGGACATTGACATTGCGCTCTTCGTGATCATGCCGATTGCGCATCCCGTCAGTGTTCATTCTAAGATATCGATGGTAATCCAAGTTGTCAGAATTGTCCGATTCATTTACATTTCGATTTATCAATCACATTCATCTTGCCAAATATCACATTTCAATTCCATATTCACTGTGATTCTCCTCTCAAATATATACTAATCTATGTACTCATTTCATATACACATTCACATACTCTCCTTACTATATATCATTCATGCACTCATTTCATATGCTTAGTAAACTACCCAAAATACTTGACATAAGAATAGAGTCAGAGAACAAACATGCAAAAACTTGAAACAAGAATAGGATTCTGTAGAACAAACCCAAAAATCTTTGAACTTTGATTCCAATCCTTGGAATCCCAATCTCAGTTTGGCTTCCTCCTCGTCGGTCTCTATTCCAAAACCATTAAAGAACAATATTTTTCGTGCGTACTAGTAGTTTTGGTTAGAATTGATTTTCATAGATTTATATGGTTTCCAATTTTGACAAGCTATATATAGATGGATTCTTGATTCAATAGGCTTTCCATAGAGTCTAAGAATACCCGAATCGGAGTACTCTGGGATTTAAGGAGTTATGACCTTCCGGGGTTGAGGTCATACGCTGTAGCCAAATCCGAACCGAGCTGACCTGGACCCTGGACGAGCTCGATCTATCACCTGGTCAAATGATTCTATCCTCAGAATATAATGCATTCTTGACTACTAGCTTTCCATAGAGTCTAAGAACACCGAACCGAAGTTCAAACGGGCTATATGAATCTTCCGTTGGAGGTCATACGCAGTCAAATCCTGAACTGACGAGCTGACCTGACTTGAACGAGCTCGATCTATCACCTTGGTAAAACATCATCTATCCTCCTCAGGAATATGAATATATTCTTGACTCGATGGGCTTTCCATAGAGTCTAAGAATACCCGAATCGGAGTTCGGACGAAGGAGTTATGACCTTCCTCGGTTGAATATGACAGGCCAACTGAATCACGAGCTGACCCGAATGTCGACGAGCTCGATCTATCACCTTAGTCAAACATCTTCTATCCTCCTCAGAAATATGAATGTATTCTTGACTCAATGGGCTTTGCATAGAGTCCAAGAACACCCGAATCGGAGTTCAGACGAAGGAGTTATGACCTTCCGAAGTTGGAGGTCATACGCAGTCAAATCCTGAACTGACGAGCTGACCTGACTTGGACGAGCTCGATCTATCACCTTGGTAAAACATCATCTATCCTCCTCAGAATATGAATGTATTCTTGACTCAATGGAATTTCCATAGAGTCCAAGAACACCCGACCGAAAGCCCGGAATGACGGCGGAGTTATGACCTTCCGAAGTTGGAGGTCATACGCAGTCAAATCCTGAACTGACGAGCTGACCTGACCTGGACGAGCTCAATCTATCACCTCGGTCAAACATCTTCTATCCTCCTCAGGCATATGAATGTATTCTTGACTCAATGGGCTTTCCATAGAGTCCAAGAACACCCGAATCGGAGTTCGGACGAAGGAGTTATGACCTTCCGGTTGAGGTCATAATGCAGTCAAATCCTTGAACCGACAGAGCTGACCTGACCTGGACGAGCCTCGATCTACTAATTCCTGGTCAATCATCTTCTATCCTCCTCAGAAGAGTGAATCGTGTATTATTAATCTGAATCGGGCTTTCCTTATTAGAGTCCAAGAACACCTAATCCCGAGTCTCGCATTGCAGAAGCCATGACCTTCCGGCTGGAGGTCATACGTTATCGGGGTCCTGAACTGACGAGCTGACCTGACCTGGACGAGCTTGATCTATCACCTTGATAAAACATCATCTATCCTCATCAGGAATATGAAACTTCGGCTCTTGACTACTGATTTATTAGAGTCCAAGAACACCTGAATCGGAGTTCGACGAAGGAGTTACGACCTCTCCGTTGGAGGCCATAATGCAGTCAAATCCTGAACCGACGAGCTGACCTGACCTGGAAGAGCTCGATCTATCACCTCGGTCAAACATCTTCTATCCTCCTCAGGAATATGAATGTATTCTTGACTCAATGGGCTTTCCAAAGAGTCCAAGAACACCTGAATCGGAGTTCAGACGAAGGAGTTATGACCTTCCAAAGTTGGAGGTCATACGCAGTCAAATCCTGAACTGACGAGCTGACCTGACCTGGACGAGCTCGATCTATCACCTTGGTAAAACATCATCTATCCTTATCATGAATATGAATATATTCTTGACTCAATGGGCTTTCCATAGAGTCTAAGAATACCCGAATCGGAGTTCAAACGAAGGAGATACGACCTTCCGGTTGAGAAATATGCGTAGTCAACTCGCATGAGTTGATTCGAATCGATTTAGCCGAGTTTAAGGACGAAATGAGTTTCACAGGATGAGCCGAGTTCAGACAAGCCGAAGCCTACAGATTCCAGCTCGCTGACTCTACAGGATGAGGCCCGCTGACCTCGCCGCATGAGGTCCGCCGACCTCTCGTTGACGACTCCTGCGGCCACCTCTCACCCATTTGACTGCTCTCGTGAGTAAAAGACCATAACTTGGTCTACAGGAGTCCGAATTGAGAAATTCAAAAGCCTAACATCAAGTTCATTGATGTGGCTACAATTTACTAGAAGGACTTACTGCCAAATTCCCTTTATTTATTACTCAAAAACCCATTCTAATGTCCGGCTAGTTGACCCGAATTGGCAGAACTGACCCGACCAGATCTAGCTGGGCTGACCTCAGTACAAGGACCATAACTTGGTCTATAGAGGTCCGAATTGAGAAATTAAAAAGCCTAACATCAATTTAATTGATGTGGCTACAACTTACCAGAAGGACTCACTATCAGATTCTCTTTATTTCTTACCCAAAAATCAGTTCTAAGGTCTGGCTAATGCACACTATCACAATGTGGCAGCTTAGGGTAGAACATGACCAAAGTAGGGGAAGACCTACCTCTTGAGTTTTGTTTAAACTCCCTTATCTGGGTTTCTCTACTTGGGTACTTCTTGTCACGAGGAAGGATTTTTCCCTCTTGCTTCGCCTGGGACCTACGGTCCGATCGTTGGGAAATCTAGAGAGAAGGTAGAGCCTCTCTCTCTAACTCTAAAATATCTTCTCTTTTCTCTATTTTCCTTTTCTTATGGATCACCTTTAATCGTATTTTAAAAAGGAGGAAACTTCCTCCCATTTTCCTACATGCCACATGTCCTTTCCTTGATTTTTTTTCTTTATTTCTTTTTGAATTTAGGTCCCTCTATTTCTCTATTATTCTTCATTTAAGTCTCATATTATTTTCCCTTTGCTCATTTATTTCTCCTAATTTCACTTAGACATCTAACTTATTTGCAATCAATCTCAGGTCCCCATTTTGGCTACCCCATCTTTTCTCTTTTCACTATTATTTCTGATTCAATAATCATTTAATCAATATTCACCTAACAATTCCTTAAAATACTCAGTTGGTTCAATTATTCTAATATATAATAAATTTTATTATACTCTATGGTATTGGCTACATTATTCAATTCGATTTTTAATATTAGATTGTTTGACATTGTGAATTCACAGCTTATACTATTCCGTGATGCAAAAGTGGATTGATCGCGCATAGCGTCAAGATAAAAATGGTTCTCAAAGAGTGTTAAATTTATTATAAGTAAATTTTTATAACTATTTTATTATTATATATTGAATATAAGTAATTTTTATTGGTAAATAGAATGATGGTTTTTGTATGGAAATCACGCTCCAACATTAAGGACTTTGGCCTTAAAGGTTCTTTCGCAAATCACATCATCTTCAGCTTGTGAAAGAAATTGGAGCACATTTGCTCTAATTTATATCAAATAAAGAAATCGGCTTACTTATCCTAGGCTCCAACAATTGGTTTTTTGTTATTACAACATGAAACTAAAGATCTGTGATAATGAGGCCGAGACGCATAAAGTTGTCAGTACACTTTTCGATTTACTTGAAATTTCCGCCGAGTTTGGTGAGGAAGACGAATCAACTATTTCAATGGGTTAGACCTTCCATTTAGACGTATGAAGATGGGAAACTCCGATCCACGAATTGGGTCGCATGTCTGGTAGCCGGTGTCGATGTTGAGCGGGTTTTATCCGAAGAAGTTCCCAGTGACGCTTCTTTAGTCATACATGAGGGACCCATTTCCAAACCCACGGTTACTCGTAATTCATCTTTTGATTCAAGTGTTGAACATAGTAGTAGACCAAGTTTTGTTGGTACTTCTACTACAGGATATGATGGTTCAAGAGGAGAGGGGACTAATGATGTTAGAGATACTGGAAATGATGGGCAAGATACGCAGATCCAATAACAAAGTCAATATCCATCAGAGCCCATTCACTCGGGTAAGATGATTTCACACATGCTACACAAGATGAAGCACTACTTGCCCAGGAGAGCCGGGCAAGTATTGGAGCCATCGGGAAGCCATATAGGAGGAAGACAACGAAGGATGACACCATACACGAGGATTCGCTGTCACTTAATTTTGAGTCAATGAGTATTGGAACTCAATTCAGCGATTCATCAAATGAGGGCAACATATTTCCTCCTTATACAATGAGTTATGGTCAGCCTTCTTCACATCCTTTAGGTTCTATTGGTGAAGAATATGGAATGATTAACTATCCTCATGATCCACATATGCCATTCCAAATTCCATATCAAATGCAAGAAGGATTCAACGAGCATGTGGGTGAACCCGAATTTCTATCCACTAGAGAGGTTGTGGGTAGGAGTTAACAGATTTATGCATGACATGTTCAAGTTACACCAATATTATTGCAACACCATGCCTTGGTATTAATACTGCCTCTATCAAGATGAATCCCTTCACAACAATGTAATGGAGCCACACTGGGCCTTCATTTTGGTTTTAAATGACTATCAGGGGATGTAATTTCTCGATAAATTATAATGAATATCATCTTCAACAAGTGTATATTTGCTTATTTATGCATTTTTATAATTCAACAAAGTATTTCTATGAATTTCAAAGTATTTTTGTCAATTTTTTCCATTATCGATATTTTGCCAAAATATCCACCGATATTTTCTCTCGAGAGCCTGATATTTCAGAAAATCCAAGTACCGATATATCCGTAATTAGCGATATTTTGTTCCTTGGTTACGACTACCACCGTCATTACCACCATGTAAACCAACATTGAGATCATTTTGTTCCTTGCATCAAAATTATTGGTTCATCTAGAATCTCAACTTCAATCACTGCCTATCGTTTTTTTTTTTTTTTTTGATAAATTGTCAAGCCCATTGTCATGAATTGGGAAAAGGATTTTAATTTTTTCTCTCGATGTTGAACAACTTAAAGATATTTCGTAAATTTACAAGGGTAAAGGCTTGTCTCAGCCCTAAGCTTACTGATGCTAATGGTGATTTGGGTTTCTTTTAGAACTGACCACTATTAGAGTCATCAGATTAAATCATGTTTGTCAGTATGTTGTAAATCTAGAATCTTAGGTATTCTAGGAATTTTTTAATTATCAAATGTATAGGTCTTGAGTCAATCATTTTTGCTATTAACCTGGATGTTACGTTATTCTTTAAAGTTTTTAGCACTTTTGATTATGTGTTTCTATCAATACTACTAACCTGAATCAATGAATTTATTATTTTTTTTTTTATAAAAAAAAAACATGCTAGTCAGTAAGGAAGACTATCATATACCATGACTCTCACAAAGGTTGCTTTCTTCTTCTTCTTCTTATTTGCTTGATAAGTAGGAAAAATGTAAATATTTAAAAGGAAAAGGCAAGTACTCCTAAGTATACAGGAAGTAAACATCACATGCTCGTTCTAAGAGCTGAGCCTATTTATGTCTAGTAATTAAAAAATAAAATAATGATTGAATCTTTACCTTCCTAGGATACAACAAGGGACTTTTCTGCACAAAACATCTATAAAAGAACAAATGTTTGCTCATTCTATTTATTTTTTGTCTTCCAATTTAAACTTCAAAAATATATGAATTCTTCTATGAATCTACCTAGTTTTTTATGTCTAGTAATTTAAAAATAAAATAAAGATTGCATCTTTAGCATCCTTGGAAAACACAATAGACCTTTCCACATGAAACATCTAAAAAAGCAAAAATTCATTCTGTTTTGTTTGTGTGCCTTTTAATTGAAACATTTAAAATATATGAAATAATTTATGTATCTACATTGTTTTTATGTTTAGTTATTGAAAAATATGAGAAAGTTTGAATCTTTGGCATCCTTGGATACAGCAAGGGACCCTTTCGCTTGAACATCTAAATAGGAGCAAGTGTTCGCTTATTCTGTCTATTTTGTGTGTCTTTGAGTTTAAACTTCCAAAACATATGAATTCTATTTGAAACATAAACCAACAACACCTTTGAGTCGAGCGGATGGCTCAAACTGAAGCCTTCCTTGCTTAGAATACCGCCATTCTTGCTCAAGTCCAACAACGCCTAGGCTTGCCACCTATCCCTCTCACTCCAGCAGCAACAACCACAAGATCACAAGCTCCACCACCTATAGCTCCAGTAGTCATTCTCCACAGCCAGCCGCAACGTATTTAGTCTGGCCCCACCAAAGAGCCTTCACCGCTTCTACCAATTGCTCATCCTTCCGCTCCTGCTCAGTCATAGGATGAGGATGAGGTTCCACCCCCCACGACTATTTGAGGAGGTACCACTTCCTTCATTAAGTTTCATCTGCACTCTACTGAGGACAATGACAACGAATTTGTGGTGAGAGTTAATGAAGGAAGTGTCGTTTATGTTTTTTTATTTATTATTATTATTATTATTTTTAATATAGCACTTGTTCAAAATAGTTAATGCTTTCATTTATTTGAAAATTTTGTAATTCTCAACTTACAATGAGAGAAATTCGAAGCCTTGTCTCAATGCTTTATGTTAGAATGGTGTTATGTTTTTTTTTTTCGAGTCGATGAACCTGAAACTCTTCTGTCTTCAACCTTATCGTTTCCACTTTGAACTAACCACACTGCGGTTCATTAGGTTTCAATTATAAGCTAAAACCTGTCTGCTTCAAGCCTTGCAAAAAGTCCATTTAGTAACTTTGACCACCTTTAATGTGCTCAGACCTCGAATAAAGACTAACGAAGTCTTTCAAAAAAGAAAAATTTTTCGTGACACTCGCTTTAAACCCGAGCACTATCCGAGGGTATATATAAAAGTCTTTAAAGCCCTGTGTCTCTAAACCAATCGTTGGGAGTCACCTAATTTTGCTGCTCATGGGTGGATAGGTGAGCTTATAAATCAGAGGTAGCCGGAGTTTCGAGCTATTAAAAGTCCTGTAGAAACCCGAAGAGTTAGTGGTCAGAAATCCTTATGACTTAATACCCTAAACCTAATTGGTTAGGAGTCATTGGTGACCCTATTACATGGACAATTGTGAATTTATCTCTTAACATTGCACCCCCTACAACACAAAAAGAGCTGTGGAAATAAAAGCGGGTCCTCGATCACGAGGTTAGTTAGTTCGCTAGGTATAGAAAAGAGCTAGGTTGGGAGTACAATGGCGACTATTTTTGAAAACTAATCAAGTTTAACACTTAGGTTTTTGTGGAAGGTTTCAGGTTCGTTCTCTAGAAGTTAACATTGTTTTGATACTTGACTTTGGATAGCACACACTCTTTCCTAAGATAGTCTTTGGGTAGGATTTTGGTGACTCTTGTTGAAAGTTGGGTATTATCCCCTCATTTTTTAAAAACCTTTTTTTTTTTTTGCGGATATGTGACGCCTCAAATCCGATGGTCCCGTTGACAACCCATCAACCCGCGGTGTAAGACCCGAGAAAATTCCAATTTTTTGAAAAATGGCAAAATCGTCATTTTGGTCAAAATCCGAAATTTTTCTAGATCTCGGATGACAAAACGGACTTCACCGTGAAATCGTCTCGTGAAATCTAGCTACCACGTCGAATTTTGTCGAATTCCGAGACAGCCGGAATTTGTACGTTTTTCGAGGCACCAAGTATCGGGTGCCGTAAAACAACATATGATGTGACAAAAGTCACCTACTGCATGTACTCATGTGACACATGTTGCAATATTAGAAAGATGATGGAAATAGATGAGATTGTGCTAAGTGTCAAAAATCTAGAAGAAGGGACACATTGGGAATTTATAAAATTGTTAATGAGGAAAAGACAAAAGATGAACAGTGTTCATCTTCTTCAAAAGAGACCAAAAAACGTGTGGGAGAGGACTGTTCATGCAGTGGCTGGATTTTCTGGTTTTTAGAGAGAGAAGGTGTGCCTTCTCTCTAGGTTTCCGGCCGATCGGACCGTCGATTTTCGACGGAGCAAGAAGAAAAGTCGCTCTACACGGCGAGGACTACGCGTGGGTACCAATTTGGTGGAGTTCTGACAACTCCAAGAGGTAGCGATCTTTTCCTATTTGTGTTAATTCGCTGGGTTGTTCATGTAAATTTACAGGAACGCTCTAAGGCTTGTTTTAGCCGTGAACTCGGTCTCAAAAGCTTTGAACCAAGTGGAGAAAATTCTACTTGTATTGCCGTGAATCGTAACCTTGAGTTTCACTGCTTCACTAATAAGGACATGAATATTGCGTGAATTTTATGTGTCGAGTGATTCAAAATGAATTGTTTCAGGTTTATTAATTAGCCCATGAGCTTAATTCTTGTGTAATTGGTTGAGAATTTACATAACATGCTTTATGTGATTGGAATTATGTTAATATATACGCAGCGAATATATTGAAGGAATGTGTTAATTGCATGACCTATACGTGACTACAAGGTACCTCAGAATATTAGGTGTGAGTGCATGACATGAAATGAAACAAAATGAAAATGTTTGTAAAAGAATTTCACGGAAGATTTTCCTAGAGAATCGTGACAGACTGATCCGATACCTTCCAGTGGTCCTCTGTGAAACTCGCTTGAGGTTCCATTATACAATCCTTAGGTAACGCACAAAGTAATCCCACCTAAACGTAAGTAAAACACATGCGCATCACAATACTCAATTATATATAAAAGTTCCACCACATATATAGATATGAATCTATAAACGCTTCAATACGACATCGTGAGTATTCTGAAGAGTATTTACAATTTAGGTTACAAGATAAAAATAAATAGGTCAAACAATCCAAGATAGATGGATGGGGTAGAGTACTACAACCGTCGCAGAACGAGCGGTGTTGAATCTGGTGCGAGCTAGGCTCTACGAAATGCCCGGACCTAGGGAACAGATTTAAAATAATAAAACGTGAGAAATAAATCTCAATGAGTAGCATAATTTATAACAAAATAATGTTTTAAATTTTTAAACATCTCGTCTCTTAAGACCTCACGTCCTCTCCTTTGTAAGGTTCCCCGTTTAACAAATATTTCACAAAACCCAACTTTACCAAAACCCAACAATAAGAAAGTCATGCTCACGACTTATCCGACTTCATTATCAAGAACCCATAATCAATTCATTCACATTACAAGAGTTTGATGCATAAAAACATATAAACGCCATGTTGTACAATTAATCATGGAAAATACAATACACAATCATTGAAAAGGGTATGTCTTACTCGTAAACCAACAATGCAATCGTAATTCATAAAAATCAACTATGTACCATACCATATACACCCACGATATACCATGCCATATACACCAACGATGTACCATGCCATATACACCAACTATGTACTATACCCTAAACATCAACAATGTACCATACCCTAAACACCAACGACAAAATTATACCATAAACCAACGATGTACCGTGCACTCATGTATGATGATCCAAACCGTCGTAAACCGACCACGCCATCGTGGCAAACCCGCACACAAACCGCCGGGTCAAACCACCTCACGACACCGTGGCAATCGCACACTGGAACCGTCGTGGGTCAAACCGACCTTACGCCACCGTGGCAACCTGTGACACTAAACCGTTTGCGTCAAACCGAATTTCTACCAAGACCGCGTGGCACCTAATAAACCATCGGGTCACCGACCTCACGGCACCGTGGCAATCTCAATATACCAAACCGTCTGGTAAACCCGACCTCACGGTCGTGGAAATAATATATCACCGTTGGATGAAACCAACCTCACGCGTGGCAAACTCAAAATACCAAACCGGCCTGGGTCAAAACCGGACCACTAGCATCGCGGGCAACTAATAAACCGTCGGCCAAACCGGCCTCACGCACCGCGCAGCAATCTCAATATACTAAACCGCCGGGTAAACCTCGACCTCACCCGGGCCGGAAATAATATATCACCGTTTGATGAAACCAACCTCACGACACCGTGGCAATCTCAGAATACCAAACTCGGTAACCTGACTTACCTGTCAGGAAATAATATACACGCTGGATGGAACCAACCACTACAATCGCGTGGCAATCTCAAGCACTACAATATAATGATCACTCAATCTCGTACACAGGTACATCACCTTATAACCTCCAACTCAATGTCCTTACTCACGCGCATTTTCCAACGTCATCGTATCTTAGGTTAAATTCTCTAACTTACTTTCCACAACCCAACCAACTACATATTGAAGATCTTTAGTTTTCAATTCATAATGAAATTTGAAAATAATTTCAATGACCATATTCCTAACCATTTATTAAACACATATAGTTTCAAAATCCATTTCATAAACAATAATTTCTCATGGAGTATTTAAACCACCTACTCGCCCCAAAATGTCTAAATACCACAAAATCATCCACGAAACCAAGATAACTTCCAAATGCTGAAAATGTCAGATAAAACTACATATGAAATGATAACTTGTTTTATATAAGACTGATAACCACATTTATATGCAACCAACCATTTGATCAAAACAGTATATATATGAAATAACTAACCATAAATATATATCATAATAATACCCCAAAGCATTTTAAAAACATAAAAACCACTCACAGACTATAGACGCCACCTTGCTCCGTTAGTATCGCCTCCCTACCGCTGGAGTGCCTGCGAATATAAATAAAACGCCACTTAGGTTCAATAATCAGAACTAACAACATTGGAATGCGCTCAAGGCCTTAGAATAATTTTGAACTATGAAACCATCCAAATCGACTCCGACAGTCCACCACACGCTGTGTCCTATAGGCCCGATATCACCTAAAATTGGGGCTTTTCACCCGAAGCACTTTCAAATTGAACCACTCAATAATTCCTAAAACATCCAATTTCACTATCACAACTTCAATTTTTTCCAAATTTGACCAATCAATTCTATTCAAATTCCGATATCCCCAGAATTACCCGAAAAACAACCTAAAAATGGAAAACTAACCAAACGACGTCCAAAATTTGCAAACCACATACATCAATGGAAAGCCCAAGAGACTAGAAACTCATTGGTATTCATTACTCGTCCAACAACACAGCAGGGCTTAAAACTCGATCTAACCTTCGGCAGATTTTGTTTTCGTTGTAACTTCCAAACGGTGAGGAATCTGCAAAAAGGGACCACAGAAATGAGTTCAGGGGGTCCAAAAATGGTGGAAAGTAGCTATGGGGTGGCCGGAAATGGCCTGAAATGGCCGAAAAATCAAGAAAAATAATCGGTGACTCCATTTGCGTCAGCCACTGCCGCTTCGCGCCCGATCCCGGCTGGGCCCAAAGGGCGGTTGGCCGGAATTTCACGGCGACGGTCGTATGGTGGTGGTGCTCCTCTCGTCCTAAGGTGTGTACAGTAGTGTGGTGGCCGAATCTACTTCCCACTGAACCCGATCGCTCCAAAACGGTCAAAACGACCTACCGGTTTTGCTTTTTGGAATTTTCTCTCGTGTTTGGGGTTGATCTCACTTGGCATCCAAAACCAGACTCTATATAGAGCCAGGTTGTTTTCGGGTAAAATTCCTTACGACTTGAAAATTCGATAAAATACCGCTTTTGAACTTACTGCGCCATAACTTCATCCGTAAGTCGATTTAACGCTCCACCCGGCTCGCGAACTCGACGACGGTGCCTACGAAACTGCCTTAGTCAACCCAAAATTATTCATCCTTGAAAAAGTCAACTTGGCCCCACCTACTATTGGTTGGTCAAACTTGGTCAAACTTGGTCAAACTTGTTAAAAACTTGTATTATTTGGTACTGGTCGTTACAATCGTGTTGGGAGATTGTCCAACAATTCATGTCGGAGGGGCCCATGAATTGTTTTGGAAGGTTATCCAATAGATTCGCCTCAGAGGGTTGTCCAATATCTTACCGAAACTCGGTAGTGTGTTTTCAAGAACAAATAGCTTTTGTTTTGAAAACTGTAATTTTACTCGCATTTGGCTTAGGCATACGTGAGGGAGTCGGTGAGGACTTGAGACATGGGTTACTGTAGACACTTCCGAGTAGGTTCATGAAATTGCTTGAATGTGGTTGTTTTGTCATGCATGTGCACTTAGGGGAGTAACCCATGTGGTGAAATTGACTGATTGGCTTTGCTCACCCTGTCGAGGGATCACTATTTCAGGTACAGGGAGCAATCAAGAAAGCGGTACTCATTAAAGGTCGCTTTCAGAAGAGTGTCACTTGTATTTTGATTTTGTATAACATGTATTAGAATTGTAAATTTTAAGGTGTATTAATTAAGAGTAGTGTAAAAACTTCAACCATGTATGATTTGGTTAGACATATTTTGTGAGTATTGATGCAGGGCCCAAGTGGCCATTATTTTACTCGCATAGACTCAAGGTGGTCATTGCTGGATTAGACGTTGTACTGCAGAGCCTCCGTACAAAGGAGACTCTGCCCGATTTTTGTGAGTAGTGTCAGGTTACCCGACATTCAAAAGTATTCCGCAGGTTGACAGGTTGTCAACGGACACCTCGGGAATGGGGCGTCACACGCGGAATTCCTGAAAATTTCTAATTTTCCCGGGTTTTACATTCTCCCTCCCTTAAAAGAATTTCGTCCTGAAATTCCCAGGGTAATCATATACCAATTTTGTCCTGTGTGTTAGTAATAACTCTCTTTCAATCACCATTTATGACGACCTAGTGTGTCATCAATCAGTCCATCCCGAGGATGAAATAAACCTCGGATCTATTCATGATTCTCTAGTCCACTGTGAGTAGAGGCCTAAAGATCTCTCACTCACAATCCCGACGTGTACAGTCAACCCTCACCTTAGTTCCTAGGAGAGAATTTTCCAAACAACTACTTTTCTCGGGGTCTCAACCTCCAAACTCAAATCTATCACACAAGATGCAATAGTAATTAATATGATGCATCCCTATTTTAAACACTATTCTAGTCAACAAGTGCAAGAGTAGAAACGCACCGTGACATTTATCGACCGCACGTCACCCTAGAGTAGATCCACACAACAATGCATGATCTAGACTCCATGTCCATTAGCCCCTGTGACTGTGTTTTTGCACTCTCACACGTGAATGGTAAGAGCGCATCAAGACCATACTTGAGGATACCACATTCAAGCTCCCTAGGTAATCGCTTACTCCAAGCTCGATACCAAGCCGTGACACTCAAATCGGGTCCCCGTTTGACAACCCACACCTCCAAAATTCCCCGAAAATTTCTAATTTTCCTTGCTTCATAAAGATATATATAGTTCATCTGGCTTTTGATTGCTTTCTTCTTCTTTCATTGCTAAGGGACTAGCAATGTGTCGGTTAGGGAGAGTGATTACTACACAAATAGTGTTGTTTCATACTCTTAACACTCCGGGTTTTGAGCACTTTTTGCATAGTAATAAGCGAAATTGATCCAGATGGCACGTTAAAAACCTAGCAATGCTTATGATAAAATTTTATGGCAATTTTTGTAGTTTTCACGGGCTATATATATTGAAGATAGGGATCCAACTCAAGCATGAAGAATCAATTGGAACTCAGAGCTTTAACCGGGAAGGCAACTAAAAGAGCGTAAAAATGTAGAATTGCATAAAGCCTTGCCACTTCAGCCGTAACCCTATGAAATTTCAAGGTCAGCAGACTTCGTTGTGGTCGCGACTCTTGCACTATGAAATTGCCTGTGAATTTACCTGCCATTCTTTTTTACTTTTTTGTCTTTCTTTTTTATTTCTTCCCAAATTCTCCCCATGTAATAGTGTTTAGTTTATAAAATTTTGTAATTTGTATTGTTTTGGTGGTATATAATACACATAGAACACTTTGTAAGTAAAAGTTTTGGATTATTGAAATATTCGAGGCTCACAACAAGCTCCCCGCTTTCTCTCATTTTCCTCATTTTCTTTCTTTCACCGGCAAACACCCTCTGAGAATGATTTCTCAAAGGATGAGTGGCTAAACCTCTTCCCTTGGAAGTAGAATACTAAGTGAAGGATCCTAAGGCAAACTAAGGGTTTCCATGTTTTTCACGCAGATATCCACTGTCATTACTATTCTTCCCTTCAACTTTAGGTTTTGATCCCTTCGAATCACCTTGAATGGTTAATATTTGGTAAGCTTTTAAGGCTCATTGGATGCTTAATGCTAGATCTAGTGATATTCGTTAGTTATCATTTATGAGCCATTGGAAGGTGAGTCAAGGAGACGTTTGTTTTCATTGGAAGGTGAGTTAAGGAGACGTTTGTTTTCACTAACTGAGAGTATTAATGGGCAGTGAATGCCATTTTCAAAAATATGTAATGAGGGTTAGTTTTAGCTAAATGAAGATCCTGGGCTTGGGGAGATAACTATATGTTATCCTCCCCACGAGGTAAATACGCTTGAGAATCCTCATTTGCCTAAAGAACCTAAGCCTAGTGTCCTAATACTTCAAGGGATCTCTTTCCACATTCTAATCTGTTTTATTTTCAGTGATAACCACTAAAACCAACCCCTTTTTATCACAACCCCAATATCCAAACTACAATCACCAGTGTAAACCTCAGTAATAGTCATTTCTATGAAGAAAACCCATCCATGTGGATGATTCGAGAGCCGCTATACTATAGTAGCAATACTACAGTAGTATGAGATATTAGGTTATAAATTTTGTTGATTTAGAATACCCTACAGGCTGCGAATCATAGTTTAAAATAGGCTTCTAGGAAGTGGTATCTCAAGTTTGATGAAGTTATAATTGCCAATGGTTTTAAGGAGAACATCGTCGATCAATGCATATATATGAAGGTCAGTGGAAGAAAATACACCTTCTTGGTTTTATATGTTGATGATATTTTACTTGCAACCAATGATATTGGCCTATTGGCTGGGACAATGTAGTTATTGTTTGCTTCATTTTTCGTGCATAATAAAAATAATAATAATAAGATAATAAATAATAATAATAAAACAAGAGGAACATCACGACACCCATTGGCCATTCTATCCAATACACCACCCATTTCAAGAAAAAAAAATCGAGTAAGTATCAAATGACTTCCACCAACATAAAAATAAAAATAAAAAAACCATAAAAAAACATGATCTATCTTAACTACTCAAACCAACCTATCGACCTAGATTTCTAAACCAAAAGAAACCTACGGCTGAAACTAAAAATCCAATGCAAGAAATCAGAATCGATTGATGTGAATAAACACGTTCTTTAAATAAAATTCGATTATCAACAAATCTATTAAATAAATAAACACATCCTTCAAATATAAGTAAATAGGCGGAATGAGCAATGGTATGAGCAGAAAATCCAGCATAAAGATCACTCATCGGTCTAGAAAATACAAAGTAGATTGCTAAATAAATATTCAAATCAAGAAAGAAAATAATGCACCTTTGAAGAAACGACCCTTCAACCTTTCTCTGTCTTTTTTTCTTAGAATTCCCCAGTCTTCCCTCTAAAAAAATGTCCTCCGACTCTCTGATGATCATCTTCCCCCCCCCCCAAAAAAAAAAACCCCTCCTCCAGTCCTTCATATCTCCCTAGAAAATTAACCCTAAAACCCTAAAAAACTAACTCTAAAACCCCAAAAGGAAAGGATGACTCACCTTCCCAAAAGAAAAAGAATAAAAAAAAATTTAATAAATTAAAATCAAATCAAATAAATAACAAAGACTAAAACCCATGTTTGATAAACTATTGAAAATGTTCAAACCATTGAAAATGAAAATTTTCAATGGTTTTAATTTTTCAATATGTTTGATAACAAAATTTTGCAAGCTCTAATCAAAATTTTAAATGAAAATCGTTGGTAATTATAAGTGTGAAAGACCTACTTAATGCGGAATGTAAAATACGGTCAACAAAAATTTTTTTAAATGAAAATAAATTGGACTAAAAAACCCTTATAAATAATAGACATTTCGCAAATATCTCTTTCATCAGTTCCTCTACCCTACATTTGAACTAGCCCAATCCGACCCTACTAAAATATCTTGATTCAACTAGGAAATAGAAGTTATCTATACCCATGAATCATAGACTGCATATGAAACCTATTCAGAATAAAATCCCAATAAAAAATAATGTCTAGAGGAAGAGTTCCATTGAAGAAAAACAAAATCAATCAACACCCACGAAACTATTGCTTGCATAGCTATACATAACTATATTCGAAAATTATCTATTATGGATACTTTCTTGGAGCAGGGTGAAAATGAGTATGGTGATAATTCGGGGATGCCTCAAAATAATCATGAAGGTCTACTACAAGTAGGAGGAAGAGTCGCATGTTGATAAGATTTTCAAGGATTAATTTAAGAGAGGAAATAGCAAATCAACTAGTTGCTCATTAATTTTGTTTTTATATTAAAGTTTGGATAGTTTTAAAAAGTTTAGATTCTATTATTATTTTTTAAACATATTTATGCCTTTTTCGATATTATGATTTATTTATGGATATGTTTGTAGTGATATTATTTACAATAATTAATAATTGTAGGAAAATAAAATATTATTAGAAACTCTATTTATTTTGATAATATGTAATTTAATGATAATAAGGGTAAATATGTAAAATATATAATTTTCAAGATTCAAGATTTACAATATCAAACAATATATTTATCTTCAAAGATTCAATTGTCGCAAGAATTTATCAAATACTTTTACAAGATTGCATTCAATACTTATGAAATCATACTCAATTTTTTTCTATTTTATTAAACAGTGGCCTAAGAGCCTAAATTTGGGGTCTATAGTTATTTTCTTTCATGATAATTTTTTATTTATGATATTAACCATTTTCATATGGTGATTCTATTTTTTATGTTTTTATAAAGGATATTATCCAAAATAAGTTTTGAAAGTATTTATAAATAAAATAAAAAGTAATATTAAAATATATTAAATGTTATTACAACACTACATCTTATATCTTTTATTTTTATTTTTTCCCAGTAATAGACTATTCTAGAATATGTTAGTTAGAATATTTTGATAGAGGTGTATATCTTTTCAGTTTCAATGAGCGTGAGAGGGGCAGAGCACCAAAAATGGCTCTGCCACATATCTTCTTGTACTTCTTCCTTCTCAATGAATGAATGAGAATAATATTTTCTCTTCTTCCGGTTTAGTGTAAAATGGTACCAGAGCTTTGTTTTCTTACTCTTTCCTCTTCCCTTTTCTGACAATGGATCGTGGAGGCCATCAACTAAGAAATAACCGATTCCAGCCATTGACTCAGTCTCCAAATCCATCATCTAGCGCCATAGATCAGCTAGAATCTCTCTCCATGGAGAATAATGTTAGTCGCTATTTCCTTCACGTTATGAAAAGCCTAAAGCTCCAATTACTAAGGCCTCTTAAGCTCAGGAGTATGTTATAAGAGATTAGGTTTCTTCATTCTCTTGAGAATTTTTTTGCAAATTAATTATCAAAGTAGCTTTCTCTCTTCGATCTTTGTTGTCTCCATAAAGAAAAGGAAGAGAGAAAGAGAGAGATCCATTTTTGGAAGTGTAGGTTAAAAATTACGCTTTTTTTTTATCTTCACTGCCCAGATTTGATCAAACGGCCTATACTCGGTTCATCTGTGGTTCGATCTGGCAATTTGAAATTTGGAGGAGAGGTTGGTGACTTGTTGATCTTCATTCTGAACGGTGGAGATCTGATTTGGAGTTTCGGAAGGTCATATTTGTAGTCCGAGATCGCTGCCTCCGTGGTCAGTGGGAGTTTTCACCTGACAGCTTTCACCATCAGTCCGATCCCGGTTCATCCGTGGTCTGATCGAGCTGATTTTTGGTGATCACGTTCTTAACTCATTGATCTTCATTTTGAACGGTGCAGATTGGAATTGGAGTTCTGAACAGTGGTGTTTATGTCCGAGAACAGTGACTCTGTTTTGTGAGATTTCTCTATTGTTTTATTCAAGTTGATTTGCATTTGCCAAGATTAAATTTCTTGGAGTATATGATTTATATATGCCTCTAGTTTTATCTGTATATAATTGTGTAACCCATTAATTATATTAGTGGAGGTGTTTAAGTGGCCTAAGGGTCCCGTGGTTTTTACTTCTCACATTTGGGAAGGTTTTCCACGCTAAAATTGTTGGTGTCCATATATTTGTTGCTTTGGGTGAATTGTTATTGCTCTATTAAATTGTTTCCTATTAAGTTCTCACAAGAGGGGATAAAATCTGTTGTGCATTGCTTCGTTTATCCCATCAAAGCCGTATCGTTTCGGCGCTCAAGATAAGTCAGGGCTCTCAGGTAGAACAATGGAAAGCACACAAGTAGAATAATCACTTTGAATGGTTCCAATTATTATGTTTGGAAAGGAAAATGGAAGACTTATCAGATGTGAAGGATTATTATTTGCTCCTTGTTTGCTTCCCGAAAGCCGAAATAAAACCGACAGAAATGGAATCACTCATCGACAGTTTGTGGTTATATCGATGCTGGGTAGATGATAATGTTCTCAAATCATGTTAGTGAAGAGAAACATGCAAGAAGTTTATGGAACAAGCTCAACAATTATATGCCCGGGAAGACTGAAATAATAAATTGTTTATGATTAAGAAGATGATGAGTTTGAAGTATCAAGATGGAACTCCTATGACAGATCACTTGAATACATTCCAAGGTATTATTAATCAATTGGCTGGAATGAACATCAAGTTTGAGGAAGAGGTGCAAGGGTTGTGGATTCTGGTAGATTGCCGGACTCGTGGGAGACGTTTAGAACTTCTTTGCCTAACTCACCCCGTATGGTACGCTATGAATATGGATTCGCTAAGAGTTTGTTCAATGAAGAAATGAGAAGAAAGTCACATGGTTCTTCTTCACAAATGATGTCCTAGCTTATCGAGAAGAGGGAGGGAGTAAGAGTGAGGTCCGAAGCACGTATAAGCAAAAGCAAGAATAATAAGTTTACCAATGCTGAAGTGTCACTACCGCCATTTGAAGGGCATATAAGAAGTATTGTCGCCAATTGAAGAGAGATACATAAAACAAGGGCAAGTGCATGAAAGAAGAATGACAATGGTGGGCAGGAGATGACCGTTGCCACTACCACTTTGCATTTCCTTATTGTTTATGATAGTGATGCTGTTAATTTTGCTTGCCAGAAACCAGCGCTTGGGTGATTGATATGGTGCCTCCATCCATGCTACACTTCTAAGGATTTCTTTACATCCCACACATCCGGTGACTTTGAAGTGTTAGGATGGGTAATGATGGCTCAACAAAGCTACTGTATGGGAGATGCGTTGGAGACTAGTAATGGTAATATGTTGACTTTGAAGAATGTTAAACACATTCCAGAAATTCGCATGAATTTAATCTCCAATGCTTGATGATGAAGGGTCTCGAGAACACCTCCGTGATAGTTTCGTGGAAGCCTACTAGAGGTTCTATGAGATAGCAAATGGAAAGAAGAGTTCTCATTACTGATGTGCAAGGGTAATTGATTCCAGTATCAATACAGTGGATGATGATATACAATGAGCTTTGGCATAATAGGCTCGTCACATGAGTGAGAAGGGCTTGATGATTTTGGCTAAGAAGAATCTTCTTTCTGGTATGAAGAAGGGATCTTTGAAGAAGTGTGCTCATTGCTTAGCAGGAAAGCAGACCAGAGTTGCATTCAAAACACTTCGCCATACAAGGAAGCTAGGTATGCTTGATGAAGTGTATTCCATGTGTGTGGTCCTAGAAAAACAAAAACACTTGGTGGATCTCTATATATTTTGTGACTTTTATAGATGATCATTCAAGAAAGATTTTGGGTTTATACTTTGGAAACAAAAGACCAAGTGTTAGACGTGTTTAAGCAATTTCATGCTCTTGTTGAAAGACACCGTGAAAAGCTGAAATGTATCCTAGACCGATAATGGGGTGAATATTTGGTCCTTTGATGAGTATTGTAGACAACATGGTATTCAACATCAAAAGACACCTCCCAAGACTTCTCAGTTGAATGGGTTGGCTAAGAGAATGAACAAGACACTAGTAGAAAGGGTAAGATGTTTACTAAATACGCCAAGATCTGGGGTGAGGCTTTCACATCACAGACATGTTCTCACTTACACCATGTGTTCCTTTGGAATTTGATGTTCCAGATAGAATTTGGTCAGATAATGAAATCTCTTATGATCACTTGCGTGTCTTTGGATGCAAGGCTTTTGTGCATATTCCCAAAGATGAGAGGTCTAAGCTTGATGCTAAGACAAGACCTTGTGTATTTATTGGCTATGGTCAGGATGAGCTTGGTTACAGGTTTTATGATCCGGTGCAGAAAAAACTTGTAAGAAGCCGAGATGTTGTGTTTATGGAAGATTATACTATACAGGATATTGAGAAGACTGATGCAACAGAGTCTCAACATAGTGATGATTTGATTGACTTGGATCCACCCTTTGACAAATATTCTACACGTGTCAAGATGAAGCACATGACGACCAACATGACACGGTGATGTTGAAACCCCAATAATGTGCCGAGGTGATGATGATGTGTTCATGAGCATCACCAAAGAGAGGCTCCATCGATATTCCACTTAGGAGGTCTACCGTAGATCGACACTTTCTACACGTATTCTCGTTGGATGACTATGTATTACTAACTGAAGGGGGAGAACCTGAAAGTTATGAGGAAGCCATGGAAGATGAAAATAAGATGAAGTGGGTTGATGCTATGCAAGATGAGATGAAGTCATTGCATGAGAACCATTCTTTTGAGCTTGTCAAGTTGCCAAAGGGAAAAAGAGCTTTGAAGAACAGGTGGGTTTACAGAGTGAAGCAAGAAGAACACACTTCACAGCCTCGTTACAAAGCTAGACTGGTTGTCAAAGGAATCAAAAGAAAGGTATTGATTTTGATGAGATCTTTTCTCCTGTTGTTCGCATGTCATCTATTCGTGTAGTTTTGGGCTTAGCAGCTAGTCTTGATTTGGAGATTCAGCAGATGGATGTTAAGACTGCTTTTCTCCATGGTGATTTAGATGCAAATTTAGAGGTGGAACAAATCCGTGAGGGTTTCGCAAAGAAAAGGGAAAGAGGATTATGTGTAAATCAAGAAAAGTCTTTATGGTTTAAGCAGCACCGAGGCAAAGGGGTATAAGAAGTTTGAGTCGGGCCAGGGGGACAAGGCTACCGAAAAACTACTTTTGACCATTGTGTATTTGTGCAGAAATTCTCTGATGATGATTTTGTTATATTAAGTGCTCTATGTTATTGATATCTTTGATCAAGGTAGAAAATGTTTCAAGAATTGATAGCTGAAGAAGCAAGTACAAAATTCTTTCTTATGAAGGATTTAGGGCTAGTAAAGAGAATTCTTGCATGGAATTGAGCTGGATAGAGCATCCAAGAAGCTATATATGTCACAGGAGCAATAGATTGAAAAGGTGCTTGCGAGGTTTAACATGAGCAAAGCTAAAGTGGTCAGTTCTCCTCTAGCTAGTCACTTTAAGCTAAGCAGTAGACATAGCCCTTCAACAAATAAGGAGAAGGAAGACATGAGAAGAGTTCCGTATGCCTCACAGCAGTTTGATGTATGCCATGGTAGGTACTAGGACCGTATATAGCTTATGCAGTTGGTGTTGTTAGCCGTTTTCTATCGAATCCAGGAAGACAACATTGGGAAGTAGTCAAGTGGATTATGAGATATTTGCGAGGCACTTCCAAGTTGAAACTCACTTTTGGAAGTGGAAACCAGTACTTATTGGTTACACTGATTCAGACATGGCAGGGGATGTGGATAATAGAAAGTCTACTTCGTGCCATTTGATGACATTCTAGAGGTGCCGTGTCTCGCAATCAAGACTACAGAATGTGTTGTACTCTACTAACAGAGGCAGACATATTGCAAAGAAAGGTATGCATGTAAGAGTTGTTGTGATGAAGCTGCTTTCATGCAGAGCTCTGTTTAAAACAAAGAGCACTATGTATATATTGTGATAACCAAAGTGCTATTCACCTCAAGAAGAATTATACCTTTCATGCAAGATCAAACACATTGATGTGAGGTATCATTGGATGAGAGATGCTCTCAATGACAACTTGTTTGAAATTGAGAAGATCAATACCGATAACAATGGCTCGGATATGTTGACAAAGACACTACCAAGGGAGAAGCTTGGAGTTTGTGTCACGCCCCCGATCCCAGTCCGACCCGATTGGCGAATCCGAACCGGTTTCGGGGTGCGAAACCATATACTGGGACTCCTTTTTTTTTCTTTTTTTTTTCAGAGCTTAACTTATATCTGTGGTATATAGACAATTTTTTGTAATAACCAACAATCATTTACATTTACAAATGAACTACCACCGGAGTGGTATATATTAAAATTTATACACATATACTAAGTCCCATTCTATACAAATACACATACATATTATTATCTAATACAACATCGTGAGATCATGAATTAGTTGCCGGTGGAGCACTGCCCTCGAGATGGCCCGCATACCGTGTGGAATGTCCTCGGGTCTTCTTATCTCCTCTTTTCAGTACCTACACCTGATTGAACACCCGTGCTAAGCTTTACGCTTAGTGGGAATATATAGACAAGAATTCACCACAACAATATTGCCGCCACTATCTTTTTTACATTCGCTATTACTTATGCATATAACTAAGTCTATTCTATGTGACTTCTAAATCATATCATATTATACATGTAGATTTTATTCTATTCAAATTCCTATCATCTTGTTCATATTACTTCCTGTAATGCCTTTACAAAAGTTGTAACTCATATCTACTACATGTATGTCGATCAAATCATATTCAAGTAACTTATACGAGCAATGGCAATCGTAACGCATCAATATATTAGATTCATACAGTCAAATCAAACTAATACTAATACATGACTCTTATCATTATTCGATCGGCCATTAATCAACTCCCCTTGAAATTACATTTCATGATCCTGATGCCGTTAAATCCTTTTTGTTCGCTTTATAAATTTTCATTTTCAAAAGTGTCGCGACCCAAATCCCTGACTCGACCCAATTGGCGGATCAAAGCCGGAGTCTTTGCCATTTCGACGCTTTCAATCAAAACATTTATTTCTCGTCTTTATTAAATTTTTCTTTCAAAAGGTAGCGACCAACTCGACTCGACTTTGGCCATGGATCCAAGCCGGAGCCCTACTTAATTCGACATTTTCAATTATCTTCCAAACATTTGTTTATGTTATTCTATTTAAGACCTTTTAATTAATCGAAAAGGCACTTTCTTTTTCGGGCAAATCCCATGACTATTTGCAAATTCAAAAGACCTATAACATTCACACTTAATAACATGCATTTACTAAATAATGCCATTTATCCACATAAACTCATGCTACACTTTGCATAAGCCATTTTTTACACATCATTTATAATATCACAACATGATTAATGCAATAATCCAATGCACAATTCAATCTATGAGATTTAAGCATACATAAAAATCCCATTTACACTCGTCATTGTTGGTCATTCTCCACCCTGACCAATCCCATCCACTCCCACCTGATCCTACCAAACCCACTCCTTACATCGGGCCTGCAAAGCCTACACATTTACACTCCGGGTCTCCCATCATGACGTATGCCGTTTTGGCGGCATCCCGACATGTGGTGGCTATTTATCGGTTCTCCCATCATGCCGATGCCGTTTTTGTGCATCCCCGACACGTTTATATCAATTATTCGCCGCCTCCCATCATGCCGATGTCGCTTATGCATCACGACACGTGGTATCAACTATCTTGCCTCCCATCATGCCTGATGTCGCTTTGCATCCCGACACGTGTATCAATTAAATGTCATATCACCATCATGACGATCCAATAAGTGATCTCGCTTGGGACATTTCTTCAATGCCATGACGCTCATCATGATGATGTCGATTATGCATCCCGTCAAGTGACATTGGATACCTCCTCTCAGGCTCTCTCATGACTCGATGCCGCTTGATGCATCCCACAGGCATTCATTCTTCATATCATTCAATTCACATTTACTTACTGATTCCTTAATCAATCCCGTCTCTTGGCTATTATTATTCACGTTCATTCATTCTAATATCACATTTCGATTTCATATTCACTTTCAGATATTATTTCTCTTTTCAAAGCTATACTCACCACATACTTATTCATGTGGATTATTTATATATACTTATTTTGCTGTTTGATTATACTTATTTATATTTTGTTCAAAAGATATTTATTTTATATACTTATTTTATATTTATTTGGAGTATTTATCGAGTAATTTATGATATACTCATTCACGATACTCATTCACACTCATTCACATATTCATTCATGTATACTTCATTCATGTATACTATTCATAAATTCATTTACGTATACTTATTCACGTATACTCATTCACATACACTCTCATTCACATATTCATTCATGTGTATATTCATTCATAAATTCATTTACGTATACTGCTTTCATTTGTTATCATTTTCCCGGTTAAGACGATAATACAATATATCACTTAACCACATTATGTGTTCATGATTTATTTCCTCGCATGTTCACAATCATGTTTCAATTTGTTTTCATTTTCATTTTCCATAATCATTTTCATGTTTCACGAACACATCTTTACATTTTTCATTTTCTACATTTTCCTTGTTTCATGCCTATTACATATGGCACTTCATATTCTTGTGAAGTATGATGTATGTGGAATCACACCTCATTCATATATTCTTAATCCTCTATGTATCTACTTTACTTAGAAGTGGAATCAACTAATCGGATCATCCAAATTCAAAGTTAAGCATTTTCATGCCAAACTAGTCTTCCAAGCAATTCGGATTACACTAGAACAGTTCGTATTACTAATTTTCCGGGATCCTAACTTCATGTTTGACTCTAGGTCATTGTATTCTCTTTAAAGATAAGGTGCAAGGGTTCTATTCCAACTGAATCACCCAATTCGAGCACCGAAACTGCCACGTCCGAAACAACCCGGACTACTCTATGTTCAAAGCTGGAACCAGAATTTGGCTTGCACATAGCCCCACTTTGAGTGAATTTTTAGGCCACGTAGGATCCGAATTTGGCGATACCTATTGTTTAAGTTTTGTTCTCCTTGAAGTCTATTTTACGTAGCCACTTGAATCACTCAAATCGGATAAGAAACGAGGAAGCAGGACAAAATACTCTTAAAACTGGTCGAAATCGGGAAGGTAACGTGTTGTACTGTACATGTCTAACTTCAGACCGCAATAAGTCACAAAACGACCAGAACACAGCTGTACCGCACAAGTTCAAATTGTACTGGTATTAGTCTCCGAAAGTGCCTGTAATGTGTATTTTCTCCCATTTTTCATGCACTTTTCCATCCCATACCAAATCTATACTTCATATACACTTCAAAATTATTTCAAATTCATCTTTTAACCTCAATTATCCTCAAATCATCTTTCAACGGATATTTACTTTTTATGGACTACTTTTTTAAACCCACTCCAATATGGTGGTTTATGACTCCATACACAACCAAATCATAAAGGCTAGGGCTTTGTCTCTAACCCTAACCATTTTACTTACACTTAAATCCATGAATCCCTTCTCAAAGGAAGGATTCCCTATTTTCTTGCCATTTAGAGTTTTGCTAACCCTAATTTCAATACATCTTCGTTAGGATGAAATCCTAACAAACCTTAGGTTTGGGTACAACAACAACCATTAACCAACAAAACCAAGGATCCATACCAAAATCCAAGTTCCATACTCAAGGTTAGTAGTTCCATACCTTTTGCTTGAGCTCCTTCTTCTTCCTCTCTTCCTCTTTCCTCTCTTTCTCCTTTCCCCCTTCTCCTCTCTCTTCATTCCCTGCTTGGTTTCTCCAAAATGAGACCAAATTGGTCTTAAATCCCTTGGGTTAAGGCCATGTTTGGCCAAGTCAAACTCATTTTTTGCTTAAGTTTAATTGCATCTGTCCCAATTCTTATTTCTATTCCATCTTTTCTAATCGCCTTAAATCCCATAACTTCTTCTATTTACATTTCATTTTTCTCAAATTCCATATTGGCATATAAATTTATGGTTTTATGCCTTTCATATCCTCAAGTGGTAAATGACTAATTTACCCTTGGCTTTATGATTAATTTCCGGTCTATCGTTTTATTTCCCGAAAATTCCTATTTAGCTTTTAATATACCCTAAACAAGTCCGAAAACTGCTAGGGTATATTTCGTGGTGTTACAGTTTGTTGTTCCATTGCTGGGATGGTGAGTCCCTCCACATAGTCGGAAAGGGGGAGATTTGTTGGGTCAAGTATTTCATGTGAGGAAAGCCTAAAGCTCCAATTACTAAGGCCTCTTTAAGCCTTAGAGTATAAAAGAGAAGAGGATTAGGTCATCTTCATTCTCTTGAGAATTTTTTGCACCCACTATCAAAGTAGTCTTCCTTCTTCTGATCTTTATTTTCCATAAGAGAAAAGGAAGAGAGAAAGAGAGAGATCCATTTTTTGAAGTTAGAGAAGAAAAACACGCTTTTTTTTTCTTTATCTTCACTGCCCGTATTTGATCAAACGGCTCATACCGGTTCATCTGTAACTGGATCGACCTGAAATTTTGAGGAGAGGTTGATGACTTGTTGATCTTCATTCTGAACGGTGAAGACCTGATTTGGAGTTTCGGAAGGTCATATCTGGCAAATCCGAGATCGCCTCTCAGGTCAGGAGTTTCACCCGACAGTTTTCATCATCAGTCCGATCCCGGTTCATCCGTGGTCTGATCGAGCTGATTTGGTGAGCACGTTCTAACTCATTGATCTCTCACTTTGAACGGTGCAGATTGGAATTGGAGTTCTGAACAGTGGTGTTTATGTCCGAGAACAGTGACTCGTTTTGTGAGATTTCTATTGTTTTATTTAGTTGATTTGCATTTGCCAATATTAAATTTCTTTGAGATATGATTGGTATATGCCTCTAGTTTTATCTAGAGTATAACTGTGTAACCCACACTATATTAGTGGAGTGTTTAAGTGGCCTTAAGGGTCCCGTGGTTTACCACATTTGGGAAGGTTTTCCACGCTAAAATTGTTGGTGTCCATATATTCGTCGCTTTCTGTGCGAATCATATCGCTTCATTAAATTGTTTCCTATTAAGTTCTCACAAGAGGGATAAAACTGGTTGTGCATTACTTCGCTTATCCCATCAAATAAATGCAAAATTCTTATTTTCTACACAGTGGAGACCATCCTGGACTCGTTCTAGTATCACATTTACTTACTAGTCCTAATTTCAACACCTAGAACAGAGCCATGCTCATGGCCCTTAATGCCAAACACAAGCTCGGTTTCGTCGATGGATCTATTCCAAAACCATCAACTGACGATCTTCTCGCCGGCGTTTGGTCGTGCAATAAGAGGTAACTTCATGGTTGCTCAACTCTATTTCAAAGAAATTACGTGATATTTTGCTTTACCTTGACATTGCTCGCGCCTGCATGCATTTGTACGAGAGATTTATCAAAGCAAGGCGCTCAGATCTTTCGCATCAAGCAAATATTGTGCGATTGCGCCAAGGATCACTTGACATAAACACCTACTACACACGATCAGCATGATCGTGGGTTTGTCAACATACTAAAATCGCAGATCGATCATCACTCAAGGGTCCACCCAGAGACGCCTCTAGACGGCTATATCGGGCGACACGTGAAATAATATAATTAAAAGTTTTAAAAATTATAAAATATTATATAAATTATTAGAAAATAAGTTCCATTAAATGAGTTCAAATTTCAAAATTTAATAAAATAAAAATATCTTATATTTAATATTATATATTCTCCTAATAGTTTAACTTTTTTAAGGAATTCTCCTAATAGTTATGATTTGACAAAAATAAAAATTATTTATTTGAAATATACAAGATTTTTATTGAGGGGATTTAAAAATATATTTATTGAAAGAGATAGAATACAATAATCTATTATGTGCCCAATTACAATAAAATTCAAAATCATCATCATTTATACAATGAACATATAAATTAGAATAAAATTTTGCATAATTAGAATTTTGACGAAAGAATTGTTTATAACTTGAATATGTGTAGTTAAAGATAGTCTCAATCTAAAAAATTAATTAATATATATAATTTTTTTTCATGTATTTGTAAAAGTGTATTGAGATAGATTTCAAACTTTTTTATTTATCATTTCATATTAAAGATGAAATAAAAATGCAAATACATTTATTTTTGTTAAAGATTAAAACTCTGTAACAAGTAAAACCCTCTTAAATTTATATTTATTTATATGTGATAATTTAAATTTTTAAAAAACCAAAATCATGTTAAAAACATAATTGTTTTATCAAACATATTTTATATTTATTTTCATCAGAATAAATATATTATTAAAATAAATATAATTTTTAGTTTTTTTAAACTCAAAGTCTTCTCTCTCCTCCCATTTCTCCCTTCCCTCTATGCAATATTCAAAGCAGATCCAAACGACTCTGCTTCCCCTTCCTTCTACGACAAACCCAAAAACAACTCCGCCCTCTCACCCCACCCTCGGATCTCCTTCTTCCTCCTCCGTCCCTTCCTCCCCTCGGGACTCTTCTCCTCCCTCTCGCTTCCCTTCCTTCTACGACAAACATAGAACCAAATGTCTTGTCAGCCCTTTCTCAGTCTCCCCCCTCCGACAACTCTCTCTTCATGGTCAAAAGGTTAGTAGAAACTCTTATTCGGGACCACAGTTTTGCTTTTGGAAATAAATTTTGAATTTTTTTTTTTTTTTTTTTTTTTTTGCTTTTGGGAGAAATTTCTGGCTTGTCTGATATAATTTTTGAATTTTGGATGTGATGGGAAAGATGGGATACACAGGATTTGCAATTTTTGACCGAGTCGTCAAATTCAACTCGGAAACTCGGCCGATTCATCCGAAAACTCGGTTGATCTGGCCCGATTTACCGATTCATTAAAGGGTATCAGACTGCATCCGACCACATGGTGGGCTTCGAAGTCGAGACGACTACCGAGTTTGCAATGACTTACCGAGTTTTGGAACCATGTTTGTCACCGGAGGAAACGGCGCTTCGATCGACTATCAACAACAGGAATATATTATGCAGTTCCTAATGGGCTTGAATGAACCTTATGGGATGGTTCGAGGGTAGATACTGATGATTGATCCTCTGCCTCCTATCACGAAAGTGTTTAATCTTATTATTCAGGAAGAGAGACAACAGACTATTGGTTTTGAATCTCTGGGTCCAACTAATTCCCTTGCTTTTCAGACATCATCACAAGGACCCTTCATCACCAATTCGTCTTTGGTTCCTTTAATTGCAGTGTTGTCTTCTTTGAACAAGCCGAGGCGAGATTGACCACAATGTACCCATTGTGGGTTGGTAGGGCACACCATAAACAAGTGTTACAGACTTCATGCATACCCTCTTGGGTACAAGCCCAAATCAAATGGCTCACCAACATTAGGCTCTCTTTCGTCTAACACCTCTCTGCCTAAGAGTTTTACAAAAATCACCCAAAACCCTAGATGCTCATCAAAGGTTGTAGTTGCTACGGATTCATCTCCATCACATGGATCACTCACCATCGATCAAGTACAAAAATTAATTGCTTACTTGAGTTCGCAACTTCAACTTCATACTATGGACGGTGCATTCCAACTAGCTACAATTCCTCAATCTCCCAAATTGCAGACTCCCTTTCCATTTCCTCCTTCTCGCATCCTTTTGTTTCGATAGGTACATGGGT
The DNA here is from genome assembly GCA_016808115.1 of Tetrastigma voinierianum. Taxonomy (NCBI): domain Eukaryota; kingdom Viridiplantae; phylum Streptophyta; class Magnoliopsida; order Vitales; family Vitaceae; genus Tetrastigma; species Tetrastigma voinierianum. The sequence goes on from JAEQBH010000190.1 coordinate 223,427, forward strand.
CATTGAAACTGGTGCTACTCATCAGGTTTGTTGCCACCCGTCCTTATTTTTTGACTCCATTTCTGTTCAAAATACCACTATTACTTTGCCCAATGGTCAATCAGTTGGTATTGAAAGAATAGGGTCTATTAAATTGTTTGATTTTTTTATATTAAGTGATGTGCTCTTTGTTCCTCTATTTGCTTAATTTACTCAAGATCAATGCTTGATGCTTCGCTTTCTAGTCATAACTGTAGTGTTAATTTTTTCCACTGTGTCATCCATGACCTACTCAGTGGCTTGAATAGATCGGGAGAGGGTAGAAGACAAATAAATTTATATTTTCTAGAACTAGGATTGCTTCTTGTAATTAAGTTTCTTTCTCATCATCTGCATCAAGCAAAAGTGATATTTTGAATTTTAGATCGGGGACATCCTCTATCAGAAAAATTCGCTATTTCATAACGAATTACAAATTCCTAGTTCTCTATCCACTTTGTCTTCACTTTATCGAATTTGTCATTTGGCCAAGCAAAGGCGTTTACCCTTCATTTCGAGTAATCATATGTCTTTGTATCCTTTTGATTTAGCCCATATTGATATTTGGGGTCCTTTCCATGTTAGCACATGAGTTGGTCATAAATATTTTCTCACCATTGTTGATGATTGTACTAGACCCACATGGGTGTATCTTTTAACTTCAAAATCAAATGTTATAACTATTTTTCCATAATTTTATAATTTTATTTCCACATAGTATAACAGTACCATCAAATCTGTTAGATCAAATAATGCTCCTGAGTTAGCACTCCATGATTTCTTTCATTCCAAAGGAATTATCTCTTTCCATTCTTGTGTGGAAACTCTTGAACAAAATTCTGTTGTTGAAAGAAAGCACCAACACATCCTCAATGTGGCATGAACACTTCACTTCCAATCAAATGTTCCTTCATATTAGGCCGAATGTGTTTTAACCGGAGTTTACTTGACTAATAGAACACCATCACCATTGTTGTCCAACAAAAGTCCCTTTGAAATGTTAAATGATAAGAAACCCATATACTCACATCTTCGTTCTTTTGGGTGTATATGTTATGGTTCAACTCTTGTTAATCAACGAACCAAATTTACTCCAAGAGCTAGGATCTATTTTTCTTTGTTAGCCTGCCACAAGGGTACAAATTACTTGATTGAAAGCACAAATTTATATCACTAGAAATGTTGTCTTTCATGAATCAATTTTTCCTTTTACTCAATCTAACATTGATAATGAGCATTTTGATCTTTTTGTCGATCGTGTTATACCTTGTCCCATTGAGTCCATCACTACACTTCCTCCTCACCAAACTCCCTTCACTTCCTCTCAACCTCAACCTCTCAATGCTAATAGAAACCAAACTTTACGTACCTCACATGTCAGTCTATCTCAGACATCAAACGCCCAAATTTTATCTATCAAATTATCACTACTTATTAAGCTACAAACCAATCATCCAACTTGCATGGTTCCTCTACTCCAGCTTGTCTATATCCCATCTCTTCTTTTCCGAGCTACCATAAACTATCTAAGCCCCATCGTGTTTTTACTTTAGTAATTAGCACTCAAACAGAGCCACAAACTTTTTCACAAGTTGTTGAGTCTCAGGTATGGCGAGATGCTATGGATATTAAGTTGCAAGCTTTAAAGATAATGGTACGAATACTTGTTACTCTTCCTTTAGGGAAGCAACCCGTTGGATGTAAATGGGTGTATAAAATAAAGTATAAAGTTGATGGCACCGTGGAGTGATATAAAGCTCAACTTGTAGCAAAAGGGTACACATAAAAGGATGGTATTGATTTTCTAGATACTTTTCTTTTGTATTAACTAGTTATATAAACTTTGCTCTCTATAACGCTTTCATTTTCGCTTGTTCTCTCACTCAACTTGATGTGATGAATGTGTTCTCCATGGAGATCTCAATATGAAGTCTATATGAGAATAATTCGAAGAAAAAATAGAATTTTTCAAAGGTAAAACAATAAATTGCTAGAATAAGACAAGCTGAAAAACTTGCACTTTAGATCTCGTATGATGAAACGGAACTCATCATATTATTCAGAAATTTAGTTACCCAAACGAATTTCATCGAATTCCGAGACAATCAGATTTTCATGTTTTTCGAGGTGATGGGTATCTAGTGACTCTCAGGTATGAGATTGTTCATGAAAATCTCGGAAGTTGGGAAATAACTTGAGTTAAGTTCATGGGATATAGTTTGAACTTGAATGAACATGAATGACCGCTTCGCCCTAATCGACTAACTAGGGTGGACACGTGTACCCACATGGGGCCACACATCCAACTTAAACTTAAGTTAGGACAAAAGAGGAATTACGGCTAGAAGAGCCCATTTTCCTAGTTTGACCGAGAGAGAGAAGAGAAAAGAGAAAGAAGAGAGCCAAGGCTTCCTCCCAAGATCTAAGAAGTTCTGTTGGTCGGTTTTCGTTGGGCCAAGGATGAAAGTTCATCGCATCGACGAGGGGTACGCATGGGTACCTGAAAATAGAGATTTCGTCGAAGATCCAAGAGGAGAGATTTCGGGAAAGTCGAAGTTTTCGGGTTTAGTAGGCTTCCTACTTGTGTATCATGCTCCTAGAGGTAAGGGATTCTTCCTACCTTGGCTTACTTTCCATCTTTGGGCCGGGAAAAGAGGGTTTTTCGGTTAAGGGCTTGTTTGGCAAAAAAAAAGGGGATTTTTGGGTTCTGCTCGATGTTTCTTCTCTTAGGCGAAGGTGTGAATCTTCTACTAAGATTGGTTTTTCACCTAGGAAAAGGGGTCCACCTAAGCGAGCTCGAGGATAGAAAAATGGGACATTCTGGTCCACCTAGGCGAGGCTGTTTCTTTCCTAGGGAAACCATCACTTAGCGAAGCCACATTGTCCGAGGCCCCGTGGCTCGCGTCTATTTCCGGGGTCGGTCTCAGGGGTCCACGGCTTGTGATCGTTGTCGCTTGCTTCGTGGGGCCATTGTGTGACTTGTTTGAGTGTGTCATTGGGCTGACTGAGTGACATGTTTGGATGTCAATATGTGTGTTCTAATATTTTGACATGTGATGAGTTTATTTCAGGCTAACGACTCATGATATGGTTGATTGTGATGCATTTCACCACGATTAACAAATGTAGTGACCTATTTGGATGTCAATATGAGTACTCCAATGTATTGACATATGATGAATTGTTATGTGCAATGGCCATTACATGGCTTGCTTGTGTGTGTGTCATTGTTTGATCATAGAATGACATGTTGAATGTGAATGTTAACACATGTTTGTATGATATATTGACAAAAATGAAATGATGTATGGAAGTCATATGCAGGTGATGTGATTGTCCATGACACTCAGTAAGTGGTGTGGATTGTGTTGTCCATGTAGCATTCATTATGCATGTGACATGATATAACATGAAATGGCATAATGCATTGCATATGCACGACGACATCACATTAAGTGGGTGTGAGTGCATGGTTAATGAATCGACAATGTGTTTGGTGTTTGATTGGGTGGGTTAAATGGGACAACGTCCAATAGAGTCGCACGGTTGGTAAAATAGTAAAGAAAATATGTGTTGGATATCAGCAAGAAGGGATAGATCCCTCCTCGAGTGAAAAGACCCGCATTGTATGGTCAGAAATAGTCCCCAACGGTGAAAGGCCATAAAAGTGTCTAGGTTTGCTGAGCCTACGGTGTGACACCAAAAATTCGCTATCCACAAAAAGGCGCATGGTTTTGAATATCAAATGATCATTGTGTTAAAAATATTAAAAGTTTTTGGTTTATAAACAAATGAAATTTGTTTTGAAACGATCATCGATGTCATCCAGACGATGGTTTATCACACACGTTTATAAGCCAGGTGAGGAGCTCTGAAGACTCTGCATGGTACATGATGAGTCGCATTTACCATGGCATGGCATGTAGGATTCCATATAAAATTGGCATGTTCTTGTTGGAATGTGAATGTGAAATGTCGGGAGTGAACACGAGGTGCACTTAGGCTGGAGTAGCCCAAGAGGTATTTTACTCGGGCGTGGCTCACCCTTTCTCGGGACAACCTTTCAAAGTGTATTCACCGTGGACGGCGCCGACGAGCCGTGATTGCGAAGAAGGTCAACATGTGGCCTTGATAAATCTTTTTGTAAAAATTTCTTAGGACAAACTAGTTCTAGCTTGTATTTTTTTTGGATAATTTCTAGCTTGTATTTTTGTATAAAAGAATTGTAATTTGATGCAGGAGCTTCTATAAACACACCAAACATTGGGAATTCAGCCCTAATTATTGAAGAATTGGATTGGGGAGGTCAAGACGCATTGAATACATGTGAAAACTCCCTTGACCTCATTCTGGGCCTGGAAGGTAAAAACGTGGCCGCACTTGACAAACCCCGACGTGGAGCCGCCATATTGATTTTAGAAAGATTTGCTATGAGATTTGCTCCAAGATTTTGTTTTATCCCTTTTAAGAAGATTTGCTTTATTTATTTTAGAAAGTTTGCTTTATTTATTTTAGAAAAAGAGTTGCTTTATGTAATTTAGAAAGTTTCTTTTCTTAGTTAAAGTAGAAGTTGCTTTATTTGATTTAGAAAGTATAGACTATATATACCCCATAAGGCAATTTTTAAAAATCATTCAAGTTTAATAACATTTTTACTTTAAGAGCTCTCTCTTTGTTCTCTTTATCTCAGGGTGGATTCCCCTTAGGGACTAGTTCGTGGCTTCTCATACCTAGGTGGATTCCTCGTGGCGAAGTCTTTGTCCGACTTACTAATCAACCCGGCCATAGTTGATTGTGGCGCTTTTCACCCGTCATCTATCTTGGTGGATCGCTTTTATTAACCCTAGCAACCACTGCGGCAAACTCTACTCTCCTCACCATATCATCTTTTCTCTAAACTTTCCATAACCAAATTTTCAACCTCAACCCAAAGCTTTCCAAATCTTGTTCCATACTACTAAAACCTTCCTAATACCCCTTTCCCCTTATATACCATAAATTTACCATAACCTATTTTGACCCAAGAAAACTACCCCAAACCCATATTTTGACTCACCTAAACTTCTGGATCATCCATCACGGTCCCAACCTTGCATCATAATTAAATTCTTCTGGATTATTGCCAATATAGTCGGGTATGTAATAATGGTAAGAGAGTCATGATCAGACTCTTATGGATTGTATTTAAGTGTATTATTCTCATATTTTTAACTTAAATATGAATGAATGGGGCTAAGTGGACGTATCGGCGCTGCACCTAAAGAACACGGGGTGTCCACTAGCACTGGTACCGATCCGGTACCAAGACTTAGGTGCACAATGACCTAAGGTAGAAATTTCGCAAGTTGACGGCTAGTCAACGGGAGTCCGGGGTTTTGGGGCGTCACAATATGTGTATTATGCCAGGTTATTCTTGTCGAAAATGGGAGACTCTTCTTTCTAATGCAGTTTGTAGATTTCATAATTCAATTTATGGGCTACGACAAGCTTCTCGTTAATGGTTCCATAAATTCTCAATTGTCTTGCTAAAACAGGATTTGCTCAATTTGCCAATGATCATTCCTTATTCATCAAACATCAAAACTATGTTTTCTTAGCCCTTTTGGTGTATGTTGATGACATAATAATTGCTAGCAATGATGTTGCAGCTATGAAGGACTTAAAATCTTTGTAGACAATTCAAGATGAGGGATTTTGGTCCTCTCAAATATTTTATGGGTTTAGACATTACCCGTACAGCTGCTAGGATTTCAATTTGCCAAAGAAAATATGCATTAGAGTTGCTTTTTGAAGCTGGATACTTAGGTTGTAAACCAACCACTATTCCGATGGAACCAAACCTCAAGCTTTCTCAAGAGGATGGTGATTTGGTGGATGATCTTTCTACTTATAGGCGACTCATTGGTAAGCTACTATACCATACCATTACTAGACTTTATCTAAGCTATCTAGTAAATCGATTGAGTCAATTTTTGGCTACTCCTCATACCCCACACTTGCAAGCATCATTTCGTGTCTTACAATACATCAAGAGAACTCTAGGACAAGGTATATTCTTCCCATCTAATTCAAATATTCAGTTGAAAGCGTTTGCAAAATCTAATTAGGTGGCTTGTCCAGATACAAGAGGATCCAGTTCTAGTTTTTGTGTGTTTTTTAGGTTCTTCTCTTATATCATGGAAATCTAAGAAACAAAAAATTGTGTCCCGTTCTTTAGTCATAGCAGAGTATCGCTATATGGAGAACACTACTTATGAAATTATATGGTTACTAACCTTGCTAAAGGACTTCCAAGTACCTCATGATGGTCTGACTTTACTCTTTTGTGACAATTAGGTTGCCCTCCACATTGCAAGCAATTATGTTTATCATGAATGCACCAAACATGTAGAAATTGATTGCCACATCGGGTCTGCAGGATGTATCATGTCGAGTTGTAAAGACAATGTATGTCACTACTTTGAATCGCCCAGCGATATCTTCTTCACTAAAGCTCTTCATCCAACACAATTTCACACTCTTCTTATCAAGATGAGAATTCATGATTTGTATTCTCCATCTTTAGGGGGAGTATTACAACATTTAAAGGTATATATAAGTATAAAAAATCTTAACAAATTAGTTGCTACTGTTACTTCTTTTATGACGTAATTTGTGATTTTATTCACAATGACACGAAATTAGTAATTAACAATTGAACAAATAAATAAATAAACACATATTGAGATTATTTAAAAACAAAATGATAAAATATTAATTCAAATGTGATTGTATAATTTTCAAAATAACTTTTTTATGTATACAATATAATACTAATATTTAATGTATTCTTTGCTTCCTTTTAAAATTGTATCATGTTTAGATTTTAGAAATTAAAAATTAAAAATTTAAAGAGTAATACATACATACATGAAATATTTATTAAATTTAAATAAATATTATCTCAGTTGTTAAATAAATATTAAATTTAAACAAATCACCTTAATGTTATGTTCATAAAGACGAGTATCTTTGTTGGTATTTCTCTCGTCTACTAAGCAACATAGGTTGCTTAAGGCGACGACGATACCGCCACTTCTGGTAAAGCACTTTCTAGCACCCTGATCATGAAGTTTTCATCACTAAGGCTTACTAATGTGAAAGGTGTGTGTGAGCACATAATGGAGATGAGAGACATAGTAGCTCAACTGAAGGCACTTGAGGTTGATATGTCTAAAATCTTCGAGTTCACTACATTTTGAATAATCTCTACCATAAAGAATATGGACCCTTCAGCCATCCTACCACACATAAGGATAAATGGTCGACACGAACTATTGACCATGTAAAAAAAAAAAAAAAAAAAAAAAAAAAAAAAAAAAAAAGTTCAAGGAAGGAAGGTTGTGCAAGGAACAAAGGAGAAAGTGTGATGTTGGTCATTGAGGCGAAATTCCAGAATCGAGGAAGGAATTAGAGCAATGGTCAAGCTAATAAGAAAGGGAAAATCAAAGTACCACTCCAAGGCGACATCAAGAAAGAATCCAATTGTTTCTTTTGTAAAACGAAGGGACACATAAAGAAGGATTGTGCAAAATTTAAGAAATGGCTTGAAAATAACGTGTAAATTAATTCATGTGTTTGTTATGAATCTAATATGGTTGATGTTAACTAATTGATTCTCGGGGTCTACAATTACTAATACCTTGGAAGGGTACCGGGTCTCAACTTAATCATATTAGATTGCACATCAAAATTTAAACTTTGATCGAGATATCTAACCCAAAGGACCCTCGTTCATCAAAATAAAACCCATTCCATGTAAGGGAAAGAAACCGTTACTCATTGTAGTTTCCTAATTTTTTAGTGTATGTGATGAACTAACAGAAGGACAACAACCAAACACGAATGCTCCAAGTGTAGCACCTCCAATGGTGATCCACACAAAGAAGACATCCAAGGGATGACTTGATTCAAGGTTTCGATGCTAGCCAAAACCTAGAATAGAGAAGAAAAGTTTGAGAGAGAGAGAACCTTGAGAAAACGTTTCTCTCTGTATCAGAACATGTGTGTCACAGCTAGAGTCTGATATGAAGCTTACATATCGCCCCTTGACTGCGCTACGCAGGGCTGAGGCCGAATCAACAATATTTATATACCTAAGTTCTCCCATCGCGTAGTCAAGCTTTTACTCGCAGATAAAGGGTCTAGGGTCAACACGGGATGGGTTTTCATCCTAGAAATGGCTTGCATTAGGCATGGTTGTAAGGCTTTTATTTGGACTTTTTGGATTTTGTAGTCAAAAGTCAGAATGGTTTAAACTGGAAATCGCAAAAAAATCGAAATGGTAAAACTAAATTTAAAGTGAAGAAATTAAACTTGAAGATTAGGTCACCAACTTGACAAGGTAGTGGCAAACACATGTCCTCGTGTTTATCCTCCTATGTGAGTCACAGATGCGCTATGGCCCCTTTGTTTAAAACCCTAACATTCCTTTATCATTTTTTACAGAAGACCATCTAAAGAATCACACGCATCTCTCACCCGAGCACTCGAATCCCCAAAGCATGGAGAGTATCGCCAAAACAATAAAAGTCAATGTTATATAACCCTAATTTGAAGAACCCTAACATGTAAATGCTACCTCAGAGGCTCGTAAAGACCATCTAAAGAACAACAGTCCTAAAGCATGGAGAGTATTGGCCAAGACAATAACATCCCATGTTATGCAACTGAATTTTGAAAATAAGGGCCATAAATACACTACCCGTGACTTTTAGTACAAGAGGACAACATGCTTAACCCCACCACCAAGCTAGCTTCCTTCCTCTTCAAAGGAAGGAGACTTAGCCAAGCATCTCTTGAGTTGTCATCCTCAAGAGGTGTGTTTGGCAGCCGGGAAAGTGAAAGAAAGAAGAGAGAAAATAAAAGCAAAACTAAAATAAAAACAATTTATTTACAAAAGCAGTAAAAAATGAAAACTTACAAATCACCAAAAACTTGTATTCAATTCTCTCCACTGATCCCCTTATTACAAAACATGAGGGGTATTTATAAGCCTCCTCAAGGTATGAAATTACCAAAAACCCTAATAACTAGGCTAAGTTATAGGACAATCAGCAATAAACCAAGCTCACATGTTTCAAAGATTAATTGGCGTAGGATTTACGAGGCTCCGCAAATTCTCGCTATTAGGAGAATTTCGCTAATTAGCGAATTTGGCAAGTGTTTAGCGAAATTGGCAAGGGTCTAGCGAATTTGGCAAGTGTTTAGCCAATTTGGCAAGGTTGGAATTTCGCTAGCTAGCGAAATTTCGCTAAGCTAGCGGAATTGTCGTAGCGTAGCTGACTCGCAAATGCCGGCAGCGAATTCTCGCACTTTGTGCCGAGATTAATCGCTAACAGTCATAAATTCGCTAGGATTGCCAATTGGTTGCCAACAAAGCTGCGAAATTCGTCTCGCTTTGTCGCTCGCATTCCTCAGTTATGTCTTCTCAACCGCATCTCATTTCTTCCACTTTTCCTCTTTGTTTTTCCATCGATTCGGGCTCGCTGATGGTCGAGACTAAATTCCAACCTCATGATCGATCATTCGCATTGAGGTTGAAGTTCAAATGTATAAAAGTCTACAAAACAACCAAAAACACCTCAAATTGGCAGACAGTGTTACTAAGGTAATACGTGAATATTTCACTGGGGATATATGACATGATTACGATCAAAAGGCCTAAAACCTATCTAATATGGTTCAAAATTGTACTTTGACACTAATCACACCCCAACCGAAACGTTGCTAGTCCCTTAGCAATGCAAAATAAGAATTGAGATGCATGGTGATTTTCAAAAGGTTGTGTTTCAAAAAGGTTGATATTTCAAAAAGGTTGATATGCATATATACATTACTTTAAACTGAAACATTGAAATCAAAATATGAAAACCTATATGAGCACTCCAACCATAAGAGAACAATTTTAGAACAACATAGTTCCATGATTTTCAACTTGGATTTCCACCTAAGTCTAATGGTTCATTTTGTATCCAGATTGAGCCAATAAACTGCAAAATTACCACCTCCCCCCAACCTAGCACTGACATGGCCTTAAGTTGTTGAACAACCTAGATAGGGCTAGTTACACTTTTCTTTCTTTTTCAACTATATTGTAGGATGCAATGCTTAAAAATCCGACTTCACCAAAGTCCATGTATGGTCCACCACTTACCCCAACCAATCAAGGTTTAGGCATCAAGCCAAAAGGATCAAAGACCACTAACTCAAAGGCTTCACCCTGACTTCAACCGACTTCAAATCAAGCACCTACAATTCGCTAAATTCTACCTATCCACCCATGTAATCTTAACACAAAATCGATGACTCCCAACCAATGAAGGCTTAGGGCATCGGGTTTCAAAGGTTGCCATACACCCCTAATCGCGTTTCGTTTCAGCAAAACTTCACGATTTTATTTTTCTTTTTCTTCTTTTCTTTTTCTTTTTCTTCTTGCTTTTTCTTTTCTTTTTCTTTTCTTTTCCTTTTTGGAAGACAACATTGGTCTTAAAATGTGGGTAACTCAAACCTATCCTAGTTGCCAACATACCTATACGGCTATGCAAAGCGAAAGAAGGCACACAATTTTACAATTTCTATAAAGAACAATCCTGAGCGCAGTTGTGTGAATTAGCATAAAGGGGAAATTTCCAAGTTGAGCATGCTGGAACAGTGACTGAACACAAATTGTTTCAAGCATAGCATATGTTCTAGCATATAGGTGACAACATGATGAGTCAATTATCCAATTTAAAGCACCAATCGTCTGGCCAGAGCAATCTAATTCATTCAATTGAAGAGAAACACATAAATACACATAGTGGACAATACAAAACATAATATGCAAAAAGTTGAATATATATAAACTGAAGCTTTCGACATAGCCAAAATGGCTTAATACATGCATAACAAAGCCACATTAAACATATCACCGCCTACTATGGCTAATACAAAAATCATAATCAAAATTAGTAGTACCGATAAAGCCGAACTATACATAAATCGTGCAGACCTAACCACCTCACCGTCGCTGTGGTGGTGGGCGGTTATCGCAAATAGCCGCCAGATATCCAATGAGGTCGCATCGCTGGCAGTCTTCTCTCGGCAGATCATGAGGAAGACCCAGATGGTCATGATCCGACGGGGAGCATGGAATGGCATCGGTCCCAAAGTGGCCTCCCAACAGCCAATCCGGGTCACGTACGCATCGGGCTGCCCGAAAGTGGTCGCTTAGTGTGCAGATCGCATCCATCACCTACCATCTCCTCGAACTAACATGTGTATACTCCTAAGGACTGTGTGTCGACTATGAAGGTCTGAGTATCCACAGAGGGTCGCAAATTGCAGCCAAAGGGAGGACGGAGGAACGACCGAAATAGATGGAGGCCTCCCGCACTTCTGGCCCGGGAGCAGTATATCATTTGCATGGTGGTCATCGCCTCCCCGATCCGTACCTCCTCCGGTCTTGTCAAGGTGAGTGTGGAAATGGACTGCATAGTCATAACCCTACCCACCGCTACTACACGTAGGCATCCGCCTCTCGAGATTCTATCCTGTGCTCCTCCGAAATCCCATCCGCTCAAGAACATAGGAAAGAAGCCCCGCATAAGAAGTGGTATGCCTCAAGGCGAGGTCTCTCCTATGGACCTTCCTCAAAACCGTAAGAGCCGAAGTCATCACCACTGACGGGCTAAACTGTAAATCGCCCGAGATCCCGCATAATGCCTCCAGATAGTCCCCTCCTTCCTATTACACGTCGCAGAGGGAATAAGCAGCGCAGCATGGTCGATGATCGCATATGAGGCGGAAGTCGCCTCCGATAAAGGACTGACTGTACCAGAGCATCCCCGGCCAATGCTCAACCATCGCTCGCGAGGGTGGCCCAATTCTATAACCCTCAACATTGCGCCGCTGCATGCGCAACTTCAAGGTCGCTGAAATAATCCACTGATCGAAAACACCCTACGGGTCATCTATCCTTTAAATGATCCCAGTGATCATCTCGCATCCCGAGAGGTCATGGAGTGGTAGAACCGCCACCACTGCAGTAGTAAAACCGCCTCGAGTCATAAATGATGAGCGTATCACTCTCGATCAACTTCATCGAATTCTCGCATCTAGTGGTCGGCCATCAATCCAGAACGCCGCAGGAACGACCGCCGGAAATAGCTCACGTATATCCGCATTCCCTAGAATGGGGTGTCCCTTCAACATGGCCTCCCGATCCGCCGAGGCCTGCGGATAGCCGAGGTGAAGGCGCCGCTCTCGCCGGCCGGAGCGCGACCGTGACGGCGGTTCAGAAGATGATGACTCGTCAGTCTGGCACGGGCCCGCTGGAAGGCCGCCCTCCTAGCTCTCCTCTCGAGGCACCGATGGGGCCCGAGGTCCCATCCGCTCGGGTATCAAACCGAATCCCGCAGGCTCGCCGTACGGCTCGGGATGTGATGGCTCGCGCCGTATCAGGCCGCGATTCCTCGTCGTGTGCTAAACCTCACCCGAGGTCGAAAGCACGGACCCACCGTATCGACCATATCCGGTGATATAAAATAAACTCGTCGAAAATGCGACTCACCGAATATGTAGCCGGGTCCTGCACTCTCCGATCCGCTCTCCGAATACCTCAATCTCTCTCGAAGGTCGACTTCGGACACCACCGACCCGTGGCTCGGGCGGATCGAAATCGAAATGGGCCCCCGAATGTGATAAATCGTGAGCTCAATAGGAATACCAAGGATCGCGGTACCGCAAATCCGTGGTTACATAGTTGACGCTCAGGCCTGGCGCGCGGTGGTGAAGGTTCGGGCACCGCCGTGCAAGCCGACCGTGGAGGCTCTGGCTTCTAATGATGCAAAGGATCGATGGACGGGCGCGGCCGGGCCGGGCCCAAGGCACGTAAGGCGGCAAGAAGGGGGCTCCAGGCACGCCGCGTACTGGAATGCTAGTTTAGGAACAAAGGGGGGAGGAGGTAGAATGCGATGGTTTTGTTAGCAAACCCCTCCCCCCGTTTAAATAGACATCCCCAAGAACCGAAAAGTCCATTGTGTTTTTCGCTTACTCCAAATGAATTTGGCTATTGGCCTTCATAATTTCTCATCAAAGTTTTAAATTACATACTAAAAATTATATATTATGAATTTTAACTTATAGGTACTAATATTAAAATCTAATACACAATACGATACTATAAAAACTATATAAAAATTATCCTAAGTTAAAAATTTTAGAAAATAACTACAACTGACAAAATTGACTAATATATGACAAAATTAAAAAATTTGTAACCAGATCTGCTTTTGAAAACACCAACGCCGAGTTCAGAAATACCGCGGGTCAAGGAGGGGATGATCTCCTCAACCCATGCAAAGGGCTCGCCCGGCTCCATGATGTTAGGTGGCCATAAGTCGGGACTGCTCGAACGGTCAGGATTTGAGCAATCGGGCTTGCAATCGTGTCGCTGCAAGACCACTCTCCTTCATCACCAAGGTCGATCACTCTTGCTTTTCCTTAGCACCTTTTGTACCGCACATCATCAACCGAACAACCTCATCGTAAATTTGATTTTCACCTCTATGTACCATGTTCGTTGTTCAAATGAAAGATATTCAACTCATGGTCATGTTATCAAAGTTAATTGCATGACTCCATTCCGCAATTGATGATTGCATTGGCAAAGGGCTTAAATGGTCTTCCTAAGATGATTGGTACATGATCGTCTACTAGCAATTGGTTCAAGAGTCAGTACCACAAAAATCTACTGGGTAGTAGAATTGGCCTATCTTAACTAGACATCCTCAACTATCCCTTAGTGGATTTTCACGGATCTATCGGCCAATGAGAGGTGATGTTAGTAGGTTTAAGTTCACCTAAACCTAGCCGCCAGGAGCACCGAATACCAAAGATGTTCACACCGCTCCTAAATCAAGCAAGGACTTTTCTATGCACCCCCACCAATATTGACGAAATTGCCGAGAACCAGATCTCAGATTTAACAGTATTTGTTTCAATTATGGCACCGACATGTTCGAAGGAGAAATGCCTTTCTTCTCAATGCCTAATCCTCTTAATTGTGCAAAGATCTTTCAAAAATTTTGGGTATAAGCAGAACTTGTTTGATTAGGTCCAGTAAAGGTATACAACCTTCATCATTTTAAAACCTCAAGAATGCCTGGCATTGTCGAGATGCCTTCTTCTACCTCTAAGTGCTTCAGGGAAATGGAGGTGGTATACTGCATTTTACTTGAATCTTCCTCTAGGAGGATATGCTCAGTTTCATAATTCTTCTCCTGCCTAGGTTCTTCAACAATGTGCCTTTAGCATAGGCCGATCAACCTCTTTTCCACTTCTCGTGTGGTGATTATGGCTCTAACCTCATCCATTCCCGAATTGTTAGATGATCCTACCTCATGAATTCCTTTAGGATTTGGAACCTGATGCAGATGGAAACCTCCCTTTCTCTCTCTCTCTTGTCCCTCTAGCAACTTGTTAATCTTGGTGATTGAATATCAGAGGGTTATCAATTTTCTCAATGAGATTGCTCAAGCCCATCTATTCTCTTATTCAATGTACTTACATTATCAACTGTGCGCTTGCGCATTAATTCCTTTTGTTCCTCAACAAAGTTGCCCACCACCTTACTCAAATTCAATATGGCTTGCTCTAATTGGAGAAGAGGATGGTGGTTGTTAGACCGCGAGGGGAAACTAAACCGAGGCTCAGCCTGTGGTACATACAGGGGGTTTGTCTCCATGCAAGGTTGGGGTGGTGATTCCTCCACCGGGATTGTAAGTATTCCCATAAGGAGCATTTGGTTGTTGGGGCTTGAATTATCCTACAGTGTGTGCACATTCTGACATCAAATCCTTCACTGCAGGGGTCATGGAACACTGTTTATCAAGGCCATTGGGATTGGAAATTTAGGCAGGATTAGGTCGCGTGTCAAGCCACACTCGCATGTGCACCTCGAGCTGTTTGCCTTCAAGCTCCCTTCACTTCCCGGCTAGGTGGAAATCCTAGCTCTCATTTCTATGTCTTCGTGCAAAGGCATACATCCCACCCTTCGTCGACCGTGGTTTCATCCTAACCGCTTCTCTAGGTTAAGCTCATCCCAACTCTGTAGTTTCGCCCACGTAATTTAAGAAATCCATGGCTTCATCAGGATGTTTGCTTAAAAAGTCTCCCCCACACATGGTTTCTAAGAGTTGTCTCATGGCAGGAGACATACCACCATAGAAGTGGTTCACCAACATCCATGTGTCAAACCCATGGTGTGGACATGCACTGATGGTTTCCATAAATCTCTCCCAACACTGGTAAAATCTCTCACCATCCTGAGCTGCAAAAGTATAGATTTGCCTTTTCAAATTATTAGTCTTATGAGTACTGAAAAACTTCTTCAGAACTCGCTTGCAAAACAAACCCACTTCTCTTATGGTTCTGTGCCTCAATGAATTGAGCCATATCTGGCCTCTGTCCCATGGGTCAATGGAAAATGCCTTTAGTTTCAAAGAACCATATCCATCATACCTTCCTCGAAGGTAGTGCATACCCTCAAAAAATCCCTAAGATGTGTATGGATTTTCATTTTCCATAACACCATGATATGTGGGCGAGGGGTACTAACATGGCCTCACCGCTACATCATCACAGAGGGGAATGATACAGATTTTAGGGCACTAACTCTGGTGAGAGGGTGGATGTGATCCCTCATGGTTCTATATGCATTCGGGATTCATGGGGGGGTTCCCGGGTTACTCGTTGTTCCTCGTGTATGGGATCCATGGTGACCAAGCTGTACACTAACTTCACTAGCTAGGTCAAGTTGTGTACTTATCCTATACACCTACTCCGGGATGTGTCTCTATCCCACCTGTCGCATACACGCTTTTACACAATTAAAGAGACAACAAAGAGCAACAAACAACCCGCAAAGATTGTACTAACTAACAACAATAAACCGATCGAATGAAAACTAACTCGAAATAAAGGCGCTTATCGCAAAGTGAAGCAACCGGGCAGCTTCCCGCAGAATCGAGCCGCAGCAGGTGGCAGTTACCTTCACTTGTGACGTGGATCACAAGTAATTCTTCAACTTACCATTAGTAGTCAGCACCATCCCCAAGACCCGCGCCATTTGATTCGTGCTACGCAGGGCCGAAATGAATCAACAATATTTACATACCTAGCCTTCCATCGCCGTAGTCAAGCTTACCGCAAGATAGTGGTTCAGGTCGAACACGGGACGGGTTTTCATCCTAGAAATGGCTCAGATTAGGGCATGAAGGTAAGGCTTTCTATTTGGACTTTTTAATTTGTGTCAAAAGTCGTGGTAAATGGTTTAAACTGAAATTGCAAAACCGAAATGGTAAAAATCGAAATTTAAAGTGAAGAAATTAAACTTTGGAATATTTAGGTCACCAACTTGACAAGGTGTGTGGCAAACACATGTCCTCGTGTTTTATCCTCCTATGTGAGTCAACACAGATGCGCTTATGGCCCTTTTATTAAAAACCCAACATTCCTTTACTCATCTTTAAGGCTAGTAAAGACCATCTAAAGAATCACAAACAAGATCTCTCACCCGAGCACCGAATCCTAAAGCATGGAGAGTAATACAAAACAATAAAAGTCAATGTTATATAACCCTAATTTGAAGAACCCTAACATAAATGCTACCTCGAGGCTCAGAAAGACCATCTAAAAGAACAACAAATTCAAAGCATGGAGAGTATTGCCAAGACACAACATCCCATGTTATGCAACCGAATTTTGAAAATAAGGGCCATAAATACACTTACCCGTGACTTTTAGTACAAGAGACAATATGCTTAACCCCACCACTGCTAGCCTTCCTCTTCAAAGGAAGGAGACTTAGCCAAGCATCTCTTGAGTTGTCATCCTCAAGAGGTGTGTTTGGCAGCCGGGAAAGTGAAAGAAAGAAGAGAGAAAGAAGAGAGAGTAAGCAGAGAAAGAAATCAAAACTGAAATAAAAACAATTTATTTTCAGTGTGTAAAAATGAAAACTTACAAATCACCAAAAACTTGTATCTTAATTCTCCATCGATCCCCTTATTACAAACATGAGGGTATTTATAAGCCTCCTCAAGGTATGAAATTACCAAAAACCCTAATAACTAGCTAAGGTTATAGGACACTGGTAATAAAACCAAGTTCAAGGCGTTCAAAGACACTACGTGAGATGACGAGGCCCGCAAATTCAAGCACAGGAGAATTTCTAATTAGCGAATTTGGCAAGTGTTTAGCTAAATTGGCAAGGGCCCAGCGAATTTGGCGCGTTTAGCCAATTCAAGTTGAATTTCGCTACTAGCCAAAATTTCCTCGCTAAGCTAGCGGAATTGTCAGTGAGAAGTGAATTTCGCAAATGCTGGCTAGCGAATTTCGCAATTTGTGCTGAGATTGCTTAACCTGCTATATTACTTCATGCAAATTCGCCAGGGATTGCGAATTGGTTGCCATGTGTCACAAATCGCTCGCTTTCGTCGCTCGATTCCTCTGCCATGTCTTCAACTGATCTCATTTCTTCCACTTTCCTTATTTTCCACTGATTTAATGTCATAACATGATTTAAAATTCCAACCTCATGATCTATCTATCGTATTTGAGGTTGAAGTTCAAATGTGTATAAAAGTCTACAAAACAACCAAAACACCCTCAAATTGGCATAAGTGTTACTAAGGTAACATGAACATTTCAATTGGGATATATGACATGATTAATGATCAAAAAGTACTCAAAACCTATCTAATATAGGGTTCAAAATTGTACTTTTTGGACACTAATCATCTCTTACCATCCAAAAAGACCAAGATACCCCTTCTTAAAGAGGGGTGGCTTGCCATGTGACTTTAAGCCCATTAAGACTTGCTCTTTGTGGGCTTTTAGCCTATATTCGAGCCCAATGACCATTGGACGCATCCATGTGGCCCCGGGATTCACTTAATCTTAAGATTATCCATCTTTAGGCTCTCTCTTTTTATTTGGATCCAACTAAACATTTTCCTTCTTCAACTGATCCAATCCAAGACCACCACATTTTACTACACTTCTTCTAAGTGTGTGACCCCATTAGTTTCCAGTTATGTTGGCCACTTGAATGAACCATCTGATTTGAGCAAGTCACAGCAGATTAAAGAACACATCATGACTTCACCGACCTGAGTCAAGGGTTTGACTACGAACCTTTCCATATGCAATATATTATGCAATGTTATCCTTTCACTCCATACTATACCCGACTTGGTTCAGAGCATGGACTATGCATCTGCTTCTACTAGATGAACTAGCCCAAGTGTATTTATCTTGTCTCTGAGATCCATTACTCATAAAGTATGCCATCGAAGACTCTTTTCATGGCATTATCACTTTGGCCAAAGAGTTCGAGTAATGGTTTTTATAAGAGGCCTAAGGTATACCCTTCTCCTTCTATCAGGAGAGGTGAATCCTTTATTAGCTACTCAATTATCTTCGAATAACTCAAGCTATACCCAATCATCACCCTACGAGCAACCTCTCTTGAGGCAACAATGATCAAAGTCAAAGTATAGAATCAATGTCCAAGATACCATTGGTCTAAGGATACTTGCACCAATGATATGATGAGACTATCACTGATGTTTGAATAGATAATCCATATGATTGTCTCATAACAGGTCTTCGATGTGCTTGGCTACTCTTAGCGAGTATCCATATGTCTACTATAATCATCGCGATGATCACAGTTTATGAGACCAACTGATTGATCAAATCAAGGAGTATAACATGTGCTATTCTGTCTGGATTAACACTGTCTAATCTTGCTGATCTTATAACTAGGGATAGTTTAGATTCTACATAATTACATATAATAGGAATCTCATTATCGCTTATCACCATCGATTGAGCTGTTATGTATTGTATAAAGGGACTTCATTAATTTGATTTAAGATCGATATCAATTCATATTAAATGAACATCAAAGAAATGAAGGTGTGTTTATTATAAATGAATATAAGACGTATTAATAAGTGCCAAAGCAAGATTGGGCTCTCAGAGCATTTCTCTTACAATCTCCCACTTGAACTAAAGCTAATCACCTTTATATTTAATACCATAGGCGAGTACATGAGAGTCAAACTTCTTTTGGGGAAATGGCTATGTCAAAGGATCAGTAATATGCTGAACATTGGGCACTTTTTCTATGATTACATCACACCTACTAATGATTTCTCTAATTAAGTGGTATCAGTTTCAAGTATGTGTTCGACCTTTGATGAGCATCTCATGGTTCCTTTTGCTTTCACAATGGCTCCATTATCCCAATACTCTAGAACCCATCAACAATATATGAACCACCTTGTTCATAAATGAACTTCCTTGTCTAAACCGGGCTCCTTTAGCTGTCACCTAAGCAACGATGTACTCTAATTTATTTGTAGAATCAACAATCGTCTCATGTTTGGAACCTTTCTAACTTATTGCCCCATCATTCAACGTGAACACATAACCTGATTGAGATTTGGAGTCATCTCTATCAGATTGGAAGCTGGCATCCATATACCCCTTTACATGAACATCATTATCTCCATCTTCGTATATCCTTAGTCATTCTCAAGTACTTAAGGATATTCTTGACAGCCACCTAATGACCCTCACTAGGTGATACTCAAATCATATGATACATCGAAAGTCCGTACATATCATATCACATGATTCATCCTATAGTCGGCTTATTAAGGATCAAACTCATGTGTCCTCTCATCCTCGTGTCCTAGGACACATGGATTTCGAGAGTGTAATCCCATGAATTCAGAGAATAACCCCTCTTGGGATCGCTTCATGCTAAACCTCTTTAGCCTCTTATCTATATATGTTGACTATGATACCACGCAACCTTTTAGATCTACCTCTATAGATCTTAATCCCTAAGATATAGGTCACTTCTCCAAGGTCTTTCATGAAGAAATTCTTAGATAACCAAAATTTGACATATTGTAAAACCGAGACGTCATTTCCTATCAGTAGTATGTCATCTACATACAACACTAGGAACATGACACTCCCACTAATCTTCTTATACACACAAGCCTCATTTGAATTTTCTGAGAAACCAAAATTTTTTATTGTCTCATCAAATTGAATGTTCCAACTCCAAGATGTTTTCTTCAATCTATAAATGGATTTTTGAAGCTTGCATAATTTACTGTCATCTTTGGATGTAAAGCCTTCCGGTTATGTCATATGCACATCCTCATATAGGCTTTATATTGTTGAAAAATCGCTTCATCCATCACAGTATCTCATAATTGTAATGAGCTTCCACAAATCTGTCAAAGCTCGGAATGCTCGAAATACGATAAAATTCATTACTTTGGCAAATGGATGCAGAATCGATGACCCTGAGACTATCAAGCAGGAAGCAGTAGATCACTTCCAAGAAGTATTATGTAATGATGGTATATCAAATGTCCATGCTGAGTACTTAGATAACCTAGATGGTTTCGTTTGGTCACGCGCAGCATCTAAACACATTAAATAGGTTGATTACCCATGAAGAGATCAAGAAGGCCATGTTCTCTATAGATGACTCCAAAGCCCCGGGCCCCGATGGTTTCTCTTCACGTTTTTTTAAGGCAGCTTGGAGTATTATTGGAAGTGATGTAAGTGCAGCTGTGGTTTCTTTCTTCAACTCAGGAAGTTTGCTTCGGGAGATTAATTGCACAATTATAGCTTTGGTGTCCAAGGTCCCAACCCAGATCTCGCACGACATAGCCAATTCTTGTTGTACGCCATATATAAGTGTATTTCGAAGATCATTGCTGCGAGGATTAAACAGTGCATCCCTGATCATTAGCCCGTCACAGTCAGCTTTTGTGCAAGGTCGGAGTATTGCCGACAATGTCCTCATCACCTAAGATCTTATGATAAACTATCATCGAGATAATGGTCCTCCCAGGTGTGCGCTAAAAGTTGACATCAAGAAGGCATATGACATAATCAGCTGGAGCTGTATTTTGGATATCCTATCCAGTATGGGTACCCCTACTTACCTGCCGAGATGTATTAAGGCATGCATCACTACCCTATCCTTTTCTATATCTCAGAATGGCGAAATATGGTTCTTTACTGAAGAAGCGAGGTTTAAGGCAAGGAGACCAAGCATTCGTTTTGTTCATCACTATGGAAGCCTTTTTCAAGATCCGTCCAGGGTCGCAATAGACTAGAATTTCATTTTCATCCTAAATGCGGGGAAATCAAACTAACACACTTATGCTTTGCGGATGATATGTTTTTATTTGCTGGAGGGATGATGTCCAGTGTCCAAGTAATTATGGATCAACAAAATGTTTGAGAGCTTCTCAGTATTTTTGGCAAACAAGAGCACCATATTCAAGTTAATGATGAAATCAGGAATGATTTATTGAACACTACAGTTTCGCTTGGGCAGCTTTTCCTATGAAATACCTCGAGTCCCATCGATCTCTACAAGGCTCTCCCACAGTGATTGTCAGCCGCTCCTTGATAAAATCATGGCCGAATCCGGGCCTTGGACAAGGTGTCGTTATCTTATGCAGAAGATTGTACTGAGCATTCTTCGCTTTGTATAGTATTCGACACCGGGTGCAGCCTGCTTCATATCCCTAAGTATACCATCTCTAAGATTTGACAACTTTAAGCGCTTTTCGTCCTGAAATTTTGGGAATTCTCATCGTGCTAAGATCAAATGGGAGTCCGTGTGTCTTCCGAAGGAGGAGGGAGGTTTGGTCTTCGCCGTGTCAAGGATCTGAATGATGCTAATATTATGAAACATATTGAACTGCTTTTATGTGAAGGACTCATCATGGTGGCAGATGGGTGCAAAGGTCAGAGATGGAAACAAGGGAGCCTTTGGTGTGCAAAAGTCCCTTCGAAGTGCTCCTGGAGTTGGCGCAAACTCCTTCAACTGAGAGACAGGATCAGACCCCTCATAAAACACAAGGTGGGTAATGGTGCTGGGACTTTTTTATGGCATGATTTCTGGAACCCGGTTGGCCCTCTCCTTCCTACCTATGGAGAGCGGATCATATATGATTATGCTATTCATAGTAACGCTCATGTAGCTGCGGTTATTAATGATGGCGAGTGGAATTGGCCTATCGCTAATTCAGCTGACCTTATGGATATCAAGAATAGTTGCATCAACTATCAGCTTGTTGTCTCTAAAGAGGATACCATCTCTTGGACACTTGATCCTTCCGGGGCTTTCACTGTCAGCTCTGCATGGAATCATTTTAGACCTAAAATGCCGATTGTAAGCTGGCACCATACGATTTGGTTTCCCCAAGCTATCAAGAGACATGCTTTTATTGTATGGCTAGCCATCCATGATAGATTGGCTAACAGATTGCTTCTCGGCTGGCCCCACCAACTCGCGCCTCGTATTTTGTCTGCCAGCGTTGAAGACAATGAACCACTTGTTTTTCTGTTGCCAATTCACAGCTGGTATCTGGTTAAGGATTTTAAAGTTGTGTGGGATCTCTAGAATGCCGAGGAATTGGGAGAATGAGTTCTTGAGGGTAATAGCTACCAAAGGAAAAGTCTTCGTCTATCACTGAGGATTGCGGTGCTACTTTATATCACCTGTGGAGTCATCGGAATAGTAGAATTCATGAGAACATCTTTTCTCCCGCTGATGCTATTTTCCACCTGATATGTAATGATGTTAGACTATGTATATCCGCATGAAAGTTGTTGATAACTCAGAAACAGATCAACGTAAGAGACGGTCCTTCCCTCTCAATATTCTTGCACCTAGTAGACCATCTTCGACATGTGATCGGGTGGTCCTTACTCCCTGAAACTGCTCGATGGGGATCATGGTCGCTCGTCGATGTGGGCTTGTGTTTTTATTTGTATTATTTCGCTTGTCCCGAGTTGTGGGATTTATTTTTAAGTGATCGTTGTATCGGGTTATGCCATGTAAGGATCGTATCGCTTATCGTACTTGCTTAAATAAGCCCTCACATATGTTTTAGGAGGTGCCGCCCGCTTTTCGCTTTTTCCTCAAATTCCTTTTTGCTTCGCTTGTATTCTTTTGTTGCTTCGCCTTGGTAATAATTTCTAAATTATCCAAAAAAAAAAAAAAACAATGGCTAAGAGATCCTTATGGATTTAAGCATAGGTACAAGACTAAAAGTCTCATCATAGTCAACTCCTTGTCTTTGACGATAGCCTTTAACCACAAGTCTCTCTTTGTAGGTAACAACATTACTTTCCATGTCTATCTTATTCTTGAAGATCCACTTGCACACTATGGGTTTTATCCCTTCAAGTGGGTCAACCAAAGTCCATACTTGGTTTTCATACATGAAATCCATTTTTGACTTCACGGCTATAAGCCACTCTATCGCATTCTAAACCGTTCGTACATGCTTCATAGGTAGTAGCCCATCATCTCTTAGTTATAATACATCATTATGTTCACTAAATGAGAAATCCATCTCTCTCTCTAGAATAGTACATATCCACGCTGAGCATACAAAGCTACAGCTTTAAGGACCAATCAAGAAACATCTCTATGAATGTCAACCTTAGGTTCGCCAGCGATCCTGCAGCCTATTCGAAAGCATCTTGAACTTTTTCAAGCTCAACTTTACTCCCACCGTCTCTTAGAAGAAACTCTTTCTCTAAGAAAACAACATGCTTTGAAACAAACACCTTCTATTCCAAAGTGTTATAGAACTAATATCCCATTGTTCTTTAGGATATCCTACAAACGGAAACTTGTCGATGAATCCTAGCTTCATTCAACACCGTCTGATGTAAGTCGATAATCTCATACTTTCATGTGAGAAAGATAGGGTTTCTTGTTAGTCCATATCTCATATGGAGTAACATCAACTGACTTTGATGGGACTCTGTTTAGGATATAAACATCAGTCTCGAGTGCATAACCTTATAAGGACTTGGGAAGGTCTGTCTTGCCCATCATAAACCTCACCATGTCTAACAACATTCTGCTTTCTTTCTTCACCACCCCATTTTGTCAAGGGCGTGCAAGGTGGGAGTCCACTGGATTGTGATCCCATGATCTTCAAGATAATCCTAAAACTTTTGGCTTAAGCATTCACTACCTTGATTGGATCTAAGTGTTTTAATACTTCTCGTAAGTTGTTTCTCCACTTTAGTTCTGAATTCTTTGAACTTTTCAAAGGCTTTTGATTTATACTTCATAAGATACAAGTACTCATACCATGAAAAGTCATCACTAAAGGTAAGGAAGTAGATGAAACCACCTTCGCATATGGATCAAAATATACGTATGTATTAGGTCTAAAGGCCCACTAGCACGTTTACCCTTTCCCTTAAAGAGGAACTTAGTCATATATTGCCTAATAAACAAGATTCACATGTGTCATATGATTCATAATCAAATGACCCTAAGTTTCCACTCTTCTGTAGCTTAGCCATGCATCTCTCATTTACATGGAAACAATTCCATAAATATGAGGGTTTCACATTATCTTGTTTGATCGCTTGTTATCATGGACAAGCATTATTGGATTAGATATATCTAATATGTATATACCATTGCATAGTGTACCATAAGCATAGAACACATCATTTAACATAATAGAACAACTATTGTTACTGAATGTTAAATGAAATCCTTTCATATGCAAACTAGAAATATAACAATGTCCTTTGTTAGAGCTGGTACATAATAGCAATTCTCCAATGATAAAATAAGTCCACTAGGAAGTGTCAGAATATAAGTCTCTATGGCTAGCAAAGAATCCCCGCCCATTACCAACTCTCAAATCACTCTCCCTTTGTCAGAGTTGCCTACTGTTCCTTAATCCCTGCACATTAGTGCATATGTGAGAACCACTACCTGTATCTAATACCCATTATTAATTATTAGAAATAGTATTAACCTTAATGACAAACATACCTGAAGTAGATGGGGCATCAAATGTCTTCTTCTTCAAGGACCTCATATAGGCTATACAATTCCTCCGCCAATGACCATCTTGGCCACAATGGAAGAATGCCTTCGCACATTCCTCGACCTGGTCTTAGTTACACCTCCCTTGCTTTCTGCGGCTTTTTACTCTTGTTGTTGTTCTTGAACTTTTATTATAAGCGTAAGAGTCCACATCACGCTTTGGCCTCCTTTTTCAAGGTGGGCTCAACTACCTTGAGCAGATTTATTAGCTTTGGAATAGAGGTTTCTTTGCTTTGCACATGATAATTAAGCACAAACTGCACAAAATTACCAATTAGGTTGGACAAAATCAAGTTTATACTTAATTCATTGTCTGTTACGAAACCTAGCTGACCCAATCGCTCAATGTAAGTATTCATCTTTAGTTCATGCTACACTAGAGATGTCCCCACTTGCATCTTGGTGAAAAGAGTAGCTTTGAGATCTCAAACCTTTCGGATCTCGCATGCTTGTCAAATATCTCCCTAAGATGGATGACTATGTCATATGCTTCCATAGTTTCTCGCGGTTGTATTTGAAGCTCACTGGACATAGATGCAAGCATTATATAACCTGCTATCTTACTATCATTTTATGTTTCCGACATGCACTCGATCACTATCGATGCATCAACAAGTAGATTAGTATGGCCAATTAAGGACATAGGCTATCTTCTCAGCCCTAAGAACAATTTTCAGGTTTCTAAACCAATCCAAGAAGTTCAAGCCTGTCAATTTGTTGTTATGCAGTAGAATGTATCGTAGGTTCACGTTTGAAGACATGATGTTAATTCTAGCAATCTAGATGTAAAAAAGATACTGTTAGATTATTTAAAATATAGATTATTACAACTGTAATAAACATATTATGGCTCCCACTATTTTATTGCGGACTCATAGTCCTCTCTATGAACCCGAGAGTGTAAAACCCGAAAAAAAATTCAATTTTTCTCAAAAGGGTAAACGGTATTTCGTTGAATTCTGGATGATCGAAACTGATCGCGCCATAAATTGCCTCGCTGAATCTAGCATCTGTAAAAGTTTTGTCGACTCGAGACAATCGTAATATTTTACGAATTTCGGTGATAAATCGCCGCGATTATCAAGGGCGAGATTTTTACGAAAATCTCTAAGTCGTGAAGGGCTTCGATTTAAGCTTCATTTACAATAAAGTCGAATCGAAAAGAAATAAAAATTTTTGGGATAGAAATGGACCCAACGGACACAGAAATCGTTTATCCAAATGATAATAACAATAATAATAATAATATAATAATAAAAAAAAAATCAATCATAAAAAGGGGTAGAGGAACGGACAGGAGGAGAGGGAGGCATTGGAGAGAGAGAATTATTTTTTTTAATTTTTTTCTCTCTTCTTTTCTTTCTCAGATCTATGAAAATCGGATCGTAGGTTTTTATCGGGGCTGAAGGCGAAATTGATCTACGCGACGAGAGCTACGCGTGGACACAAAAATGTTGGAGTTTCGACAAACTCTATGAGGTAGGGGTTTTATCCTACTTGTTTTACCCCTTGTTTAAGTGTTTTGTAAATACTTATGTTGGTTTGAGGTCATAGGGGTTGTTGATCGGGTCCCAAATTCAACCGAAGTGTAGAAATTTTTGGAGAATTTTTGGAGTTCATTTGGACAGTCCGTGAGTGTGTAAGGGCTTTTTGGGGTGTTTGTTTAATAATTTATGAAATAAATTGTGTTTTGGTGTATAGGCCATTGAGAGCAATTAGGATTTGCTCAATTATATGGAATATAATTGTGTATAGGCCATCGAGATAAATTAGATTTACTCAATTATATGAAATATAATCGTGAGTATAGGCCATTGAGATGAAATTGAATTGCTCAAGTGAGCTAATTTGGGTGTTGTTTGATCCATATTGTTGAATTACATGTAGAATTATAAATTTAGAATGTTGTACAATTAGTATATTGGTATATATATTTTAAGAATGGTTTGAAATGTATAATGTGATTGTATGCACTGGGTAACCTAGAGATTGTGTGTTAGTGCATGACATGAATTTTTTCCGAATGGAACATGGTTATAAAGGAATTTCACAGATGATTTTCTCCGGAGAATTGGGTTGGGGAGATGGGCCAATGTATCATTTCTCGATGAGGACCATGATCAAGCTGAAAGCTCACCAACCAATTCGCCTCGGAGGGTAGTCCCATATTTTTACCGACACTTCGGTAGTATATTTTCAAGAACAACAAGTTTTGTTTTGAAAATGATTATTTTCTCATAAATGGCTTAGGCAAGTGTGAGTGAGTCGGTGAGGACTCAAGAAATGGGAATGTAGACATTCAAGTAGGATCACGTATTTACTTGAGTGTGTGTTTAAATCGAGCATCGCGATATGCACTAGTGGAGAGTAACCCATTTAGGTGATTCCACCATCGAGTGATGGCTCACCCCGTCGAGGAACACATTTTTCGTGCAATGTGGGTGTACCAAGAAGACGGCTCTTCTTAGAGACCGATTTTGGAAGAAAGCCGGTTGTGGCTTTGATGTTTTGGATACATGTATTAAAATCAGAGATTTTAATATGTATTTGCATTAAGAGTAATAACAACTCTTGGACTATCGAATATAGTTGGGTACATGTTTGATGAGTATTGACAGAAAATTAAAAGGCCATTTTTATCAGTATGCGTCTCGTGATACGAGATGCATAGATTTTCCACAGTTGATCGGGTAGTCAATGCACTCTGCTTCGAGGCGTCACACTGGGTATTGCAGCTTAGGTATACGACACCGTAGCGTACCGGGCATGGTCCTGGTGATACGCAATCGTAGCAAATACCGGCCAGGATTACTCCGCGCTTGATATCTAATACCGCCTTCACAAACAGACGTAGCCAAGGTAAACGATTACCTTGGAGCTCGTGGGCGTAGTTATATATCCCGATACCAACCTCACAGCCTTGGTATCGTGAGCCTCAGGTATACCATTACCTGTAGACTTGAGGATTTGGGCTAGGCCATAGTCGAGCAAGAACACGCTAATTAGGTGTGGTTCATGATAAGTGTAGGTACGAGACAGCCTAGAAATCACGACAAAAACTAGAACACTACATGCATGGTGTTTACGCAAGTGATCGCATAAGATTGTTTGATGAATTGTTATGTGTTGTGTGATTGTGTGCTTAGTGATTAGCACATAGGGAAAAAAATGATTTAATAAAATGGAATTATGTCTTGCATTATCGGGAATGCATTGGCATTGTGTATGAATAGTGTCTAGGGGCTGTGTTTGAGCCGTACTATACTGCATTGAAATTGAACTTGCCATTTGAACTGTGTAGATGGCTAGTCAAGGCGAGGGCGTGGGGCGATCCCTGAGTTCGCGGTCGAACACTTGTCGGCCTGACCGACAGGCCTTTGTTTGAAATTTGTAGAGATTGGGTTGTTGCCAGCGCGAGGCATCTTGTGATGGTGAACCAGGGCGGGTCATACGACCTACAGCGCTTAGAAGCACCTCATCCTCCAGTAGGCAAAGAGAGAGGTAGATGACATGCGAGGCATCCAGGATAGGGGTGTTGGTACTAAGAGGAAGGAAGATGCATCTTGCTTTAAACCGAGAAAGAAGCGAGAAGACTTACGTTTTGTGAGATATCGAGACGGGGCCGGAGTCGCCGGGACCAGACGGGGATGGGACGGTTAGTCGAGGCGAGGGCGGATAGTGTTATTTGCAGGCGGCTGCAGACCACTTTCGGCGGGATTGTCTCGTAGCGGAATCCCGAGGTTATGGGACACCTCGGTCCCGATCATGTGAGGCAGTTAGGGTTGCAGTCGGGAGGATGGGCGGATGGTGTCTTTACCATTGCTAGCGGCCGGACATGGGGAGGATTGCCCTCGGAGGCGAGGATCGAGGTTTAGGACTATGATCCCGATCCGAGTTAAGGGATAGGACGGATACAATTTGTTTCTCCGTACACGAGTGTATGTCGAAGGGACCCGATGCTCCGGTCTGGTCTTGCTTCAAGCACCTAGTGCTTGGCGGACGGGCCACATAGGCGGGGTCGGTGGTCGAGGTCGACCCGCGAGGAGTGCCGGTACGAGAGTTCGGGTCGGGCTAGCCCGGATGACTTGTTACCATTGCCGCCTTGACTGGGCATATGCGAGATTGTCTAGGAGCGAGAGAGATCTCATGGTCACGAGAGGCGGCGTTGATTAAGCCGGATATGCAGTGCGTTTCTACTCGCGTTGTTCACTAGGTAAGCGTTTAAATTGGATACGCCGAATTCATTCATTAATGCATCTTGTGTGATAGGTTTGGGCTTAGAGGTTGAGGCCTTTAGAGAGATGGTGGGAAATTCTTCCCTTGGATGTAGGGTGAGAGTTGGTCAGATGTGTCGAGATCGTGAGTCGGGGGATCTCGATGATTACGCTCATGGTGGACATGGAAAGCGATAGACATATTGGTGTTGATGTCATTCTTGACATGAATGAGTTAACTGACCATCGGGTTGTCGATAATTGGGACTATGGCCCGGGTTGTCTGCAGGCAGTCTTAGAGTTGTAGAAGGTAGCATATGCATGTCAGTGATGCGTATGTGCGTGAATTCGGGGGCGAGTGGTAATAGGAGGAGAATGTAAAGCAGAAAAATTCAGATTTTTACGAAAAGGGTAAAGCGGTAATTTAGGTTGAAAGCGAAAATTCTCTAGATCTCGGATGACGAAGCGAATTTGCTTATTTATTAAATTCGTCTCGTGAAATCTAGTGACGAGAAAAGTTTCTTGAATTTTGAAGGACAATCGAGAATATTTTATGGGAAATTTACGGGTGATAAATCATCGATGAGTTCGAGGCGGATTTTCACGAAAATCTCGGAGTCGGGGAAGTGATGGATTTAGTTCGATTCTGATAAAGTGGCCCGAAAGAAATTAATTTATTTGAATGAAATGGACCCAAATGGGACAATGAAATCGTTTATCCAAATGATAATAATAATAATATAATATAATATTATAATAATAATAAAAAGAAAAATCAATCATAAAAGGGTGAGACGGACAGGAGGAGAGGGAGGCGTTGGAGAGAGAGAATTGTTTTTTTTTAATTTTTTTCTCTTCTTTTTCTTTCTCAGATCTATGAAAATCGGATCGTAGGTTTTGCTCCCGAAATTTGAAGGCGAGGGTGTCTACTTTCGGCAGGAAGCTCGCGTGGACACCAAAAGTTGGAGTTTCGACAAACTACGTGAGTAGGGGTTTATCTACCATTCTGTTCAGTGTTCTGCAAATGTAGATAGATGTAAGCAGCCGTTGTCGTCAATCCTAAGTAAGTGTGTGGGTGATTGGAGCCCATTTGGACAGTCCGTGACTGTGTAAGGGCTGTTTGGGGTGTTTGTTTAATAATTTATGAAATAAATTGTGTTTTTTTTTTTTTTAGTGTATAAGTAATTTGGAGATAAAATAGTGATTTGCTTAATTATATGGAATATGATTGTGTGTATAGGCCATTGGAGATAAAATTGTGATTTACTCAATTATATGGAATATAATTGTGAGTATAGGCCATGGAGATGAAATTGAATTGCTCAAGTGAGCTAATTTGGGTGTTGTTTGATCCATATTGTTGAATTACATGTGAATTGGTCTGTGAGTGAGAATGTTGCATAATTAATATATTAGTATATATATTGTATAAATGGTTTGAAATGGCATAATGCATTTTCATATGCCTTTAGGTAACCTAGAGATTAGGTGTTAGTGCATGACATGAATTTTACGAAAAATGAACATGGTTGCGAAAGGAATTTCAGGATGATTTTTTAATTGGGTTAGGAGATGGGCAATGAGATCATTCGGATAGGATATGAAGTATTTTGGAAACTCACCAACCAATTAGCCTCTCGGAGGGTAGTCCCATATTTTTATTGACATACGTAGTATATTTTCAAGAGCAAAGAAGTTTTGTTTTGAAAATGATTATTTTTCTCATACATGGCTTAGGCGAAGTGTGGGTGGTCGGTGAGTTTCGAGACATGGGAATGGGCGTAGGCGTTGAGTAGGATCGCGTATTTCTTGAGTGTGTGTTTAAATTGGAGCGTTGCATATGCACTTGGGGTGGAGGAAGTAGCCATTTAGGGTGATTCTACTCTTGGGCGTCTTTCGCCTGTCGAGGGAACATTTTTAGGTGCAGGTGTTGAAGGCGGCTCTTCTTAGAGACCGATTTTGAAGAAAGTAGGGTTGTGGCTTTGATGTTTTGGATAATATATTAAAATTGTAGATTTTAATATGTATTTAACATTAAGTAATAAAATAAGCTCTTCTGGTATTGGAATATAGTTGGGTACATGTTTGATGAGTATTGATGCGGGTTTCCAGAATGAAATTTTACTTAGGTGTCGTCTCGTGATCTGAGATGTATAGATTTAGCGAGGTTGACGGTGGTCAGCGGACCCCGGGTTTTTCGGCGTCCGCAGAGAGAACTGTGGAAGTTCTCCTAGTGGTTCGATATCTAATCTCACCTTAATGACCTTAGGTTTACCCAACAAGTCACCTCGGGTCAAAAGGTAGGTATCATACGTACCAATTTCATCGACTTGAAATTATCAAATCCGATGCTAACAAATGATTGATGTATGCACCATCACCAAGTTATCATGTGACGCCCCTATCCCGGGGGTCCCATTGACAACCCGTCAACCCACATAAACCTGTGAATATCGGGTGCTCCGATATCACACTCACATGTCTCATACATCGAGACCCATTTCTGTATATTTTTCTTACAAATAACCTATTTCTTATAATATTTTACAAGAGTTTGATGTCTGACTCTTACACACTTTTACATGCCCAAAATATATTAAAAGTAGATTGCTCTAATATATTTTACCAAAGTACTTCTCAAGGCCCACATTTCTGGCCTTCTTCGTACTCATTGCCTCGAATGAGCGCCGTCTTCTCATGTACACGAAAGAAGTGCATGACGGGAGTGGCTGGCGTAGAGAAATAACTCCTACAAGGGCTACTCTCCATCTAAGTGCACATGCAATGGTCGCACAAACAAACAAACAAACATCCAAGTTAAATGTCTACATGAATGTCATATGTCATGCATGAAATGTTTTCATGCCCATATCCCGAGTCACTCATAGACTCCCTCACTCATGCCTATGTCAAGTGTGACAACCGTCACTTGTAATACCAATGACACACATGTACTGAGCCCTTACCGGCTCACCAGTACCCAATGCAAGTGCCAATGGGCAACTGATCCCGAGTTAATCCCGACTCCTATCACACAACTCGAAGTCTATGTGATAACCATAACCGTGTGTATTCTTTTGGGCTACGGAGCTTTTCGGATTACACCACGGGTCTCTTACACCCACACAGAACTTTCTGAATAACACTCGCAGTCTCTTACACCTATACATAAATTTTGGCTCACACCACGGGTCTCTTACACCCATACTGAACTTTCGGATATCTTTGTGGGTCTCTTACACCCAAATTCCAAGTCTTTGACCTGTGGGGATTAACGACCCCCTTCTTGCTTTATGACACACACTATGATCACGAACCGTGATTCTTTTATTGAAATCATCCTAATACAAGCTCATCACATATTTCTGCAAAGGTTGGTGAACAACCATAAATGCACCCACACCCGACTCGATGCGATGTAACCATGCACATGAATGCAATGATACCAATTCGTATATCGATTCAATGGCTCATACCTGATTACATTTCATATAATTCAAACCATTCATGTTAACACATCAATTAGCATGCATTAACAGATTTTCATTCTTCTGAAGCCTTTTATCTTTATTCAATTCAAGCAATAACATGCGATAAAACATGGACAATTCAGTCCATCAACAAATCCCAATTTGCACAAAGCGGAGTCCCACTTCTGGCCGTGGGTAATGGGGGCCGATCCCGTCTCACATTTGTCCCCTTTCTTTGGGGTGAGATGCTGGCTATTCAGACCTCATACCTTCAAAACCATTCTCATGCCATTCATTTCTACGGCTTCATCAATCCATGACTAAAATGATGTCATAACCTTCCTTAGGCTAACATGGAATTCCTCTCGATACAATAGCTCTGACATAATAAATCGATGAAGATGAAGTATCAAAGAGCACGGCTGTTCATCGACACAGCAGGCAACTGCCCGGCGGTGCAAAACATAGGTTTGACAGGTTATGGTCACCAGTATCCTCCACGGAAGAACATGACTTGAATCTTGTGTAAGACCGAAGAAATTCAATTTACGGAAAAGAGGCAAAATTGTAATTTGATTTACCAAATTGTTATTTTGGTTAAAAATCGGGGTATTCTCTAGATCTCGGATGATGAAAGCGGATTTCAGTTGGAATCGTCTCGCGAAATCTAGCTAGCCGCGTCAAATTTGTTCGAATTCGAGACGATGCAGGAGTTACGACTTACGTTTGTCGGGCATCGCGTTTAGTCTTAGTAAAACAATTTCGATCTGTGAGTCGCATATAACACGTATTCTCATGTGCCATAAGTGGCATGAGTAGAAATGATGAAGATGGGCGTAGAGATAGTCTTAGAATGTCAAAACTAGGAAAAGAGGGACATAACGGGTATTAATGGAATTGTTTAAGTTAGAAAAAGACAAAACATGACTAGTGCTTGTCTTCTCCAATTAAAAGAAGACCAAAAACGTGAAATGAGGGAAGGGGATGCAGTGAGTTGCAGAAGGCGTTTTTAGAGTGAGAGGTGTCATACTCTAGAATGTCGAGACGATCCGACCGTCGTGATCTTCGAGACAAGGAAGGCATTTTACGAGGAGCGGAGCTACGCATGGACAGGATTTGAGGGTTTAGACAAAACTCCGTGAGGTAGGAATTTCTCCCTACTTGGGTTTTACTTTGTTAAGTGTTTTTAATGTTGGTTGGTTTGAGGCCTTGAGCGACGACCGTTTGATCGATCCCGAGCTTGGGAGGCGAATTATTAAATTTTGAAATCCATTTGTGCCGTCCATCAGTGGGCACGGGCTGTTGGGTTGATTAATTGTGTAACTTGAGAAATAAATCATGTATTGATGGGAATGAGGCCGAAAATGGCCGTGAAACCCGGGTTCACAAAGTGAACCTATGATTGTAATTTTAGGGAATAGTAACCCCGAGGTTTCACTATTCAGGAATAGTGTTCACAAAATAAATTTTGTGAATTAATGTGTTTGGTCGATAATCCAGTAAATTGCTTTCGTGTTTGATCATTAGCCCACGTGAGCTAATTTTGATGTGATGAAATGAGAAATTACATAACATGATTGTGTGATTGAATTTTATGTGAATATATGCATGTTTATATATTTACATGTGACATAGACTGTAATGGAATTGGCGTCATAAATTAAAGTATGTAGGAGCACCCTAGGATGATAGGGTGAGTGCATGAGGTGAGTCTAGAGTGAATGGTTTGGAGGGTTGTCTAAGCCAAAAATGATAGGAGGTAGCCATAAATAATATCAATCGTCGGAGGCGACAGGGTGATATGCATCGGTAGTCCATAAATAATAATTAATGTCGGAGCGGCCGATGATATATACACATCGGAGGGATGTCCACAGACAAATAAACATAATAATTCTCATACGAGGCTTAGGAGAGGTGTGAAGTCGATGAGGACTTCAGTCGATGCGGATAATGGGATTGGGCAAAATTCCAGTAGGATCATCATTTCTTGGATGTGTGTTTATTTTTTAGCATTGCACTGCACTTAGGTGGAGAGTAGCCCACTTAGGGTGATTCCTCTTTGGCGTTAACTCACCTGTAGGATATTATTTGAATGCAGGAGCGTGCGAGACGACTCATCTTAGGGCGGAGGCTTTAGAAGAAAGGCCCGAGATTGTGGCTTTAGGTTATGATGTATGACATGTATTAAAATTCTCTAATTTTAATATATGTGTTTGTATAAATAAAAGTTGAACTCTTGAAACTTCTTGGATATAGTTGGATATAGATATTGTGATGAGTATTGGTTTATAGGCCCAGTGGCGGTTTTAATCATAGGCTGTTATATTGGATTGTTTGGGACGGAGTTTTATAAGGTGGTGTATTTGGGTAGAGCTTCCGTACAAAGAGTCGCTTGCGATTTTAAATGAGAAATGTCGAGTCACCGACATTCTGGCTCCCGAGTTTACGGGTAGTCAACGGACCCCGGGTTTGGGGTGTCACATCTTGACTCAATGGGCTTTCCATAGAGTCCAAGAACACCCAAAACGGAGTTTGGATGAATAGGCAAAACAGAGTCCAAGAAGTTATGACTGTACGAAGTTGGAGGTCATACATGAATAGGCAACCCTACTCGGCCATCCCTAGCTGATGCAAGGTTGGGACCGTGATGGATGATCCAGAAGTTTAGGTACGTCAAAATATGGGTTTTGGGTAGTTTTCTAAGGCCAAAATAGGTTATGGAAGAATTTTGGAGATTTTCTAAGTTAGGGACGGTGTATTTATGGTATATAAGGAGAAAAAAAAGGTATTTAGGAAGGTTTTAGTGATATGGAACAAGATTTGGAAAGTTTTGGGATGAGGTTGAAAATTTTGTTATGGAAAGTTTAAAGAAAAGATGAGATGGTGAGGAGAGTAGAGTTTGCACAAGAGTGGTTTCTTACCGGTTTTAATGAAACGATCCACACACGATAGATGATGGAGTGAAGGTGCCACAATCAACTATGGACGAGTTGATTGATAAGTCGGACAAAGACTTCGCCACCAAGGAATCCACCTAGGTATGGGAAGCCACGAACTCGTCCCCAAGGGAATCCACCCAAGAGATAAGAGAACAAGAGAGAACTCTTAAAGAGAAATGCGAAAATATTATTAAAATTGAATTGATTGTCAAATACTACATTAGGGGTATATATGGCCCCATACTTTCTAAATCAAAAAAACAACTACTACTTTAACTAGGAAAAGGAAACTTTCTAAATTACAAATAACTTCTACTTTAACTAGGAAAAAAACTTCTAAAATTTACAAAGCAACTCTAAAGAAAACTCTAAAATAAATAAAGCAAATCTTCTTAAAGGATAGAATAAAATATTGGAGCAAATCTTTCTAAAAGAAATACAACAAAATCATAAAACAAATCCTGAAGAAGATCTTCTGGCAAATCTTTCTAAAAGAAATATGGTGGCTCCACATCAGGGGTTTGTCAAGTCGACCACGTTTTTGCCTTCGAGGCCCGAATGAGGTCAAGGAGTTTGCGTATTCAATGCGTCTTGACCTCCCCGTCAATTCTTCAGCCTTATGTGAAGTAGGTTGGGTGTTGATGTTTATTGCCTGGTGTGTTTATAAGCTCTGCATCGTGGCGAAACCCATTGACACCTTGTCCTCCACAGGAATATGGATGGAATCTTGACTCAATTGGATTTCCATAGAGTCTAAGAACACCAAAAACAGAGTTCGGATGAAGAAGTTATGATCATCCGAAGTTGGAGGTCACATGTGAATGGCGGCCCTACCGGTAAACCTTATCCGGTATTCTTGACCAGCCCTAGTCGGCCATTGACTCCCACTACCCTCCTACAGGCACATGGCTAGAATCTTGACTCAATGGGTTTCCATAGAGTCTATGGCTGCCCAATGGAGTTCGGACCCAGAAGAAGTTATGGTTGTCACGAAGTTGGAGGTCACACATGAATAGCAGGCCCTCCAGCGAGCCCCTAGCGGATGGCCCGGCACCGCGCCTCCATAGCTACATGGCTGGAATTTTGACTCAATGGAGAAACTCATAGAGTCCGAGACACGAAACAGGTTCGGACAAAGAAGTTATATTTGTCAATAGAGTTGGAGGTCACACAGAATAGGAAACCCTACCCAGGCCCATTGCTCCAGACTGACCCTAGTAGACCAACCTAGGCCAGCCCCGAGAACCCACTGCCCTCCCACAAGAACATGGCTGGAATCTTGACTCAATGGGCTTTCCATAGAGTCGAGAACACACAAACGGGTTCGGACTGAAGAAGTTATGTGATCTGAGAGTTAAGGTCACATGAATGGCGACCCTGCAGGCCATTTTGTCCAGGCTGGCCCTATCGGGTCTGACCCTACCGGCCAGCCCTATCCGACCAGCCCTAGCTGGCCAGCCCTAGCACCCACTGCCCTCCACAGGCACATGGTTGGAATCTTGATTCAATGGGCTTTCCATAGAGTCCAAGAACACCCAAAACAGAGTTTAGACGAAGAAGTTATGACCTTCCAACCCAATTATAGGTTGCCACATGTCTCTTAAGGGTCCCACTTTAGCCCTTTTGTTTAACACATCCTGCACTTGACACATGGCAATCTATGAACCACTCATCATGTGCCAAGTGTCCCGTACCACCCTCGGTGCCTCGAAAAAAGTGAAATTCCGACTATCTCAAAATTCTATGAAATTCGAAATGGTAGCTAGATTTCGAAAGGCGATTTCAACTGTGAAGTTCGTTTCGCCATCTGAGATCTAGAAAATTTTTGGATTTTTAACCGAAATTCACTGTTCTACCATTCCTCAAAAATTTGAATCTTCTGGGGTTTCACATATCAACTCTTTGACATGTGTATATCTCATATATACACTACCCAACTTGTCTCCAAGCTTGTTGACCTTGGGTTTACCCAACAAACCAATGGGTTCATTAAACCCGACCCATTAATCCGGAAAACATGTTTCCATGGTTTGGACATATTCGTGTAGAGAGAGCTTGGGTTTACCCAACAACCACATCTCTAAAAGAACTCTGATTCTAGTCATATTAATGGAAGACATTAGGTTTAATGTTGTTTAATGAGGGATTTCTTATTTAAGTCTCATCGTTTTATTAATAAGCATGTATTTATAGTCTTTTCATCATATGAAACAATATAATCATAGTTCACTAACTATATGACATGGTTATGGACTTCTCTAATGTTAATTCCTTAAGCCATGAAGGAATTGACTAGGTCTTACCTAGGATATGCATGAATTACAACTCATTGAAAAAGATATTACAATTCTTTTTTCATGGTCTCCTTCATCATGGTGCCTCCTTCTAAGCCTTGCTCCTTCATCTTTACTCCTTTACATCTTCAATCTATCCTAAACCTATGTAATCTAATTACATTTACAAGAGAATACCTCAAGTTAGATTTGAGGGGATTGAAATGAAAAAAGAAGACATTGGAGAGATAGGCACGGACATGCAATCCTTATTTACCATTAAAAAAAATTCATATGCTCCCCATCATTGGAAACCGATCCGCAACCAACCATCATGTTTATACATACATTTAGTAATATAATATTGGCAATTCTAGGTTTCAACTTTTAAAATTCAGCATTCCAGCTTAATTCTTTAGCCCATGATTGCCTTGTACGCGTTTAAACCAAATGGGCTTTTCGCAAATTTTATAATTTTAATTTAATTAAAATATTATGTTCCATAATTAATTTAACCCTTTATAACATGTCAATTGATGCCTTTGAACATTTCAAAAATTTTAAGCTTGCTGATTTCCATTCTAGTATACCAAAATGCGTCATCAGATTAAAAAAAACCATAAAAAATATATTTTAATTCAAAATCATATTCCTTAGGCCTCTTACATCAAGTTAACATCCTCAAGTTTCATAAAAAACAAGGCTTAAGGGCTCGAACCAAGATTTTCTAGCCCAAAACTTAATTTCAAAATGGTGTCATTTAAACTATATAGCTAGCTTCACACACAAAGTAATCAATTTATGAATTTTTACAAACACAAAAATAAATTTGATTTGATTAATTCTAGTGTCTAAAATTCATTTTAGGAAGTGTAGATAATGTAAAAAAAAAAAAAAAAAAAAAATTTAAAACTCCCAAAACAAAAAAACGCTCTGATATTTTAAAAAAATCAAAATCGTGAAATGCTTTCAGAACACTTTAGAAAAAAGTAGAAAACTGCAAACCTGGGTTAATACAATCATCACCCTCAATTACCACTCAATTATCTTCATCACCTCAAGCTTTCATACCCAATCATCGCCCCTACGAGCAACCCTATCGAGGCAATAAGGATATAAGTCAAAGTATAGAATCAATATCCTGCATCACGGAGCACCCTGCCCAAGGATACTTGCACCATTGTTATAATGGGACTATCACTGATGTCTGAATAAATAATCCATATGCTTGTTTCATAGCAGGTCTCCGATGTACTTGGCTACTCTTAGCAAGCATACACATGTCTACTCTAATCATCACGATGATCACAGTTTATGAGACCAATTTCTTGATCAAATCAAGGAGTATAACATGTGCTAGTATATCCGGATCAACAATGTCCAATATTGCTGATCATATGGCTAGGGATACTTTTAGATACCACATACTATATACACAGAATCTCATTATCATGATCACCATCGTGATTTCTTTACGCTTATGAGAATCGATCGCCGACTTCACTAATTTGATTTAAGATCTCTATCAATTCATATATTAAATAAACATCAAAGAAATGAAGATGTGTTTATTATAAATGAATATAAGACATACAATAAGTTTTAAAGGTATGCGAAACCTAAGGAATCCATTGGACTGATAATGAGAAATGAAGATGTGTTTATCAATTCATCTCTATCGCCTTTAGAGCACTTCTTGAACAATATAAGTAAACCTGTGCTGTAGTTCTGCGAAGGAAGAAAACGTCTTATCTGCCAACAAGGTTAGCTCACATTTGGAATCCATTGAGACATGCGGTTTATCCCTGGATAATGGCTATGTTTTGGATTTAAAGAGGACCTTTTATATACCAAGTTTCTCTAAAAATTTGATTTAAGTGTCAAGACTTGTACCCTTAGGATATTCCTTTAAGTTTTTAGATTATACCTTCAGATTATACCAAGGTTTTGGGGGTTTGACCACGCGGGGTCGCCCTCTCCAAAATCGGGTCTCCCTTCCCCAAAAAGGGAAGGTCACTAATGGGGATCACCTCCCGTCTAGCGTTCGTGAAGCGGCCATCGCCAAATTGGCCTCCCCAAAAAGGGATCTAGTCGTGCCGATGCAGATTCCGGCGACATGGATATCTCCGAGAAATCTAGGTGCGCTGTCGATGTAGGATCTATCAGTACAGAGGTCGCCGGAAAAACCAAAATCGCCGATGAAGATGTAGGTGATCCGGAAGTCGCCGTTGATATGTAACACATTTGGCCATCGGTGTGCAGTCTCCTCCGGCCCCAAGGGTTTGAATCGAGCCCATGTGTCGACAAAACTGTATTACTGACGGTATTGCCGCTGCAGGTATCAACGACGCCGGTGTTGCCGCCCCTTTCTTCGCTGATGCATGTTCCTCTGTTTTTCTTGGATCTGAGAAAAACATATATGAGAGGGTTCCAGTCGCGAGGCAGAATTATGAAGGGGGTTCCATTCCCATTTTCCGCTGGTCTCGTCATTACCGGAGCTGTCTCCTCTGTTTTTCTGGGTTTTGTTTCGCCGGGCTCAGTCCCAGAAACATCTGAAATTTGTGGTCATGCTCTCCCCCGGAATGAGGTTCCCGTCGCCTTATTCAGTGGGTCCTGCTCAGAAGAGCTCAGATCTAGTTTGGCATGGGGTTGTCGACCGACCGGAAGGCCTTGGCCATGGCCGAGGACGGGGTGTGCATACATCCTGATATACTATTAGTGTCCACCTTGTTCAAGAGCTGTGGACATGTTTCATTAAAAGATTTTTTTTTTTTTGATAATTCGCACTTATCACCAAAGACAACACCCCAAAAACAACCAAAAGAATACAAATAAACCGCGCCCACAAGCGCAGTTAACCACTGACTCTCCCTTATAAATATAAGTAGTGCGCATCACCGAAACAAACCAACCACCAAAAGATGACCAACCAAAAACACAAGCTCCACAACTGCAGAAGAAGCACCCAAAACCCGCCGACCCAGAGTGCAACCAAGGACCAGAGTCAAGCCCCAACCGTGCATAAGGACCACTAATCACAAGTCATGAAGTCGATCCACGGGGCAAGGATATTAAGAGGGAAGGACCATCTTCACACATCGACTGCTACGATTATCAACAACCTTCAAAGACCGATATACTTAGTTCTAATATCATTACATATGAGGTGAAAAATAGCATCAGCAGGAAAAACGATGTTCTCATGAATTCTACTATTCCTCGTGCTCCACACATATATAGTAAAGACTCACGCAATCCTCTTAGTACAGAGCAAGAAGATCCCTTTCCTTTGCAGTACTCACCCACAAGAATTCATTCTCCTAATTCCTTGGCATTCTAGAGTTCCCACACAACCTTAAAATCCTCAACCAAATACCAGCAGTGAATTGGCAACCGAAGAACAAGTGGTTCTTGTCTTCAACACTAGCCCGACAAAATACACAAGACATAGAGTTGACAAGACCCCACTTGAGAAGCTTAATTCAGGTAACTAACTGCCTTGGATGGCCATCCAAACAATAAATGCATGTCTCCTATCAGCTTGGGGAAACCTGATATCGTATAGTGCCACATAACCTGCATTTTCGGCTCAAATGGTTCCAGTCAGCTAATGTTGAATTTACGAGCTAAAAGTCCAAGAAATAACATCTTCTTAGACATCATGATGATAATCTACATAACTATTCTTGATAGCAATAAGGTCAGCTGAATTCGTGATAGGCCAATTCCACCTACCATCACCAATAACCTCAGCTACATGAGCAAGAGCCAGAATGGGGCCAGATCCATATACGATCCATTCCCCCATATCACTGGGCTGAGAGGACCAACCGGGTTCCGTAAAATCTGCCATAAAAAATGTCCCAGACCATTACCCACCTTGTGTTTTATGAAGGGTCTGATCCTGTCTCTCAGCTGAAGGAGTTTCCGCCAACTCCAGGAGCAATTCGAAGGGACTTTTGCACACCAAAGACTCCCTTGTCTCAAATACAACCTCCGCACCCATGCCACCCATAATGAGTCCTTCCTATAAAACAGATTCCAAATGTGTTTCATAACATTAGCATCATCGACCTTAACACGACGTAATTCAATCCACTCCTCCTTTGGAAGACACACGGACTCCCATATGATCTTAGCACGATAAGCATTCCCCAATTTTCCAGACCAAAGAAAACTGTTGAAAGTTTGCTCAATCTTAGAGATAGTGTACTTAGGATAATAAGATCACCAAGACATCTCGAATACTACACAAAACCCATAACCACCGCAATCACCCGCATAAGATCGACTACTTGTCCAAGACTCCGGACCCCCCCGCTATAATTTTATCAAGAGTGTATTGATAATCCATGCAATGAGAAACTGTAAGGGAACTAACACTCCAAGTACAGAGAAATCTCCCAAACCCCAACCCTAGTGTCACAGAATCCATTCTGACATCATCATTAACCCCGACAAGGAATATGGCGCTCTTCTGTTTGTTCACTTGAAGCCCAGAGAAGTTCTCAAACCTGTTTAGCTCGTCCATGATAACTTAACACTAGAATTGCCCCACCAAAGAAATAAAAATATCATCCAAAGCATAGTATGTGTTAGGTTGATTTCCCTCACATTAGATACAAACCCAAAAGTCCCTGCCACCATGTATATGATCTAGAGAAGGCTTCCATTGCGA
Organism: Tetrastigma voinierianum; assembly: GCA_016808115.1. Classification (NCBI taxonomy): domain Eukaryota; kingdom Viridiplantae; phylum Streptophyta; class Magnoliopsida; order Vitales; family Vitaceae; genus Tetrastigma; species Tetrastigma voinierianum. Next base: position 266,022 of record JAEQBH010000190.1, read on the forward strand.
TGATGAACAATAAAGGAGATAAGGGGTCCCCTTGCCTTAACCCTCACTTGCTAGCAAAGAACCCCGCTAGCTCACCATTTACAGATACAGAGAAGGATGGGGTAGTGATGCACGCCTTAATACATCTCATAAGGTGTAGGTACCCAGCTACCGGATAGGATATCTAAGATAGCGCCTCCAACACTAGGCCATAGGCCTTGATGTCAATTTTTAGAGCACACCCGGGAGGGATTCAGATTATCACATGATAGTTTATCATAGTATCTCGGGTAATGAGGACATTACCTGCATTACTCGACCAAATAAAAGCCACCAGTAGCGGCGGCATCTCGTGGATGCAATCGCTTAACTGCAAAGAATATCTTCGATGCAACTTTATATATATGGTATTACAAATTAGAAATTGGCACATATAATCGTGTATAGATCTAGGTTAGGGACCTTGGGCAAATTAATGCTATAATCAGGTAATTAATCTCCTCGAAGTAAACTTCCTGGCAAAAAGATACCACCGCTTCACTTACATCACTTAATAATATCTACTAATTACCTGAAAAATAGTGATGAGAAACCATTGTGGCCGGTGGAATCATCTCAGCAGAGAATATGGCCTTTGATCTCCTTCTAAGCGGGTTATCACACGACGCATCTGATGCCACACTAAACGAAACCATCTAGGTTATCTAAATACACGTCATGGACATTAGATGGACCACTGTAATGATAATATATCTCAAAGGTCACCGCTCTCGCTTGATAGCCTCCGGCCCTCAATTCTTACCCATTGACTTTTATCGATTCCTAGAGTTCCGCGGTTGACGGCTTTATGGAAGAAACCAGTGTCTCCGGGGTCTCCAAGCTTAAGCCACCGGTCAAAGATTCCTCCGAAGAGGGAGGTTCGCATACGCCTCCCCGCAGAAAGGAGGCTGCGATCGTGGGCAGATTTCTATGTTTGGGTATTGCCGCCATTGTCCGTAGCTATGGCTATGGTCGAATGTCATCTTCATTGGGGAGATCTGTAGGTCAGATTGGACGCTGTCAAGTTGGTTTTGCCGGTGGAGTTGGTGGTGTTGAATTGTCGAGGCCACGGGTTTGGATGTCAACTGCATTCATGACAGGTACCCGTGGCTCAATTCTCCGTGTCAATTGTTTGGTTGTTTGAGCCGACTATAATGTGGTGTTCCTGTTGTTCCTGGCTGGCTTGTGCCCCTGCTGTGGGCTTATTCTTTAACGATAATATATACTTGTTTTGTCCAATACTTATATTACAAAAGCCACAATCCCGCTTTCTGTAACACTGCCCTAATGAAAGCTGGTCCACCGTGTCTCGCCTGCACTTGAAATGTTATCCCAGCATACTATGAGGCCACACCCGTAGAGAAAACCCTAGAGGCCATTGTCACACCCCCCAAATTCCACCTGATTTATGTTACTATTTTTACCAATTCGAATTATTTATTTATTTTTTTTTACAACTTGAGTCTAAACTCCACTTGAGTAATCACTTGGAATGTAACACAAAACACTACCCGTGTCTCCAAACATAACCCATATTTCCAGACAAGAGTTAATTCCTCACCAAAACTATAAGACTCACACTTGATCAAACATTTACACAAAGTTCCAAAACTGGGGTGTCACACAAAGCCAGCAGGTTGTAATGATCCCTCAAAAGATACCAAGTGTCTAAATATAATGCAGAATATCCACATAACACTAAATATTCATTAAAATGTATGCCTCAACCACCAAGCTAAGGTTGGCATACAAACTCCTAATTCAAAACCCCAAGAGTCCAACTTCATGTCACGCAGCGAGTCTCGTGACTGCATCTAATGGTGGAAGGAAATAATGGGGGTGAGTTCGATAACTCAAGAGTGGAATCTCATAACAAGTCATGCCTGGTAAAAACATTTCCAATTTATACATAATCCAAAAGACCTCAAAAAACATGAGCATCTACAAAAATTAAAGTTGACAGGAAACACATGAATGCAATACTACCACCATCTCAACCCTCATCGTTGACTCTTTGGGCTTTCACCCAAATGACCAGGCCGACATCATCCTAGAACAACGACAAATTGGCTGGACTCATTACCCAAAGGATATGCCCACATCCCGTATTGATTAGCGTCAAAAGTGCAATTTTTGAACCCTATGACAGATGCAGGGTTTTGAGTACTTTTGATCATTAATCATGTCATATATCCCAATTGAAGTGTTCATGTCATCTTAGTAACACTGGCGCATTGGAGTATGTTTTTGGTTGTTTTGTAGGTATTTATGCACTTCTAGGCTTCAACCACAATGCAAATGATTCAATCAGCGAGGTTGGAAGTTTAATCTCACCATCAACAAGCTCAAAATCAATGGAAAAACAAAGGAAAAGTGGAGGAAATGAGATGCGCTTGAAGACAGATCTAGAGGCATGCGTGAACAAAGAAACAGAATGCAATTGCTCGCAACCAATTCGCAATCTTAGTGACTCAAACTCCGTCAAGAACCAATTCGCAATCCTAGCGACTTCGCAAACAGCCTCGTAATCTCAAGACAAATTGCTAAATCTTCGCTAGGCCAACCCAGACCGTGCGCTATGAATTCGCTCACCGACAATTCGCTTAGCTTAGCGTAAATTCCCGCTAGCACAACTCCAACCCTTGCCAAATTCGGCTAAACACTTGCCAAATTCGTTGTATCACGCTGGGCCCGCAAAAATCCTGCCACCCTAATTAGCGAAATTCTCCCCGTAGCGAAATTCTGCGTGCCTCGCCATGTCGCAGATTTGATGTCGAACCGCTCAACTTCTGGTTTATTACCCAATTGTCCTATAACTTAGCCTAGTTATTAGGGTTTTTGGTAATTTCATACCTTGAGAAGGCTTATAAATACCCCTCATGTTTTGTAATAAAAAAGAGGAGGATGGAAGGTGAATACAAGTTTTTGGTGATTTGTAAGTTATTTTCTTTTAACGCTTGTAAATAAAGCTTTTTTAGGTCTTATTTTTATTTTTCTCTTCTCTCTCTCTTCTTTCTCTCTTCTTTCTTTCTTCACTTTCCCTAGCTAAGTTAAACACACCTCGAGGATGACAACTCAATGAAGCATGCTCTCTTGAAGGAGGAAGGGGAAGCTAGCTTGGTGGTGGGGGTTAAGCATGTTTGTCCTCTTGTACTAGCAAGTCACGTAGTGTATTTATGGGCCCTTATTTTCAAAATTCAGTTGCATAACATGTACGTTATTGTTCAAAGAATACTCTCCATGCTTTAGACCTGCTGTTCTTTAGATGGTCTTCACAGCCTCGAGGTAGCATTTACATGTTAGGTTCTCTCTAAATTAGGTTATATAACATTGACTTTATTGTCTCGGCCATCACTCTCCATACTTTAGGTCTGTCATGAGATGCTACCAGGATTCTTAGATGGTCTTTGTAATAATTTAGAAAATGATAAAGGAATGTTAGGGTTTTAAACAAAAAGGGGCCATAACCAGATCCCCAGGTTGACTCACATAGGGAGATGCAAAACCTCGAGGACATGTGTTTGCCCTAAATTTTTGTCAAGTTGGTGACCTAAATCTTCAAAGTTTAATTTCTTCACTTTAAATTTCCGCTTTACCATTTCCGCTGCAATTTCCACTTAAAACCATTTACGCCTTGGACACAAATCCAAAAAGTCCAAATAGAAAGCCTGCCTCGTGGCACTTATAACCATTTCTAGGATGAAAAACCCATCCCCGTGTTCGACTTAGATCACTATAATCACAGTAGCTTGACTACGGCAAGAGGAACTAGGTATATAAATATTGCTGATTCGGGCCAATTTCAACGGGCACGGTAATCACGTATAACGACAAATTGTTGAGACTTACCACCCAGGGGTATGCCCACATCCCGTATATCTGTGACCTTTCTAGGACTACAACCCAGGGACTAGTCATCGTCCCGTGTCCACTACATCAATCCGGACTCTCACACAGTCTCATACCCATGTCATGCTTTAAAACAATTTCACAAAGCATTCAACCACATGGATATTTAAAAACATCATGTACCAGTTAATTCAAAGATTTCACATATGTAACATACATTTATATATCACTAGAAAATCACACAAATAAAGCATGGAATGGTATAAAATTCCCACAACATCAAACCACAAGATAAGGTGAGAAGATAAGATCCCCTACCTTCCTTGGATTCAGAAATCCGCAAGTCTCCCAAGTAAGTTAAAACCCGAGGCTACTCCAAAGGATCTGCAAATAACAAATCATAAGATTCCTTAGCCTCTCACAATCCGTGTCACATAAAAATTACTCAAGTGGTTTATTACTTTATCACCACTCGACTCACATATATTCTTATACCTTCCAACATAAACCTTGATCCCCTACAATTTCTACACTTACTAGATCAACATTTAACACCCCTTATTAGGTTACACAACACACTCAACACAAAACACCTCTTGTATTCCTATCTCCATATTACTCATTTGAAGATAAGGTACTAAAGGTTCTCCTCCAACTAGAATCACCCAAATAAGAGCATCGAAACTCGAGTTATGTCCTGAACAACCCGGACTATTCTAAGGATCAAACCCAAGCAGAAATTTTCTGAACATAGCTCCCTTACGGGAATTCTTTGGGCCAGATAGAGTCATAATTTGAGGGCACATATTTCACGATGTTTCTCCTTGAAGTCTAGTTTAACCAGCAACTTGAATCACTCAAATCGGATAAGAAATGAGCAAGTTATGGCTAAAATACTAACACTGGTCAAAATAGAAAAATCCAGCCCTCGAAAATGCCTGCACTTATGATTTTCCCACTTTTTCCATGCTTCAACCTAATCAACCCTAACACTCAAACACATCAAAGCCACTTATTCAACCCAAACATCTTCCAAAACACATCTTAAAACAAGAATCTAGGGTTTTAGTTAACCCATCACTCAACCAATCTAAGGTTAGGGGATGAAACCCTAGCTTTCAAAAAAAAAAAGAAAGAAATTCATGAATACAATTTCTATAAAAATCAAATCCTTACACAAATAAATCAAGGATTAGGTTTACCACCCATATCCTTCAAATCTAGGGTTAGGAGAAGTCTCCAACCAAACCCTAGACAAAGCATAACCCATTTTAGTATAAAGAATCAAACCAAACCCTACCTTTTGGCTCAATCTCCTTCCTTTCTCTTCCTTTCTCCTTTCTTCTTCTTTCTTCTCCTTCTTCCTCTTTCTCCTCTCTTTCTTCACGCTTTTTGCCCTAACTTCCTATTTGAGCAAAAAATGAGAACTATCCCTTTTTTTCTGTGACTAGTTTCATTTTATAACGACATTTTTTACTTTAAAGTTTCACTAATAGTACTTAAGCCATTTACTCTTCTATTTGCATATCACATTCCCAATCTTATGTATTGACCACTAGACTTTTCATTAATGACTCCAAGGGTCTCAAGTGATAAATTTACCAATTTACCCTTGGCTCTAGTATTATACCCGGTCTATCGTTTACTTTTCTAAAATAATATTTAGCTATCAGAATCATTCCGAGTGTTACATTCCTCCCTTAAAGGAATTTCAACCTAAATTAAACTGTACTAACTTGTGAGTCTGGTACCTTCTTCTACATCCGCTTCAAGTTCCCCAGAGCTCACCCATGGTGTTCCCATACACTTTATTGGGAGGAATAAATTTGTTCCGTTAACACTGCTCTTCAGACATCTAGAATCTTCCTTGGCCGCTCTTCATATTTCATATTCTCCTGCAATTTCAGTTCTTGCCAATCTAGCATGTGCGAAACATCTAGCTCATACTTCCGCAACAATGAGATGGAATACGTCGTGTATACCAAGCAACTGCAGCGGAAGAGCTAACTGGTAAGCTACCTCTCCAACTCTTTGGAGAATCTTAAACGGGCCAATGTACCTAGGGGCCAATTTCCCCTTTTTACCAAAACGAAACACTCCCTTGCGAGGCGACACTCGCAAAAATACATGGTCCCCAACCTAAAAACTCGGCGGGCCCTCCCGGTCGGCATAACTTTTTCGGCCATACTTTAGCCGCCACCACCACACGAATCGAATCTCTTATCTTCTCTGGCTGCTCGCACTAACTTCTTTGACCCAATCAAAGTAGCCTCCCGATTCAACCAAAGACATAGGCGATCTACATGGCCTTCCATAAAGAGCTTCATATGGTGCCATCCCAATACTGCTTTGGAAAGTGTTATTATACGCAAACTCAATCAGAGGCAAGTGTTCCACCCAACTCCCCTCGAAGTCTAACAACATGTTTCAAGATATTCTCAGAATCTGAACCACTCTCTCAGATTGTCCGGTCACCAACAGGGTGAAAATGTCGCACTCAACCCCAACTATGTTCCCAAAGCTTTCGCAAAGATCTCTGCAACCGGACGCACTTCACGTCCCTATCCGAAACAATGGCAGAGGGCACACCACAGCAAATCTCACACCTCCCTCACATATAACTTGCTCAAAGTAAGAACTGAGTCGGTGGTCCTTATTGCCAAGAAATGTAGCCGATGAATACCTTGTCAACTACCACCCACACACCAATTTTACCCTGGTGAGTCTTGGAAAACCAATCACGAAGTCCATCGTCACATGATCCCATTTCCATTATGCGACTGGTAACGGCTGCAACAGCCCTGCTGGTCTCTGGTGCTCAACTTTCACTTGTTGGCACGTCAAACACTTGGAGACGAAACTCGCTACATCTCTCTCTTCATCCCATGCCACCAAAATTGGCGCCTCAAGTCATGGTACATCTTCGTCTCCTTAGGATGTACCGTGAACCGAGGGTGATGAGCTTCCCTCATCACCTCCTCTCTCAACTGTGCATCATCCCCAAGATAAACAACTGCTGGAGGAAATAGATTCCTCCATTCAGATGAATGGTCCACCCTTCGTGTGCATCACTCAAATACCACTCTCCCAGGGCATGTGCCCTCAAGCTTCTTATCACCCTCCAGCCTCGATGACTCTAAGAAAACCAAGTATCGAGCTAACAATGTATAAAAACATGTCTTAGGATCATCCCCATCAGCACGGTGGAACTCACGTATGTAATCATACATCTTCCACCTCATAAGCCATCAAACTCAAAGCGGATGCTCTTGATTTTCTACTCAAGGCATCAGCAACCACATTTGCTTTACCCGGATGGTATTGCAAAGAAAAGTCAAAGTCCTCTGCCCCATCCATCTTCCTCGCCCGCATTCAAATCTCTCTCGAGTAAAGATATATTTCAACCTTTCGTGGCCTGAGAACACTTCCAAACTTTCACCATACAGGTAGTACCTCCATAACTTTAGGGAAAACACCATTGCAGCAAGCTCTAAATCATGCGTGGGGTAATTCTCTTCATGTTTCTTCAATTGCCTAGAGGCATAGGCAACCACTCGACCTTTTTGCATAAGTACACACCCCAAGCTAACTCTCGAGGCATCACAAAAAACTGTGTACTTTTCCCCACTCACCGGAGTAATCAACACCGGCGTTGTAGTCAATCTCTTTTTCATCTCCTGGAAAGACTCCTCACACTTGTCATTCCGCCAAAAGCTCACTTTACGTGTCGGGCCTAGTCATGGGACATGCAATCCGGGAGAAGTTCTCAATAAACCGATGGTAATAACCAGCCAACCCGAGAAAGCTACATATCTTAGCACACTCTTGAAGTCAAGCCCCACCGCATCACTACTCAACCTTGCCTTAGATCCACTTTAAAATACCTTCCTAGACACCATGTGCCCTAGGAACTGGATTTTTTGTAACCAGAAATCACACTTTTCCAACTTGGCATACAACCGATTCTCTTCTCAAGACTGTGAGCGCTAACTCGTAAATGTTGCTCATGCTCTGGCCGACCCTTTGAATATATCGATGTCGCCCACACTACCACAAACTCGATCCAAATACGGACTATATATCCTATTCATCGTATCCATAAAGGCAAATGAGCATTAAACAATCCAAAAGGCATGACAACAAACTCGGCTCTGACACTGCATAAAAGCGCCTTAGGGATGTCTAAGTCCCGTACTCTCAACTGATGATACCCAGATCTTAAATCAATTTTCGAGAAGTAACAAGCCCCGTTCAACTGATCAAACAAATCCTCAATGCGCGGAAGTGGGTACTGTTCTTCTCACCGCTATCCCAGCCCAACCTCCTAATCCACACACAACCGTAGCTGCCTCGCTCTTCTTTTTCACGAACAATACCGAGCACCCTGCATGAGGTACTCTGGCCTGATGAACCCTTTACTCGTAATTCCCGCAGCTTGTAGGTTCAACTCTAAGCTCAACCGAGCCTTTCTAATGGAGCTACTTAAAAAGGATCGGTACCAGGATACAAATCGATGGAGAAATCCATCTCTCTATGGGGAGGTAATCCTCGCAACTCATCAGGAAATACGTCAGCAAAATCACACACTTGTGGAATACAATCCATCGTCACCTTCCTTTTAATCTCCCTTGGCATAGTAAAAAGGAAGTGTCACCCCATTCTTTCCCAACCACTTGTTCTCCATCTCTATCAACAGTCGAGTCGACCACCTCGATCCGCATAGAAGCTGACATGTGACCCACAACCAACTGGGAAGGTCACCTTCTTCGAAAAACGCTTCATATCCCGCATGATGCGGCAACCAATCCATTCCCACAATCACGTCAAACACTGTCATATGTAGGAGTACTAAGTCAATCACGACTTCGTATCCCCCAACATTCAACACAACCACTGCATCCCCACTTAGCTTCCATCACATCACCCATGGGTGTCTCAACAAACAATGGACAAGAGAGTGGTGCAATCACTAAATCCAAAATAGAAGCAAAAGAAGTAGACATAAATGAACGGGATGTACCCGAATCAAACAACACATGTGCCCAAGTGCTATAACATAAAACCATACCTTCCACTAGCACACACCAGCTCGGATCTCGCCGCTAGTTTAAAACTCTCGCTCCGAGACCCTCGCCCGGTAGATGCGCCTTCCCTCGGGATCTCCTCCCCTTGGAGGCTGTCCTCCTTGAACACACGAATGGTTTACTGGTCGAAACTGCCCTTGAGGAGGCTAGGTGTTCTGCTGTTGTAACTTAGGGCACCACCTCCTCAAGTGTCCTGTCGCACCACACTCATAACACGTCCGGGGCCCCATGTCCCCAACTGTACTCCCACTAGCTTGCCCTTGTTGCATGGGCAACTGCCGTGGACCATTCATCCTTGGGCGCTTAGCCCTCTTATCCCTTGACCTGAAGTCTCCAAATCTGGAATTCTTATTTCTTTCCTTTTGTACAAGTCGCCTTCCTCTCAATAATTAGTGGCTCGTGCCACCACCTCACCGTAGGTGCGAAGCATGCGGAGCCACCCGAGCTCGAATGTTTAGCCTCGTAATCTCTTGAAACCTGCTCGTCTGATCTCGCCGCTTGCCACCATATGTTGTGCATACCCGATAACAAAGTAAATTGGGAGGCATACTCTGGGTTACAACATACTCTCTACGCAGGTGCACAAACTCCGATCTCTTCGGCTCTCATGGCCTCAGAAATACTTGGCCGTGAGTAACTCGAATCGAGTCCACCCCATGTGTGGAACATCATGGGTGCTCTTAACCATATCCCACCTCAACTCGTCGCCCGTCTCCTCAATAACACAAGGAGGCTAGAGATACTCCGCCTCCTCGTGACTTCCAAGACATCCAGAATCTTCTTCACTTCCTTTAGCCAATGCTCAACCTAAAGGAAGCTGATACCACCCCAAACATCAGGGGAACAAAGTGCCTTGAAACTTTAATCAACCGCACGCCCATCTTCTTCGAATGACCCTGAGGTAACGCCACTTCTCCAAATTCTCGTCTCTAATCGTGAAGAGGATTCATTGTGTTGTCTCGACCCTTGGTCGCCCACTCTTCTTCCTCTAATCATTGTCTATAAATATGGAAAAAGACAATTAATTATCACAATGTCATGGCACAAGAACCACACACTCAAAGGTTCTCAACATCAATCTTTTCCATAGATATGCAATCTTTATCGCTATCGACACTTACTCGACATTCAGACAATTGCACATGGTATAAGAATCATTACACACTCAACCACCATGGAAAAATCCATACAAGCATTATAATAACTAAACTCGTTATATCATGCTTAATCACACCCAACATGTTATCACATAGTCTCATGTAACATGTTATCTTTAAATACCCTCTTCAATAGCCAAGCACGCTAAGAAGCCTTATACCATATATGAAAATCTATTTCATCCTCAATAGCACAAACCTAGCACTAAAAAACTCAAGCTCCTACAGATCATAGCTTAAAGTGTGCTTAGGAATCCTTTGTGTATCTATTGAATTTTCCATTAATCTCCCAAGGATTTATCCCTTAGCTTTGATACCAACTTGTCACACCCCAAGTTCCACCGGTGTGATTTATGTTACTATTTTACCACCTGATTTATTTATTTTTACAACTTGAGTCTAAACTCCACTTGGAGTAATCACTTGGAAATGTAAATAAAACACTACTCCAGGTCTCCAAACATACACCCATATCGGTACAGAGTTAATTCCTCAATGAACCCAAAACTATACACTCACACTTGATCAAAATAACATTTACACAAAGTTCCAAAACTAATGGCTACACAAGCCAAATATACAATGATCCTCAAAAGATACCAAATGTCTAAATATACAGTGTGAATATCCACATAACACTAACATTCATCAAATATGCTCAACCACCAACAAGCTAAGGTTGGCATACAAACTTCCTCATCCTCAAAACCTTGCAGTCCAACTTTCATGTCACGCAAATGGGGTCTCGTACCCCATCTAAGGTGTGGAAGGAAATAATGGGGTGAGTTCGACAACCCAAGAGTGAATCCTATAACAAGCCATGCCTCATAAAAACATTTCAATTTATACATAATTCAAAATATCTTAAAAACATGAGCACTTTACAATGTCAATAGGCTGATGATGGAAACAGATGAATGCAATACTACCACCATCTCAACCCTCATCGCTGACTTTGCTTTCACCTGTGGACTAGCCGACATCCTGCAACAACGACAAATTGTCGGGACTTACCACCCAGGATATGCCCACATCCCGTATAACGACAAATTGTCGGGACTTACCACCTGTGGCTATGCCCACATCCCGTATATCTGTGACCTTTCTGGGACTACAACCCAGGGACTAGTCATCGTCCCATGTCCACTACATCAATCCCACTTCTACACGGCCTCATACCCATGTCATGCTTTAAAACAATTTCGCCAAAGCATTCAACCACATGGATATTTAAACATCATGTACCAAGACCAAGATTTCCATATATATAAAAATATACATTTATATATCACTAGAAAAATCACATTGGGCCAAAGCAATGAATATGGCTACAAAATTCTACAACATCAAACCACAGTATAGCAGGAGAAGGTTATAAGATCCCCTACCTTCCTTGGATTCAGAAATCCGCAAGTCTCCCAAGTAAGTTAAAACCCGAGGCTACTCCAAAGGATCTGCAAATAACAAGTCATAAGATTCCTTAGCCTCTCACAATCCATGTCACATAAAAATTACTCAAGTGGTTTATTGCTTTATCACCACTCAACTCACATATATTCTTATACCTTCCAACATAAACCTGATCCCCGCGTACTCTCTACACTTTACTAGATCAACATTTAACACCCTTATTAGGTTAATAAACAACTTACCTAACACAAAAACACCTTGTATTCCTATCTCCATATTACTCATTTGAAGATAAGGTGCTAAAGGTTCTCCTCCAACTAGAATCACCTAAATCGGAGCACCGAAACTCGAGTTATGTCCTAAACAACCTGGACTATTCTATGATCAAAACCGAAGCAGAAATTTTGCTTGAACATAAATTTCCTCTTTGAGCAGAATTTTTTAATATTACAGAGTCATAATTTGAGGGCACATATTTGTGATGTTGGTGCCTTGGAAGTCTAGTTTAACCATCAACTTGAATCACTCAAATCGGATAATAAATGAGCAAGTTATGGCCAAAATACTAATGCCGGTCAAAATAGAAAATCCAAACTCGAAAAATGCCTGCACTTTATGATTTTCCACTTTTTCCATAAGTTTCAACCCAATCAACCCCAACACTAAACACACATCAAAGCCACTTATTCAACCCAAAATACCTTCCAAAAACATGATCTTAACAAGAATCTAGGGTTTTGTTAACCCATCACTCAACCAATCTAAGGTTAGGATGAAACCCTAGCTTTCAAAAAGAAAGAAATTCATGAATCATACCCCTCTATACAAAATCCCCTCAAATCCTTACACAAATAACCAAGGATTAGGGTTTTACCACCCCATATCCTTCAAATCTAGGGTTAAGAGAAGTTCCCCAAACCAAACCCTAGAAAAAGAACCATTTTACAAGAATCAAACCAAAAACCCTTACCTTTTTTGCTCAATCTCCTTTCCTTCTTCCTTTCTCCTTCTTCTTCTTTTTCTTCCTCTTCCTCTCCTCCCCTCTCTCTTCTTCACGTTTTTGCCCTAACTCTATTTGAGCAAAAATGAGAACTATCCCTTTTTTCTAGACTAGCTTTAGTTTTATACCCATTTTTTACTTTAAAGTTTCACTAATAGCAATTTAAGCCATTAACTCTTTCTATTTACATATCACATTCCCAATCTTATACATTGACCACTAGACTTTTTCATTAATGACCCAAGTGGTCCGCGGTAAATTTACCACCCTACCCTTGGCTCTATTAAACCCTGGTCTATCATTTTATTTTCGAAAAAAATAATATTTAGCTATTATAATAATTTCTAAGTGTTACACTACTCCCCATCTAAGTGCACATGTAATGCTAGCACTTGCATTCAAGATCAACCATTCATCTAAATTATGCAATTCTATCATGGAATTATGCTATACCATGAAACAGATGAGATCAATTCATGTAATTATGCTCCGAGTCATAACCGACTCCATTACTCAGTGTGATGCCAAAGAGTAATAAATTCTGAGTCAATCACCAACTCCTATCTCACACCACCATGCCCATGCGTGATAAAACTGTCATTGATTAATCGCATCCAATGATAATTTCAAACAAAATTTCATTTTGTTTATAAACCAAAACCTTTTTTATGTCATATTCTGTGAAACCCCAGAAAATCCAAATTTTCGAAAAAAGGTAAAACAGTAATTTCGGTTGAAAACAAAAAATTTTCTAGATATCGAATAACGAAACGGACAACGCTATTAAATTTGTCTCTTGAAATCTAGTGACCTAGAAAAGTTTCATCGAATTCTGAGACAAGCGGAATATTTTTACGATTTTCTGGGTAATAAGTTGCAAGTGACTTTAGTGACGAGATTTTTATGAAAATCTCGGATGTCGGGAAATTGCTTGAGATTCATTTAAAATAAATTGAACTGAAAAGAAATAAATTGTTTCGGAGTAGAAACATATCCGAATGAGACAATATGAGTCATATATTCAAATAATAATAATAATAATAAATAAATAAATAAATAAAGAATCAAAGTCAAAGAGGATAAGGCCATTTTCGGTTAAGAGAGTTCGTAGAAAGAGAGAGGGAGAGAAATAATTTTTTTTTTCTTTTTTCACTTCTCTCTAAGATATACGGAAATCGGACCGTAGGTTTTTCTCGGAGCAAAAGGCAAAGTTGATCCACAAGACGAGCCGCAAGGTAAGGAGCTGCGCAAATCTTGGAGTTTCATCAAACTCCACGAGGTAGGGAATTTTCCTACTTGTGTTATTTCTAGCCTAAAGGCCATTTAATAGCTTGGGATTGGCTTAGAGGCAATGAAAGGCCATAAATTTCAGTCCCAAATTTTTTGGATTAAGTGTAGGAATTTTTAGAATTTTTCTCGTGGATCGTTTTCGGACAGTCCGTGCTGAATTTTCAGGACTATTTTCTACGTCGGCTGAATTTTGATTGTTTTCGACATCCAGATAGGATTTTAACTATTTTCGCATCTGTGACCGGGCTGAGGTTTGGTTTTGATCATGATACTGATGTCTTTGGGTTTTGTGGTGTGTTTTGGTATCATTGTAATTCGATGACGAACCGTGAAGGGACCAAGAGGTGCCATATTTTATGTGGGTCCGAGATTTGGGCCATTTTGTGTGTTATTATTGTAAAATTTAAATAACATGCTGTTGTGTGAGACCCCTGAAGAAATGAACGATAGACAAAAGTGGCAAACCTAGAAGTTCTCTAGATCTTGGATGACGACGTGGATCACACCATTGAATTCGTTTCGTGAAATCTAGGTACGCTTGATTGAATTTCGAGAAGGTCTGGTTTCACGCATTTCTCGAGGAGAATGGATGAATGAGGTGTGGCCACACACAGGCATGAAGGTGCATGCCATGTGGCACCAGAGGAGAAGACACTTAGCAACCAAAGGTCAAATGTCTTTGTTTGGAATTGCATGAGAATTGGCTTGAGTGGAGGCTAGGTGTCCAAAGGAGATCATGCATGAGAGGGAGTGAATTGGCTTGGTTGGCACTTGGCATATGGGATGCTGTGTGTCAAGAAGGTGAGAGCAGTGTGTTCTTCTATCAAGACACCATCAATTCTAAGTGGAAGAGAAGAGGAGCAAAAAAAAAAAATCAGCCGGAGGGTTCTCCAAAATTCGCCTTAATCTTAATAGAGAGAAAGAAAAGAAAGAAAGAAAAGGAAAGGAGAAAAGAAGGAAGAAAAGGAGAAGAAAGGAAGGAGAAGTTGGTATACACTCCAACAAGGTAGGTTCTTCTCATACTTGGGACATTCTCTACCTAGGGGCCATTCAATGGCCATGGAGCTTAGCCCCAAACCCGGGTTCACGCTTTAAATAAACGGAAGGGTTTTCTGGGCATTTTATGCCAAAAACAGCGTTTTTGGTGCGTGAACCCTGCCGATGTTATACATGCCGGAAAATACTATGGATGCCGGATTTTTGTGTACAACTCGCTTATTGTTTAGAAAACTGGAAAGAATTTCCGCCAGCGTGTCATGTTCTTGTTTAAATAACATGATGTTTTTAGAGAGAAATGCCGATATAGGTACGCATGTAATCGTTGAACTCCGCCTGGAAAAAATACTATGGATGCCTGGATTTTTGTGTACAACTGCTTATTGTTTAGAAAAACTCGGAAAGAATTTCCAGTTTGCATGTGTCATGTTCTTTGTTTAAATAGCATGATGCTTTTTTTAGAGAGAAATGCCGATATAGGCATGTGCATGTAATCAGGTTAACCTGGTTAGAAAATACTATGGATGCTTGATTTATGGGCCACCGCTTTTTCTTCTCGTTAGAAAACCGAAAATTCGCTGCATGTCCCTGGCCTTGGTTGATAACATGTCGCTTTTTGTATGAAAATGGTAGTGATTACGTCGTTTTTTTTCCAAGCTGAAACTGAAAAAAAAAAAATTCCAGCTTGTATGACTTAGATTCTGTCTCAATAGCATGGGGTTTTAGAACACTTGAAAATGCAAGTCGTTTTTATGGTTAGAAAACTAGGAAAGAAAATCGCTTTGAGCAAAAGGAACTCAGCTGGAAAATGTGTATGGTGGTCGATTCTTTGGGCCACTATTTTTCGTTGAAATCTAAAATAAATTTCCTTGCATGATTTATTTCTTTGGTCGAATAGCATACGCTTGTGAGGATGATATATGCATGCATGCATGCAAATAAATAAATATCATGCGCAGCTTTGCATCTCAAAATGTGATTACCAGCATATTGGGTGTAAGTGCACAAAGCATGAATAAACGGTTTTTCTCAGAAGGTTGTCCACCAAATTTATCGGAGTCCGTCTTAGTCAAAATATACTCCGAGAGTAGTCCACAAGATATCTGAAAGTATGTCCAAATAAAATATACTCCGAGGGTAGTCCACAAGATATCTGAGTCCTGGTCTAAATAAAATATATATATATATATATATATAATGGAGGGTGGTCCAACATTTTATCGGAGTCTATTCAAACTAACCTTCGCGAGAGCTAAAACAAAAATCTTTTGTTTTAGAAATGATTTTATTATACATGGAAAAATGCATGTGTGAGGAAATCGGTGAGGACACAAGGCATGAGATTTGGGCATATTATCTATAGATTTTTCTCATGATATTTTTGTGAATGTATGTAGAAATTGTGAACATGGCATTGCATGTGCACTTAGGTGGGAGTACTCTCGTAGGAAAATTTTCTCTGGCTGGAAGGCCAAGCCACCTGCTGTGGGAAAACTAAATCTTTTCGTGCACCGGAGGCACACCGGGCAATGAGGCTCACACGGGTCTCAATCGGAAGTAAAGGCTGGAAATGCCTTGTTTGTAATTGTGGTTTATGGGTTGAAACCCATGGTTTTTTTTTTTGTAGTATGGAACAAAAATGTATTATTTATAGTTTCGTAAAAAAATAATAATAAGAATAATACATTTTGGCGAGTTTTACGGGTTTCCTCCTTGGGGTCCATGTATGAAAAAAAAAGAAGACTCATTTTACGTTATTATATGCAGCATGGGACTGAAAGGAAAAAATGAAAAAAAAAAAAAGAAAGACCCCCGGGTTTTGGAGTGTCACATGTTGTGTGTAAAAATCATGTTAATATATGCTATTTGATGTATTAACAAGGATTGCATGGATGTAAATTATATCTAAGAATTATAATTGTCCATGGTGTATTAATGTTTCATGTAGCACTCATATATACATGTAACATGAAGGAAAATGCATTGGCATCATGCCTTTCATATGTACGGTCACATCGCATCGAGTCGAGTGTGGGTGCATGGTATTGAGTATTCACCGACAAAGCAGGAATGGGTCGTGAGCTTGGAAATGGGACAAAGTCCAAGGTTGAGACTCACGGATGTGTAAATTGATCAAAATGATAAATTACATGTTTTGGGCGGAGCAAGTTGGGGTAGATCCCCCCCTAGGGTGAAAGACCCAAATGTTATTCACATGGTTAGACATGAATCCCGACGATGTAAGTTCGGGAAAATGTTGGAAAGGCGCGTGTCGTCCTGCGTTGAAAACCCGAAAATCCATGGCCCACAAAAGAAAAAAAGAAAATCATAAATGATAAATTAAAATTAGAGGGTTGTCCAATGTTGTAAGTCATTGGGTTAAATACCAATGGCTGGTTTCCACAATTGGCAATTGCAAGTGTGGGGGAGTTGGTTAGGTTGTGAGCATGAGGGGTCGCATCTCATGCATGACACAGAACATTTCATATAATGTTGCATAAATTGTATGAAATGTGATTGATGTTTATGTACGCCATTGCATGTGCATTTTAGGTGGGGAGTAACCCCTTGTAGGAAATCTTTCTACTAGGCATTGCTCACCTCGTATTGGGACCACCTTTTCAGGTACACAAGAACACGACGCTCCTTCGAGGCCGTGAGTACGAAGAAGGTCGGGTTGTGGCCTTGAGAAATAGTTTTGTTTACATGTAAATAATGTATACATTTTTGTATTTTTGTGAATTAAATATGCAGGAAATGAGTGTGATATCGTGATAATCTATAAGCGTACGTGCTTCACAAAAGGATGGGTTGTCAACGGGACCCCCGGGATAGGGGTGTCATATATTCTAATGACTACTTTCTTTTACAAAATCGTGTGTCTTTTGTGGGTAGTGAATTTTTGGGGTCTCACTGCAGGCTTCGCACGCCTTACTACACTTTCTCACTGGCTTTCAATCGCAGACACATATGTATAAACAAAATACTAGTCTTCACTCCAAAGCAAGATTATCCCCGCCGCTTACCCAACACATATTTTCATGCTCTGCGAATAGTGGAACTCCACTGAACTTTGTTTAACGTATCAAGCCCACTCATCAACCACCAAGGATAGTGTGTGATGGCACCATGCACTAACACTCATGAAATGCGATGTCTCAGTGCATATGCAATGCATTATGCCATTCCATATCAATTCCATGTCTCATATGTAATGAAAGTCATATGGACAATTCTAACATACAATTTATCATGTATCGTGGATAATTATGTCAGAAGCATATAATTTCCAAACGTTTCATCCAATTGCAACATATTAAACCATATATATTAGCAAGTACAATCAAGCATGTTATCACAAAATAAAGCAATAATACTTTAAAACAATCCACAATTTCAAACCTCACAAGCCTGGGCCATAACGTAATCACTAAAAATGGTGGCACACCGCTCCTAGCCGCCGTGAACCAATCCTTGCTCAAAGCATCAACCTAAGCAGCATTAGACCACCAAACAACCCACGAAATTAGTACGAAATCTGAATCGAAATCAATCTAAAAGTCTAGACACAACAAATGAATAGAGTCAACCTGTGGTAGTCCTAGGAAATGAACCATAACTTCTACTATTAAGTCCGATTTAGGGTGATTCAAAAGCCTAAATTAAGTTCACTAATGCAGATATAATTTACATGAAGCACCCAAGTCCTAAGTCCCTTAGTTTCACCTAAAATCAGTCCTAAAATCCTACCAATGTAGATCAAAATAGGCGCATTCCCCTATTTCACCATCAACAGCTCCCTTAGAGTAAAGACATAACCCCACAACCCTTATGGTGTAAAATAAACGAAAGTAGGAAGAATCCCTACCTCTTGGAATGTAGCCCTCATCAAATATACAGACTTTACTTTTTGGTCTGACGAGTTTCGATCGTCGGAAAGTCGATTTCTTTTTCCCCGTCGTTCTCTCTCCCTTTCTTCTCTTTCTCTATATTTTTTTCTTTTTTTTTTTTTTCCTTCCTTTCCTTTTTGTCGCTCTCCTCCTCTACGAATTGATTTCCCTCCTATTTATAAACTTCTCCATTGACATGCATGTGGACACATGCATTTTCCATTGCATGCCTTAGACATGGCTTGCCATGTGTCACCCGACACCCGTTGTCTCGAAAACATGAAATTTTTTACTCGTACGAAATTTAACAAAATTCTGCTTCAGTAACTAGATTTTGCAAGACACTCAACGGTGAGGTCCTCGTGGTCATTCCGAGATCTAGAAAATTCTAGGTTTTCAACCCTCGTATTGTAGCGAGTTCCACTGTGGTTTGCCCATTTTTTTGGAAAAGTTTAGATTTACCCGGGTTTTATAGCAATTATTCCCTTTCTCTATGAGAGAAATAGTTTCTAGCTAGTTTGAATCATTACCATATGGTTCAGTGAGAAATTAGAAAGAGCTAGTAGAGGCTTATCTTAATCGATTCTCCCATCCTGCTCTAACTTCTTAGAGAAGATGCGAGATTATTGGGCCGTCACACTCACCACTGTGTGATTTATGTTTACTATTTTCTTACCACCCGATTTTTTTTCACAACTCTCAGCTCCAACTCCACTTGAGTAATCACTTGGAAACGTGAATAAAACACTACTCCAGGTCTCCAAACATACACACATATCGGTACAGAGTTAATTCCTCAATGTACCCATAACTATACACTTACACTTGATCAAAATAACTTTTACACAAAGTTCCAAAACTAGTGGCTACACAAGCCAAATATACAATGATCCGCCAAAAGACTAACTGTCCAACATAAGGAGTGTGAATATCCACATAACACTAAATATTCATCAAAATGTATGCTCAATCGACTAACAAGCTAAGGTTGACATACAAACTTCCATCCTCAAAAACCCTGCAGGTCCAACTTTCATGTCACGCAGCTGGTCTCGTACCTGCATCTAAGGTGGAGGGAAATAATGGGGGTGAGTTCGACAACTCAGTAGTGAATCATAACAAGCCATACTCATAAAAACATTTCAATTTATACACCAAAAATATCTCAAAACATGAGCATTTTATTAGGTCATCAGATTGATGGTGGAAACACATGAATGCAATACTACCACCATCTCAACCCTCATCAAGACTCTTTGGGCTTTTCGCACCCGTGGACTAGCCGATCATCCCAGAACAACAACAAATTGCTAGGACTTACCACCCAGGGATATGCCCACATCCCGTATAACTATGACCTTTCTAGGACTACAACCCAGGGACTAGTCATCGTCTCGTGTCCACTACATCAATCTCTAGACTCACACAAATACAAATTTCATACCCATGTAAGTCGTGTGCTTTAAAACAATTTCACAAAGCATTCAACCACTACGGATATTTAAAACATCATGTACCAGTTAATTCAAAGATTTCATATAAAATATACATTTATATATCATTAGAAAATCACACAGTCAAAGCACGGAATGGTACCGAATTCCCACAACATCAAACCACGCATGCTGTGAGAAGGTTATAGTAAGATCCCCTACCTTCCTGGATTAAAAATCCATGTGCCCTGCTGAAGTCAAAACCCATTTGTTATCTAAAGGATCTCCTATTAATAAGTCATAAGATTTCTTAGCCCTTCAAAACAACTGTAAGCTACATAAAATTACCCAATTGGTCTATTACTACTTCACCACTCAAATCACACAGATTCTTATACCTCCAACATAAACCTTAATCCTCCAAGTGCACTCTCTTTTACACTTACTAAGATAAACATTTAACACCCCTTATTAGGGTAACACAAATAGCACAACACTTGTAATCTTTTTCAAATTTTATCTCAAGACCCTCCTTTTTTTTTTTTCTCAACTATAAGTTTTTTGGCCAAATCATACATGTTTTTTTGTTCACTGTGGTCTTATGACCAAAAGTTCCCCTATCTCTTAGTCTTTCCACACCTCTTAACAAGGTCATTCGACTCCCAAATCAAGAGTTATGGTTTTTACACTCGACCTCCCGAGACTATTTCCTAAGGGATAGAATTGCCCTCTTCACTCTTACTTTGACGAAATTATAGGTTCAAATTTGTTTCATAATTAGCCATCCTTTCTTCATAGTTACTCCCTATGTGGCTACTTTGAGAAGGATTTTTGAATCACCCATTTGGATCAATATAACTCAACTTATGACTCAAAACAGGAACTCGCTTTCAGAAATTAGGATTTAACTGCATCACTCTTTCAACCTCAAATTCAAGGGTCTTATGGTAGGTTTAGTTCTTGGTCAGTTTCGACATCTCGAAGGGCTAGGTCTTGGGCTTATTCTCCAACTGGAATCATCTAGTTCGAAGTTCTTTAGGCCAACTTATGGCCAAAACACTGTCATGGGGTCATGAGAAAAGCCGACAAGACCTCCCTTGGACACACACACACATGCCATCTTCACAAAGCCTGGCTCTTTACAATTTAGTATTCTACCAACTCACCTTTCATCAAATCTAGGGTTAGATGAAATCCCAACAAAACCCTAGAATATAACCAAAGTCCAATAGAAATACACAAATCAAGGCCCTAAAGATCATAAGCTTATACACTTTAGTGAACTTTTCCACCAAACCAAGCTTTCTTCCGTTTTTCTTCCTCCTTCTCTCTAAATTTTCTCTAGAACTCTTCACCACCTAAAAATTCCAGAATTTTCGACTTCCTAGCAAGAAGTTGGTCTAGCATCCAAAACTAAGAGGAATTGGTTTGCTTGGCACATGGCAAGCTCTTCTCATGCACTTGCCATGTGTCAAGAGCTCCTATCTTGCATATATGAGGTGTCATGCCCTCATGATGCCACATAGCTCACAAGGATATTGCACTTTAGTCCCTCTCCACTAACAAGTTTTTCAAAGTGGTCCTTCAAGACATACTTAATTTCAAACCCTAACAAAACACTAAACTTACCTAATTGCATAATTAACCCACATGCCATAAAAATGCACCAACACACTTTGCTAATCCTCTAATTAAACCAACCATTAAGATGGCTAATCTTTATCACAATTTAAAATATCATAGGGCATAAGTTGCATTTGCTTCCCAAAAATCCTTACCTGAATATAACAAAACATATATTAATATACCAGGCGTTACATTCCCTCCCCCTTACAGGAATTTCGTCCCCGAAATTAAACCGTACTAACCTGTGAAGAGTTCCAAATACTTCTTCTTTACATCTACTTCTAGCTCCCATGTAGCTTCCTCCACTCCATGGTGTTCCCATAACACTTTCACTAGGGGAATAACTTTGTTCCGCAACACGCGTTCCTGCACATCTAGAATCTCCCTTGGCCGCTCTTCATATTTCATATTTTCTTGTACCCGCCTCTTGCCAATCTAGTATGTGCGAAACATCCGCTCATACTCAAGAATAACGAAACGTGAATACATCATATCCCAAACAATCGCGGCGGAAGAGCTAACTCGGTAAGCTATCTCTCCAACTCTTTGAGAATCTCAACGGACTAATGTACCTAGGGGCGCTCTTTTCCCAAACGAAATACTCTCATGCAGGCCAATAATTTAAAAACACATGGTCCCCAACCCGAAACTCTAAGGGTCTTCTCAGGGTCGCATAACTTTCATAAGCCAGGCTGCCAAGAGCCTCGTCACTTGGACACCCTTATCTTCTCTCAAGAGCCTCGCACCAACTCGACCAATCAAAGTAGCCTCTCCTGATTCAGTCCAGCACATAGGCGATCTACATGGCCTTCCATAAAGAGCTTCATACGGTGCCATCCTAATACTGCTCTGGAAACTATTATTATACGCAAACTCAATCAGAGGCAAATGTTCCATCCAACTCCCCTGGAAGTCTAACACACATGCTCTAAGCATATCTTCTAGAATCTGAATCACTCTCTCGATTGGCCCGGCCACCGAGGGTGAAATGTCAGACTAATCTCAACTCCGTTCCCAAAGCTTTCTGCAAAGACTGCTAGAATCGAGACGTAAACCTCGAGTCCCTATCTGACACAATGGAGAGAGGTACACCATGCAACCTCACAATCTCCCTCACATACAACTTGCTCAAAGTAATAGAGTCAGTGGTCCTTATTGCTAAGAAATGCCACTCTTAGTCAACCCAGCCAACAACCACCCAAACACCATCTTTACCCTGGTAAGTCTTGGGAAAACCAGCCACGAAGTCCATCGTCACATGATCCCATTTCCATTCTCGCGACCGGTAGCCGCCGCAATACTCAGCCAATCTCTCGTGCTCAACTTCGCTCTGTTGGCACGCCGACACTTGGAAACTCGCTACTTTCCTTCATCCCATGCCACCAAAATTGGCGCCTCAAGTCGTGGTACATCTTTGCGTCTCACCAGATACCGTGAATCGAGTGATGAGCTCTCATCACTTCCTCTCTCAACCGTGCATCATCCTAAGACAAATAACTGGCTGAGGAAATAGATTCCTCCATTTGAACGAATGCTCCACCCTTCTCGTGTGCATCACCAGCTACCACTCTAAGAGCTGTGCCTCAAGCTTCTTATTACCTCCGAGCCTCGATGACTCTAGTAAAACTGCTATCGAAGCAATACCAACGTATAAAACATGCCTTAGGCTCATCCCCATCAAAGTGACGTAGAACTCGCTTGCTGTAATCATACATCTTCTTACTCATGCTTCATCAAACCCAAAGGATGCTCCTTGATTTTCTACTCAAGGCATCAGCGACAACATTTGCTTTACCCGGATGGTATTGCAAAGAAAAGTCAAAGTCTTCAAGTGTCTCCATCCACCTTCTCTACCTGGCATTCAAATCTCTCTGCGTAAATATATACTTTTTTTTTTTTTGGATAATTAAGAATTTATTACCAAAAAGGGACCCAAAAACAACCAAGAAAGCGACCAACAAAACCGGCGCACCCAAAAGCAACACGCGCGAAAAACGAAAACGGACAGCACCTCCTGTAACCAGTGGATGTGGCATCAGCCCGCAACAAGAATCACCTGATTAACCACAACACAATCAAGAAACTAAAGCCCACAACCCGGGCACAGGCAAACAACACTAAAGAAGCAAATAACATCATCGCTCAACCAAGTGAGAAGGGAAAACAAACACAAGCTCAAGCTCAAAAATCAAACAAACCAAACCAAAATCCCACATCCCGGGACCAGGAGCCGACACCATCGCAAAACCCAATATGGACAGAGACTTGCCTTCTCTCTAAGCTCAAGCACTACCGGTGGGCCTCAAGATAGTAAGGGGGAGGCTCCATCTCTCGCATAAATCTCTATTTGCTGGGATGTCTACTACATTCTGGAAGCTTGAGATCCTAAGCCTGACATCATTACAAATGAGAGAGAAAATAGAGTCAACTGAATTAAATTGGTTTTGGTGAACTCTTGCATTACGCTGTCTCCATACGTGATATATGGAGGCTCCCCAAGCAATCCTTTTGGTGATAGAGCATATGATTTCACTCCCTACATCCAATAACCCAAAGAAATTGTTATCCACTCTCTCTCGTCACGCCCGATTTCCGGACGCAAGACCAAATAATCGGGACTCTCGACCCGATTTTTTTTTTTTTGCAAGCCAACCGCACCTCGTGGGTATGGCCCATCTTATAACAACAAATCAAAAGAACTACCACCGGAGTGGTGTCCATCAAAATCTATACACATATAACTGAGTCTCATTTACTTATACAAAACTGAACCTTTACATTTACAAATCAGAGCACGGAACCTACATGTAGTGAACCCTTGCATATGCAGCACCAAACAGATGCATGTTTGCCGATGTCTTCTCCTATTCTACACGGATTAAAAACCCGTGATAAGCTTTTTACGCCAGGTGGGAAGTGATATTCATAACTTATACCGATGCACATGCATTTATAATTTAATCATGATAAACTTATACCGTAAACAAATATCAAAATCATCATGAATCTACAGTTCAATATATAACAGTCGATCATATTCGTGAGCAAACTTAGATATGCACGGCAAGGCATCCAATTCATCTCTTTACATAACTCATGACTGGGATTTCGTGGTCGGTCTCATTTGAAACATCGCACACTCTCATTGAACTTCGTAATCTTGTGACTTTTAATCAGAAGGTTGTGCTCCCATAGGATCCATATTTATGCTTATTCGCATTCCTTATAAACGGTACCGAACTTATACTTATAACAATCTTATACTTACTCATGAATTAACTTTATGGCGCATTCTATCCTATTGGATCTATACCCACACAAACTTATTCTTATCCAGTCTTATACTTATACCGTCTGATCTTATTCTTATTCCTGATTGCAAGATAATCGTACGAGCTTATATCCTCATCTCCCGTAGGAGTTATTGCACTTATACTTATCCTAATGAGTTTATTACTGTTCTGGGTTCCTTAGGTATCACGTAGACATTAACCTGATACCCATTTCAAGTGAACTTAATCTACATGGAGTACCGTAGTACTTACTTGATCAAATGTCTATTCCTTATACAACTTCTGTGTTGGTATCATATCCCAAAAAGTCCTAGTTTAACGTATACCCATACTCACATACTGAGCACCTCATGAGGTACTACTGAGTTTATCCTATCCGCAGCTTATACTGAGATACCGTAGGTACTACGTAAACTAATCGTATATAGGAGCAAATCTGTGAGGTATTTCCTTTAACTTCTATATTAGTACTGTGATCTTATACTCTGTACTACGTAACCTATCCTTGTCTTACGGATCTTCTACTTGTATTGGCAGAGTTTATTCGGTATTTTGATCTTATCCCTGGTATTACGGAGCATATAAGAAGGTATTTCTGATTTTATACATGTGTTTTAACTTATACATGTATTTCAGATTTTATACATGTGGCTACTCGAGTATATACTTGTCTTACAGAACTTATAATTGTCTTACGGAACTTATACTCGGTATTTCTCGGATCTTATACGTGTTACAGTAATCCTATACATGTATTTCGATCTACATGTATTACGGAACTTATATTTATCTACTTTAACTTATAGTTGTGCACAGATCTGTTTATTCCATGCATCTTATACTTGTGTTACAGAACTGATTCTTGTATTTCGGATCTTATTCTTGTACGAAGGTACCCGTAGGTACGATAAGTCGAAATCGCATCGTGTAGATCATAGCACATGCTACAAGGTCGGATCGACTCTATACAGATATGACATTAGTCTTTCGTGAGGGAACATCACGCATTCATTAGGACGGAAGTACCAGAGGTAAGGACCGATTTATACTTATTTTACAGAACTATACTTATTTTTCGACACGAGAGTACCCTTAGGTACTACGTAACTTATACTTATTTTATTGATACGAGTACCTCAGTACTACTGGACTTATACCGATAATGACTTATCGATGTGAGCACTGTAGGTACAAAGACTTATACGTATACTGGACTTATCAGATGCGTGAGTACCAGAGGTACTCACAGACTTATACAAAAAAGATACGGACTTATCGATGCGTGAGTACCAGAGGTGCTGCAGACTTATACGAGATACCTAGACATTAGTCCTCGTAGGCACGATCACGTATTCATTATACCTAAGTAACCAGAAGCTATTACCGGGACTTGTACTTATTTTACAGAATTTGTACTTATTTTCTGATACAAGAGTACCCGTAGGTACTCACCGAGCTTATACTTATTGTACTACACGAGTACCCTTAGGTACACTAGATCTTTATACTTGTTTCACCGATACTCGAGCACCGTAGTTACTACAAAACTTATACTTACCGTAATTTATGTTTATCTCAAGACTCCTCAGAGGGGTTACGTAGTTTCTTAGTATACAAAAGTAATTCGTGAGGTACACAGAGATGTTACAAGATATGTGCACCGCAGTACTACAGAAAGAAATACGTAGGTATCCCAGAGGTACTACAAGAGCAAATACGTAGGTACTGTAGGTACATACATAGCAAATACAAAGAGGTACCCGTAGGGTACATTCAGATCTTTACCATATTCCGGCCTCTTTGCCCTTATTCGTAGTCTTATCATATAATTGTTAGATTACCTAGACCAAGAATACTAAATGAGTAGGACACAACACACAATAAGTACCCGAAGGTACAAGATGATCGAGTGTCGCGCATCTAATCGAGTACCGAGTACTAGTGTGCCGAAGCACGGCCGGGAGTGTCAGAAAGCACTAACGTAGAGTACCAAGTACTACAAAGTCGGGCACGGTCGAGAGTGCCGCCGCACTAATCGTAGAAAGACCAGTACGTGCCGGCTAACGATCAGAGTGTCTGGTATTATTCAATAACTGGTCTTAGGTAATTTTACAATTATATGAGTTCAATAACTTACTATCTTATAGTAGAGCATTATTAGCCACATTATGTGTTCTTGACAGATCGTATTACTCATTTTTCCGGGGTCTTAACTTCATATTTTGACCCTATGTCCTTATACTCCTTTAAAGCTAAGGTGCTAAGGGTTCTATTCCAACTGGAATCACCCAATTCGGAGCACCGGAACTCAAGTTACGTCCGAAACTACCCGGACTTCTCTATGATTAACTGATGCAGGAAATGGGCTTGCACATAGCCCCTACTTGGAGTGAATATTTCTGACCCCTTAGAGTCATAATTTGACAATACTTTCTCGTTAAGTTTGGTTCTCCTTGAAGTCTATTTTTAAGTGGCCACTTGAATCACTCAAATCGGATAAGAAAAATGAGAAAGTTATGTAATAAAATACAAAAACTGTCAAAACTGGAAAAACCAGAACAAGTTCTACCGGTAGAACTTAACTTCTAACGTGGGGTAGATTCCACAAAATGATCTGCATCGAGTTCTACCGGTAGAACTTAACTTCTACCGGTAGAAGACACCCGAGAATGCCCCACGGGTGTGTTTTCTCACATTCTTCACTTTAATCCATGGATCACTCCCACACTTCCTACATACCAAAACCATTCCACTCCCACCTTGGGAATCTCTTTTTCTATTCAATTCATCTTTCATTTCTCATCTTCTTTCAAACTTTCCATGAATTTCTCCCAAATCATTTCAATATGGGTCTTAACCCATACACAAGCTAAACTTCATGATTTGTTAGGTTTACTTAAACCCTAACTCCACTAAGCTTAATATTTAACCATGAATCCAACCACAAAGAGAGGATTCTTACTTTCTTGTGGATTTAGAGTATTTACCAACCCTACCAATAAATTCGATTAGAAGAAATCCTAACAAAACCCTAGATTTGAACTCATAGTCCCTCTAGAATCCCATACAAAAATCCATGTGATTCATAACAGAGTTCATATCCAAGGTTAGATCCATACCTTGATCTTGGTTCCTCTTCTTCCTTCTTCTTCTTTCTTCTTTTGCTCTCCTCTCTCTCTCTCTCTACTTGCCTCCCACTTGAGACCAAATTTGGCCCTTAAAATCCCATCTTTTCTAAGGCCATGTTTCTTGGCCATCACAAACCCATTTTTGGGTTAAGTTTGCTTTATTGCCTTTTGTCCTCCAACTTCCCTTAATTACATTTTAACTCTTAACATTTATACTTGGCCTCTAATTATATTAACCATGTCTTTGATGTCCCTTGGACAATTTACGGTTTTGTCATTGGCTGCAATTTGCACAACTTCCGAGTTTCTAAGTTTCTATATTTTTGCAGTTAATTTACTTAAAATTTTAATTTATGCCGGCTAATAACCTAACATGTTGAAAATAACTAGGCAGTTTCGGGTGTTACATCCTGGTATCCTCAGATTGGTCCCGCACGCCCAAGAACCCTCATCCAGATTCCCGATGTAACTTGGCATTCAAAGAATAGATGGTTCCTATCCTCAACATTAGCATGACATAAAACACACACTATAGAATTAATGAGTCCCCATTTCATGAGTTTGTCTTGAGTGGAAAGTTTGTCTTGTATAACTAGCCAGGATATGAAGGAGTGCCTTTTGATAGACTGTGAGAACCACACAACCGCATGCCGCAAATTTGCAGGCTCGCGAGGTCTAATGGAGTTCCGCGTAATCGACAAGAAAACTCCGGTCTTTGACTGTGTCCAAGATATAACATCCTCTCTATTGATATCAAGAAGGTAGTCAGCACAGCTGTTTTTTAACACTAAAAGATCAGCAGAAACAGTAATAGGCCAATTCCACCTAGTACCATCCATGACATCAGCAACTCTGGCATTCCTATGAATGGTGGAATCGTAAATAATCCTTTCCCCAAAGAGAGGAAGGATTAGACCCAAAGGACTCCAAAATCATGCCATAAAAGGTCCCTCAGACCATTACATACTTGATGCCCGGGAGCAAGTGGTCTCACCCTATCCCTCAACTGAAGAATCTTCCGCCAGCTCCATGAACATCTCGAGGGAATTCTGGCATTCCAAATACTGCCCTGCCTCAGCAGAACCTCTCAAACCCAAGCAACCCAAATAGTGTCCTTCCTATAAAAGACATTCCATATGTGCTTCATTATAGTGGCATCATTCCAATCCTTAACTCGACGCAGCCCAAGTCCTCCTTCCTCCTTAGGCAAGCAGAGAGACTTCCATCCAACCTTAGCTCTTCGAGCATTCACATCCTTGCCCGACCACAGAAACCCGCTAAAAACCTGTTCGATCTTATAACAAGTAAACTTTGGGATGATGAACATAGTGCACCAATATGTTTGAATACTGTACAGAACTGAAGATATAAGCTGAAGTCTACCCATAAAGGAAAGGGAGTTACATGTCCATGACTGGATTTTGGCCATAATCTTATATATACTTCAAACTCTTATGATCAGAGAACACTTCTAAACTTTCACTATAGCTGCTAGTGTCACATAACTTTAGGCAAACACTACCAGCAGCAGCTTCCTAAATCATGCGTGGGGTAATTCTCTTCTTGTTTCTTCAATTGCCTAGAGGCATAGGCAACCACTCTACCTTTTTGCATAAGTACACACCCCAAGCCAACCCTTGAGGCATCACAGAAAACCGTGTACAAAACCCACTCACCGGAGTAATCAACACCGGTGCTGTAGTCAATCTCTTTTTCAGCTCCTGGAATGACTCCTCACACTTGTCATTCCAATCAAAGCTCACTCCCTTGTGTGTCAGTCTAGTCATTGGACATGCAATCCTGGAGAAGTTCTCAATAACCTACGGTAATAACCAGCTCAATCCAAGAAAGCTACATATCTCAAAGATTAATTTTGGTCGAAGCCCCACTCATCACTGCCTCAACCTTTGCCGGATCCACTGAAATACCTTCCTTAAAGGCTGAAATAAGAGGGAAGAACTCCCTCGGAAGCATCGGGGCTACTAGTTTGAGGTCCTACAACCGAGGTCCTCTGTCCATTTCTCATAGATGATCTTATAGTCATTTCCGAACCGGATCTTCATTTAGCTATAAAAACCGAACCCTAATAATTATTCCTTTTGAAAGATGGCATTTAATGATCATTTATGGTCCTCGGCAGTGAAAATCTTTCCTCTTGAATCTACCCTACAGTGACTCATAAAAATGACTAAATGAATATCGGTGGATGCGATAAGCATCCATGAACCCGATTCTTGAAATCTTGGTGTCTCAGGGGCACATCTGAGGATTTAAACCTAGTGCCAAGAAGCGAGGGGACATAAATAACAACAAATGCATGCGTTAAAAACAGAGGACCAACAGTTTACCTTAAATCCAAACCCCAGTAGCCCTCCTCTTCAAGGATGAAGGGGTTTTAGCCAACCATCCCTTGAGTTGTCATCCTCAAGGGGTGTTTGGCAGCCGAGAAAGTGAGAGAAAGGGAGAGAAAATGAGAGAAAAGGAGAAAAGCGGGAAAAACTCCCGCCCAGAATTTTATTAATGTTGAAGATCTTTCCTAACGAGTGCTTTATGCAGGGCTTATAGCCAAACCCCTTTACAAATTACCAAACCAAAACTAAAAGCTATTCTGAGGATAAAATTTGGGAAGAAAACCAAAAGGGATCAAAAGCATTCAGCGGGATGGTGAATAGTGCAGTAGCAAAAACCAGAAACACTGCCCACATCCTGGGACCGGGAAAAGACACCAAACACTAAAAAGGGATTAAAACGTCAAAAAGCAGGATGGTGTTTGGTGTCTTTTCACGGAGGATATTGGCTCTTGTTGTGTTGGAGTTTGGGAGTTCTTTCAGTTTCTTTGGTTTTGGCACATGCAGGATGTGGGCTTTGCTTAGTTGTGCTATTTTATCAGGTGTTTTTGTATCGGGCTGATGCCTCTTTCCTATGTTTTTAGGGGAGGTGCTGTCTGTTTTTCGTTTTTTCTGTGGGCCTTGGGCTTCTTGTTTTGTTTTTGGTTGTTTTTTTGGGCTTTGCCCCTTTGGTAATAAATTCTGCCATCGAAAAAAAAATAGTGCGGGAGACATGAAAGAACCTCTTTGCAATGAATTTCGCATGATGAACGGTGCGGGCTGCGAAATTTCGCACCACATGAATTTCTTGCTGACTCCGATTTCTTTTGTATTTTCTGCTCTTCTTTCTTTCTAGTCTCTGATCTGCAATGCTGAGTTTGACTCAAATTCTTTGTGCTTGGATCGACTCAACAATTTTGGCATAAATAGCTTGCAAAGACTACAAAATTAGCCACAAAATGCAATCAGTAGAATAACAAAGACCTTAATGTGCAAATTGGGTTAATTACGGTGGTACTACAAAGTACTCCCGAAACACGCAATAAACGAGGGTTCAAATAGCACTTTTTGAGCACTAATCCACCCCCAAACTTTGCACATTGCTAGTCCTGCTTGATGAAAGAAAGAAAGAAGAGGAACGAAGAGCATACAAAACAATCAAAATGATGTTCACAAAAATGGCATTTCGAACAAATTTGAATGAGTAATACTAGCCCTTGATGAGAATCAGAAACCCTTGCCCGATAACTATCACAAAGAGAATGAATGGCATCTGAAATTGAGTATCAATGAGCCTCCTTAGTGAATCAACCGAGAGACTTCCACGAAATTAAGTGTTTGTTTGATGGAGTTCTCATGATAAAATGCTAAAGCTACTGGCTTTCCCCAACCAGGCCTACTGTAGCCGCCTAGGACACTAACTTGACCCTAAATAGATCAGGACCTCTTATTCTCAGCTCTTTTGTGTTGTAGGGTGCAATCTTGAGAATCGTGCCATGCAAAGTCCGTATTCTTGGGATCTGGAGTGGCTAAAACGATTAAGGCTTAGAGGCGCCACGTCATGGGATCTTCGGCCAGCTAAGCTCTTGGAGTTTCACCCCGGGACTTAGAATGATTTGAAACTCTGGCCTCCTATTTCATTTAAGCCTCACACATCTACCTATGTAAGCGAGCAAGTCGGTGGCTCCCGACTAGTTGGTTTAGGGCTGGGCTTTAAAGACTTCGCCATATACCTTGGACCATGCTCGGGTTTTCAAGGCAAGCGTTGCAATTTTCTTCTTTTTCTTTCTTTTCTTTTTCTTTTTTCTTTTTGGTTTATTTTAGAAGAAACGTGGCCTTATTCATGGGGGTTCTTAACTTTATTAAAGGTGGTCGACAGCTAGAGGATAGGTTTATGAAGTTTAGGAGGTTAGGCGGAGTTTTCAGCTGTGTTGAAACCTGATGTGCACAGTGTGTGGTTAGTTAGAAGTGGAAGAGAAGGTCAAAAGAAGCAAGGATTCAACTAATCATCCACTCAATTAGGCATGGAACCAATCTAACATAAATAAAATTGGACAGTGGTTCAATTTTTCAAACCGCAGGCTAGGCAAAACACAAAAAAATGGGTGTAATTTTTGAATTGAAAAAGTATTGTATATAGTAACTTCACAAAGAAAGGAAAACCATGACCACTTGAACATCCTGATCGGCTTGCTCAAAATAATAACAAAAACATAAATAAATGCCACTTCCTTCGCTAACTCTCCCCAGCGAATGTCACATTGTCCTGATGGGGCTCGGATTGGAAAGTTAGAAGGAGTGCTACCTCTTGATGAAATGTACTCGTTGTTGGATAAGGACCCGCGAAGCTTTCCATCGACACCTTATTCCTCAGATTTGGGCATAAATAAACAAGTTAGGAGGAGAAGAAAGGGAAAAAAGTGACAAGTTGTAGAATTTTGAAAATTACACATTTATAATAATTTTAAAAGTGTTCTTTCTTGCTATATTTGGATTCTACACTCTCTAAGCTTTCCAACGTGCAACGCCCTAAAACGGAGTTCGAATGAGAAAGTTATAGAGCGAAACAAAATTGGGAATTTACTTGAAAATTAGAGCGAGTGCAGAAAATTCAGTTAAATTTTTTTTAATTAAATTTTTAAAGACCAAAATTTTTTTATATATTTTCAAATACCAATTTTTTTTTTAATATATATATATATATATGAACAATGCACATGGATGAATAGTGTAGCCTGCGAAAATTTCGCACGAAAAATTTCGCAGGTTGCGAAAAATTACAATAATTGCCTTCTACTCAAAAATTAACAAAAACACTGCAAAAAATAACACAAAAAAATTAGAAAAATTGCATAAATTTAGAATTCGCTAAGCAAAGATTAACTAAGAATTAAAGAAAATCTAAAGAGAAAAATTAAAGAAACCAAATAAAATAACATAAAATAAGAAAAATGAAAACAAAGTAGAGCATGCTCCCAGGCAGATCTCTGAAGCCTTTGAGCAGCTGGGCTGGTGGGCTTGTAGTATCTTGAGTCCGGAGTCCTCCATGTCTGAACCAGCACTTGAACCATCCGCTGTGTCATGCGGTGTGAGCAGCTGCCAATGTCTTCGATGTAGTGGCAAATATTTGAACAAAGGCCACTAACTTCTTGAGGTTTTGAAGGGCAAGCAGTGTGAATGGGATGGCCTTTGTTGTGGAATGTTTAGGTGTTGCATAGATGCAGTGTAGGCAGGATATTGAATTTGGCGGTGGGTTGTTTGGGTTGGGGCGGTGGCACTTGAGGTCAGTCCCACAGCCAAGGGATGGAGTGAAGGATAAGCTTTTGGGGCTCCTCCCCTGCTTCCATTCCTCTGCCTCCCCCTGCTTCCCTTGCTGGTAGTTTCTCAGGAGCCTCTACTGGTTCTTGCATCAATTCCTCCTGAAGAAGCTGCTGCAATTGAGTCTGCTCACCCAAATTAGTGTCAGTTTCTTCCTCTAGATTCTCCTCCTCTTGATGAACAAGTTGATTAGTGAGCTTTGAGATGGATTGCTGTAGAATGTCAAATTTTTGATCAATTTCGCTCTGGAACCCATCCAATTCCTTATTCAGGGAGCTCTCCACTATGTCATTCGCCAGTTGGCATGGACATTCTTTGCCCTCTGCTCCTGTGAAATTATCCTTAGTTTGCTCTCATTCGATGTGCTTGCTCAATGAAGATGTCAAGCTGTGGTGGTTGTGTTAAAATTTGAGGAGTTGAGGCATAATATGGAGAATTCGGTGTATAGTGGAGGTCTTGATTCCCATGAGAATTTGTACCCTGTAACTAGAGTTGTAAGTACTATCATATGGTGCATTAGTTGAGGCTCTTGCAAAGGATTGCACTTTCGTCCATGGAGGATTTCTATAGTCCCTCATGGACCTAGATGGGTTTGTATTTCTCTCCACGGGTTGTTGATTCTGTCATGGAAGGTTTCCGTAATCCCTCATTGACATATATGCACTAGGGTTTTTCTCATGAGTACTCACTCTCATTGCTCTCCCTCGCCACATTTGGTCGATTATTCAAATTCAACCCCGGTTCCTATCGGAAAATTGGCTTTGATCGACTTGCCCTTTAGTTTAAAATCCTTGGAAATTCTGAGTAAAAATAGGGCAAACACCCAACAGACGAGAAACAATCCTACCTAAAAGGTTAGGGTTACCCAAAAAAAATAAAAATAAGCGTAAACTAAAACTAAAAGTACTTGATAAAGTATCTGGGGAAAAAAAATTCACGAGGACTTGTGATGAGGATCACGAGTGTTCATCAAGTCATAATAATTTGCACTTAGGCACCATCAGACAATGGCGCCATTTCGTCGTGCCATTGGGGTATGCGAAATCATGAATTTATATCACAGGGATTCTGCTAACAGTAGCAAAGCTCTTGCGATATAAGCGGTTAGGGAGTCGAGCTACGGGGGATGGGTTTTCTTCGCACAAATGATTTACAGTGAGGTTCAAAAATGGTGAATTTCAATTTGGATTATGGGATTTTGTAAAAACAGTGGTGTATGGAGGTTTACAAGCTGAAAATAAAATGGAGAAAAATAAGAAAAAGAACTCCTTGAAGCATTAGACTCTTGGTTTGAGTCTAAGGCGTGAGAGGTCCCTCGATTCATTTCCTCGCGTTGGGGGATGACTATAGTCATTTCAGGCAGGATCTTTCATTAGCTATAAAAATCGAACCACAATAATTATTCCTTTTGAAAGATGGCATTTAATGATCATTTATGGTCACCCAGGCGGTGAAAATCTTTCCTCTTGAATCACCTACGGTGACTCATAAGAAACCTTGACTAAGCGAATATCTCGGTGGATCTAGCGTAAGCATCCCTTTGAACCCCAGATTGCCAAGTACTAGTCATTCAAAGGAAAGGCACATACGAGGGATTTAAACCTAGTGTGGCTTGAGGGGCGTAAATAACTTAACAAATGCATGCGTTAAAAAGCAGAGGACCAACGGTTTATTAAATCCAAACCCCGGTAGCCCTCCTCTTGAGGATGAAGGAGTTTTAACTTGACCATTCCTTGAGTTGTCATCCTCGAGGTGTTTAGCGTAGAAAGTGAGAGAAAGGGAGAGAAAATGAGAAAAGCGGAAGCGGAAAAACTCAGATCGATTTTATTAATCACGAAGTCTTTCTAATAGTGCATGCAGGGCTTTTATAGCCAAACCCCTTTACAAATTACCAAAAAACCAAAACTAAAAGCTATTACAAGGGATAAATTTGGAAGAAAACCAAAAAGGGATCAAAACGTCAAAAAGCAGGATGGTGAATAGTGCAAGAGACATGAAAAGTGCTACAGGACGAAAATTTACATTAGGATGAAACAGTGTAGAATTTGAAAATTTAAGCACCACCGCGAATTCACGGCTTGATTTGTTTGTATTTTACTTGCTCTTCTTTCATCACGGTATATGATCTGCGATAAGGTTTGACTCGATTTCTTTGTGCTTAGAGCGACTCAATAATTTTGGGATAAATAGCTTGCAAAACTGCGAAATTAGCCCATAATCGATTAGTAGAATAGCGGGGACCTTAATGTGCAAATTGGGTTAATTCTGGCGATTAGTATACAAAAAGTACTCAAAACCCGTAATAAACAGGGTTCAGAAAAGCACTTTTTGGGCACTAATCAGTTGCTGACTAGGGAGTAGCTTATAAAGGTCCATATCAAGTTGAAGAAGTTCAATACTTGAATGGGAATTGAAGTTACAGCAGACAAACAACAACTTACCTACCCACTTTACACACTTGGCTCTTAGGGTCATTGAGAGTCTTTCTTATGGAGGTGGAAATCATCAAGGTCAGACCAAATTTGAACTATCAACAAAATTACATTCCACATATTCCAGAGGCGAAAATCAAGACAATACGAGGCGGAGGAGACCACCATCCTTGGATAAATATTGATTACATGGTGGCAGGATCCTTAGCGCTTCATGAACAAAGTTTGTTGAACTTGATGTTTTGAATGCATTTCTAGTGCTTCTAAAAGCCTGAGCTCGAAAGGTGGGGTAGCTAGCCCCGACATGCAAATTCAGTCTACAGGATTATTTACTTAGTGATCTGAAAAATCAAGGCGTGTGGCGAATTCTGGGAGTGGCAAAGAGATTACAGAGTCGAATGAAGTTGAGAAGAAGAAAAGCTGAAGAGGATGCGATAATGAAGATGAAACCCAGACAACTAGTGATGAGAAACGAGAAGAAGCTGAAAAGCGGATGAAAGTCAAAAGTGAAGGAAGGATGAGTCTGCGAAACAAAAGGAACGGAGTTCAAAGGGGAGAAGGAGGAAGTGGGAGTTTATCACCTCAGTACCCTTTACAAATCTTGAAACAAACAAATGGATGACTAGTTTTGCCTAAATTTGAACATGTTGAGAATTGGAATAAATATTCCTTTTATTTGACCTTGGCCAGATGCTATCGGGACCAAAGTATTTTTTTCGGTAGATTTTTTGGCGAAAAATGGTTTCGAGTTAAGGTTGAAGCTTGATTTTAGGAAGGAAAAATCGTTTAATAAAAAATGTTGAAAAAATCGTGGAATTTTGATATTTCCCAAAAAAACGATATTTCGATTTTCCCTATTCTTTCCTTGGCTCCAAAATGTGAAAAAGTTCTTCTGAAGGATTGACCATCAAAATGGCTAGAAGTGGCACCCTCCGACAACGAGCCATTAATAGCACTTATTGGCGAATCTTAGTGCAAACATTTTTTTATATTCTCTTATTATTTATTTGTTCATAATCCTTTATAATATTTTATTTTATTTTATTTTATGTTATAAGCTTTATAATATTTTTAAATCGAATATTAATTTGAAAGGAAAAGAAATAAAATAATATCGTTTAAAAATTTAAAATTATAATATATAATATTTTGAATCTCCAAAATTATCTACATAATATTTATAATAATAACAAAAACAAATAAATAATATATCTTTAACATAATAATATTTAGATAATATATAAATATAAGCATATTTAATTTAATAATTACTAATCCATTTGATTTTTAATTTACCTTAAATAGATATGAATCATTTCTCATAATCTACTATAATTAAAATATGAAAAAAATTTAATAGCAAATATTTTTGCAAAAATATCCACCGAATTTACCAATATTCAGATATTCTAGTAAAATCAATTCTGGAAATATATTCGTGTTTTAAATATTTTGATCACTTGGCTATCTTATGTTAAGTTTCTGAAGGAAATAATCAGCAAAAAGAGGAAACTGGATGAATGTGGGATAGTAAACTTATTGTTGACAATTTTAGACACGATTGCAAAGACTAACTAAAGTCCCCGAAACAGCGTACTTTAAAAACTTGTTGAGACCAGATTATATATACAAAATTTATACTTTATTGCAAGGACTAAATAAAGTCGACGGCGACTTATAAACTTGTTCCTTGGAGTCTTTATATAGACAGCTGTCTGAACAAAGTTATGACTTTGCTACGAGGACTATTATATAATCCGACGGTGCGAAAACTTGTTCACCGTCTTTGTATATAGATGAAGAGATCGTTTGTTCTTTTTGTAAAAATTGATTCATTAAAATTTGAGTTTGGTCTTGTTCATTGTAATTGCCTGGTCGTACAAGTAAAGGTGGATATTTTAAGTCAGAATATCGTTCCCCGCGAAGATAATAATAAATCATAAAATCAACTATCCCGACTACTCAAGATCCTTACTATTTGAACTCGATATTAAGATAGTTGGAAAACAAATAAAATAATACTAAGAGTAAATTCCTCACATGCACATAAAATATTAATAAAGTAGAGTTGAGTTCATTGAGTGAGACAACATTGGACATAGATGAATGAATAATTGTCAATTTCTACATCATTTTGAATCTTAGCTAAGCCATAAGTTGGGAAGATGAATTTGTCAAAGATGCATAGTGGTATAGTTTGGATTTCTCCCTCAACCATACCTTTCACTAATTAGAGATTCATATTCATTTCTAATTCATGAATTTAATCGAATTTACTTGTAGATATATAATCCTCTTTCTAAGATTTGAGTATTTTAACTGGTTCATACCCGGATCTTAGAAGCTGGAGGTACACCCCATAGACAAGATATTGCAAGTCTTCTCGATTTAGATGGTACCTTATCTTTTATGCGTGAAATTCTCCATTTCCGCAATTAGATCCTTGCTAACACGGGATCGGAATCCTTTGTGAGGGAAAACATCGATTGATTAAAGCGATGTTATTTCATTAAGCTATCTCAAAAAATATGAGTAAGTTAGTGATTTATCGGGTAATCTTTTAGGATTCATCAGTTCCAAAGTATTAGTCTACCATACCCGCAAAGAATTGCTCTGCCTCGGGATTCTCCATTTACGTGTCAGAGGGCCTCTGGAAATCGGAGCAAGATCTGATACTTTCAGCGAATTAGAAAGGTACTAGTCTTGAGAACAATTAAGTTCATAAATAATATCAATCAAATAAATTCAAGAAATCTAAGGTGTTCTTCCACTTTGTGCAAAAAATGACGATCATCATCGACCCATTCCCAGAGGGAGCTCATCCTTTTAAAACTGGTTCACTCATATCAGTAACTAACTGATCAAGAAAATTCACTTTGAAAGAGTAAGCACATGCGAGAAATAAATGAAATCCATAAATTTTCTAAACTCCATTTTATTCAAAACAGTAATGAAAGAGAAAATTTAACAAGAAATTTCAGCTCGAAGTTGCACTATAGCTCATTACTCAACTCCGGAAAACCAAAAGAAAACTAACCCCAAAAACTACGCTCAAAACTAAGTCTACTAAAAGAAAATAAAAGAAAAAATATATACAAAGTCTTGACCACCCGAGAAATCACGGATTTCTTCGAAGTTGCGCATAGTGCCCTAGATGCGTCTATTTATAGACTTTCCAATGTTGGGCTGCACTTCAATAATTGCGTTGTGGATCCCTAAAATTCTGGCCCAAATTGGTCGCTCTATCGCGACATAGAAATTTATGTCACGACCGAGTTTTAAGTCTTTGTCGCTGGCTTCTATCGCTACTTGTTGTTTTCTATCGCGACCTTCTTTCTGAGCTCTTTCTTGGATTCTGTCGCGACAGACTTTGATAATGTCATGATAAGATTTCCTTAGTTCTTTACTCTGTCACGATCGAGTTTTCTATGTTGCGACATGATTTCTTCTCTAGTCCTTATCCCTGGCTGAGCTGCTTGTTGCGACATAGAGATCTTTGTTGCGACAAACTTAACTTGGTTAATCTTAGTTCTTTTTTAATTTATGTCACGATCGAGTTTTCTTCCGTCGAGACAAAATTCTATCAACCTGCATCTTTTATTGTCTTGATGGAAAACTTATTTGTCGAGATAGAGATTTTGCCTTCAATATTATACTATGTCGCAACATGAATTTCTTTGTCGTCATTCCTCTGGTATTTCTCTTTAACTTCTATGTCGCGATAGAGAATTCATTATTGCAACAGAATTCACCTCAACCTCATGTTTTGTTAGTCGTGACAGAAATAATCTTTGTCACGATAGAGATTTTGTTGCTCTTTGTCATGAATTATGAGTGTAATGTCGCGACAGGATTTTCTTTGTTGCGACAGAAATTCTTCCTTGAGCTGGATTCAAGCTAAAAACCTTATCGCGACATAAAACATTTGTCTCAATTGACTTGTGTTATATTCTTACCATTTTCTGTAGCGACAGAGCTGTCTTTTGTCGTGACAGAGTTCATTTGTTAATCTTTAGCCTTTTATGTTGCGACAGATGAAGGATTGTCACGACAAAGTTCCTTTGCCATTTACCTTGATCATTGTCCGCGGCGAGTTAAGGGTGTCTAGCGGTTTTCTTAATCTTGTTCGGCAATGTCGCGGCAGAAACTTCTTTGTGTCGCGATAGAAATGCTCTTTTAGCCTTGAGTTCTACCTGGGCTTTGTTGCAACATGTAGTTGCTGGCTGCGACATAGTTCTTTTGAAGTGCGCTTGAAATTACGTACGCGATAGACAAAAACTATGTCATGGCCAATAATCTTGCAATTTCCTTTTTTTTTTGCTTATTTTCATATGGAATTATCTCCTTTTTCAATTAACACCTGCAAAACACAAAGTTATTGATTATTCCATAATTTGGCATAAAAATAGATATGAAATTGTTAAAACATGCCAGAAAAATGGATGAAAACTAGATGAGTTTAAGACTCATCAAATTCCCCCAAACTTAAAGTTTTGCTTGTCTCCAAGCAAAGAAAAGAAAATTTGTTTGTCCTCGAAACAATTTAGTTTTATTTTAAGGACATTTTTCTATTTAAAAGCTCAATTAAGGCGGAAACATAAAGTCGAGTTCTAAGTATTTCTAAACATGTTTCCAATCTAGAATCAGGAAGAGTTTCAATTAAGTTCACCGAACCAACAAATAATTCATATGGTGTAAACAATTAAATCATTAAACCCTGATTTGTGAGTGTGTGTTGGTCTTCTCTCTTTTTCCTTGGCAGATCAGTTAATCTTCTAGGATAATACTCAGTTGGCATACTTCTCTTTCATTTTAAAAGTCTCATATACTTGTTTATCGTATTAATCTCCACTAATGTAGACATAAGACCACATTCAAGATCAAATAAGTCTTTTAGGCTTTTAATGTGTGGCTTAGGCAATTTGGTAGATAATTGGACACTTCAGGCTCAATCTAACCCGGATTTCACTGACAACTTACACTCTTGCCTTCATCATGCATCCTTGATTTCTCTTGATTTTAAGTTACTAACCTCCCCATCAGGTTTTGTGCATCTTTCTGCATACTCTCTACTTTGTATTTCTCTTTTCATTTACTTTAATTAGAGTATGACTTCTCTTCCTTATCTTAGAAGCTTTTTTTTTCATCTATTATTAAGGTTTTTGGAATGGTGCAATGTTTTGTCTTTTTAAGCT
This sequence comes from Tetrastigma voinierianum, assembly GCA_016808115.1. Classification (NCBI taxonomy): domain Eukaryota; kingdom Viridiplantae; phylum Streptophyta; class Magnoliopsida; order Vitales; family Vitaceae; genus Tetrastigma; species Tetrastigma voinierianum. The sequence continues at coordinate 307,468 of JAEQBH010000190.1, forward strand.
TTCTACCTCCCTTAACGAACTTTGGGTCAGTAACTCTCATACCAGTTGGCATTAGGGTGCTAGGTGTTGAACACCCTTAAGAACTTAATTGTTCAAGGAAGAATGCTACATGACCAAACTCATTCCTTGATGTTTTTTTTTTTATTCTTTTTACAGCTTCTTCTCTTAATATTCTCATACCTCTTCATCTCAATGAGTTTGCCTTTCTCACCCATTTTTCTTATTTTCTTAAAATAACATTCCCCCAAACTTATCATTTTCTGTCATTTATTTATTTTGTCTTGTAATATGGGCAAATAAGGGTTCTTTACTATAGGATTATGTTTAAGGAAGGTAATTGGCTTCTCATTTGCTGGTTGATGATGAGATTGACTATAGGTTCAAATAAGGAACTAATGTATATGCTTATGCATATCATAGGAACGAGCTTTGAAAGGCTTAAGCTACAGGGGAATGACCTAAACCATTCATGTTGAGTGGTATTGCCTGGGATTTCACGTGACTAATAATCCAACAAGTTCTAAGACATTGGAGGGTGCGTGATGGATCCCGGAAAATGTTCTAGATCTTGGCCGCGATTTGTTCGAGTTAACGACCGTGTGCCAAAAGCTTATCAGGATTTTTTATAACCCAACTATTTACAAAATCAGAATTATAGGTTTTATCTGTTCTATCAATTTATTAAAACCTTCCTTATTCTTGAAGTTCAACACATTTATTAATATCTTTACAACTTTCCTTTTCAATTCACCTCATCCTACCCTAATGCATCTTTCAGATGTTTGTTTCGTTTTGTGGATGTGTTGTTGTGTTGTTGCGGTTAAGAATGTTCAATTAGATCAACAATTCAGTTCGAGGCATATGTAACAAACCAGCAACTCAATTCCATCAAACAATTCGGCTCCACGAAACAATTCCACGACTTATTTAGCAATTCCCGACGAAATTTGGTTTCTCATTTATTAACTAAGCTATTTACCCTGAAGTCGAGTAATTTCAAATTAATAAGAAAGCATAAAAAGGAAAGAAAATGTAAACAAAACAAACAAAAATAAAAAAAATAAAAAATAAAAGTGAACACCAAGCTGGCAAAGAATTTTCTATTTCATTCAATTTGTCAAGGATTGGATATTAGGTACAGAAAGGGAGAGAGAGATGGAAGAGAAGGGTGAGCTATTTTCTTTTTCTTTCATGCCTATGGGAGGAAGGTAGGTTAACTGGATCTAATTTGTGCCCGGATATACGAGAAGGTGAGAACTGAGGATCTGGACTTGTGGGCGCCTTGACTCTTGCGCCTCATACGTTTGGTATGAACCGCTCCATGGTTATGGCTAATTGCTTTATCAATTCATTTTGTCTTTGCCCAATAGAATTCATGGTTCCTTTAAATTCTCCTTAGGTAGATGCGAATTTTGTTGATCATGTGGCTTTAGGTCTAGCATTTTTCCCTATCGTTGAGGGTGCCCTCGATTTCCTTATTTTTTTTTCTATCAAAGTTCTTATTTCCATATGATGTTCCTTGTATAGATACCCAAAAGTATTTGCCTTTTGCAGCAAGTTCTTCTCCATGGCATCCTCCCTTTCTTTCATGATCTTGAGTAGCTCACTATCTCTCCTGAGCTTATCTGAGAGAAAAGCATCTTCTCTTGCTCTCAGTTCTTTACTCAGCTCTTGTTCTCTTAGTTCCCATATACTCTTTCACTCCTCATCTCTCTGCTTTAGGGCTTCTTCCAAATTCCGGTCCCTCATGTTCAACTCAGCATCCATATACTCATCCATGAGTTGCAGTTGGAGTTTCAACTGGTTGTCCCTTTCTTCTATTTCTTGCCTCGTGGCTTTAAGCATTTCTAGGACTACAGTATTGTTACCTAAAGGCTCTGAGCTTTCAACATGCTCTTGGTGGACTTGTCGCCTCGGCGGAGAAAGGTCGATCTTCAGGCTCACTTCTGCTGCTGTTTGCGGCCTCTAGGCTTCACTTTTAGGGTGTGGGCTGGCACATGTTTACTTCAGTTCTTCTTAACTGCTCCTGACTTCCACTGTCTTCCGGCCTTTGTTTTTAAGCCCCATGGTGATTCATGTTAGTGTTAGGGGCGATGTCTTGGGGCAGTTCTCTTCTTCTTCCCAGTCTCCTTGGACACCACCCAAGATACAGAGCCTCGAGATCAGCGCTGGGTGTGGAATCAGCCCCTTGTATCCTCCTCTATAATAACTTAGAATTGAGTTTTCTATTATCTTGCCCACATTGAATTTATACCCCTTGAGGATGGCATATAACAATACCGCCTATTTCTCCCTAGCTGTGCATAGATGCTTGGAAGGAAGAATGACTGAACATAAAAAATAAAACCACACCTTTGCTGGTTCAGTCAGTGCTCATCTGGCAATGGATTCATGTGGGTTTTTCCTGGTGGCATTCCACCACTTCTTTATCCCGATCTGACGCTACAATCTTCTGGAAGTCAGGTGCTTCCACCAGTCTTTTGAATTTCGACTTGTTCTTCATCTCCTGAAGATTGTAGGTGTGATCTATTTGTTCTCTGCTGAAGGGTATCCATTTCCCTCTAACGTAAACTGTTTTATCCTTCATTCCCACCATATTAGCATAGAACTCCTTCACCACATCTACGAATCCAGGAGCTTTATGCTCGTAGAACAGATGCCATCCCTTGCTCTTAACCAGCTCTTGGAATGGAGAGATCCACTTGTTGAAGCCTTTCTCCCCTACGAAGTCTCTGTGTTGTAGTTTATCTCTCCAGGCAATATAAGCCATGCTCCCGAGGAGACCCGAGTTACTAACTTTCCCTCTTGCTCTGCTGCACACTTTTCATCTCCCTCTGTATCTTTCTAGATTCTTCCCACCGCCTTTCCGGTTTCTCTGTTCACTTCACCCCTTTCTTCACTTCGCCTTGATTCTGCTTGTGGGGTTTGAACTATTTCTTCCTCTCTCTCAGCCTATTCTTCCATGATTTCATTGAGGTTTGGAACCAGGTTCGTTAGCTCAGACATTTTGAGAGAGGGATTTAGGGTTTCGAAAGGGAGTGAGAGAGATTTGGTGAGGGAAGGATTGGGTTCAAGGTTTATGAGGTAGGTGACTCTTCAATCTTTAAACTTTTCTATTTATAAGCCAAGAGTTGTTGTGCTTCATTAATTGTCGCGACAAATTTTGACCTAAAGTTGCGCCCTTTTTAAATATTGTGTCGAGACATAGAGAATTAATGTTGCGACAAATTTTTCAATAAATCAAGGCAATTCTTGGTCACAACAGAGAGAAATCTTGTCGCGACATGATTTTTTATGCCCAAGTTTGCTGTTTGTCACAACATAAAGAAAATATGTCGTGACAAACTTTTTCATTAACAAATCAATGATTAAGTGCCACGATGAAATTGGTGAGATCAACAATATTTATATACCTAAGAAGTTCCTCTCTTTACTTGGTAGTCGAGAACTCTTTGCCCGGTATAATTGGTCTAAATTCGAAACGGGGATGGGTTTTCATCCTAGAAATGGTTTGCATTAGGGCATGAAGGTAAGGCTCTATTTGGACTTTTTGGATTTGTGTCAGCGTAAATGGTTTAAGCGAGTGCAAGCGGAAATGGTAAAGCGAAATTTAAAGTGAAGAAATTAAACTTTTGGTTGGGTCACCAACTTGACAAGGTGAATGAACCACATGTCCTCGAGGTTTTATCCTCCTATATTGGTCAACCTGGGATGCGATTATATTTTTGTTTAAAACCTAACATTCCTTTATCATTTTTCTAAGGCTAGTAAAGACCATCTAAAGAATCCTGGCATCTCTCACCGACGCGAACCGCACAAGTATGGAAGTATTGGCGAAACAATAAAAGTCAATGTTATATAGCCTAATTTGAAGAACCTAACATGTAAATGCTACCTCAAAGGCTCGTAGACCATCCTAAAGAACAACGATCCTAAAGCATGGAAGTATTGGCAGAAAAGCATCCATGTTATGCAAGCGAATTTTTGAAAATAAGGGCCATAAATACACTGCAAGTGACTTTTAGTACAAAGAGGACAACATGCTTAACCCCACCACCATTAGCTTCCTTCCTCTTCAAAGGAAGGAGACTTATGGCTATCTCTTGAGTTGTCATCCTCGAGGTGTGTTTGGTGCTTGGGAAAGTGAAAAGAAAGAAAGAGAAAGAAAGAGAAGAGAAAGAAATAAAAGCAAGACCTAAAAAAACTTTATTTACAAAAGCAATAAAAGAAAATAACTTACAAATCACCAAAAACTTGTATTCCCTTCTATCTTCCCTTCTTTCTTATTACAAAACATGAGGGGTATTTATAAGCCTCCTCAAGGTATGAAATTACCAAAACCCTAATAACTAGGCTAAGTTATAGGACAATTGGGTAATAAACCAAGTTTGAAGGCGGTTCAACATTAATTACCTGACATATTGAGGCGTACAAAATTTATTACGGGGATGAATTTCGGTAGTCGCGAAATTGGCAATGGTTAGCCGGAATTTGGCAATGTTGTGCTTGGTGGCAAGGTTGCGAATTTCGCTAGCTAGCGGCCCAAGCTAAGCTAGCGGTACATGTGACTTGAATTCCTTCATTTTCGCTAATGAATAGTGCAATGTGGCTGGCGAATTTCGCGTGGTTGCTAAAGATTGCGAGCGTTTGCCGACGAGTTTGCGAGGTCGCTAGGATTGCCCGGAGAGTGGTTGCCAACGGGGTTGCGAAGTACTGTTTGCTATTCTGCATTCCTCTTGTCATGTCTTGGCCCGCAGCCATTTCTTCCACTTTTCCTTTGTTTTTCCATTGATTTTTGGGCTTGTTGATGGCTGAGACTAAAATTCCGACCTCATGATTGATCATTTGCATTGAGGTTGAAGTTCAAATGTGTACAAAAGTCTGAAAACAACCAAAAAACACCCCTCAGGTGATAAGTGTTACTAAGATGACTTGAACACTTCCAATTGGGATATATGACATGATTAATGATCAAAAGTACTCAAAACCTATCTAATATAGGGTTGAGTACTTTTGACATAATGACACCAATAGGAACGTTGCTAGTCCTTAGCAATGCAAAAATAAGAGTGAGATGCATGTGGTGATTTTCAAAAAGATTTGTGTTTCAAAAGGTTGATATTTCAAAAGGTTGATAATGCATATATACATTACTTTAAGCTGAAACATTGAAGTAAATATGAAAATATGAGACTCAAATCCATAGAGAACAATTTTAAACAACCTTTAGTTCCATGATTTCAGCAGTTTCCTACGTCTAATGGTTCATTTGTATCGAATTGAGCCAATAAGCGCAAAATTACCCTCCCCCGACCTAGCAGCGACATGGCCTTAAGTTGTTGAACAGCCTGAATAGGGCTAGTTACACTTTTCTTTCTTTATTCATGCACATCGTGGTGCAATGCTTAAAATCGACTTCACCAAAGTCAGGTGTAGCGGGGGTCCACCCAGATGACTCGACGATTAAGGAGTTTAGGGCATGAAGCCAAAAGGAGGATCAATGACCACTAACTCTAAGGCTTCACCAGGACTCCAATGACTTGAAAATTAAGCATCCACAAGTCATTAAACTTGCTATCCACCCGTATAACGAACACTCGTCGATGACTCCCGGCGATTAAGGCTTGGGGCATCGGGTTTCAAGAGCTTTTCGCCATACACCCCCTCGGGCCAGGTGCTCGGGTTTCAAAGCAAAAAATTCCACGACTTTATTTTTCTTTTCTTACTTTTCTTTTTAACTTTCTTAGCACTTTTTCTTTTCTTTTCTTTTCTTTTCCTTTTGGAAGAACAATATTGGTCTTCAAATGTGGGTAACTCAAACATCCTGAGTTGTCAACATGCCTAAGAGTAGGCTTTGCAAAGTGGAAGGAGGCATACAAATTTACAACCTATTGAAGCAATCTAAAGTGCAGTGTGAAATAGCATAAAGGAAATTTCCCGAGTTGAACATCTTTAGGTAGTGTGCGAACACAAATTGTTTCAAGCATGGAATTTGTTCTAGCATATAGGTGACAAATATGATGATTCAATTATCCAATTTAAAGCAATTCAATTGTCCAGTTTGTAGCAATTCAATTGTCCAATTGAAGAGAAAAACACATAAATACACATAGTGGACACAAAACATAATATGCAAAAAGCTGAATATATATATAAACTGAGTAGCTTTTGATATAGCCAAAATGGCTTAATACATGCATAACAGGCTACACACAAACATATCACTGCCTACTATGGCTAATACAAAAAATCATAATCAAAATTAGTAGGCAGTTGATAAAGCTGAAACTATACATAAATCGAAAGAGACCTAACCACCTCAGCTGTATTTGTGGTGGTGTATACATCGGTGGATGCAGAAGGCTGCGTATTTGCTTTGCCGGCATATCAGTTTCTTTGGAGCAGACGGAGCTTAGAAATGCCGAGGTTGGATGCTCCAAATCGAGTAGGCACCCGAACAACAGTATGCCATATGCATTGTAGAGGCGGTGCTTGTGCCTTTGATGTAGTGCGAGCTTATGTCTGAGAGGCCCACTAATCTCTTGGGATGCATGGCATGCGGTGATGGGGCGGACTTAGCTTTGTGAGCTTCGGGTTTTGAGTTTCTTTGCCCGGTGTGGGCATTATGTACACTTGGTCCACTGAGGGGCTACTAGCGATGGAGTTGTTTTTGGGTTGGGGCGGTGGCTTTTTGGTAGTGAAGCCCGATGGGGCTCTTCCATTCCTTCCTCACCCATTACCCTCCTCGGTCGACATTGGGGAGGTTTCTTCTTCCTTTTCCATGGCCATATTCTACACACATAATTGTGGGGCACCACACGTGGTTCCTCGGGAGGATCTTACTGGCCCAGTTCCTCTTTTGTTCCTCCTTGGCTGCAATTGAGCACATTCGCGCGATAGTGTTAGTCAGCTTCTTTCCTCGATTCTCCTCCTCTTGATGAACAAAGCGATTGGTGAGCTTTAAGATGGATCCTATTTGGATGTCCAATTTTTTTATCAATTTCACTTTGGAACCCATCTATTCCTTGTTCAAAGGAGCTCTCAAGCGTCTCGGTTCTTGATTGGCTGAACTGATCCTACCCTTTGCTCCTCTATGAAATTGTCCACTTGTTTGCTCAAATTCGAGGATGGCTTGTTCAAAGGGATAAGGAGTGGTGGTTGTTCTTCTTCAGGAAGTTGAGGTAAAATGTGGAGAAGCATGAGGCATAAGTTGAGGAACATTATAGGCAGTGCACTCATCCATTGGTCTCCTATATTCCCTCGCTAGACCTATATGTAGGTTTTGGATTTCTCTCTCTGAGTTCTTTGCCCTTGTGGAAGGTTCCTATAATTCCTCATTGTCATGTAGCTCTAGGGTTACCCTCTGGCCAGTATTGCTCTCCATATGGGTGATTACATTTCTCAATTCAAACCAAGGAAACAATCTGCCGGTAAATATGACACCTGGCGTCCTGTGACACTTTTTTTTTTTTTAGGTTAAAATTAACTATGAAATTAAAGCGGCGAATGGCTTGAAGGCCCGAATCGATGCGATTCTTGTCAGAATCTTCGCTGGCGGTTCACACCCAGCCTGATATACAAAAAGAAGGTAAAAGGTTACGCTTCACTTGTGATGTGGATCACAAGTACTCTTGACTACCATAAGTAGTTTGGCACCATCCCGACTGACAACGCCATTTGATTCGTGCCCTGATGAGGTGAAAATTTGAATCAACAATATTTATATACCTAAGTTCCTCTTCTTGCGGTAGTCGACTCTTTGCTGTTATAGTGGTGATTTAGGAGGTCGGCATGTTCTGGGGATGGGTTTCATCCCGAAAATGGTTTGCGATGAGGCGTGAAGGTAAGGCTTTCTATTTGGACTTTTTGGTTGTGTCAAAAGTGTAAATGGTTTAAGCCGGAAATTGCAAAGCGGAAATGGTAAAAACTGAAATTTAAGTGAAGAAATTAAATGAATTTAGGTCACCAACTTGACAAGGTAGGGCAAACACATGTCCTCGGAACATCCTCATGTGAGTCGACACGGGATAGGTTATGGCCTTTGTTTAAAACCACAACATTCCTTTATCATTTTCTAAGGCTAGTAAGACCATCTAAAGAATCACGGGCGCATCTCTACAGAACCTTTGAACCTAAAGTATGGAGAGTATTGGCCGAGAAACAATGAGTCGATGTTATAACCACATTGAAGAACCACAACATGTAAATGTACCTCAAGGCTCGTAAAGACAAATCCCAAGAACAACGATCTAAAGAAAGCATGGAGAGTATTGGCGAAAAATAACATCCCATGTTATGCAGCGAATTTTAATAAGGGCCATAAATACACTACCAGTGACTGTTTTAAGAGAACCCGACATGTAACCCCACCACCCAGCTAACCATTCCTGCTTCAAAAGGAAGGAGAGACTTAGCAACACATCTCTTGAGTTGTCATCCTCGAAAAGTGTGTTTGGTAGCGGAAAGTGAAAGAGAAGAAAGAAGAGAGAGAAAAGAAATAAAAGCAGAACCTAAACTTTATTTACAAAAACAATAAAGAAAATAACTTACAAATCACCAAAAACTTGTATTACCTTCTATCTTCCCTTCTTTCTTATTGCAAACTTATGGGGGTGACATAAGCCTCCTCCAAGGTATGAAATTACATAAAACCCAATAACTAGGCTAAGTTATAGGACAATTGGGTAATAAACCAAGTTTGAAGGCGTTGACATTAATTACACGGCGTAATGAGGCATGCGAGAATTTTATTCTGAGGATGAATTTAGCTAATTAGCGAGAATTGGCAATGGTTGGCAGTGACTGGCAATGTTGTATGAATTTGGCAAGGTTGAATTTAGCTAGCTAAGCGAAATTTCGCTAAGCTAGCTAATTTTGTGTGGCTTGGTGTTCCTTGATTTAAGCTAATGAATGGTCTCGATGTGGCTGGCGAATTTATAATGGTTGCTAAGATTACTGACATTTGCGAACGGAGTTTCAAGTCGCTAGGATTGGTGGTTGCATAGCAATTTGCGAGTACTGTTTTGTTGTTCTGTTCCTCTCTCGTCATGTCTTCAAAGCATCTCATTTCTTCCGCTTTTTATTTGTTTTCCATTGATTTTTGGGCTTGTTGATGGCTGAGACTAAGAATTCAACCTCATCAGTTGATCATTTGCGTGAGGTTGAAGTTCCAAATGTGTACAAAAAGTCTCTGAAAACAACCAAAAACACCCTCAAATTGACATAAGATTGTTACTAAGATGACTTGAACACTTCAATTGGGATATATGACATGATTAATGATCAAAAAGTACTCAAAACCTATCTAATATAGGGTTCAAAATTGCACTTTTTGAGCACTAATCAATCAATTGTTAGCACCAACTTTGTCACGATAGAAAGAAAGTGTAAGACCCGAGAAAATTCCAATTTTTAAAAAGAACAAAATGGTAGTTTCGATTAGAAACTGAGATACTTTTCTAGGTCTTTGGATGATGAAAGCGGATTCAGATTTATGTCATTATCGCTGAGAAATCTAGCTACCATGTCGAATTTCGTCGAATTCCAAGACAGTCGAAATTTGCACATTTTTCGAGGCATCGAGTATAGGGTGCCATAAAACTACATGTGATGTGACAAAAGTCACCTATAACATGTACTCATGTGACATATGTTGCATGAGTAGAGATGATGGAAATGGACAGCCGAGATAGTGCAAAATGTTGAAAATCAACCCCAGGACATGGTGAGCATTATTTGATTTGTAAATGATATTAGGAACAAAAGAGTGTACGTGTTCATCTTCTTCCTTCAAACAAGAGACAAAACTTGTGAAAAGGAGAAAAAGGGGATGCAAGGGGAGTTTAGGTTTTGATATTTTTAGTGATAGAGTGAGGTGACTTCTCTCTAGATCTCGGGTGTCGGACGGAGTCGGATTTCTTGACGAGAAGGAAGAAGTTGCTCTGCGGCGAGGACTCTGGCGTGAACACTGGGTTGGGAGTTTAAACAATTAGTGAGGTAAGGGTTTTATCCTACTTTTACTCTTGATTTAAGTGTTTGTGATGTTTGGGTTGATTTGAGGCCGTGGTGGCGGATTTGGTGGATCCCAAAGGCTTGAGCAAAGAGGAAATATTGGCACAGGGTCGTGTGGGCGGTCGGAGTGACCGGTGTGTGTGGAGATGTTTGGGAGCCTTGGATCATAATTTATTCCATAAATTATGTTGTGGGGTGCATGAGGCCGGAAATGGCCATGGAATTCGGGTTCACAAAGTGGAACTGATATTAGATGAGTGGGCTGTTCGTGGACAGCCCACTATTATGTTTTGGGACTGTTAAAAACAGTCCCGGGTTTGTGCAAATTGGACCAAAATCGTCCATGTGTTGTGTGCATGAATTGTGTGGAAATTTTGTTAGCTCAAGTGAGTTAACTTTGATGTTATTGATTAAAATAGAAATGCGTGTTGTTGTGATTTGTTTATATGTCAATATATGCATGATGATATGTCCAGCATAATTTGTATAAATTGTGTTGGAATGGCATAATGCATTTCATATGCACTGGGGTAACCTAGAAATTAGGTGTGAGTGCATGACATGAACAATTGAAAGAAAATCGAACATGGTTGCGAAAGGAATTTCAATGGATGATTTTCCAGAGAATGGTGTTGGGAGATGGTCCTATAATTACACGTCGGAGGAGCCCATGTATTGTTTTGGAAGGTTCTCCAACACATTCGCCTCGGAGGGTAGTCAATATTTTATTGAAATCGGTAGTGTATTTTCAAGAACAACAGTTTTGTTTTTAAAAATGATATTTTTCTCATACGTAGCTTAGGCGAGTGTGAGTCGGTGAGACTCGAGACAGCAGAACATGCATTTATACATTCCACTAGTAGGATCCACGAATTTGCGAGGTGTGTGTTTACATTAGACATTGCATATGCACTTAGGTGGGAAGTAACCCATTTAAGGGATGATTCAGCTATTGGGCGATAGCTCACCACAATCGAGGAATATTATTTCAGGTGGGGTGTTCGAGCGGCTCATCTTAGAGGCGATTTAGAAAAGCCGGTGTGGCTTTGATGTTTTTGGATAATATGTATTAGAATTGTAGATTTTAATATGTATTTGTATTAAGATTAATAAAATAACTCTTGGACTATTGGAATATAGTTGGGTATATGTTTGATGAGTATTGTTGTATGGGCCCAAGAGGCCATTTTTACTCAGGTATGGGTCTCGTAATACGAGATGTATAGATTTTCCGCAGGTTGACGGGTAGTCAACAGACACCTCGGGTTTTGGGGCGTCACAGAAAGTGTGTCGCGACATAACAATTTCACCTGCTATGTCTTGAGGTTTGATTTTTTTGCTGTTGGCGTGAGAACGATGTTCGACAAAATTTCAAGAGTATTGCGACAAACCGATGCAATGGCTACGAAGTCTACAGCTCCTACCTCAAAAATTCTTGCATCTTTTCATATTTTCAACCCTTCAACCCAAATGACATTATGCAATAAAGTCTTTTCACTTAGTTCACGCTTGTGAAAACACATTTTACAACAGACAATCCCAATTCAAACTTATAAAAGTTAACTACATTAAACAAACTATCAAAATTAAAATTCTGCTTGGGTTTCCTCCTAAGAAGCTACGCAGTTTAATGTCCTTAGCTAGACACTTGCTGCAAAATGTCTTCATTTCAGAAAAACTCTTTTCCCTTTTCAAAATCTGGGTCTAAACTTCATTTATGCTTCCTCCAAGATAATGCTTCAGTCTTTGACCATTTACTTTCAATTCACTTCCAGATTAAGCCTTCAGTGTTACTGCTCCAAAGGGTGTACTTGTCACCACTGTGTAAGGACCACTCCATCTTGATTTAATTTTCCCTTGAAATAGCTTGAGCCTAGAGTTGTATAAGAGGACTTGTTCTCTTACTTTGAATTCCCTCCTCATAATCTTTTTATCATGCCACCTCTTTGTCTTTTCTTTGTAGAATCTGGCATTATCATAAGCTTCATTTCTTAACTCTTCCAGTTCATTCATTTGGAGTAGTCTCTCTTTTCATTGGCGACTTAGAAAGTCCTGATTCAATTTCTTGATGGCCCACATAGCTTTACAACTTATTCTGTTCTAAGGGAGATGACAAGGTTTTCCAAATACAGTGGGGACATTCGATGGGAGTTTTTAAGCGGAGTTCTATAAGCCCGTAGTCGTCATCTAGCTTTATAGACAGGTCCTTTTACGCATGCACTATTTCTCGAATTTTCTTTATCTCCCTATTGGAAATTTCAACTTACCCATTTGATTGAGGGTGATAAGCCAATCTCATCATATGTTTGATTCCATATCTGCTCATGAGTTTTGCAAAAACTTTATTTGCAAAATGGCTTCGCTCATCACTGATGATTGTTCTAGGTGCACCAAATCTACTCAAAATATTTCTTTGTATAAACCCAACCACTGTGATAGCATCATTTCTGGGACAAGCTGTTGCTTCCACCCATTTGGATACATAATCCATCGTTAGGAGAAAGTATATATTACCAAATGATGATGGGAAAGGTCCCATGAAGTCTATCCCCCATACATAAAAAATCTGCACCACCATAATTCCTTACAGGGGCATTTCATTTCTTTTGCTGATGTTACCCATTCTCTGACAAGCATCACAATATTTTACCCATTCAAAATAATCTTTGAATAGAGTAGGCTAATAAAAACATGATTGGAGAATTTTCTGGGTTGTTTTGTCTCCTACAAAGTGTCCTCCATATGGTGATGCATGACATTTCTCCATAATACCACCTTGTTCTGTTTCTGGAACACATCTCCTTATGATCATATCTGCTCCTCTTCTATAAAGTAATGGGTCATCCCAAATATAAAATCTGCAATCAGTTCTCAATTTTCTTCTTTGGCAGTGGCGAATTCGGGTAACTATGACTTTCACTGACTAAATGATGACAATATCGACATACGAGGTGTTTGAATTGAGAACAAAAACAGCTGCTCATCAGGAAAATTTTCTGCTATTTCAGTTCTTTTTTTTCTTTTCCAATAATCATTTCCAATCTAGACAAGTGATCTGCTATCACATTGTCACTACCCTTCTTATCTTTGATCTCAAGATCAAACTCCTGTAGCAGTAGTACCCATCTGATCAGTCTTGGTTTGGCCTCCTTCTTTACCATTAGATATTTAATTATAGTATGATCAGTGTGTATTATAACATGGGACCCTAATATGTAAGGCTTGAATTTTTCACAAGCAAACACCATTGCCAGCATCTCCTTCTCTGTGGTGGAGTAGTTCTCTTATGCCTCATTGAAAGTTTTGCTGGCATAGTATATGACCTTGAATATATTTTTAGTTCTTTGTCCCAATACAGCTCCAATTGCACAATCACTGGCATCACACATAATTTCATAATCCTTGTTCCAATCAGGTGTCAACATGATGGGAGTTGTCCTTATCTGGTTGGATTTCGTAAGTGCGGATACGCATGTTCATCGAAATCCAAATTTTGCATCTTTTTTCGGAGTCTACACGCAATGGTCTTTAGATTTTGAGAAGTGCTTTTATGAATCTTACGTAAACCCGGCATGTCGAGGAGCGCTTCTTATCCATGGCTGTTGTAGGTGGCATGAGAGTTTTTATAACGACAACTTTGGCAGTGCTTCCAATCTAGCGGTTGAAATCACCATGTCCCGAGAGACAATACCTTCGTTACCATAAAAGACATTTCTCCCGATTCTGACTAGATTTTGTCTTAACACCTACGAGTATTGTTTCTACAAATTTTCAAACAATTCTTGAGAGGATCCATATCTTGAAAGTCATCCATAAAGATTTCCATAGCCTCTTCCACGAATGGAAAACATAGGCATCATCGTCTTTGAAGGTGGCGGGAGCATTTACATAATACAAAGGCATCTTTCTAGCGAGGTGCCATGGGACAATGTAAATGTGGTTTTCTCAGGATCCTCTAGGGCAATAGGAAATACGGTTATAACCGAATATCCATCGAGAAAGCATTAATGGGTGCCACGCTAACACATCCGGCATTTTGGTCGATGAAGGTAGAGGATAATGGTGATACGGTAGCGGCGTTTAGTTTTCTTTGGTATACACCCTCTCCATCTTGTCCACGAGTTCTTGTAGAATCAATTCATTCTTCTTATTTCGATCACGAGTGAATCCCTCCATTCTTTGGAACCACATGAACTAGGCTCACCCAAGGGCTGTCTGAGATTGCATATATGAAGCCCGCATTTAGCCATCTCAATACTTCTTTTCTGACTACTTCTTTCATTACTGGATTCAGCCTTCTCTGATGTTCTATAGAGGTTTTAGCATTCTCCTCCAACAAGATCTTGTGCATACAGATAGAAGGATTGATTCCTTTCAAATCTTCTATGGACCAAGCTATTGGTTCCTTATATTTTCTGAGAATTTCCAGCAATTTTTGTTCTTCAAGCTCAGTCAATCCAGCTAAAATGATGATTGGCTTTCCTTTTTCTAGTTACAAGAAAGCATACTTCAAATATTCAGGTAATTCTTTTAGAATTAAATCCTCTGAAATTTTGTTTACTTCAGCAACTTCCTCTTCATAACTCCTGGATTTTTCTATATTAATTTCTTCAACACTGAGTATTTCCTCTTTAAAATTGGAGTCCATAAATTCAACTTCAAGATGCTCAAGATATTGGAAATTCATCTCATTCTCATTCATTGAACTTTGAAAATTACAATCATTGATCAGTTTAGAAATGATGGGAATTTTTGTTTCTGCAGCTCCATAATCGGCATTACTTAGTTACGGGCGTTCCCGAGCTATGATTAAGATTGAAGTGCAACGCCTCGTCTAACACGAGTTAATTCTCCTTTCTTCACATTGATCAAGTTGCTCACATTTGCTAGAAAAGGTCTTCCTAACAGCAGTGAGACTTGTTTGTCTTCCTCTATATCAATGACTACAAAGTCCACTAGGAAAATGAATTTTCCCACTTTGATCAGCACATCTTCTAAAATGCCCTCAAGATGGGCCAATGTTTTGTTTGCCATTTGCAAGGTCATGGCTATGGGAGTAAGCTCACCCAAACTTAGTCTTTTAACCAAAAATAAAGGCATCAAGTTGATGTTGGCTCCAGAATTGCATAGTGCATTTCCCATATCAGCTTACCTTGATTTTGCGGGTTATAATTGAAGGCTTTGGATGCTGTATTTTCTCTGGTAAGCAGATCACTTTGCGAAGGTTCTTTGTCAGGCTCACTATTCCTTCTTCAGCAATCCTTCTCTTTCTGCTCAATATCTTCTTCATGAATTTTGCATAATGAGGCATTTGAGTCAATGCCTCTGAGAAAGGGATATTGATCTCTATCTTCTTGAACATGTTCAAGAATTTAGAGAATTGCTCTTCAAGCTTTGCCTTCTACAGTCTCTGATGGAATGGAGCTTGAGGGTTATAAGCTTTAACCTCTTCTTTTTCCCTAGATTTTCTTTTTCCACCCGCTGCTTTAGCTTCATTTTTACTATTCCTTTGTAGTTTCTAAGTTGTGCTTACTTAAATTCTTCTCCAATTTCTCCAAGTTTCTCTTTCTCAGTGTCCTTCATTTGAACTCTCATTTCTTCCAGTTCTCTACCACTTCTTAGAGTTACAAACATGCAGTCCTTTGGATTCTTTCTTGTGTCACTTGGAAATGAGTCCTTAGGCTTATTCTGCATAGCTAGAGCTAGCTACCTAACCTGAGTCTCCAAATTCTTCAAAGAGGCGTTGGTGTTAGCACGAAGCTTAGCAGTTGTGTTTGCACGGAATGCGTGCTTCAGCGAGCTTACGCTCGTATGTTCGACAACCTTTTTGTTTTTCCACCACAAAAGCGGCTTATCACGGTCTTCAAAGGAATTAGATCTCCTGCATACGATTATGCTCTCTATCTTGCTTGCTATTGTTGTTGTTGTTGGAACCCATGTGAGGCATGATATTGTTGCATATTCTGTCTAGGTCTTTGACCTTGCTATGCTCCTCCACCATATAAGAAGTTCTCATGGTTCCCGAGTGTTGGTGTGTAGTGAGTGGGAAAGTTGAGGTCGGGCTTGAAACTGTAGCTCCTATTGGCATTGAGGTACTATGCCTCCTCAACTTGGTAGGGACCCTCATGGTTTGATCCCTCTTCAGCACTCTTTCTTCTCTCTCCTTCGTCTACTGTTCC
Source organism: Tetrastigma voinierianum (assembly GCA_016808115.1). Classification (NCBI taxonomy): domain Eukaryota; kingdom Viridiplantae; phylum Streptophyta; class Magnoliopsida; order Vitales; family Vitaceae; genus Tetrastigma; species Tetrastigma voinierianum. Next base: position 323,658 of record JAEQBH010000190.1, read on the forward strand.
CACTTCAAGTGCAGTATATATTCTTCTCTCATTGCTTTTAAGTTTGTTCATCAACGCATCCCGACTTTGTAGCTTCTATGGCCGGTCTGCGATTAAAAGCTCGATTAAACCACTTCCTCGGTCCCATTGTTGCTCCCACGAGGGCTTGGATGGAGCTTTGTAGTTGCATTTGGCAAGGCCTTCAATCAGTTTCCTTGCCTTCTCTGCACTTCTTCTCTTAAAAGCCCCACAGCATGATGCATCAATTATACGCTTGGAGGCATAATTCATAACATGATAAAAACTATCCATCTAAGAGGTCAAGTCTATCCCATGCATAGAACATCTTTTGAGTAGTCTCCTAAATCTCTCCCATGCATTATAGAGACTTTCATCCTCCCCCTACTTGAAGACTATAATCTCTCATCTTCTTTCAGCGTCGAGGGTTTGAGAAGGAAAGAATGCCCATATAAAGCTTGACTAGCTCTTCCCGATTTGTCGGCGATCCAGCGGGCGTGGCTTCGAGTAGCTACGCCGCGGCATACAACAGCCGAAAGGAAAGAGTTGTAGCACGATAACCACGGTTTCACCACGGTTGCTTGGCTTGTCTTGACCATCCTCATGAATCTTCCCATATGCTAATTGGGGTATTCAAAAGGATGACCAGTAAATTGGTGTTGTTATACCATGATGATCAAGGTTGGCTTAAGTTCAAAATTATTTTCTTCTATGGTAGGTTGTCATACATCAGAATATTCCTCTTGAATAATAGGCCTCCAAAACTCCTCCATAGTATTAGGCCTCTGAGATCTCTCTGCTTCTTCTTTTTCTTTTGGAATAGCTTGCAGTCTTTCTCCTTGATTTTCCATACTTCTGGATTCTATACTTGTGATCTTCCTCAGATTTCTCAGTGTTCTCTTAATTTCAGTGTCTAGAGGCAGCATATCTGCTTCTGATTTTCTGTGCATTTACCTTTTTCCTTAAATAGAAACATACTGAGATCAAATGAAATACGTAGAGAAAACCGATTATCTTCGTTTAAGGGAGCTGCTGGTTTTTGGGGTCCTGCTCCTGGGTTGAGGAGTTGGGGTTGTTTTTTGTTTGTGTGGCCTGTGCCCGGGATGTGGGCTTTTGGTTTTATTTGATGTAATGCTTGTTTGGGTTGTGGGTTGAATTGGTGTTGGTTATGCTGTTTTATCTGGTGGTTTTGTTTCGGGTTGTTGCCCCTTTCCTATGTTTTTAGGGAGTGCTGCCCATTTTTCGTTTTTTCTATTGGCCTTTGGCTTCTTGTAATGTTCTTGTTTGTTTGTTGGGCTTTGGCCTTTTGGAAATAAATTCTTACTTATCCAAAAAAAAAAAAAAAAAACAGTTATCTTCATTTAAGCTCAAGTCTTGATAACATGTCGACTCACGCCATTAAAACTTTTTTTTTTTTGTGTGATTTTCTGAAATTTATGATAAAAGAAAGAAAAAGAAAGAAAAATGTCTAAATTAGTAATTCCCTTTTGGTTAGAATATTGATCTTTAAATTCATCAATTGGATCCCCGGCTACCAAAGACTAACTAAAGTCCCAGACGCGACTCCAGCTACGTTGACGATTTTCCGACACATTTACCAGAAACACTAACTAAAATTCCCGAACCGCGGCTCCAAACTTGTTCTGCCAATCTTTGTATAGATGAAAAAGATGGATTTGTTCTTTTTGTAAAATGGATTCATTAAAATTTGAGTTTGGTCTTGTTCAGCACCAAATTATCACGGTCATCTGAATAATAAAAGTGGATGTTTTAAGTCCGGATATCCCCACCAAGGCGATGAGTAAATCTTAAAATCAAACATACCCAGTCACTTTCAGATCTTACCATTAAACTCCGTATTAAGACGATTGAGAAAACAAATAAAGTAATTAAATTCACTTTGAGTGTTACATAAAATATTAATAAGAATAGAGTTGAGGGGTTCGAGTGAGATAGCAACGAACATAAATCAATGAATAATTGTCCATTTACATGTCATTTTGAATCTTAGCTAAGCCATAAGTTAGAAAGCTGAATTTGTCAAAGATGCATTGTGGTATAGTTTGGATTTCTCCCTCAACCATATCTTTCACTGATTAGATATTCATGTTCATTTCTAATTCATGAATTTAATCAACTACTTGTAAGATATAATCAATTTTCTAAGATTTGAGTATTTTTCCTTTTTAGTACTCCATACCTAGATCTTAGGACTGGAGAATTCTTGCCCTCATAGACAAGATATTACAAGCCTTCTCCAATTTAGATGGTACCTCATCCTTCAATACTGATGAAATTCTCCATTTCCTTGATTATATCCTTGCCAACATGGGATCAGAATCCTTTCATTAGAGAGAGGAGAAACCTTTGATTGATTAAATTGATACTTCATCATACTATCCTCAAACTATGAATAAGTTAGTGATTTATCTGAGTAATCTTTTAGAGTTCATCAGTTCCAAAGTATTAGTCTACCATACCCACAAAGAATTGCTCTCTACCTTCAGGATTCTCCATCCATGTGTCACGCAGAGGGCCTCCTGGAAATCAGAGCAAAATACAATACTTTGCTTGGGCACACGATACTAGTACTGGGAACAATTAAGTTCATAAATAATACCAATAAAATAAATTCAAGAAATCTAACTAAGGCGTTCTTCCACTTTGTGCAAAAAATGACGATCATCATCAACCAATTCCCAGAGGGAGCTCATCCTTTCAAAATTGGTTCACTCATATCAGTAACTAGCGTCGGGAAAATTCCTTTGAAAGAGTAAACGAACTGAATTAAATGATATCCAGAAATTTTCAAAACTCCATTTCATTCAAAACAGTAATGAAAGAGAAAATTTAACACGAAATTCCAACTCGAAGCTGCACTACAGTTCATTACTCAACTCCGGAAAATAAAAAGAAAACTAACTAAAAACTACGCTCAAACTAAATCTACTAAAAAGAAAATAAAAGAAAAAAAATAAAAGACAATTAATATACAGAGAGTCTTCAACCACCTAGAAATCCTAGATTTGCGGAAGATGGGCACAGTGCCCTAGATGCGTCTATTTATAGACTTTCCAATGTTGGGTCGCACTTTTTTTTTTTTGGATAATTAAGAATTTATTACCAAAGGGCAAGACAAAGAAACCACAAAGCGGGGCCCATAGCCACAGCCGGGCAAGAAAACGGACCGACACCTCCTCTATAAATATGGGAACATCTGATAGCCGAGCAAACACAAAATCCACCAAGCCCCTGGCAGGGCAAAAGCAACACAAGATACCACCGTAGCCGGGTAAGCGGGGCTCGACAATCTAAGTCGACGGTGGTTAGCACTTAATAATTGCATTGTGGATCCTTAAAATTCTTGCCCAAATTGGTCACTTTGTCGCGACCGAGTTTCAAGTCTTTGTCGCTGGCTTCTGTCATTGCTTGTTATTTTCTATCGCAACCTGATTTCTAAGGTCTTTCTTAGATTTTGTCGCGACAAACTTTGATAATGTCACGACATGATTTCTTCAGTTCTTTAGTAATCTCTATCGCAACCCTTTCCCTTTGATAATGCCATGTTTCACACATGCATTTGCCTTTGCATACCTTGTGTCACTCACATGGCTTGCCATGTGCCACCGACACTCATTGCCTCTAAAAACGTGAAATTCTTACTATCTCGAAATTTAACGAAATTCGCATGAGTAACTAGATTTCACAAGACAAATTCAACGGTGAGGCATGTTTTGTCATTCAAAATGTAGAAAAATTCCAGGTTTTCAACTTGTATTGTAGTGGCAAGTTCACCATGGTTGCCCATTTTTTGGAAAGTTCAGGTACGGGTTTTACCTGAGTGTAGCTCCTACTGGGCGCTCTACGCCACATCTGCTTGAGTGATATTAGATATTTTCCTCGGACTCATTACTCATCAGTTATGCACTCGAAGAGACTCTTCATGGAATTTCCACTACGGCCAAGATTCTGAAATTAATGATCTGACGAGGAGCCATAGGTATACTCCCTCATAAGAAGTGGTGAAGATCCTTTGTTAGCTACCCAGTGCAACCGAATACACCCAGTGTACCCGACTATCACCTAAAGAGAAACTTCCAAAAGGCAACATAGATCAAGGTCAAAGTACAAAATCAGCATCAATATATCCTTGACACCTCGAGTGCAAGGATACTTGCACCGTGCTATGTTAAGAGACGATCATTTACACTCATTAGATAATCCATATGATTAATGCAATGGTGAAATCATCCAATGAACTTAGCTACTCTTAAAAGCATCTACACATTTCAACTCTAAAAATAACTCATGATCCACGGTTTATAAGATCCCTACTTGATCCGATCAAGGAGTATGACATGTATTGGTTGTGCGGATTAGCAATGTCCCCAGTCTACGTTAATCCGCTGACTAGGGATAATTTTAGATACTGCTTTGTAATTGCACATGATAGGAATCTTATTATTATGATCTCATCGTGATTTCTTTCATGTTATATTATGTATCATAGACTTCATTAATTCGATTAAAGATCTATATCAATTCAACGTATGAATATCAAATTAATGAAGAAGCCTTTCATATTAAACAATATGTGATACATACAAAAAGTGCTAAGAGCGTTGCCTTTGAACGCCTTCTACAACACACTCTTCATAGGTGGGTTCCTTTGCTCCCAAAGTGTTCTAGGTGTTTGAACAGTTTCTCTTTGTGGTGTGTTTTAAATTTGTTTGGTCGAAGCTGGATGCTCCTCTCTATTGTTCTCCCTATTAGTAGATTGTTCTTCCATGTTTTGAAGTGATGGTTCTATCTATAGCAAGCCTACCAATGTTGGCTCTATCCTAGTTCTTGGTCATAAACTACAATACAAACTACGAAAATTATAAGTAGGGTTAGTCCCAAAAAATTAAAAATAAAAAACTAAGTGCATAAAAATAAAGAAGCAAACTAAATTAAAGAAAATAAAATCATATTACTAAAAAGAAGGAATCATCAGCAAGCCATGTGATTTGTCACATGTCGAATGGTTAGATTAGGAGCTCAAGGTAATCACGAAAATTTATAAACCCTAGGTAGCCCAAGATAGCTCACGGGTTACTATAGGTATAGTAATTTACATAAGATTTGATAAAACAGAGTTGGTTTCTCTCTCTTTTGTGAGACAATTTTAGGTTATTTACCTTAGTTTGATTTTCTTAGATAAAATAGAAAATTAAAAATGAGTTTGAAGTTGCCACTAGAAAAGCGTGTTGATTGATCGAGGTTGTAAACTATTATTAAAGAGATCTCGAACTTTAGGTTCACCAAGTTTAGCCTCACCATGACAATTCAAATGGGGGTTTTTGTGGCCTTAGATTTTTAGGGGTCTGTTGTGTAGTCGACTTGCGGAAGTTCTATGGGTCATTCTTTTTGGTCTTGGTATCGGACCAGTACCATTTGCTCGTGGACACCGAGTTACTTGGCACCACCTCGATATGTCCCTTCACCAAGACCCATTCAATCATATTTAAGTTAAAATATGAGACTAATATACAGCACGTAAGAATCCGATCATGACCCTCTTACCATCAATTACATACCCGACTATATTGGAAATAGTCCAAAAGAATTATTTAATTGCAGTTCTTTTATACAAAAACATGTGCTAGAGCTAGCTTGTCCCCAAGCACTTTTTACAAAAAGACGTATCAAGGCCACATGTCAGCCTTCTTCACAATCCGCGACATTGTGCAGGCGGATCACGATATCGAATACTGTACCATGGGGGTATTCCCATAGGGTGAGCCACGCTGTAAGGAATACTTCCTACAAGGGCTACTTCCCACCTAAATGCACATGCAATGTTCACTCAACATTTACAATCACATTCCAACAAGATCATGTCAATTCTATATAGAATCCTACATGCCATGCCATGAAATGAGATGCAACTCACCATGTACCCGAGTCCTCATCGACTCCCTGACACAACGCTGGCAGTATTGTGGCTTAGTCATTGCGGATGACATCGATGATCATTTCAAAACAAATTTCATTTGTTTATAAACCAAAAGCTTTTTGGATGATACATCACAATGATCATTTTATATTCAAAATTCATGCGCCTTTATGTGGATAGCAAATTTTTGATGTCACACCATGGGCTACACAAACCCAAACACTTTTACGGCCTTTCACCATTGGGGACTGTGGGTACCATGGGCTTGGGCCCAACTACTCCCACCAACAAACCCCGGCTGACTAAGGACCTCATAATTATGGCCCAATCTACGGGCCCAATCGTTCTCATTTACAAGTTGGCCCAAACATACATCCCAATGGGTAGGGCATATACCTCCCAGATCTTTGTCTCTCGGCGGTATCATCTTTAAAAGGCATCGGGTGCCCACTGCGAGGCGGAATAGAGCATAAGACACTCTCACTTAACCACCCTTGGGGTGGTGAACATTCTTAAAGCCGAGGAAAATCCGAACGACTAGGCTATCTAAAAGGAAGAACAGTTCATAATGCACGAGAAAAGCGCCACCTTCCCCTTCTGTTTTGGAAGGGAATCAACTACTTTCCATGGGAGGAGGATTGCCTTCCTTCGGGATAAAAAGCAGGAAAGAAAGAAGAGAAAAAGGTACGAGATTCCATACTAAAAAAAGAGTATTTTCAGTCTCCAGACAAAAAGAGTCTAACCTGGTGTCCATGGTTAGTAGGGTATTATGGTCACCCGAGGGATTAGTCGAGGAGTCTTGGCGTGGCGGCAGGACGCCCTCGTTATCAAAAAAAAAAAAAAAAAAAAAAAGATGCAATTCCATACTAAAAAAGAGTATTTTTCAGTCTCGAACCAAAGAATCTAGCAAGCATCGGGGCGGTGGGCAAACCAACGTCGTGTTAACTTGTTTGTTTGCGGTGTACTATTCGGCTTGGTTCGTAACCCGATGATACGTAGAGTTTGGGTACACTAATCACAGTGATCTTGTCATGCCTCGAATTCCACCGGTGTGATTTATGTTACTATTTTACCACGATTTTTTCACAACTTAGAATCTAAACTCCACTTGGGTAATCACCTAGAAACGTAAATGAAACACTCGGTCTCGAACATACACACACATGTATCGGTCTGAGTTAATTCCTCAATGTACCCCGAGAACTATACACTTACTTGATCAAAATAACATTTTACACAAAGTTCCAAAACTAGTGGCTACACAATGATGTCTGATGATCACAAAAGAATCTGGGCGTCCCCGAATATACGGTGTGAATATCCACATAACACTAAATATTCATCAAAATGTATGCTTAACCACCCAGCAAGCTAGGTTGGCATACAATCTTCCCATCCTCCAAAAACCACGGCCAGGTCGACTTTCATGTCACGCGGCGGGTCTCGTACCTACATCTAAGGTGGAGGGAAATAATGGGGGTGAGTTCGACAACTCAATAGTGAATCCCATAACAAGCCATGCTCATAAAAACATTTCAATTTATACATAATTCAAAATATCTCAAAACATGAGCATTTTACAAATAATAGGTTGATGATGGAAACACATGAATGCAATACTACCATCTCAACCCCTCATCAGTGACTCTTTTGGGCTTTCACCCAGGGACTAGCCGATCATCCCAGAACAACGACAATGAGTGCTTTGGGACTTACCGCTGAGGATATGCCCATCGGAAGTATATCTATGACTGCTGCAGGGACTTCTGACGGGGACTAGTCACGTAAATCTTTGTGTCACTACATCAATCAAGACTCTTTTACGATCTCATACCCATGTCATGCTTTAAAAACAATTTCACAAAGCATTGACCATGGATATTTAAAAACATCATGTACCAGTTAATTCAAAGATTTCCATATATATAAAAATATACATTTATACATCACTAGAAAATCACACAGTCAAAGCATGGAATGGTATAGAATTCCCACAACATCAAACCACAGTACAAGCAGGAGAAGGTTATAAGATCCCCACCTTCCTTGGATTAATCTGAGTCTCAAGGAAGTCAAAACCCATGGCTACTCGAAGGATGCGCAAATATGAGAGTCATAAGATTCCTTAGCCTCTCGATCCGTGTCACATAAAAAATGACTCAGTGGTGCATTGCTGCATAACCACTCAGCTCACATATATTCTTATACCTTCCCGGCATGACCTTGATCCTTTGAGTGCCTCTCTCTTACTTACTAGGATCAACATTTAACACCTTAATGGGGTAACACAAACAACACACACAACACTTGTACCACTTTTCGGCTATCTCAAGACCCCCCTTTTTTTTTTTTTCTCAACTACAATTTTTGACCAGCCATACATGCTTTTTGTTCACTGTTGTCTCTGACAAAAAGTTCCCCTGTCTCTTATCTTTCCACAGCCTCTTAAATCAGGTCATTCGGATCTCAAAATCAAGAGTTATGGTTTTTACACTCTGACCTCCCCGAGAGTATTTCCTAGGGACAGAATCTGTGCCCTCTCTTCACCCTTACTTTGACGAAATTATGGGAAAAATGTAAAGGCCTCAATTTGGCCATCCATATATTTCATGAAGTTACTCCCTATGTGGATACTTTGAGAAGGATTTTGAATCACTCCATTAGGATCAATCTAACTCAACTTATGACTGAACGAGGCTGCTCGAGAACATGGGACAAAAATCGTATCTGACTTTCAACCTCAAATTCAAGAGGGTCTTATGGTAGGGTTTGGTTCTTGGTTTGCTTCTAGACATTCGAAGGGCTGGGTCTTGGGCTTCTTCTCCCGACTAGAATCATCAGTTCCGGGTTCTTTAGGCGACTTGTGGCAAAACGGTGTCATGGGGTCAAGGGGAAAGCTGGACAACACCTCCCTTGGACACACACACACATGCCATCTTCACAAAACTGGTCTTTTACAATTTAGGGTTCCACCAAACTCACCTTTCATCAAATCTAAGGTTAGGATGAAATCCCAACAAAACCCTAGAATATAACCAAAGTCCAATAGAAATACAACAAAGACCTCAAAGATCATGTTTACATACCTTAGTGAGCACCACCAAAAACCAAGCTTTCCTTCAAGCCTTTTCTCACTCCTTCTCTCTAGCTTCTCTCTAGAACTCTCCTCACACTTTCTAAAATTCCAGAATTTTCACTTCCTAGCAAAGTTGGTCTAGCATCCAAAACCAAGAGGAATTGGTTTGCTTGGCTTTATAAGCAGAAGCTCTTCTCATGCACTTACCATGTGTCAAGAGCTCCTACCTTGCATATATGGTGTCATGCCCTCACGATGCCACATAGCTCCTGAGCATGACTTGCGCTTTAGTCCCTCTCCGCTTTAACAAGTTTTCAAAAGTGGTCCTTCAAGACATACTTAATTACAAATCTAACAAAGCAAACTTAGAATTGCATAATTGACCACATGCCATAAAATGCAATCTAACACACTTTGCTAATCACTCTAATTAAACCAACCATTAAGATTGCTAATCTTAATCACAATATAAAATATCATAGGGCATAAGTTGCATTTGCTCCCCAAAAATCCTTACCTGAATATAACAAAAATATATTAATATACCGGTGTTACAGATCTCCCATTCCCTAGAGCCTTGGTAATTCCCGATCATTCCTACGAACCGTCGGAGTTTATCGCCATGTCTAGCAATCCAACGAACCAACCTATCGAAGATTATTTTCTCCGCTAGAGTCAAGAGATGGAGGCGAAGCAAGAGGAACAGGCCAAATAGATGGCCGGTCACCTTTGATGCGTGGCAAGCATGGGAGAATGAGCGCTGCGAACTTGTTTGGAGGAGAATAGCAGGAGTGGCTTCGCGAGGGCGTCCATCTGCACCTGACTCGACGAATAAGGGTAAAGATCCACGTCCTCATAAGAGAAAGTGATGGACGAGCGATGAATTATCTTATGGCGAAAACCGTGACGTTCGCCACCGAAACAACGGTGAATCTAAAGAAGGCCTGGCGATCCGCGATATGTAGTGGCGCACCTGCCGAATACGAGCCATCAGAGATACGTCGTCGAGCGGCGAATATGGCCTTGATACGGCTCAAGGGTATGGCCCCTCGATTTCGCTGTCATCACCGTTCGGGGTAGCCCAAATCCGCGTTGGTTTCTTTTTCCGTTGTCAGAAATTGAAGGATATCTTTGTCCTCACCCCAGGCCACGTATTTTAAGTTACGGGCCGCCGGCGGCTTAGTTATCTTAGATCGTCGCTATGCACAATGGCTCTGGAGCCGTATGACCATATGCTGCATTTTAACGAGCAATGATTCTTAGTGCGAAGTGGTGCGCCTCTTATTTTAAAGGTATTCTAGGCTAGCCTGAAGGGGCAGCTACGAAGTGCGAGGTTCCACAAACTTAGGCCGAGGATTATAAACTCATTCGAGAACTGGGCCATAGTTCATTTCCCGATACTTATGTTAGGTCCGACATAAAAACACCATTAGTTCACTCAGAAGCCATCCTCAGCGGGAAGATGAATCTATGCGAGATTTCCTGCCTGATTTAGAAGGCGTCGACAATTGATAGCCGCAATATGGACCGCAGTCCTTGAACTTAGAAGGATCTTGAGCCCGACTACCCTCTTTTCGGTCTACATCTGCGGGTCCTGACCCTGATAGAAGCGTATCAACGGCTGAGCAAGTATTCCACCTTTGGAGGATAATATGGGGCGCTTCCCGAACGGTAATGATAATTGCTCGAGGGCGATAAGGAAGCCACCCCAAGAACTAACCTAGAAGAAAGCGGAACAAAAATCGCGCTCCGAAACGGTTAGAAAAAAAAAAAGGGCGCTCCCGATTCACCCTTCTCGGCATACTCTTATGTAAAAACCCTACCTCTCATCGGGACCACCAGATTTTAAATATTTAGATGAGAAGCGAATCCGGACCAACACAATCGATCCTTGAGGTGCGATTACCATAAGGACCACGACCATGAAACCCGACCCTTTATGAAAGCAAAAGTTCTGATAGAAAAATTGTCTGGTACAGGCATCTCGAGAAAGATACGATGGGGCTTGAACCGTGAAGACAGCGCCTACGTTCTTGGCGAGGCAATTGTTGGTCTTGAGCACCCATACGAACCACAGCCCACCGCCGACTTCTTGTTGGAGGCCCGGCCAGATGAACAATACCGGAGTCGAGCGATGAGAAGAAAAAATGCCGTGCGACCTCGATCCCCAGCGGGATAAACACCATCGGTACGAAGCGATGCGACAATTCAATGGTTGACGGGCCCATATCCTTTCCACCTATAAACCCGACCAGGGTCATCACTCCTCATTATGACGTGCTTATACTTACTTTGTGTATTAACAATTTTGATGTGCACAAAGTCCTTGTTGATCCTGGTAGCGCGGTTGATTTGTTGCACCTTCCGACCTTCCAACAGATGAAAGTATCTCTTGATCATCTCAGCTCGGCTGGAAGAGTTTTGTCTGGGTTCAACGGGGCGACCACACTAATGGTGGGCGATATTGTTCTTTCTGTCAAGGTAGGGCCGGTAAAACAGGAAGTATTGTTTTTAGTGGTTGAGGACTTGGGACCGTATAATGCTATTGTAGGTCGGGCCTGGTTACATGCTATGGCGATCCCTGACCTACCACCAAGCCTCGGTTATATGGCGCATCAGAAGCCGGGTCGATCTCCAGGGTAGCCAATTAGCTTCCCGTTAGTGTTATCAGTTATCAATGTAAGAGTGTGAACAAATTGAAACCCCCAACAACTCGCCCCCCGAAATTCAACACTCAGAATAGCAATCACATATCGCTACTCGGGCTGCTATGGAAGACAGGGAGCAGTTGGCAGTAGATCCTCTAGAATCTATACTCATTGGCGGGCTCGGTAAGTGCACCTATGTTAGTTCCCTCTTGTCCGAAGAGGAAAGGGCACTATTGCAACAATTACTACAAGCTAATGCCGATGTATTTGCCTGGACCCATTCGGATATGGTAGGAATAAACCCCGTGCATGCTTCCGTAAGGCTAGCAGTTGTCTCGTCAGCCCGAGTGTCGGCGAAGAATAAGGCGCTCCCCATCGAGCCTCCATCCGGTCATCGGTAGAAGTGGATAATCTTACGAAAGTTGGGTTTGTCGAGGGGTCGTACCGGAGGCCAGCTTGCCAGCGTGATGTTGGTTCTAAGAAGGGGCAAGTGGAGAGTATGCGTATGGCCTCACGGATCTCAGCCCAGCGTGTCCCTAAGGACAACTTTCCTTTACCGCCGATCGGTCGTTGGCGCGCTCGAGGCGGGAATGGCATGTTGTCCTTCCTTGATGCATTTCGAGTATCATGAGGATCCCATTACACTTTGATGCGAGAGAAAAAATCTTTTATCACCCTACACGGACTCTTTTGCTACAACATAATGCCATTCGGGTTAAAGAATGTCGGAGCCACCTACTAGAGATTGGTAAGTAAGATGTTTTGGCCGCTGCTTGGATAAACTATGGAAGTATATATCGATGATATGTTCTAAAATCAGGCACGGATCTGCAGCATCTGCTTGAGCATTTGAGCTCCTCAAAGAGGCATATGGCATGAAGCTGACCACACAAAGTGTGCATTCGATGTCGGTCTTGGTCGATTCCTAGGATTCATGATGACTCGAGAGGAGAGGAATAAAGGCCAGCCTCCTGTTGACTTCAAGCCATTTTAGAATCTCGACTCCACCTCGAGAGAAGGAAGTCTGAAACAGCGGCCGACCGATTGGCACTTTAGAACGGTTTATTTCGAGTTCCGCGAGCCTTTAAGCCATTTTTAAGCCATCCTTAAGGAAGCGGCCGGTAGGATGGAGCGAAGAGTGTGATCGAGTTTTCACCGGATCAGGGAAATTGCCAGAGCCTCGATTCGTATGGCGAGCGTTGGTGAGACACTTTTCGTATATTTGGCAGTCTCAGAGGTAGCAGTAAGTGCCACCCTATTAAAAGAAGATAATGACAGAAGGTAGAAACCAGTGTTCTTCGTCAAGGCAAATCACTGGCCGATCTTTGAAGCAGTATAGTCACCTTGAAGCGAAATGACCTTTGCCCTGCGAGATAGCAACGAAACTCTACCCATCCTTCGGGCACACCCGTTGTAGTGTACTTAGATCTTATCTCGGAGCACACTCCATGGCGGCTTCTGGTGGGGAATGGCTCAGCGGGCGTCGAGACAAATGAGTGCGATTATCTAGTACAAACTGGGCTATCAAAAGGCGGGTGTTACCCAGGCTTCATTGCGCCAAATCCCCCCCGATCTAAAACACGCCCCAGAGATGCTCGAATTGGTGGACACTTGAATGTAAGCGGGCGTCGAGACAAGCTGGGGAGGAATTGGTCTAGGTTAATCCCAGGCCGTGAAAGAATTGAGCAAGCAATCCGATTAAACACTAGCCTCGGCGACCAGTCAAGTATGAAGCCCTCTTATCCGGAATTGAACTAGCTACCTCTTTATCTGCCGACAAGTTCCTAGTTCAGAGTGATTCCAAGTTGGTCGTCGGGTAAGTCAACGAAGAATTCGAATCCCGGGACCCCCGAATGGTAAAATATGTCTCCCATGAAACAAATGGCAGGTAGTTTTTCGTGCAGAGCGGAGCATTGCCCCGGGGCTGGGTGATCGCGGATACCTTGGCGCGGTGGCGCCTCTTTACTTGATAAGCTAGAAAAATATTCTTGCCCGTCTGCCGGTAGTCTTCTCGATCGCCTCGGTCAACTGGGTAGAGATCCTCCGCCGTGGATGGACCGTAATACCTTTACATCGGCCGCGGAGAACTCCACTGAGGAAGGGTCGGGTCCGTAAGGTCTGAGTCCGATCTGACTAGATTTTCCTTGATCGATGGCGGTGTTTCGCGATCTGGGTTATCCATATCCCCGAAAGCGCTTAGCGTGGGGGCCGTTTATGTGTTAATTCATTGCATGAGAATATCTTGGAAATCATCGAAGGCGAGCGTTGGCACCTGGGCGCGCAGCGGCACGCACCGAGGTAATATTAAGCCCAGGCCATGAAAGCGTCTTTTGATTATATAAAAAAAATGTGGCCAGATTTTAACGACTAGCTCCCATCCTGAAATCACCGGTGCAAGACCCAATTTCCATCTCGAGCCCTTGGCCCTTTACCTAATTGAAAGTTGATATAGTCGAGGCCTTTACCCCTTGCCACGGCTGGAAGAAATTATTGTTAGTATGGTATTTCGATAAATGGGTAGAAGTCGAGGCCTTCTCATCGATCAAAGAAAGGGGCGTTACCCGGTTTATCTGGAAAAATATCATTTGTCGTTCGGCATCCCCCGATCAATTGTATCTGACAACGGTCTCCAATTCGACAGTCAGGTCTATCGAAACTTCTACGGGAGTGAAAATAAAAGTCACATGCTCTGCTGCTAGTATCCCGCATGAAATGATAGCTGTAAGCCTCTAATAAAACCACATTGTACCACTAGCTGGTTGGATTAATTTAAGAGTAAATAGAGTGAATGAACTTCAGGTACTTTGGGCTTCTGAGAACTCTTTGCTTTCATGAGATCTTAGGTTTATCCACAGTTTGCGATTACTTTTGGGATGGAAGCCATAATCCTACGAGAGAAATTGGTATGCTACCATCAGTCACGAGGGATGCGTCGAAAAATGCGAGTTAGTGGTGAGGCACGGACACGGTTGTGTTTGCAAGAATCGGCGGCTGATGCGTATAGCGTTCTACGATTGTCGCACGGCAAGTCTTACATAAGCGGGTAAAGCTCAGGATGTTCAGCCAGGAGACTGATCTGTATTAAAATCTTGGCAGGCCAATGGCGGAAAGTTCGACCAATGGGAAGGATCATATCTCGTAACATGAGCCGACGAATACGGATCTTACGCTTTAGACAAGCTTGATGGAACCCTTGTGCCCAGAATGTGGAATGCCTTACATCTTAAAAGGTATTATCAATAAAGTATGATTCGATATTTACACATATTTTTGTCCATTTTTCTCATCGTACAGGGTCAACTTAAAAGCCCAGATGGCGCAGTAAATGACATATCAAGCCCAATATAGATAACATCTAACTAGTCAACTTAAAA
Organism: Tetrastigma voinierianum; assembly: GCA_016808115.1. Classification (NCBI taxonomy): domain Eukaryota; kingdom Viridiplantae; phylum Streptophyta; class Magnoliopsida; order Vitales; family Vitaceae; genus Tetrastigma; species Tetrastigma voinierianum. The sequence goes on from JAEQBH010000190.1 coordinate 338,691, forward strand.
TCCCAAATGGCGTAATAAATGACCTATCCGGCCTAGTATAGATAACATCTAACTAATCAACTTAAAATCAGGGATAGTATGATAAATGACCTATCAGGCGGTATAGATAACATCTAACTGGTCGAAAGCGAGGAATGGCCTTACGACAAGGAATGACCTATCAGGCCCGATTATAGGAAATATCTAGCGGTCGGTTGGTCCTCCTCACTTTGGATAGGCGCAATAAATGACCTATAAGACCCAGTAAGATAACATTTAACTGGTCCATATAAAAGCTCGGATAAGACATTACGATTAATGACCTATCCGGCACAAAGCCTATTTGGCCATCCATATCCGCCATTTGGCTAAATAAGAAGAAAACTATTTCATCCATAACCAAATTCGGCACATTTCGTAAAAACAAAAATTAAGAGGTATTGCAGATTGTCAAAATACAGTAAAAGAAACAAAGGCTCGACCGACAGTCACAAAGTTTAAACCCTTGGATTCGTCATCCGTTTTGGCTAGAGGCTCCGGCCGGGATAATACATTCCGCCGACGGCGGTACGAGGACTCGAGCGGAGGTTCCTCCTGTAACGATTGTGGGCCAGAAGGTTGGAGGAAGCACTTGAGGGGGCATCGGCGGTTGATAAAAAACTCTAGAGGTAGCAGCTTTGACATATCTGGCATCCCGGATAGGATCATGGACTTACTCCCGCATATGTTGTGCGTAAAAGCACAGCAACCATAGCCATAGTTAAACATCACATCACTGCTCGCATCAAATTCCTCCCTCCGTTTGCTTTCCTTTCGCATTGCCTTAGCTGAAGAGTGTGAGTTCTGTACCATTTGAGCTCACATGATTAAAGGCGAGTCGGCTAAATACATTTAGGCAATGAGTCTCTTTCCTCGCCTTCGACCCTCCTGGCGACTAGGCTTCTTGAATAGAGTGAGTTCACATAATCCACCTTGATTTGAACACCCCTCTGCGATCCGGCCACGTTGGACTCCTAGTGACGCTTTCGGATTCAATCTATGCCGGAGCCTTGCCCACCGCGTCGATCTCGGCGCGCCATTCTTTGCTTCATGTAGAAGCGGCATCCCTCTCTGCCTCGGCTCAAGCGCCCTACACAGCCATTTTGGCCTCCGGCTCCTGGCGTCTCGGGCATTCAAGGCGAGCCTCATTCAAAGAGAGGCATTCAAGGTCTCTGGTGAGGCCCTAGATAGAACACTTATCTCTGATAGGAAGCTTCTCGTCTCAGTACGGGTTAGGAATTCATGATCTTTGAAGGGCCATATTCCGGATGGTAGTGATTGCCTCAAAAAAACATATTACGAATACGGCAGGATTTGATGCCAGTAATATTTTATGAGTATTACTATTTTACCAGTTCGGTCAATTGAGCAGTTAGTTTGCGGACTTAAGCATTCCATCATCGATGTCTGCGAAGATCCTTTTTATAATACCAGCGAAGAGGATAGTACTCTTTACCCGATTGCAGGCCGTGACTCACGGGCATCCATAGTGTTCTCGGATGCAAATTGTCGAGGAGGCGAACACTCTTGCGCGGTTCGGCGTAGGCAGGTATGTTAAGTTATTCTCGGCCGTCGGAGGATAGATCACCTATGCAGTGGAATAAGGCGACCTCGCGAAACCCTCGAGCTGACATCCTCGAATCGGTTGGTCATAACCCGTCTCGGCGAGCGAGATTGTGTCGCCTGCATCTCTAAACCCCTATCCGAAGTGATGGGTTCAACCCTTGGCTGATCTGGCTCCACCTCGAAACTCTCTACGGCTTGGTTTCCTGGTAGCATAGCGAGTGGCTTGACCACATCGTCTCTTCCTCCTCCTCTTCTTTCTTCCGTCTGCGGGCGGCTAGATTGGGGCAGACGAGGAATAAAATCTTTCACTTGGGCCGAGGAATGTTCCATGGCCCCAGAGTTGTCCCTCCTTTTTGAAATCCTTAGTACCCGGGAAAAAGCGGTCCCTTTCTTGGCAGTGGAAGGCTTCCGGGCGAGTGCCTTCATGCACAGCTGGGTCTTCGGAGGTTGAGCAAGCGGAATCCCCAGATAGAAGCGGATGATCAGGCAAAGTGGGACACTAGTTTGATTTGATGTTTTCCAGCATCGAATACTGGATGAAGATGCCTTTACTTTCTTGATTAAATTTAGCAAGTCGTGATAATAAATGTTCCCAGTCCATAATTTCTAAAAATGGCGAGCGTAGGATAATTGGAAGGTATGGGTTGAGTGCGCCTCGCCGGCTGGGTTCTTTGGAGTGAGAAGAACCTCGTAATGCAAACATCCTACTCGAAATCTCAATAGTGGCGGATTTCAGGCTTCGCACTTCTGCAGTGTGCCAACTACCCCTCTGATTTGTCCCTACACCAATAATCCACAGTCATGTATGCATAACAAGTCATATGTATACACACACATCGTTAAACTCAACATGCAGGGCACACACCTAGGAAAGATTGTGACCAGTTAACATCAAATGGAAGCCCAAAGGAACCACAGAAGTCTCGCTGAGGCCCGCACAGTATCACGCCTTATCCATCTTAGGTGGATCGGGAAGTCCATTAGCAAACTGTAGTCGGGAATTCTGGACCGACATGGACATTCGGCCACCCTGCGCTACCCTCAAGGAATAAGCAAAATAAATCTCAACCAACGAAGGTGAGTTGGTACAATGAGTTGATTACAAGCTGCGTTTGGTTAGAATCTGAATGGTGTTGGGATGGATGAGGGTCAGTGGCGCCTTAGTGAAATGCAAAAATTGCTTTAAAATGGTAAGCCTGAGGAAACTGGCTTGGGTGCAAGAGTGCTCGGGTAAAAAAGCACGGCGTTGTGTTCTCCACCCCTGATGGAGCTCATCAGGCTCCTCCATTAGGTTGAGGTTGATGTTATCAGGGACATCGCAATAGGCGCTCAATTCCTCCATCGTCAGGGATGAGATGATGCTGCTTGCAGAAGGAGTCCCTAAGGAAGGTCTTCTCGTGACCCGCGTGAAGGGTGGAAGTCGTTTCCTGACCTCTCGCCATTCTACAAGCAAACCCAAGGAGAGGCGAAAACAAAAGTGTGAAGCCGTATGCAGGTGGTAGAAGGCAAAATCACGAGCTGGCTTGAATCACTTAGTCCTAAAGTTCCTAAATATACCCCTCTCCCCCGAACTTCTCTGGTAGGAAGCGGACGCTAACTAAGATTCAACATGACAAGAGGAAAATGGAGATTTGCATTGACGGTAGTACGGAGTGAGTGTGTAGAGTGGGTGGAAAATCTGAGCATGTGTCTTGTAGTATATGCGTCGAGTTGGCGTAGTGTAATGGTTAGTCAGTGTCGTTCGCTCGAAAGAGAAGCATGTTGACTATTGATTTAATGACCCGGTGATATTTGGATCTAATCTAAAGAAGTGCGACTAAATTAGGAATTAACAAAAACTTGAGATTGGATGTATTGAATTATATCGATGATGAAACCTAGGGTTTCTTGTCTCTACCACACTTTATGGATGTCAATTCAATTAAGGACTTATTGAAGTATTCATATGAGTTATATTGGCGGTATGATCTTTCCTACAAGATATTCTCTCTCAAGATATATTTGCCTATCTCGCCAGTGGGATATATTGCATCTCTGCCTTAAGCCCTCGACTCAGCGCAATCTTATGACCCCAGTACCACGCGGAGTGCGGAATCTACAAATCTTTGACTACCCAAGTGTTTCTTTAACCATGTCCCTAGAATTCATCTTCTCTTGATCTCAAACTCGCAGCTTTAGCATGTCACGGTTGGCCAGACAATAACATGTAATTAAATCCAGAATTAAAATAAGTCAAAACTGAAAATCGATCCATCAAACTGTGGTTAGGGTTGGCAAAACCATAGAGAAAAGAATTAGTTCATCATATTATTCAATATAGATTGGCCGAATCGAAAGTCTAGAGTAGGTTGAGGAAGAACTACGAAAATTCGTCTTGATCTTTCTAAATCGTCTACATTGATCTCCCTCTACTGTATCTCCTTCTTGTCAATCCTCCTCTCCCCTTCTAGTTCGAAATTACTTCCCTTTAATACCTCGGGACATGGGCTGATAATGACGAGAAAATTAGGAGTTTCGCGTTCGCGTTTTGGAAAGGGCCTCGTACAGCGGTGAAGGTTTGCCGTTCTTCAGCGTGGCGAGACCCTTTAAACTCTGGTCTTCGAGTTCGCTGTTGCGAAGGGGGTCTTCACTACGGCGAAGTGCTACGTCGCGACCAAGGGTCTCTTCGCCGCTGCATACCAGTAGCACTTAGGTTGTCCACCTTTTTGTCATTGTCGCCATTTTGTTTTTACGTCTTTCGTGCCCTTTTGATTCAACGCCATGCATATTCTATAGAAACGATATAATATGAGGATTAAGCAATATTAATTAAAGGCGTGAATCATTCATTTTAGCTATAAAGGACACCGAGAATTCAACTAAAATGCACGCATGATTCATCCCGAGCACACAATGAAATGGAGTTAGTAACGTCCCGAAGCAATTTCCTTGAAAAACATGAATCTCACGGCGTACCACGGACTTGAACCGAGAGAAGAAAGCTAGTAGACACAAATATAGCAGCAGGGGAATGGGGAGAGAGGCACAACTCAAAGATGGTTCCACATATACCAAACACCTAGGCCTGGACGCGTAAATGCAGATTGATTCATCGCATCACTTGCCGAGTTTGAATCTTGGTGACGATTAATAATGGGGATAGTAAACAAAAGCGCGGGCGAACTCATGAGCCCTTATGTCATCTTGGTAGGCGCCCAATGGCTGGCAGGACGACCATGTTTGTTACACCTGAAATATCACGTAGCGAGTTTTTTCGGACATGTTTAGGAGTATAATAAGGATGTCTGAATTTTCGAAATAAAGCGAGAAACTTGAAATTCATTACCGAACCAAGGAGTAAATTGGTAATTTATCCTTGAAGACCAAAAAGGGTCATTAATGAGGATGTCTAGAGTTAAGGTATAAAAGCTTGAAAGTGAAATGCAAATATAAGAGTTATGAGATTTAAGGTAAATAAGAGAGAGAAAGGTTGAGGCAAAATGCATTATTGGGATGGGCCAAACATGGCCTAAGGACTAAATTTAGGGATAAGACCAAATTTGGTCTACCAAGTGAAACATTTTTCCCCCAAATTGGAGAGTAACCCGTAGAGAGAGAAAGAGAGGAGAAGAAGAAGAAAAGAAGAAGAAGAAGAAGGGAAGGAGAAGAAGGAGAAGAAGAAAGAAGAAGGAAAAAGAAGCCAAGTTTAAGGTATGGATACATGTTTTGGGTTGTATGGAACTACCTTGGATGTAAGGATTTCTTGTTTTGACATTTGATCTTTCACGGTTTTTGTTAGGAATTTCTCTCCCAACCACACAGATTTGATGAGGATTGGAGTTGGGTAAAAACTAAGTAATCTAAAGAATATGTATGGAATGGTATGAATACTTGGATTTGAAGCTTTGAACATGTTCTAGGGTTTATGAGAAATATTCTGACCTAGATTTGTCAAGGTAGGTGTTACCACCTAGTTTTGAGGAATTAGGGTTGAGAAAATCCCTAGGTTTTTGGTGTAAGATAAGTATTGAAAGATGATTTGAGTAGAATAGAGGTTACAAGATGAACATGGAGTGGTTTTGATGTGTGTATGAGTATTGAGTTGGTTTGGGTGGAAATATATGGGAAAATGGGATAAAAACCACCATTTTTGGGAATTTTCAAGGTTTGGTACCGGTACCACATGTGTTCTAGTTGACTAGTGCAGAGTACGAAGTTGTGCGTTGATATTATGTTTTGGACCAGCGGTAGTGTTTTGTATCACGTGATCATTTATCACAGAATTAGGTGATTGATTCTTTGGGTAAAGCTGGATTTGGAGAACAAATATCCCTGAAATAGGTATCTACAAACTCTGACCCCATTTGGCCCAGAAAGTCACTCATAGTGGGGCTATGTTCAAGCCAATTTCTGGTTCTGTTTTGAACATAGAGTAGTCCCGGTTGTTTAGGACATATCTTGAGTTTTGGTGCTCCGATTTGGGTTATTCCAGTTGAAGAAGAACCCTTAGCACATAACTTCAAATGAGTACAAATAACCGGTGTCATGTATGGAGTTAAGACCCTGAAAATGAGTATTTTAGACTATCCCTCTTTGTAATATGGGTAGTGGCTAGTTTGGCATGAAAATCTTATAACTTGAGTTTGGATGGTCAGTGGAATGATTCCAATTTATATGTAAAGTAGATTCATAGGAAACGAAATACATGAATGATGTGTGGTCTACACTTAGGTGTCATATCTGAAGTATATGAAATACCATATGCTTGTGAGCATGAAATGCAGAAAAATATAAAATCGTATGTGTAGACGTATTTCATGAAACATAGATATGATATGAAACATGAAAGCAAGGCGAACCATGAACACCCAGACATGAAAGCTGATATATCGCAGACACATAATGTGATTAAGAGTACCCTAATTCTATCGAATAAAAATAGATTATATATGATTATTATCACGTATAACTGAGAAAAGATAACAAATGATATGAAATACATGAATAAACAAGTGATAGCCAATTAAGAAGGCAATGAATAGATAAAGACCTGATAGAAACAATGAATAGATAAAGATCTGATACATCTACATAAATGATATGAAGACAGAATGTGATTAAGATAGGTTATCAGTTCTTAAAGACATATGATAGTTTTTTTTTTTTTTTTGGATAATTAAGAATTTGTGCAAAGAGGCGAAAGCTACCTGACCTTGAAAAGAATACAAGAACCCCAGGCCCACAAAGAAAAAGAAAAAACGGACCTTCCTCCCACATAAATATAGGAAAAGGGGCTTCAGCCCGAAACAAAACCAATAAAAGCCAAATGGAAAACCAACGAATAACGAGCCTGACGGGCGGAGGGCACCCCCGAAACCACGCCCCTGGCTAGGCGAAGGCAGCAGACGAGAAAGCAGAAGCCCCTGGCAGGGCCTGAAGTAACCACCAACGAGTAACTTGACAAGGCACAAGTCGAGGCGATCTGAGGCGAGGATATTAAGAGGGAAGGACCATCTCTCACACATTGATCTATTTGCAGGATTATCAACAACCTTCTGAATTCCAGAAACTCTTAGTCTAACATCATTACATATGAGGTGAAAAATAGCATATGCGAGAGAAAAGATGTTTTCATGGATTCTACTATTGTGTTGTCTCCACAAGTGATATATAGTAGCACCCCACGCAATCCTCTTAGTAATAGAGCAGAAAATTTTACCCGTGGTAGCAATTACCTGAATTCATTTCTCTACAGTGATTCCTCGGCATTCTAGAGTTCCACACAACATTAAAATCCTCGGCAAGCCACGGCGGTGGTGCTTTGAAGAACAAATGGTTCTATCTTGATATGGCAGACAAAATACCTGAGACACGAGTTGATAAGGCCCCACTTGAGAAGCTTGTCTTGGGTAACCAATCTGTCTTGGATGACCATCCAAACAATAAATGTGTGTCTTCTAATAGCTTGGGGAAACCATATCGTATAGTGCCAGTTTACAACCGGCATTTTCGGTCTAAAATGGTTCCATGCTGAGCTAACAGTAAATTCCCCGGAAGGTGCTAGTGACCAAGAAATAATATCCTCTCTAGAGACATCAAGATGATAATCGACGCAACTATTCTTGATAGCAATAAGGTCAGTTGAATTAGAAATAGGCCAATTCCACCTACCATCACCAATAACCTTAGCTACATGAGCGTTACTATGAATAACATAATCATATATAATCCGTTCTCCAAAGCAAGGGAGGAGAGGACCAACCGGGTTCCAGAAATCATGCCATAAAAATGTCCCAGCACCGTTACACACCTTGTGTTTTATGAAGGTCGATCTTGTCTCTGTTGAAGGTTTTCGCGACTCGAGGAAGCAATTGAAGGAACTTTTGCACACAGAGAGACTCCCTTATCTGAATAAAGCCTTCAGCACATTGTAATGAGTCCTTCCTATAAAATAGATTCCAAATGTGTTTCATAACATTAGCATCATTCGAATCTTTAACACGACGCAGACCCAATCCACCCTCCTCCTTCGGAAGACACATGGACTCCCATCTAATCTTAGCATGACGAGCACTCTCCTTTTTGCCGGACGAAGAAAGCTGAAAATTTGCCGATCTTAGAGATAGTGCACTTGGAATAATATATTTGCTCGGTACATTTGAATATTATACAAAACTGAAGAAATCAGCTGCAATCTACTCGCATAAGATAACGATCTGCTTGTCCAAGCCTAGATCCTGGCCAATATTTTATCAAGGAGCGGCTGACTGATAGTCTTGTAGATATCAGTGGGACTCCAAGGTATTTCATAGGAAAACTCCCCAAACAGAAACCTGTAATGTTCAATAAATCATTCTTGACATCATCATTAACCCCAGCAAGGAATATGGCACTCTTCTGCTTGTTCACTTGAAGCCCAGAGAAGTTCTCAAACCTATTTAACTCGTCCATGATAACTTGGACACTAGAAGACGTCCCACCAGCAAATAAAATAATATCATCCGCAAAGCATAAGTGGGTCAGGTTGACTTCTTCACATTTAGGATGAAACTGATAAGGACCTAGAGAAGGCTTCCATTGCGATGATGAACAATAAAGGAGACCTTAACCCTCGTTTGCTAGCAAAGAACCCCGCAAGCTCACCATCTACAGCTACAGAAAAGGATGGGGGTAGTAATGCACTCCTTAATACATCTCAGAAGGTAAGCGGGGATACCCATACTGGACAGGATATCAATGATGCAGCTCCAACCAATTGTGTCATAGGCCTTCTTGATGTCAATTTTTAGAGCACACCTAGGAGGACCATTATCACGATGATAATTGATCATAAGATCTTGGGTAATGAGGACATTGTCAGCAATACTCCTACCTTGCATGAAAGCTAATTGTGAAGGACTAATAATCTCAAGGATACACTGTTTAATCCTCGCAGTAATAATCTTCGAGATGCACTTATATATGGTATTTCAACAGGAAATTGGTCTATAATCATGCATAGATCAAGGGTTAGGGACCTTGGGCACCAATGCTATAATAGTGCAATTAATGTCACGAAGCAAACAACCCGAGTTGAAAAAGGATACCACTGCTTCAATTACATCACAACCAACAATACTCCACGCTTCCTTAAAAAACAGTGATGAGAACCCATCTGGGCAGGGGGCTTGGAATCATTCATAGAGAAAATGGCCTTCTTGATCTCTTCATGGGTTATCATACTATTTAACTTGTCCGGATCTTTGAGGGCAGAAACCATCTGAGTTATCTAAATAAGTCGTGGACATTAGATGGACCTTCGAACACGGAGTACATTTTGGAAGTAGACTCTTTAGCTGCTGTTTGATAACCCTCGGGTCTTCAATTCCCTACACCCATTGCAGTAATGACTTTTATCGCATTAGAGCATTGGGTGCTTTGATGGCTTTGGAAGAAACTAGTGTTACGGCGAGTTTCAGCCATTGAACTTTCTAGATTTTGTTTGAGAACCCCTCCCTCGGCCACAATTTGAAATCGTGGTAGGTTTTCAAGCATCTCTTCTCATTATCCATAGGAAGGGGGGATGTGTGGATGGATTGCTCGTGGCTTGATTGGGCACAGTTAAGTGTCTCCTGGCATCTGCGGCAAAAACAAACTTAGCAATGGTGGAAGGATAGCCTTCACACTTTTAAGTTTGCGAGACAATGCATGCATGGGTGTCATAGTACATCACTTTTCACGCTTCCTTCTTTAGCTCGAGAAAGCCGGGGTGGTCAGCCCGAAAGTTAAGAATTTGAAGGGAGTAATATTCTCTTTACTTGGGATCGCATTTGGCACATTAATTTATTAACTTGACGTGTCGGATAACCCGGATGGAGGACTTAGTCATTGCATTGAAACATATCCTAATCTAACTTCCTAGCTATGAAATATGCCCCTCCTCGACTGCCTTTCAATCCCAAGTTAAACAGCCCAAAGAAAGGTACATCCGCCTAATTCAAGGTCAATGTACACTGTGAAATCATCGCCATATCGTGCTACATGTTACCTCAGTCTTTTCATCGACAAACCCGCGGTGTTGAAGTCTAATACAAACCAAGGATTTCGCCCACCTTGGGTCGCCAATCATAGAAGATGGCGCCAGTACCCTTCAATCAATTTAGTTGTTCTGCCATATACTACGAACACCAAAGGGAACAATTGTCCTTGAGAGCTGTAATGTGACATAGTATAGCCCGGGTCCATGGGATGACAACACGATCAATGCTTGGCCTTTCGTGGCCACCATATCCAAAATTCGCCATAAAGCATGACTATACAGAAATAAGCTCCAACCCAAAATATATTGAAAATTATGTCCTTGTTAGAAGCCCGCACCCGAGTTTCCAAAATACAAACAAAATCAAAAGTTAATGGACTCCTATAAACGAACGCACTTCTTTCATGCAGTGGGTCGCTCAAGCCTCCCTTATGTTCTATGAGCGAATTTGTAATCATTGGAAAGGTGTGTAGGCCCCCTTACTATTGGAACCTACTTAGTAGCAAGGTTTCGTTTTTTCAATTTTGTTGAGCTTCTTCTTAGAAAGTGGCACATGCGTGAAGTCCAACTCATCAACTCTCTTTATATGCTTGAATGTGTCAAGAATAGGAGAAGTACGTAGAAATCGTAATAGTGTTGTAATCTGGACCACGTAATCACTGCTACCCCACTGGGCATTCTTCCTCACTTTGCTTTATACATTCAAGGTATTACTTTAACTCGGGACGGTCGACAACAATCAATAGCCAAACCAATATCCTCATCCAGATATGTTACGGCGTTTTGTTGCACCCCTACATTCTCTGTAACATCACAACAACACTCCGCTAACTCTGTATTATTAAAGTGTATCACCGGGCTTGACTCTTCCCTAGCACCATCCTCCCATATCCCGTGGATCCTTCCTATCACCCCAAAACCCCTTCCCGCCTCATTCGTACGTCTTTAATTCAGGGTGCGCTTTACTCTTCTTTTATCCCTTCATAGCATGGCAATGTACCAGGTTATGGCTAAATAACTTGCAGTTGGAATAGCATTGTGGAGCCCATGGATATTCAATTTACTATGAATGCTTCATTACCCATATCCAAGAGAATGCACTTTGGAAATTTGCATTCAACCCCACCTCTACACATATCCCAAGCAAAGGATAGCTGACTGGTTTCCCTGGGTGAGTGAATCAAGATGGAGCTGGACACTACAACACTCCGTAAGAGATCAAGGTTGTGTTTGTCCAATATTCCAAGTGTATATTATAGAACTTGATCCATATTGGGATAGTGGAGAGCTGAATGTTAAGCATATCCATGCCTGGCTGCCATGCACACAAAATGAAAGGTCTCCTAGCCATATGCCATGCAGCCTGCATTCCATAACCCAATCTCGCATCTCGATCCCTCAACCGGTGGAAAATAATCCATTCTCAGTCGGGATATATTTGTGGCATCTCCCTTCGCCTCAATTCTGTTAACCAAAGAGCGCACCACCGGAAATGGAAGTCGTTTATCCAAGAATTGTCCAACCAAACACCCCTTCCACATATCAATACCCTCCACCACCGCCTCCGCCGGAGGTTTGACCACAAGCTTCCCATCCTTTCTATGCGGCCTAGAGAACTGTAGTGGACCACTTGTTTTAGCAGGCACTGAGAACAGAGTCTTCCAGGATTTCACTAGAGATGGCACACCTTGCCTTTCCCTATTATTTCCACCTAAACCATTTCCCCGGACTTCCTCTAATCCACTGCCGGAGTTGGGAACGATCCTCTACTCACATGGGTACCCCTTCCCAACCTCACCCGCCTCGGGAGCATCAGTCATCTCCAAAATACTAGCTACCGGTAGATCTGGGTTATAGTGAGCCATATCTTGGCCATAGTATCCCTTCTCGGATAGTGCATCATACCCATTTCCAGCCGTACCAATCCCCTGCATATCGGTCTTCATCTCGCGATCAATGTGCTTCCCCAAAGATGCGACGTCAAGAATGACCGCCATGGGCCCTAACACCTCTTTGATTTAACATCATCAGACGACCGGTTTGAGTTCTGGAGGAGTGATCGGTAGATCTGAGGAAGATGCACCAAAGTTGGCGACCGGGATCTGATGTCAGGACTGCTACACTTAATCTGCTTGACTCCGGTCAGATCATCAAGGCATCTGTAGTGACTAATCTGAAAAAGCACGGCGAGGCCACACCACTGATACAGTTTTGGAGAGGAACGCCCGAAGTATCGAGCTATCCACCGGGTAACCTCGTGGAAGGCCACGTGGTGATCAACCCCCACCAACCCAAACCCCCACCACCGGTTGTCATCCCTGTAGCCCAATGTTAAGACGTAATGCTGGTGTCATTCTGTGAGGAGATAAGATAGAGGCCTCCATTCTCCACTAATGGTGGAGGCTTTGCTCTACGATAGTACACTACCTAGGATCAAGAATGAATGAGGTAACGCTCTAATCGCTTTAGCACTCTAAAAGGTTACGACACCTCTGCCATTGGCGGTGGCACGTTCTAATCACCTTCCAAAGACTCGCTATAGTGCTGCCACAACACTTCACTGCACGTGACAGCACATTCGACCGTTGCTTCCTAAAGACCCCGCTAGTGCCGCCACACTTCTGCTATGTGGGCAGCACGACGCCCAGCATCAGAACATACCCAGTCCCTGCACTATGTCCCTCCCATTCATGGTCTCCTGCCCAGGTGTAACTGGATCATAGATAGTGTTGTGTGTAGACGCTGATGAACACTTATATAAAAAGTACATACGTTAACCCAGATGCTTAGCATACTTCAGATCGTACTATGTACCCTCTGGGTACCATATGTCTCGATCACCCTGATATTCATTCTACTTCGGGGAGATTGTATAGATGATATGTGAAGTATATCTATATCAGTTTGAGCCCGATAGATAAGAAACAACATTTAAATATATATATTTGATATATTGATAGTATTACATATAGTATAATTTAATCTAATCATGCCTCAGCATACTCCTATTTCGCCTATATGATAAAATAAGTAAAGGCAAAAACCCGATAAAAGTCAAGGAACATAAACGCAATTTTAATAATGAACAAGAAGAGAAAGGAATCTGGCTCCGCTTCCATCAGACTCTACGGTACCTCCTCAGATAGGCTCTATACTCCCACTACAGACATGTGGAATCTCTATTAAAAGTCAAGGTGCCAAGCAGATAGAATTATGTAATGACATGAATCAAAACACATCCAAACCCGAGAAAGTCATGAAGCATGTAAGAGACCAATCGGATAATTGACATGAATATGTATAAGTCCCAATATGATTATGATATAAACCTATAAATCTATTTGTTTTATATGTTCGCTAGAGAACCCAAGATATGTGATTGATGATATGTAATGCTATGGACTAATGTCCAGATTCAAGTATGTTTCAGAGGTCCGATCTGACCCCGTATGGGTATTTGATATACTCACATCCGTCTCAACTTGCCACAGGTATGTATATTTGCTCTAATATGATCTCAACACTGGCTATGTATGGCAAGATATGAATTGCAACCCGTGAAAAGACATGACACATGGAAAGAATAAACATAGATAATGCTGATATAACTGAAAGGATAAACCTACATGTGTAATATGATATGAGTTAGAAGTCACATAATGAATAGTCCAGGTGCATAAGGAAAAGTAAATGTAAAAAGATTACGTATCAGACATTATTATATCGTCATCCTCGTTATGTTCCTACTGGTTAAAGCCAGCATGTGTTCAATCCATGGAGGGTACTGAAGAGGAGGCAAGAGGACATGATATCACACTCAAAGAAGATGGTCATCTCGTAGATAGTGCTCACTAGCTTCTTCCGTGATCTCCGACGTTCAGACAGACGTGTATATGTATATGTAAATGGACCTGATATGTGTATATTTGATGGACACCACTTTAGTTTGTATTTTGTATTTTGTACATATTTTGATACAGCTATAAGATTTGGGAACCAATCATATGTCCAAAAGAAAGTAAAGAGTCCTAGTCTAGTATCTCGTGCCTCCGGGCGTGACAATGTTACTCCTAGACTGGCCCATTTCAATCAAAGCATGCCAAATACCATAGCCTTCGACCATCAGAATTAGTCCTTATCACCAGCCAGGAATTGGGAAAACATGGGGACAGTACATGCAAGTACGCAGGAATTTCAAGAAATATAAATTCATTAATCACACCAAAAGATGTCTACAATTTGTTGACAGATCGCTTACTAGAGCATCATACTATGACTGTAATGTCCAAATCTTGGTTCTTTATAACCCTAAGTCATCCTAATTATAGAAATTCATCAACCACAAAACGTCACTATAGGGAAGTACTTAATCTAGGGAGTTTTTTCTTTTAAAAGCATTAAAATCAACCAAAAACACTTGTATACACATTTTTCTTGCTCATAAACATGCCCCAAAAACGATTTTAGAGTAACCATATACATTGACATATACTAACTAAAAAGTCTCCTAGAATACATATACTTAAGTCACATGAGAGAGGAGAGGGAAGTCACAACGACCTATCACTCATGACGCAGCCAGCAAAGAAAACACAACTTATGCTTCGACTGTGGAACTCAAAAAATATTGCACTTAATGAGATGCTACCAATGAGGGATATAGCATGATACTGAGTCACACACATTCATACCATCATCATAAGCCCATTCACTTTATGAAACCAAAGCAATTTACATAACTCCTACATATTCATATCATCAAATGAGGGAGCACTTAATCTGTCTATAACACCGTGTTTCCATACTATTATCATAGTTCATATGTATTCTAGATCGTTAATGCTTGCATAATCCTCGCTTTCTTATCGGTTTTGGATCAACACATCGCGTACTCCTGAACTTGTAAACTCAGAAACTGATAACTGTAACTGTAACTTGTCACAGCTTGTATATTTGTATTTGACCCATCGGGTCCTTGTTACTCAGATTTATTACTTGGACATGCTGCTCATTATAACCTTATATCCTCTTATCTTCCATGCATCATGGATCTTTCTATATAACATGACTTAGTAAGATAATAATATCTCATAGTTTATCACATAAATATCAACATGTTCTGCACATAATCATTTTCTATAATTCATAAATATAAAGTTCATCAATATTCTTGCACACAACATCTTTAAAAGAGTCCAACATATATCATACATGAACATCAATCACTCATTAAAAAAAACAAGTCATTCAAGATCAAATGACAAACAAGAACACATGGTACCAAACATTCAGTAGGTAATCCACCACAAAATGACGTCCCGTATCACTCCTTAACACGCCACGCCGGAAATGCCTTGCTCTCAGATCAAAAACATATTAATCATACATAAGTCATATCATGCATAAAACTTCCAAACTCGAAATATATAGAGAACATATAACCCCAGGTCGGCCTTCCAACTCCTGTTTTACAGCAGGACCTTTGTTGACCCTTTTAGCTGGCTATAACTCTCAACATAGCTATCCAAAAGACATGATTCGTTTTTTGTTAGAAACTAGACTCATGTCTCTTTTGGAATACAATGTAAAAATTCATATATTCCATATATAATTTTATACCAGATTTTCAAACTTTTGACCTGTTATCAGGTCCCCATAAGAACAGCTTAAACAACCACGCCATAACTCAAGATTGAGACTTGATCAAGCCCTATTATTTTCGCAACGAACTACATATAAAAATTATAACATATCCGGAAAATTAGTGCAAATACCAAATACACAAGGAGAAACATGCTTTCAAATTTCACATAGTAAACTGCCAGAATCGACAGCATATGAGAAACTATGTTCAAATAGATCATAACTCTGAGATAAACACAAACTAATTACCAAGCCCTTTACAGACACCTAGAAGAGAGACATAACTCAACAACTTTCATGTTTACAAACTTCTGTTCAAAACAGAGCTGTTATCCGAAAATAGAGGTCTGAAACAGATCTCAAAAAGCAGAGTTTACCTAAAAGTCAGTTTGAAATTCTGAAAATGATGGAGCTTTGCTCAAAACCAGTTTTTTTTTCCCCTCTCCTCTATCACACTTTGGACCGGACAACATAAAGGGGAGAAGAGTAGTTAACAATTTAGAAAAAACTCTAAAGTTTTTATCTTAGGTATTTTGACAAATTTCAAAATGGTCCTTCAATTTGTTTGACTTAAATACTTAACTCCCCTAACTTTTTCAATTTTGTCACTTTAACTTTAATTCATGACAAATACATATCTACTACTATGGTATGTCTTTGTGCATGAATGCATGCATGACAGTTATGCCTTTGGATGGCATATACCTCCTCCTAGCACTCTGTCCCAAATTTTTAATTCGAATTGGAACAACGCGCATAGTCATTGTTTCATGACTCTCGGGTTTCCTATGTCATTTCTCTATGGCATGATTCTTCCACAGACCTTCACCATTAGTATTTCATTCCTTAACTGCCTTTGCTTATGATCAAGGATCATTGAAACTGCCTTCAACATAGCTTAGGTTATCACACTTCAATCTCACCAGCTTGGTACTACATGTGAAGGATCGACCTGGCATCGTCAGAACATACCACATGAAAAACATCATGAAGTCACATACCTCGAGGTAAAGTTAACGCAAGCAAGTGGACCAATCCGGAAGCATAATTTCATACTCTGATCACTGTAACGAGGACTGCAATTCTTCTTTTCGCAAACCAACACCCCCTTTCCAAGGTGAAACCAAGGAAAAACCTTATCACCTACATCAGACTCCATTTCCGCCCATGTCGTCCACATAACTCTTTTTCCTCCGATTGCGGTCGCTTTCAACTTGTTTCGAATTACTTTACTTTATCTCTAGTTTTCTCAGATTGACTGACCTCCCAAAGATTCGTGTTCCTTCTTCATCCCAATGTAATCGACATCGGTTAATTTTCTATCATATACAAGCTTCATATGTCATGCCATCAAGCAAAGTGGTAATATTTACGGCAGGCAAATTCTATCAAAGTTATATAATCATCCTAAGATCCTTGAACTTGAGTACACAAGCCCGGGCATACCTTCAAGTGTTCTACAGTTCTCTGACGTTCCATCCGTTTGGGATGAAAAGTAAGCAAAATGGAGTTCGTCCCCAAAGCTGGTCGTAAACTACCCCAAAATCTAGAAGTAAATCTGGACTTCAACCATACGTGATTAGTGTCCAAAGTACAATTTGAACCATATTAGATAGGTTTTGAAAAAGATCTTTGTGCATTAATCAAGTGTCATATGTCCAATGAAGTAACGCGTCATCTTAGTAACACTTATGCCATTCGAGCATGTTTTGCTGTTTTCAGGCATTTATGCACTTCTAGGCTTCAACCACAATGCAAATGATCAATCATGAGGTTTGAAGTTTGGTCCTCACCATCAACAAGCCCAAAATCAATGGAAAACAAAGGAAAAGTGGAGGGAAATGAGATGCGCTGAAGGACGTAGACGAGAGGTACGCAGAACAAAGAAACAGAATTTTCGCAACCCCGTTTCGCAACTAATTCAAGTAATCCTAGCTGTAATTTCGTGAACCTGTCGCAAACAGCCTCGCAATCTCAAAGTAATAAATTAAATTCGCTAGCCAATTTGCATCATGCATTTATAAATTCGCTCATCATAATGCAGTTTTAGCTAAATGCTATTAGCTTAAATTTCAACATTGCCAATTTCGCTAAGCCATTGCCAAATTCGCTAACCCTTGCCAAATTCGCTAATTAGCGAAATTCTCACCTCTAGCGAAATTTGCAGGCCTTGTCATCCTCTGTAATTAATGCAACCGCCTTCCAAACTTGGTTTATTACCCAATTATCCATAATCTCAGCCTGGGCTTGCTGGTTTTCGGCAGGCTTACACTCAGGAGGCCTATAAATACCCCTCATGTTTAATAGCAAAAAGGAGGATGTAAGGTGAATACAAGTTTTTGGGTGATTTGTGTTATTTCTTTTTAACGCTTTGTAAATAAATTGTTTTATTTTTAAGCTTATTTTTATTTCTCTCTCTCTCTTTCTTTCTCTCTTCTTTCTTCACTTTCCGCCATTAACACACTCCTCGATGACAACTCAGAGATGCTTGGCTGCTCCTCTTCAAGATAATAAGCCAATTTGGTGGTGGCATATGCATGTTGTCCTCTGTATTAAAAGCCTACAGAAGGTATTTATTGCCTATTCTCAAAACATACTGATAATAACATGGGATGTTATCAGATTGGGCCAATACTCTCCACGCTTTAGACTGCTTGTTCTTTAGATGGTCTTTACGAGCCTCCGAGATAATATTTACATGTTAGTGGTTCTTCAAATTAGGTTAAGTAACATTTCCTCGTTATTATTTTGGCCATTGGCTCTCCATGTTTTGTAATACGCAAGTGTTTCTAAAGGACGCACCGTCGTGTCTTTATGGTCTTTACGAGCCTCTCGAAATGATAATTGAATGTTAAAGGTTTTAACTAAAGGGGCCATAATCGCATAAGCACCAGATTACCAAATAGAGATGTTTCATGGGTGAGGGTTTGCTAGTTAATATAACCCTTGCTTTCATGGACTTATATGCTTCTGATGTCATAACGCTGAGGATAAAAACCCGAGGACTTGCTTCGTCCTAACTTGCCAAGTTAGTAACCTAAATCTTCAAAGCGTTCTTTCACCTTTAACTTTCGCTTTACAATTCTCGCTTCAAACTATTCACACCGCTGAAACACAATTCCAAAGAGTCCAAATAGAAACTCACCTTCAGACCGATGCAAACCATTTGGTGATGAAAAATCCATCCCCGTGTTCGACCCTTAGACTAATTACATCAGCAAAGAGCTTGACTACGGCAAAGAGTAGATCTAGGGTGTATATAAATTTGTTGATTTTAGCTCACCATCAGGGTACGAATCAATACGGAGGTGATAGTGGCACACCATGTAGTCTCACAATTTCATCTACATACTAACTGGTCTAATGTAGCAACTCTATCCTCACGGTAAGAAATGAGCCGACTTTGTTAATCTATCAACAATAACCGATATAGCATCATTTTTCCTTTGAGCCCGAGGCAATCCAGCTATACAAAAATCCAGTATCTTTCCCATTTCCCACTCTGGTATCGTAAAGGATGTAACTTTCCACCGGAGCTCGGTGGTTCACTTTATTTCATGACAAGTCATACATTTCGACAAATCTGCACTACTTTTTCATCTTTGGCCACCAAAGACTTTTCAACATTTGATAAGAGCCTTTAGAACTTCCCGTGTGCTGGCATATGGTGCACCGTGAGCTTCATCTAAGATCTCTTCTCAAGTCATCAACCTTTGGTACATATATCCGATTCCCCGAGCACAAGTTCCATCAACATGAATCACAAATTCTTTACCTTTCCTTGATCCATTTTCTTTCTAAAGCTCAATAATATAATCATCCCGACATTTCTGATTCTCCATGTAGCACAGGTCTTATTTTGAGGTAGCAAGACTCCACCGGGTGATAATTTTAAAATCATATTCATCTCTCTCAATGCAAGCAAGTTTGCAACCTTCCACTTGTCGGGCCAAGGCACACCACTACATTCGCTTTTCCCTGATGGTACTCAATGGCATGGGCCATAATCTTCAATAACTCTAGCCAACGCCTCTGTCATATTTAATTCTTTCTCGATCAAAGAACATTTCAAACCTTTGTGGATCCGTAAAATCAAAAGTCTCCCATATAGGTAATGCTGCCATATTCAAAGCAAATACAATCAAAGAATAAGTTCATAAGATCATGAGTCGGATAGGAAACCCTCATATGGCCTTAACTGCCTAGAAGCATAAGAAATGACTCACCATGCCGCATCAAACACACCCCAAACCTGTAAAGCATCGTAAACAACAAACCACCAAGCATCACTAACTTAAGCAACATCAATGTGGGTCAATCTCGCCTTTAGTTCTTCAAAACGCAAACTATTTTCGTATGCCTCACCATTTATATTCAACATATTTCCGTAGGAGTTTAGTCAAAGGTGCGGCTATAATGGAAAACTTTCCACAAAGCTGATAATACCCACTAAACCCAAGAAACTACGGTTCGTGCACATTCTTCGTAGTTCCTAGCTCAAACTCGCTTCAATTTTTCTTCCCTTGATCCACTTTTAATGCCTTCTCCCGATACTATGTGGCCAAGGAACACAACCTGATCAAGCCAAATCCAGCACGCATGAACTCGTATACAATCAAGTTTCTCCCTTAGTGCTCAGTAATGTCTACTCCCTGGGATGATTAGCGTTCTTCTCATCTCGTGAATACACCAATGTCATCAATAAATACAATGACAAACTTGTCAAGATAAGGCTGGAACACCTTATTCATTAAGGCCATGAAAACTGTGCATTCGTTAACCCGAAAGGCATCACAAGGAATTCATAAGGCTCATAACGAAGTTTGGCGCGCTGCATGACCTGATTTGCCATTCTCAATTTGATGATACCTTATCTCAAATCAATTTTGCTAAACACCCTTGCACCTTGTAATTGATCAAACAAATTGGTTCATCTTCCAGAGATACTTCCTGCCTTTGATAGCACCCAATTCTTCAACATAATCGTAATATATAATCTTAATGTCCACTTTTTCTCACAAACACACCAGATCCCTCCACTACATATGCTCGCTCGAATGTATCCCTTCTCTAATAATTCTTGCAAACCGAAGGTTTTCATACTCCTTAACTCATTCTTGTTTAATTCAGAGGGGTGTACTGCAAATAGAGTTGTCCCTGCAGCAACCCAATGTAAACCCAACATCTCTATCCGGTGGCAATCCCGGGCAATTCTACTGAAACACATCTTGGAACTCATTCACAAACTATGTCTTCAAGTTTAGCCTCCGCTTCCTTCTATCAATCACATGTGCTAGATATTTCAAATTCTTCGAATCATCTTACACGCTTTAATCATGGAATCAAACAAGTGTATTGTAAAATTTTACTTTTTCTCCCCGAAGACTATTCTCCCGCTTGATTTGCACATCAAATTCAACTTCTTTAGTAAAACAGTTCACAATGGCATGATGTTTGGTCAACCAATCCATACCCAAATGATATCAAAATCATAAAAATGTCAAGGAGTAATAAATCCGCACATAATTCAACCCCACTACCGTAATTATACAATCTCATTGTGTTACTATTAACTTTAAGTAAATTCTCCCAAAAGGAGTGCTAACATGCAAATCATAATCTAGAGGTTTAATGTATGTATGAATTGATGCAAACAATGTTAGTGAAGGAATGTGTGGCCTGTGGATCAATTAAACACAAGCTTTAATACGAGAAACAAGTAATTCCTAATTCGCTACTACTGTGCAACAACCGCTCGTCGAGGAACAGTATATACCCGAAGTAGAAAGCCAGGTCGGCGGCCTGAGCTCGGATCTACGCCATATGTTGTGTCATTTAGTTTTCCGGTCTACTCGACCTCTACCTCGACCATGGGCAACATCCACATTATTTGCTCCTCGGCCCTCCGAACAAAGTAGGATTCGAGCCAATTCCACTTACACCACTTCGTTTAGGGCAATCCCGAATCATATGGTCTACAGCCCCACATTGAAAACATCCACCAATTAATCTTCGATGACTGGGCCATGTCGCTTTTTTCACAATGCTCACATATGGGTCTTAGATCGAGGAGCTCGTCCCTCGACCTCCGCCTCTGAAGTGGATAATGTTCCACCTATGTTTGTCTCTGGTCTCCTCAATAACCTCCCTCTCTTAGACTTTCCTGCCAAATCGCTTTGAGTAGAGGCACTAGGTTCCTTCCTTTCCTAAGAAACTAGCACTCTCTTCATTGCTTCCATTTAATCTCTCACTTCTGGAGAAGGCGGCCCTCTAACAACTTGCAAAGCTTCCATGTCACTCTGGAAGAAATTTTACTTCAACAGACAGTCAGTTTCCTTCAAATTTTCGACATTTATCCCTTTCCTGTAGCAACCATGGTAGAGTGCATAACAAGACAACTCGATTAAATCAGACCTCATAGTCCACTATTGACATAGTTGCTCGTCAAGTTCAGAAATTCTTTCCGCTTTCATCTCTGAGGACCTCCGCATGTAATTATCTCGAATTTTTGAAGAAAATCTTCCATTGAGGATCGAGGTCAAGGCATTAGACTGCTCCATCCAATCATATGCATTCCCTTGTAAATGTAGACACAACATAGTCAAATTTTTCATCCCGGGAGGCATCAGATCATATTCACATCCTTCTTGCCTTTGTTTTCACTTCCTCGCCTTCTATTTGATCCGTGACCAAGAAGTCAACTGCTCCATACTTCCTCAGTTTATCGTATCTTCTATCCCTTGGTCTATTTTCAAGTCCCCCTGTTCTCTTACTGTGGTGAAATATATGCTGAGTGGCATATGGTCCAACCCGTGTGTTGTTCCACGTGCTGAGAAGTACTCAGATGCTTCTCACATTCATCTGTCATACTCCCTCTCCGTGCATCACCGCTCGCATCACATCACCGACTTCTTCATCCTATAAAGCCAAATGAAAATATGTATCAGGCCATGTGCATTTGCAGTACCATGCATGTATGTATGCCCATGTGAATCATATCCCCGCTTCCGATACCAAATCAGAATGTCCAAATTCGGGTTCCTTAAGTAACCCAAGTCATCCTAATTATAGAAAATCTCACTAATCACAAACGCCACTAGGGAAGTTGGGCGACCTAGGAGTTTTTTTTTAAAAGCACATTAAACTAAAACTTCAAAAAACATTTGTATACACATTTTTCTTGTTCATAAACATGCCCCAAAAAACTGAGATTTTAGGAGTGTCTATATATATACATCGATATATACAATTCAAAAAGTCTCCTAGAATACATATACTTGTCATGATGAGAGAGAGGAGAGGGAAGTCACAAATTTAATCTATCACTCATGACGCAAGGAAAGAAACACAACTTATGCTTCTTGACTGGGTGGAACCAAAAAAATATTGCACTTTAATGAGATGCTACCAATGAGGGATATAAAGCATGATACCTATCACACACATTCATTCATCATCATAAGCCCATTCACTTTATGAAACCAAAGCACTTACATAACTCCTACATATTCATATCATCAAATGAGAGCACTTAATCATTCATAACATCAAACATACTATCCATGGGCCTCATATGTATTCTTAGATCACAATGCTTTCATGTATCCGCTTCTTATCTAAGCATGCACTAAAACACATCAAGTATCACCCTGGAACTTGTAAACTTGTAAACTCGATAACTCAGAATCCTGTAAACTCAAGGTCACTACTTCACCAGAGGCTCCCAGGCTCTGGACCCGATCAACTGTTACTTGTATTTGCGATTATTTGACATGTCGGTCATAACCTTTATCCTCTTATCTTCCACGATCACGATCTTTCATATAACATGTACTGCAGACATAATAACATTCATAGTTTATCACATAGCTTATCAACATGTTCTCACATAATCATTTTCTATAATTCATGGCCATAGTTCATCAACACATTCTTGCACACAACATTTTAGTCCATAATATATATCATACATGAACATTGAATCACTTCGGCCAAGCAAAACAAGTCATTCAGCATCAAATGACAAACAAGGAACACACATGGTACCAAACATTCATATCCACTCACAAAATGACGTCCCGTATCAGGCTCCTTAACGCGCTCATCGTCTTGTACTGCCTTGCTCCTCGTGGTCAAAACATATATTAATCATACATAAGTCATATCAAAGCATAAACTTCCAAAACTCGAAATATATGAGAACATATAACCTAGGTCGTCTAACCCTGTTTTACAAAGAGGACCTTTGCTGACTCTTTAGCTATAACTCTCAACATATGGCATCCAAAGACATGATTCGTTTTTTTAGACACTAGACTCATGTCTCTTTAACATATGTAAAAATCAGCTCATATTCCATATATATATATAGAATTTATACTCAGATTTTCAATAACTATCAGGTCCCTGTTACAGAACAGCTTAAACGCCAAACTATATGTCCCAGACTGAGATCAGATCTGTCTATTATTTCAAAGAATCAAAGGATAGCAGGTGCTCTGTGTCTTTAGTTCCAAAATTAGGTGTATCATCAATACAGCAAAGGGGTGTCAGCAGCCACCATGAGGTAGTCTGTTGTAATCAGATGAAAGAAGTTATAATCAGTGTCAATAGAACATGGTCTGCTGAGCAAACACTGGCTCATTATGTTCTTTTATAGAAACCAGAAGAGAAGGAGGTCCAACAACTCCTCATAAATGGTCTCAATTTAAACAAAGGATTCAGAAAGAACCTCAAAAGATGTTCAAGAAACAAAGATCCAAACAGAAGCTTAACAAAAAATGCTTCTTTAATTCTAAAACATAGCTGCTTCAAATCAAAGCTCCGGTCATTCTGATCCACAATATAAAGTATATATTGTAGGTTATCAAAATTTGAGTGTCCCCAAAGCTGAACAGGTATTTTTGATGTTCTAAAATGTCCTGGTTTAATGATCTATTATTCTATCCCTAATCTTCACTTTTTTGTCGCCTATCCCTTAATCATGATATAAATATATAATGTTATGTAAAGTATGTTTTGAAAAAGAATGTACATTTATTGAATGTTCCTTGGAGCAAGACACTGAATTACATGATCCGTCCATACCAACATATGGTTTCAAAACAGTTAATCATGAATATATTCAAAAACATGAGTTTATCGTATAAGATAGACCTGCGGAAGTGAAAGAACAGCAAACAACCTTGTTGCTTTTGAGGCAAAACTGATGTTTGAGGATTCATTCAAAGTTTTCAGAACCATCTAAAGGCCAACTCAGAATATGATAATTGGTCTGACTCCACCTCAACTCTGTATCTTTATCCGGTTCATGGCCGAAATCATCAAACTCAGTAATCATCCATCGCAATCCTCCAAAGTCCGGCCCCCATAACTCAACCAATCCTCTCACCAGTGGTCGACAGTAACCGTGATGCCATAATCCATCACCCCTCCAACTTTGTAGAGAGTTATCCCAGCCCGGTGGTCCCAGGCACCATATCAATGCCAATCCCAAAAAATGGAAAATCTGACGGGAATATAAAACAATACTGAATGAATGCATGATTCTCACAGCCAGGTTTCTGTCAGCTTGATTTTCTTTCTAAATGCAAAGACGCCCTCCCGGCGGTGGCAGGGCACAAAAACATGTCAAAGTCCAATCTGCTCCCATCTGACAAGATCCCTGATCTATTTTCCAAGATCTCACATCAGTATTCAATCTGTAACAGACTGCTCTTCGCTGATAAACAAACAAGGATAAGATCCCCAACCTGTAGGTACAGTCGCCCAGATGCAATATCTCCCTGTTTGGTCGATCACCTTTAAAAAGGTATCCGGCGCCTCAATCCTAGCTGCAGTAAGGATACGTCATAATCAACTCAGGTGTCAAATACTTGATGCCGTGGAAACGATGATTGTAATATCTGCGCAAGAACATGTCATGGTCTGATGAGAGGCGCCCATCCTCCTTCTTCTGCTTATTAATTCACACGAGCTTCCTACGCCATGTGGAGAGTGATTCGCCTTCCTCAGATGCAAGAAAGCGAACAGCGGCAGAAAAAGTCGGTTTCCATGCCCAAAAGGAATGCCACTTTTCTGCAAAAAGAACTGGTCCCTGGTTGTCTGAGCTGTGGCAAAACCCATCTGCAATTTGTTTGTTTCGGCAGTGTTCTCTTTAGTTCTACCCAAAGCCCCATGGTTCCAAGATCCAGAAGTTCATAGACCATGTGATCAGGAATGAACATAATCACAGCTTTTCAACCTAGTTTACATCTTAGAACCCTCTCTGCGCCAATGCACCCTACAGTTATAGATTTCTTTTATCACCTGAGTTAAACCCGGCATCTGAATGACGCCAACCCATCTTCACCAGCTGCCCAATCAAACACCAAACACATATCGATCTTACACTCGGGTCCGGTACTGTTCTGCACCATATCAACGCATGACCTAATTTATGGTGCAAGAGTCGCGTCATATATGGGCCAGTCGCCGGCAGTTAGTCGTCTAAAACCACAATTGCTCTGACATGTCATGAGCCAATCATACCACCAGTCTGACTTCATAGGCATCATATCTATCATGTCAATAAACAAGCAAAGACAGATCAATATTCACATCACTGAAAGTCACTCATGATCAGTTAATGATACATTATAGAAGCAAAGTCATGTAATGGCCACATTGTGACAATAATGGGGTCAGATCAATGTCAATATGTTAGAGCACACACATTTGACATCCAAACATGCCACAATGGCTGAAGATTACTCAACAGTCAGCACACAACTCGCGTCATAACTGCCAACTAAATATGGAACCCAATCAAACAGACAATAAACACAAGCTTCCCCAACAAATACAGTTCGCTCAGCGAAACGCCTCCGAATGAAGTGAGGTTTGCTCTAGGCAAAGAACCACTAGGAGGCAATCGAAGGTCCCCAATCCATGTCCAGCCAACTCATGCATTAGCGGCTTTTCGATAGCAACCAATCTTCCATGGAATATCACCTTCACCCAGTAGAGAAGAAACACATCGAGATGGAACTGGGGTAAACCCACCATTTTCTTCACCAAATAAGCCCTCGACCTAAATGGAAGTGTTTGCTAGAAGAACTTTACCTTTAGGCATTGATAAACTTAAGAAGTTTAAACCCCACGAACTTCTTCACGCACCCTCTCACCTTCATGAAACCCCCTTTCTCGTGCACCTACACGACCTCAGATATGCGATGAACTCTCATTCTTGGTCCGATCTAAAACCGATCGATGAACTTTTTAGATTCTGAAGAAGCTTGGCTCTCCTTTCCTTCTTCCCTCTCTCACGTGAACCAAGAGGGAAATGGCCTCTTTTGCCCCACTCTCTTTCATCCAAATTAAGCTAAGAATGGATGTGGCCCACATGCTATGTGTCCATTCTCTAGCCCGAGTCCACTTTGGGTCTGAAGCACATTTTCGCCAGTTCAAATTATATCCTATGAACCAATGATCGCCAAAGTGAGTGTGTAAAGGTAAATTGCAAACTGTATAAAAGTAGAATGAGTACAGCAGCGGTGGTAAGGTGAAGTGTCGCCCCATGAAGAGAAGTAATGTTGGAATTGACTTACGATTCACAATATTCGATCCTGTCCTATAGCGAATTATGACTAAATTAATCATATACATTAAAAGAAAGCTCTATTAAAAATTTAATTATAATGATGAGAAAACTAGGGTTTTGCCTTCACTTAATACCACACCCGGGTGATTGTAAACTAGATAATGTATTTATTTAATATTCATATGATTATGTTAGCGGTTTACTGCGCTCATGTTATTCTCTCTCGAGATAGAAGTATATCTGGCTCCTCTGAGCATCGGGGTATCAGATTCTACTTTCTGAACCTTTGACTGAGATGCATGAAAACCCTAGTGTTACCTGAATGCGGGATATTTCTTCCCGATTGACCAAGTGTTGCTTTACCCATGTCCCATGAGCCATCTCTTCTCTCGATTGTACTCTGGCATTAACATGCCATAATACTACAACACAACATGATTGTACCAGAGTAATGCAACCATAGAAATTCATATCGATATTAAATAAATCACAATTAATGTAATCAGATCCATAAAGTAAAGTGTTAGTAATGATACAAACCTAGAGAGAAAAGTTAGTTCCACAAATGATTTTCATTATAGATTGAAAGATATTCACATTAAACAACGCAGAAGAAACATGGCAGTTGTCTTCGATCTCTTGAATCCGTCTCCACCAAGCCTCCTCTGTCCTGCCTCTCTCCTGGTTCAGGCCCCATCCAACCTCCTCTTGGCCCTCAAATTTGCTTCCCTATATCTCAGATCCTGGGTCACCAATTGCCTAGAAAATCAGAGTTAAACCTCACTGCTGGTACAAGACCTGCCAGGTCATGCGAAGGGGCTACACTAAATGCGCACTCCGAGCCACCCCGGAATCCGCCGACAGTTCACTGCACAGAGGCCTCCATGATGCTGCCATAATACCACGCCGCAGCGTGAGTGCCTCGCACAACAGACTGAGGTCTGCCACTCACACTTGTGTTTTTCGTTTGACTTTCTTCTATTATTTAGCTTCCTTTTTTATTCCAATATCACACGTCCCACAAACATTATAGTATGGGCTTAGTGTGATATTGAGAATGGTACGTGAATCATAACAAGGTGGAAAACACATAATTTTACTTGAGCACAAATATTCAATTCTACTAAGACTTCAGAAACTTTAGTTTAATTGTCCTGCAAGAAATGTACTCAACTATGTGCAAATAAAGCATAACTAACACTAACGATATGGGTCTAGTACACATGATACCAACAAGAAGGGGTCAACATGAACCAATTCAAAAGATCCAGGGACTACCTAGGTGTTCTGTCCTCAAGACTGCACTGTGTTGGTCTTGTCGACCAAGAAGGTTAACTCTTGGGGTCTATAACAATCTTTCCCAAGAGTTTAGGTAATGAGTGATCTCCAATGATAACAACAGCATTCTCAAACTTGAATTTGACTTGCCTATTTGGAAGGGCTTAACATAGAAGAATGAGAACGCACCAATTTATTCACTTCAACTTACCCTGGCGATTTAATCCCTAATGAAAAATCAAATATACCAGTACCAAATAAGTTTTGTAGGTTCCCAGAGTTAGGATCCATTAGTGACTCCACCGTCGTGTTAAGGGCACGGCATCTGGGCCCTCGTAATCCTTCACCCAATGTTCACTAAACCAAACCTCTAGGCTAGACTCTGAAACTCATCCAATCTCCTCCCATGTAAAGTGTGCAAAGGAAGTCAATGGTTCCCCAAACGTACTGGCTAAGGCATTAGTCTGAAAAGCCCTCTGATCAGGCCCTGGATTTCAATAAGATCCACTTATACCAACCATGTTTTTCTTTTCTTTTTTCTTTTTATTATATTATATACATATATATATATATATAATCGGGGCTCCAAAGGCCATCCTCTTTTTTTCTAAGCGCGCCACATCACTTAAGATCAAGGCACACCCCAAGATCATGCGTGTGTGCGCGATAGCTGCTTCCCAGAAATGATTTCTTGAGATATAAAAGGGGCGGCCATACATGGTTATTCTCAACTTTATACACTACAGTCCCGATTGTCAATCAACCTTCGAGTTCCTTATTTCATTGAAACACAAAAGCTTTCGCACAATCACACTCCCTTTGCAATCATGATCAACTAGGCTGAACAATGGTTACTAAACGCCTGAAACTACCATATCATAATATTGCCAAATGCAAACAAGTTGGTACTTAGTGGTCAAGGCCTGCCTTTAAACATATCAAAACTAAACAAAACTAAAACGAATGTACCACCTAAAACACGAAAGATAAAAATAAAAAATAAAAAACAAATAAAACTAATAATCCGCACACCCACACACACATACACCCCCCAAACTTAAAATTGATGCTGTCCTCAACACAAAAAGAGTAATAAAGGCGATACGTCTCAAAGAATCATCGTAGGCGGCGAGGTGCAGCGTGAAGAGAGAGTTTGTTAACCGCCGCGTGATATGGTCCCTGGCCGAGCTAATGGTGGCCATCTCGCCATGGCATCCATGTCCCCGACTCGTGGCAACACGGTGCTCCCGAGACTCATCTAATATGCGCCAAACCGTGACGGCACATTAACTGGTCTCGCCGGATCGGAAGTCGAATCGGAAAGGACCTCTGTCACCGCCCCTGGTCGCCTCGCACTATGTGTGGTCAGCTGCAGCCACACATCGCCGACCCTCATCTCGACCGCCGTGCTCGAACTCGCCGGCAAGAGGCGGTGCGCCGCCGATCGCCTTCAGTCAAACATCGTGACTGGGCCGGGCCGGCAATCGCATAATCGACCAAACAACCCCACTGGCGACTAATCTGGCTGTCAAACCGGAACTTGGTCGGCGGCGCCGCATGAGGATCGCTCTGTCCTTCAGAATTCATATGCTAAGATGTGGCAGAGGTTTGATTTTGGGGCCTCCACATAAAAAATTATACCGGACTCCAATGGCATGTAAAAGCAGAGGGCATGAAAAATTGATGAAATCACCAAATATGTCATGTCACATGCCCGCCCCGAGTAAAGCCCTGACTGCCATAATATGTGCTACCAACATTTATGCTCATGACCGTCACATCCAAATAGTTACAATCCACATGGTTTGGGCACTCAAACTCGACCCACTTTCCCTGATAGAAGACTGTGAAGCCAGCCTTGGGCAAGATTGAGGGAACCCCATCGACCGATGCCACTGTGGACGGGGCGACAGAGCTTCCAACACGCCCGATATGCAAAGCTGGAAGAATGTATCGGAGGAGGGAAAACCAGTGTCTGGTGATGACAATAATGAAACAGGACTTCATGATAGATCCCGCTTCGCCTTAAATAAATCTGTGGACTCTGAGGTGAGCCGATCATCGGCCTTTGGCCAGAGTCAACTCGGAGCCATGAATGACCAGGGCTAGAATCTAAAACACTAAAAAAAATGAGGAAAGGCGCTAAATGCGAGGGGGTTAGAATCAACACAAACCCATGCCTAATATTTAAGGGTCTGGGTGACTTATACCCACTACAATCGCGGCGTAGTGGCTCTATGTCGCTGAAGAAAGCACTCGCCACGCAGCAGCGTGAGCCTGGCTCACGCAGACCGAAAGTGTGATAAAGAGACATGCTTGGCAGTAGGTTCTACGTCGCAACAACGTTAGATAACAAAAAATCATTACTATGCAACTGAAAGTTAGGTTCCCACGCTACTACCACTAAAGTACAGCCATGATTTTCTCTTTTTTTTTTTTTTTTTTTTAAACATGAATTGGGCCCTGCCATCCTAATGAACATGTAAATCCTTTAGTGACTGTGCTTGCACCCTTTGGTAGCCCTGAAAAACTCACAAACACATTAAAAACAAACAAAAGTAGGAAGTTCACAAATGAAAATTGTACCGAAAAGCAATTAAAAAGACCGAAAGGTATGCAAGTTCAAATGAGGAAAGGGATCTCACAATACTGGGCTGCCTCCTACAGCCATTGATGTTAATGTTGTCACCGACATTCCTCAAGAACGTGATGTAACACTTCGATCGGATAAAAAAATGACTTAACTATTAGTGACCTTTGACACCCTACCGTCCCGCTTTGTTAGAATGGTGTTCTTCTCTTCCCTAATAGAATCTGCACTCCAAAACACTGGTTAAATCTCAGGTATCAGACTTTGAAATCCACATCCTCTCAGATGCATTATCTCGACCCCCTCCATAGCTAAAAACACTTGAATTACCGTGGAACTGACCACAATTTTTGATCAACTTTACCAGGGAAAGTTTCACCTAGAATTGAACAATAAGATCTGTCAACCTTACCAAAACTCTTCCCCCGACAACAGGTCATTACACCAAGCTTCACCTTCCCTGAGGATTCGGCACTCGTTGTTCCATTTCCCAGACCACCCACCCACTACTTGTAGCATCCACTCACCCCGCCAATCTTACTATCCATGTTCGTAAGCCTAGTCGCCTCAAAGATGACCCATGCTCTAATTCCACTAGCAAATAAAGATTCTTCCCATGAGATCACTTAATGGGTAACATACCCAATGGGGTTTTAAATGCAGTCCGGTATGCCCAAAGTGCGTCATCAATCTTCTTACCAAATCTTTCCCCAAACTATTAATTGTTTTCTCTTATAATGTACTTATCTCTGCATTTGACACTCTACCGCCCATTTATCTCGCGGTGGTAAGAGTAAGTGCATGCCAAAGACACCATTTTGCAAGACCTTATCAACCAAATTTTTGTTATAAATGAGTACCCACCATCTCTGTGATCAATGCTCGTGGAGTGCCGAATCTGTAAATATGTGGCTGCACAGGAATTTGACTACCACACTGAAGAATTGTAGCGTAGCTCAGATATTCTAACCCATCACAGATCGAGTCCACAAGAAGTGGTGAATATACAAGTTACCGAATGAAGAGGGAAATGGACCCATGAAGTCCATCCTCCGCCAAGTCAACTCAACCTCAGAATCAGTGCGTACGGGTGTTCATCCCATTCAGGAAATGGTCGCCATTCTTCGCACCCCAATATAGGTGTGACATGAAACCTGGCATCCTTGACAGCTGGGTTTGTGTCCCGATTTGAAGCACGCCATCACACCTGCCTCCAAAGTGTCCCCCCACATGATAAGGTGTGTGCGTTGGATTCAAATACTCCCCATTTACCCTTCCTGACACATCGCATTATCACTGATCCACAATAAATGTTTAGGCTAAAATAGCCTTCCAAAGAGAGTACCAAGTTCAAAGAACCCTCTTCTACTAGTAGCTAAAATTTGAGGATAAGCTTAAGTACCGGCAATTACATATCAACAAACTGTAATGTGCTTTTGTGTCTTCAATTACAAGAGTCGCCATCCAGAAACTCATCATTAACTTGTACCTCATCTATAAAGCCTTAATCATTAATATGGTTTATGACTAGGTTCTCCTGCCTTCCTCTTGTCCCCGATTTCGGAGTCACTCTTGCAATAGGAGCACCCACCGATTAGTCATGCCAGATCATTTTTAACATTAGGTACTCATAATTCTATTTATGAGCAGGTAATGTGTTACCTTGGTACCAATCAAGTAGGGCCTAAATTTATCAAAGGCGAAAACAATGGCCAATAGATTGCTTAATAGAAAATACCCAAGCAGAGAGCGGAAAAGAAATGCTTCTCAGTGTTAATTCGTTTGTCATCGCATTTTGAGTCTTTGTGATACTTCATCCCTTGCAGGGGGTCCTGTGTTGTGGAGGGGGTCCACGCTGCGGATCGGCCTCCCCAAAGAGGTTTCTGCGCCTGGGCTCAAAGGAACCAACACGTAATCTGCACGACTATGGCGAGATTTCCAACCGAGCACAAATGGGTGGTCACACGATCGCGCTGATCTTCGGGAGGAGTCACCCAGGACTCCCATTGCGAAGAGTCTGCTACGCACCGATTAATGAAGGAACGTAGCGCCAACTCCAAATTGGTCCTAAGCTACTCGGCTCTGCCCACTAACCCAGGACTGACGGCTCGTCTGAACACCAACCATCCACGGAGCTCACCCGAAGACATTCTTAGTCTCAAAGGTGTCATTACCATCTTCAAAGGTAAGGCGAAAGATGAGAGGAAGGGCGCCATTTACTGTGGGTCGTTTCGGGCTGGAAATGGGTGGTATGTCTATCAGAACTCAGATCTTCCTGGCTATTAATTGAGATGATGGCTATTGATCCTCTAGTAAAATCTTGGAAAAGTATGGTCTCTATGCCCGTGGTAAACAGTGGTCCGGCTGCGCTCAGGCCACATTGTGCCTGGCTGAAAGCGAGCTACAAATCTCGGTGGGAGGCGTGAATGAAGGTAATATTACGTGGGAAGCGGGTTGTCTGTCACATCAGATAGTCATTCCTGCAGCTACTGCTAACAGGCTGTGGGGCAAGAGGGAGATGCCTGATATATCTACAACCGAGAATGGTTTATTCTTATTCATTCCAGTAATCCAGGCTCTGGATCAAGTTGGCGGATAATTTTGATCATGGCACTTAGCAGGGACCGCCCATATTACGCGGCATGGAAGCTCGATTTGATTGAATTTCAACATTCAAGACAATTCATCCCACTTGGTCGTTCTATAACATTCCTTCCTGAATAATCGACAAGACGTGTCTCGGGGCACATTGCGTTAATCGTTGGAATCTCGTCGCACCTTGATCCACTCACCGAGAACCGTAATAAACATCTTCAGCACTCAGATCAGGTCAGTTGATCGTGGAATTCTAAACTCGTGCTCCCGGATGCAACGGCAAACACTTACAATGGATCGAATATCCCCGGCCCCCACGTCGCTCAATGCAAGCTTATTCGCCATAAACTTGGCAAATTGTCAAGCAGAAGGGTTTGAAAGTGGTGGTTAATCTACAACCGGAACAAGAAACATGAGGTCGTTATTAGGAAGGATAATGATGATTATGTGGAAGACAATAGCAATTAAAACTTTTCTAGTTCAAGATGTGTTGTTAATATTCCATCAGAACGCAGATCAGGTTTGAAATGAAATTGATGCAGAGGAAGTTGATCGCTATCAAGCTGACATCCACCCAAGCATACGGTAACACCGCATGTCTAAACAAAGTTTAGGAAGAGGGTCCCAGTGAGGATCTCATCGTCTCGTACCTAATGCTAATAATCGATTTTTCGGATATTTTCTCCAATTTACACATTCATGTACATAAAAGGGTCGAGAGCTGGACTTCACACCAGACACCAGGTTTCTTTCCAGCAGTGAAGAAGCTCAAGAAACGGAAGAACTTAGCCCGCTAATATGCAGATCTCGCCATGGGACTCTGAGATTCTCCCACGAGCGCATGCCCCGCTGAACATAAGGCTGAACGAATCCCTCAAGCAGCAGCAGTTACTGTTCTTTCAGAAGTCCCAAGCTTTGATTTACTGAATCTTGAACTGTGTGCGACTTCTAACAGTGACGTAATTTTCGTAGCTCACTACTCAGACTTTCAAGCAACTATGAGTGCGTCAGGTTGCGTAATCTGGATTTGTGGAACCCAAGAAGGTTGTATTGATATTGTCTCTCATCCATGGACCCCTCGACTGCAGCTCGTGTGGGTTTTTCTGCCACACACAAAGGTCGGCTAACTGCCTCTCGGGCTCTCACGTATCACTCGACAACCACAGGATAGAAGAGTGCTCAAGCCATCTCTTATGGTGCGAACCTTGTGGCCAAACTTCGACACGTAACATAAACACGGCATGAATGATTGACGAAAAAGTTCGTTTCTCCTCGAATCATGATGTTCTTCGCGGGGGCCTTTATTTCGAACCGCCGCCAGAGTGGGAATCGCTAGCAGTTAGACGCTGTCACAAAATGAGTGCAGCCAGATAGCGTTCCCCACGCGTCACTGGGGCTCTCCCCGGCTATCCATCACCTTCCTTGGTGGTAACCATTTATCGTTAATCCGATCCGGCCCAAAACCATCCGGCCCAAATTCTTTAACTTTTCGTGGCTGACCACCATGATTTCACGGCTTGTAAAGGAGGCGCGAGCAATGAAGCTTTCCCTTAATGTCACGTGACCGCAGTCGAAAAGGGTAAAGGCTATCCTTAAGGTCAATTTCGATCCTTTCGTAGACTCCATGAGCGCGCATAAAAGGAGTGTCAGAGGTATCGAAGGTGCGCCCAATCGCCATGCCATAATACCCCAATCCATTTAGAAATGAAAGTTGCTTAAAGAATTTATCACTAATTTAGTCATCACGGCGAGGACCCCAACAAAATCTAGAGTTCGCCAGAACCAGTGGGGACCAAAATACTAGCTTTCCACAAAAGTCACAAAGCGTCAGGAATGCCCTGGAGACTTAAAAGTTCTACCGCAAATGGCTGCGAATCGAAGACCCACGCCATCGCCGGAAGCGAAGTCATAATTACCCAAGGTATTTTATGTTCATAGATCCTCACAAGCCGTTCAGTATTTAGATAACTCGATGGTTTATTTGGCCTCAAAGATATGGTGTTCTTCCAATAAAGCAATAACCACCAGAGACTGGGCGGCGCCATAATTTCATTTCCATGACTCCAAAGTCTGTAGTTCCATGGGTTCTTCTTCACTTTTCAAAGCGAGGGCTGTCACTGAGGACGTTTAAATTAAGTGGCTCTTCTTTGAAACCTGGAAGTGGAGGTGTCACAGGATTAATTGCACAATTATAGCTTATGCCTAAGGCCCAACCGTTCATGCATGATTTGAGCTGGCTCTCTTGTTGCAACACCATTTATAAGCATATCAGATCATTGTCACAGAGAATGCTTCATAGAATCCAGATTACACCCCATCACAGCGCCTTTGTGTAAGCTAAGGTGTCGACAATGTCTGTTACCTGTAAGATATCTAGTTAATCTGGCAACGTGGATACATTGGTCCTCCAAAGTAAAGGTTGACATCAAGAAGGTACACACACAAATTTGATATTTTGGGTCAACAATATTCCTCTCCGCAGACAAAAATTCCTTCTCAGCCTTCTAAGAGCCATTGATGTATCAAGGCGCATCACTGGCTCCATCATTCTGGCTTCATGGTACTGGTGAGTTAGCGGGTTTTTAAGCAAAGCGTTAAGGCAACTCATCATCCTTTGGGCCTGTCCAACAGCCTCTCCTCCATCCTAGCAAATGGCAGCCAGCTAATGTATGGCACAGTCACCCCATGTGCAGATATCAACCCAACTTCACTTATGCTTTGCGATGATATGTTTTATTCGTGGACGATTCCAAGAAACAGTCTTCATGACAACTCAACAGCCGTGCCGGGCTTCCAAGTGAACAAACAAAGTGCCATATTCGCCTGAGTCTCCACAGTCAAGAATGATCTGTTGAACACCACGTGCTCGGGCCACAAGTGTGTCACAGATATTTAGAGTCCCCGACTCACAAGGCTCACTCACTGGGCATCACACCACACTTCTTCAAAAATGCCGGGACCAATCTTGGACAAGCAAGTCTCTTCCTATGCCTGCATTACACCGACGCTTCCATTGTACAAGATAATCAAATTGTGCAACGTTCTATAATCCCGGCATATCATATCTAAGATCAAGCAATCCTCTCAGCTTTTATGGTCTAAACTTGCTTCGCATAAGATCAATGAGCTGGCAAGGCCTCCTCCGTGAGGGCGGTTCGGGCTCAAAGCGCGCGTAAAGACCCAATGATTCCAATGTTATGGGCATATCTGAATCTGCTTTTATGAAGGACTCTTGCGGTGGTCGGGGGTACACCTGAGGGCTGGTATCGCCATGCAAGTATGCCTCAAAGGTTCCTCTAATCGTTTCCTGGAGTTGGCGAAAATCCTTCAACCTCGAAGAGTGATTGTTCTGTGACAGTTATCAAAGGTGGGTGACAAGTGACCTTTTATGGGGCATGATTTCTTTGGAACCCAAGGTTGGTCCCTCTCCTTCCTTACTATGCTAGCTGATCTCGGTGACGACTGCAAATTACCGTGACCGCCAGCCAGGTTGGCCGATTGAAGTAAAGTGGAATTGGCCTGGTCGCGCACTCGTGACCTTATTATCGCTGAACAGCCAGCTACCATCACATCGACGCTTCAGAGAGGATGCGGCCCTCGACTCGTGACTTCGAACAACGCATAGCTCGCCTCGAACCACTTTTGTGACCAAAGATGTCGCTGTTAACGCAACTATTCGATTTGGTTTCCCCAAGCCACCGGAGGTATGCCTTTATCACCGTCAGTCAGATGACATTGGTTACCCGCAAGATGGAACTTCTCGCTGGTCTCACCAACTCTACGCTCTCGTGTACTCGTCGAAAGCTGGCGCCAAGACAGAAACCACTATTCTTCTACTAATTCACAAATTGTATTTGGTTGAGGATTTAAGGTTGTGTGGGTACTCCTAATGCCGAGGAACTGGGAGGAACAAATTTTGCGTGGTACTGCCGCTGCGTAAGTCCCCCATTGGCCATCAGGAAGATTATGGGGGTGTTACTATTTACCACTCATGGGTCATCTAATAGTAGAATTCAAGAGAATTAACTGATGCTCACCGATACTACTTTTCACCTCATATGTAATGATGTTGGGATCACGTGATATCTAGTCTTCTTAAGGTTGTTGATAGTCCTGCGATCAATGTGTGAGATGGTCCTTCACTCTTAATATTTTGGTCCCGGTGGCTCAAGGCCCGACTCATGGATCATTGAGCCCTTTTTGCCTTGCCCAAAGGTGGGCTGAAGATTCTTTGGTGTTGTTTTTTCACCTGTCAGGCTTGGTGGATTTGTGTTGTTCTGGTCGTCCGTTCCTATATTTATAAAGGAGGCGCCTGTCCGCTTCGCCTGGCTGTGGCGCTCGCCTCATTTCTTGTATTCTCATCGGCAGACCCTTGGTAATAAATTCCCACCATCCAAAAAAAAAAAACAATGCAAATAATAGCCTTTTCGCGTGGTGGCAGCGCTGCCCACCGGCACTTCCATTCAAAGCAATCGCAGCATAGTGAATAACCTAGAATATCCTTTCTCTTTTCACCCAGTGACGTTCGACCGCGATAGTTGTCAAGGCCGCAGACATTAGCTCGCTCAATCGAGGTCCTAACTGGGTGCTACCACTATGGGGGTCGATACCAATCTATCTTTCAGGATTGAAAAAGCTTGCACACACTACTCATCAAAATCAAATGGTGTTCCTTAAACTAGCAAACTGGACAAGGGCTCTACAATCCGAGAAAAATATTTTATAAACCGCCTATATAACCCTACGTGTCCTAAAAAGCTTCTTATGCCCTTTACTGATGATGGTGGAGGTAGTTTCTCTATTTCCTCAATCTTTGCTTTGTCGACCTCTATTCCTCTTCAGTAAACCGCGCCCAAGTATCATGCCTATCAGGCGCAAACGTGGCACTTCTCCCAATCTCAGAAGACAAGATCGTTTCGCCACATCTAACAGTTCGCCTTGCGGCGCTTTCCGCAAAAACCGACAGCTTTTTTTTTCGGCAACATCCTTCAGCTTAACGACATAACCGGGCATCCGTTCAAACGACAAGAAATGGAGGTTTATAATGCGCTCGAACACTCTGCATGAACTTTCTCAGGAATTTTGTCCACTTATTCTTCTTCGGTGCGCTGAGGGTACTAATTGAAATATGGGTTCAGCTTGTGGCCTACGGTCTTTCACCTCAGTTTCTTCCACCTGACTTTTCTCCCAGGGCTGTCCCTTCTGATCCAAGTCACCCACCTGTCCACCATCTCCCCGCTGTGGCCTCTGGTTACTGTGGTCGCCCGGCACTACTAATTCTCCACTCAATGTGATAGTTTTGATGTGTTCATTACCTTCTCGCCTCGCCCACCTCCTCGTGCTGCTAGGCGATCCATAGTCAGCTTCTCGCTAACAATGTGGGCCATTTAGCCTATCCCACTTCCAGTTTCGAAGTCAAATTCCTCGATTCTGAGTCGGGTAGATCGGGTTTCAGAGTCGCCGGTACCGATTTGGAATGTGGCCTCGGCCCCATTCATAAATGTGCTATGGGAAGTCATCATATGTGCTAAGGCTTCTTCCAAATCCACTTTCTTTCGTATGGCTTGTTTCGCCAGAAGTGGCGTGCATACTATTCTGGTTGCCTCCAAATTCGTAGTTCAGCTTTGCTCTTATTATTCCGTTTACCTCCAACCCCGCCTTGATTCTAATTTCGATTCGACTCGCAATTACCGATATGTATTACCTAAATAATGCCGTCCCTGAATCGTTATTAATTTCCTGACCACATACTCTGTGTCATGACACATCTACTCGACTAACAATGCATAGTATTGTGTTGTCCTCCACAAGACTCGCAAATATCCCAAGGATTATTCTAAATCGCACCATCGTACCTTGCTACTGTAGCTATGAAGTTAACCCTGCAAGGACATGGTTTACCCCGTTACTAAGAACCTGTGGCTCACTCCCTAAGGAGACTTCCTAGCCGACGACTCAGGCCACTCGACAGAATTAG
Organism: Tetrastigma voinierianum; assembly: GCA_016808115.1. Taxonomy (NCBI): domain Eukaryota; kingdom Viridiplantae; phylum Streptophyta; class Magnoliopsida; order Vitales; family Vitaceae; genus Tetrastigma; species Tetrastigma voinierianum. Next base: position 378,436 of record JAEQBH010000190.1, read on the forward strand.
TGTCAGATCTTCCAATATCTCATAATCTTTATCGCAGTTTTTTCATCGCAGCCCACTGAGAGCATCAATGATCGTCTCTAGCTTGATCTGCAAAACGTTATAAAATGTATGCACTGTGATCTAACCTAATTAAATCTCAGATGCGGCACCACAGAGCTCATGAAACCCTCCTGTGCTCCTACCAGTTCTCCCCCTCAATTGCTTGAATGTGTTAATTTCTTGCACCACCAGGATCTTATGTGGTGTAGAAAAATTTTGGTCGAAATTTCACACTAAGTCATTCCATAGCGTGGAACGGTGGTTACTGGGCCAACCACGTTAGCTCGACATCGCTAAGTGACAATGTAGAATGCACTGTCTAAGAGCTTTTGTTACTCCATTATAATTTGACTATGTCGCAAACCACGGTAAACCGCCGATGTGCATCTCGCATTCCTCACTAGGCAACCCATGAAACTGTATATTGTGGAGCATTTGTATAGTTACTCCTTTCAACTCAAAATTGTTCGCTTGAATGGGTAGTCGTCGTATAGCTGACTTAACAACTGTAGGTGGTAAGGCGAACTTCTTAAGTAGCATATGTGGATTATCAGGTTGTACAAATGATCTGGCGGTCTGATCTCTATAATTCTATCCACTTCAATCCAATTCGTACTCTATTCCTTTCGAACCGTCTTCATCCTCTCTCGATTCTCAGATGATTTTAAATCGGGTTACGTGTGCTCTCCTCGTGTAATTGATGTAATGTCCGGCTCGGTTCTGGATCAAATGAAGTACCCGTAATCTGGTTTTGCATGCACACTATACCTGGGTTTCCTAAAATCACACAAGTATGAAGTCGAGACCAAGTCACAACACAAATGAAATAAGGCAAAATACCTAAAACAAAAGAATACAACACAAAAAATGATTACTGGGCAAAAGAAATAAATAAAACAAAATGATCCAGCAATCTATGGCACTTTTGTCAAATATCAACACTAAACTTCTCCCTCAGAACAACTCCAAAAACTCACGCTGAAAGTGAGTGTAAAAAGTTGGTAAAATTGTGTAACTGCGGCAACGCAAGTATACGCGCCACATGCACAGAGGTTAGTCAAGGTCGCTCCTACGAAAAGAAGCGTGTTGAATAATGTAGACTTGATGATCTAGACAATATTGGATCTAGTCCTATAGAGAATTATGACTAAATTAACTTATTTAAAGAAAGCCTAATATTAAAAATTCGATTTAAGGTAATGATGAGAAAACTAGGGTTTTGTCTTCGCCTACCACACATGATGGATTTTAACCTAGATAGCACATTTATTTAATATTCCATATGATTATGTTAGAGGGTTGATCGTGCCTACAAGCTATTCTCTCTAGAGATATAGCTGCCTATCTCGCTAGTGGGGTGTATTGCATCTCTGCTTCTACCACTTGACTCCGAGATGCATGAATGTGCAAACCCTAGTGCTACACTTGGAATGCGAGATATCTCTATTCCCTGATTGACCAAGTGTTGCTTTACCCATGTCCCTACGAGTCATCTTCTCTCGATATCGCACTCTCGGGCATTAACATGCCACAATTGGCTACAAATAATAAATACGTGATTAAATTCCAGAGTAATGCAAACTATAGAAATCATACATCGATATTAAATAAATCACAATTAATGTACTAATCCATAAAGGTGCGGTTAGGGTTGACAAAACCTTAGAGAGAAAAGTTAGTTCATAGTGATTTTCATTACAGACTGAAAGATTTTTATCATTAAACGAATCAGGAAAATAAATACAGAAGAAGTTGTCTTCGCGATCTCTCGTAACCGTCTCGCGTTTCTCTCTCTATCCGTCTCTCGTGTTCGCCGTCGAACTCTCTCTTGCCCCTCAAATTCTTACCTTTTATATCTCGGGATCTGTCCATCAATGGCCCAGAAAATCAGAGTTTTTAACGCTCACGTCTGGAAAAGAAGACCTCGCTACGTCGTGGCGAAGGGGGCTATGCCTCGGTGTACCCGAGGCCACTAGAATCCGCCATCGTTCGCTTCGGCACAGAGGCCTCCACCGCCGCCGGGCACCACGCCGCAAAGATGGAGTGCCTCGTCGCACTGAGGCTCCGCTGCCGTGACTTTTGTGCTTCTCTCAAGGCTTTTTCTTCTATTATTTAGCTTCTTTTTTTATTCGAATATGACATGTCATATAAAACATTATAGTATGGGCAATTAGCACAATATTAGTGAATATGAATGCGAATCATGCAATTGAGCTATAAAAACACATAGAAATTTTAGTGAAATGCATGCATAATTCACTCCGATCACTTAACCTAAGTCATTTCCCAACTTTCGAGATTTCCGTAAACAATCTCGTCCCTAGGAGTCACTCGACACCCATTACCAAAAACGTGAGAATCAGACTTTCTCGAAATTCGACAAAATTCGTCTAGGTGACTAGATTTCGTGAGACGAATCCAACGGTGAGTTTCGTTTCATCATCCGAGATCTAGAAAATTTTCAAAGTTTTCACAATCTGCATTATGCATTTAACGTTTACCTGAGCTTCGTAAAAATTGATTTTTCTCAGGTTTTATAGTTTTAATTGTCTCGGTCACCTATCCGAAAAACTAGCCTATAGTTGATCCCTTGAACTCCTCCTAGGTTCTTATTATTAGATAAAGATGAAGCATTATTTTCTAGGTGTATGGTTAAGGAAAAATAATGACCTTTAGTGGTTTCTAATAGGTTCTTGTTAGGTTGTTGGCATAGCACCAAAGACTTGTTAGTTCCTGTCCACTATGCCAAAAACTTGTTAGATTTTCCATGTGTGTATATAAAAATGAGGCAACCTAAGTGTAACACCACTTTCTGGTCCGACCCGATTGGCGGATCCGAACCGGTTCTAGGATGCTCGTTTAATTATTTTTATTTACTTTTCATTTATTCATTTTTATTTTTTGTATAAGTGTCGCGACTCGAATCCTCGGCCCGACCCGAATGGCAAATCCGAACAAGAGTTCCTACATTCCAACCGCTTTCAATTACTTAAGTATTTTAAATTTAGGCCCATAAACATTTACTTTATACAACACGCTACAAATGGCGATCATGCCTTGCAAATGATATACAAAACACTATTTCGTAGATTAACTCTTTGTTCAAATATCACATGTTCAAAGAAATTATATGCATATGAAGGGGTATATACTTATACTCGCAACTTTTCTATGACTTACGCTTCGATCTTGCCTTCTTCAGCATTTGAAACCCCGCGCATGATAAAATCACACGCTAAGCATTTTCTTCATGCTTAGTGGTTCTGGCTACGCTTCTTTCAATTTCGCTTAACACAACATGCATTTACTGGCAAAGCTGCTCTTATATCAACTATACTCATACTTATTCATTTTCACATGCTTTCACTTTACAAATCATTGATCATATCAAAATATGCATTTTCACATGCTTTCAATTTACTTAATTCAAATAATGAGATTCAAACATATACTCCCAAGGATGTATTTTGTTTACAAATCCTATTTACACTCATCAAAGTTTGTTATTTCACTTTGTCTATACAATTCACATTCATGACATATTTCGTTCGGTGAATTCCGTCCTTTTTGTCATTCGGTAATGTGCTTACACGTTTAACAATATCGGTCTCCCATCATGATAGATGCCGATTGGTGCACCCCCACCATGTGGTCATTTAAAAAATGTCATACGCCATTGAACAATTTCGTCATTTCATGATAGATGCCGATTGCATCCCGCCATGCTGTCGTTTCTAGATATCGATTCAATTCAATATGTTAAGAATTGACCGATTCATTTACAATTCAATTAATCACTCACATGTAATTAATTGTCAACATTTCAAATATCACATTTTCAAATCCATATACACTTTTTTTGATAACGAAATCCATATACACTTTGAAATTATATCTTTGAAATATCTGGAATGAGTATATCTTTGAAATTATATTACGAAAGTGTATATGGATATATATATATATATATATATATATATATATATATATATATATATATATATATATATATAAATCCATATACACTTTCGTAATATAATTTCAAAGATATACTCATTCCAGATTTATTTGGTAAACTACCAAACACTTGAAGTCCAAATATGATTACAGTGAACAAAGAACTAACAATACTTGATCAGAATAGAGGTCCGAAGAACTAATCGAAGCATTCGGCTCTCGTTTCCTTCCCTTCGATCTCGGTCCTAGGTTAGGCGATCCTCACCCGTCTCTAGTCAATAACAATTACGCCACTCTTATTGGATAACCAATTATTATACATTTTTAGTTAATGATAATTTATCTTCGTTAACGGTTTTGGGTTAAGACACTAAGTTTGCCTAAAGTTTCGCTTTGCCGAGGTGATAAGGTACAGTACGTTTTTCATTTAGTTTCATTCTTATTTGAACCCCCATTAGTCATTTATTAGGTTTCCTCTACTATCGGTGTGTAAAAACTAGACTTTCGGAACAAAAACCAAAATTTTACCCTCTATGAACAAAAGGAGCTATGTCACAAGATAACATCATACATCATGCACAGAGGCTTTGTTACTTGGCGTAGACTGAGGTGCCATTTTGGCACCTTGACCGTTGGCAAAGAGTAAGATCCCACGCCTTGGCAGGAAGCCCACGCTGAGGTGGCCCACGCGAATGAAGAGCCCGATACATGCCAAGATTTGGGCCATGATTTTTCTCCAAAAATCCTCAAAATCCCAAAACAAATCATGAGAATCACTCTCAATAACATCCTAATGTCAACCTAAACCAACCATGAGCAAAACCCATGGATGGATTAGGGTTTTTCTAACCCAAACATTATAAAAGAAATTCTAGGGTTTGGTTCTTACCTTAAACCTCATACTCAAGCCCCAAATTTTTCCGTCTTCCTTCTCAAGATCTGCACAAAACAAGGAGGTTCACCACAATCTCCAACTATTTCCAAAGCCCTAGCTTTTTCTTCTCTCCCTCTCTCTCAAAAACGTTTTTTGCTCAAAATACAAATGTGCTCTTCTAAGACCACATTTGGTCTTATTTCTCTTTTTAAGTGTAAGGCCATGTTTGGCTTATACACAAATTCCATTTCTCATTTTTTCTCCTTTTTGGTCTTTATTTCACTTTTATTTATCATTTAATCTACATTACTTGCTTTTATCATTCACTCCCAGTCCTCATTTTACAATTTCCAAAATTGTGTCCTTTACACTTTTGAGAGTTTATTTTCTGGGTCTAATCAATTTCTCATTTAGTACAATGATAATCATATGCTCACATATTCATTTCACAATTTCACAACATCACTCAAACCTAAAGCTGGCCAATTCATACCCCCGAATAAAATTATAAAAATTATAGGGTATTTTTGGGGCGTTACACTAAACCCGCAAGTGCACGGGTCACAAGTAATAAAGTGGTTTAAAATTATGAATCGAGATCGTTCCCACGAGGATCAGAGGTTTTGATGGGGATCGACACCCGCATCTATTGGATTCGGGTCACCATCTAAAGGTCTGTTAAACGATTTGAGACGAATTAGAAGTACAAAACAAAGATAACTGGGTTTGTAAACCGGAGCAATTAAATAAAACACCCGAGAAAACTAATTTAGAGAGGAATTAGGTCAAGATCTTCAATGATGCTTGTCTACGAGAGAGCAATGTGTCAATGAATTACAATTTGAATTAGTTCGAGGATAAGGTATATATATCTCACTTCCGTGTTCTCCTTATATTTTCTCGCATTATCACCCTATTCACAGTTACGTTATTCTGGGTCGATAGGACGATACTTTTCAAAAGCATTTTTCCTCGGGAGTTTTATTGGTCACAGTTACGTTCTTGCAATAGAACTACCCAAACTAAGCTTTGATTGGTCATATTTGCATTCTTATAATCCTCACTTAATACATTTGGTGTCTTCTCATAGTGAAATCCGCTTAATACTAGACATTTCTAATTTCCTAAGTCTCTTTAACTAGGTTAATTAGAATTTGAATCAAAACAAGATTTTTGGGCATAATCCCAGTGTCACTAAGGATACCCTAGTAAAAGGATCGAATATCAAATTCTCAGCATACGTCAATTAACCAAAATCATAATATTCAAAATATTAACACCAAACATATCCAATTAAGCATAAATCATCCAAAAAAACTATAGACTGCATGAATCAAACATTACATCCAATAACCAACCCTATAGAATGCCTAACAAACCATTTCAACCATCAAAACCAGCAAAATTATGTTTAAGAAAAACATAAAATTGTAGAAATTGAAAAATGAGTAGAGATTTAAATACAAAAAAAACAAGAGATAAAATCAGAATAATCTTAAATCTCTATTTTCGTTGAACCACACTTCCAAGATTGAAGCCTAACAGATTCTCCTTACTCTACATAACAAGTTATTCACAAAAAGGGTCTAAATCTAAGAAATCTAACCTAAAAGAACGATTCAGGTCTTCCCATGTCGATCATTCCAGATTTGACTTCACTTTAGACATAACCGAGACAAACGCACGGGCGATCCACACACATGTCACCAGCTTTCCCGCCACTTCCTCCCGTCAATCAACACTTCAGAAAGAGTCAAGTACAACTTCCCTGGGCCTCAGGCCCGCTACACAACCATGGGAGATTCTAGGTTTTACCCAACCCTCCGGGGCGTTGGTGTTTTGTACTGAACACGATGAAAAAAAATAAAAATAAAATTATCAAGTTCCCAAAATATTTCCAAATAGCAGCGCACGTTAATCGAATGTTTAGATTCAATCTCTCCCCAATTTCTTCCTCGCTGCTGACCCTAATCGCTTCCAAGAACTAGGATCTACAAGATTTAATTTTAGCTTAATTGTCAGTCAACCACAACGCAGCAAAAGATTTAACCAAGTTAATTGTCGTCATTCCACAATCTGGCTGCATTTTGATTATAATTCAAATGTCGCCGCTCACAAAGGCTTGCAGATTTAATTAATCTAAATGTCGCCAGCCCGCGAAGCATTCTCGCTTAATTAAATGTGGATCGAGCTAGGCTTCTTTCCCCCGCTCTTCTTCCTCCGCCTCCGATTGTTCATCCCGTCCGAGTCTCGACCGCCTCTCCAAAGGGTCGCCTCCTCCTCCTTCCCATCCCCCGACTCAGGTAACGCTATTAGCTTCTGAAGAAACGTTTCATTTAATTTTTTTTTCATGTGTTTCAATGCAAATGGATGTCAAATGCCAAGACTGTTGCGGCATCGATTTGTATTTGCTTTATTTCGTGGAATTTATAGTCAGATGTTCGATTATGGTATTTGTCAGGTTAGGATAAATTTTCTAAGGAAACAATCATATTCGGGGAAAATGTGAATTGAATTCAAAGATTGGGTATCATGTTTGGACAAAGTGTAATGGTCCTCTCGGGGGATTCTAAATCTTCATTCGTCCCATAGATGGATAATCAGAACAATGTGAAAGACTAACCTGTCTCTTTCTTGGTTTTGTAACATTTTGGTTGTGGCCCTTGTGAGGATGAGCATTGGCAGTGGTATGGTTTCTTTAAGGCCCTTCACATCAATTGTTTTGATGGCCAAATGCATTAGTGTGCCATACTAAATTTTTTTTTTTTTTTGGATAATTAAGAATTTATTTCCAAAAGGGCAAAGCCCCACAACCAATCGAGAAGAAAACAAGGGCCAAGGCCACCAGAGCACCTCCCCTATAATCATAGGAAGAGGGGCATCAGCCCGATACAAAACCACCAGATGCCAACAGGCAAACCAACCAAATCAAACCAAGCCCACATCCCGAGCAGAGGAGAGACAAACCAAAATTAGACCCCACATACAGGCTAACAAACAAACCAACCAAATAAAACCAAGCCCACACCCCGAGCAAAGGAGAGACAAACCAAACTCCCGCCCATAGCCCGAGCATAGGCAACCAAGGGAACCAAAAGAGACAAGCCAACAACCAGGCCCAAGTAACAACCAACCAAGGGATCAACCCAAGTGAAACCACACAAACCATAGCCCCGGCACAAGCAACTAAGCGAATGACACAGAGAATTAAGCCCTGTGGACACAGCCAAAATCCGGTAGCCACACCAAACCAGCGGCCCCAACACCGCGACGGTCACCGGTGCTTAGAAACCATGCTCCAACAACACCAAAAAATGTAGTAAAGGGGACGGAACCCACTGAGACGGGAATCTCTTTCCGGGGAAGAGCATGTCCGCCAACCTCATAACTAACTGGGATTGTGCACGGTAGAACAGTACCTAGGAAAGCAGAGGACAAGGCAACGACAATGTTGGGAACGGCGACTCCGTAATCGATTAGCGTCGTCTGATCGCCATCTCTCCAGGCAGTCTCCTTCACCAACGTAACTTCGATCGGATCTGGAGATCTAGATGCCGATCTACGCGTGACCATACCTGAAGAACCGGTTGATGGCGTCGGATCTTTGTTGGCGGCGTTTACATTGCCACTGACAAGCCCGATCCACACCTCAACGAAGACGGTGAAGCCATACAAAATTGAATTTGCTCAAGACTGGAAATTTATAAAACCAAGCTTTATTTTGATATGATTGATTTATTATTATTATTATTATATGGGTGGTGATGAAGCTTCTGAATTCATCAAAGAAAAGAGAGTGACAGTCATTGGGCTTGGGAAGTCTGCAGTGGATGTTGCAGTAGAAGTGGCTACAAAAAATGTTGGGTTGTTGGTTGTTGGTTGTTGCTCTTGTTTTGCATGATCCTTAAGAAGGAAGAAGAAGAAGAAGAGTGATGAGATTTGGTTCTTATTTTCAAGGGTAGGGCATCCCTGCAGTTTGGTATTTAGGAGGATGCACGAGCTGGTTCCTGAGCACTTGAATAAATTTACATTTAGAAATCTCAATCGCTTCTCTCAATTGATGATACATAGACCCAGTGAAGGATTTTTCCTCTGCCTTTAGCTTTTCTGCTTTCCCCTTTGTGAAGATACTTACCAAACACTCGCCTAATTTCGTCCCGGGATAAGACCTAAATCCCAGTTATGTAAAAGGCATGATATCCATATTCCATCCATCTTTAATTTGCGTTATTTATTTCTTCCAGTAGTATTCATATTTTCTTTGTCATGTACATGTTGTCCACATGTTCTACAGCCTCTTCGTGGTGTTGATGTTCTTTTGCATCTAATGCTTATTTCTTGGTTTATGATTGTCTTGTCAAATGCGTTATTGACTGCTTTAGACTCATTAAACTACAATCTTGGTCATGGCCCATGGGCACTCGAGAGTCTTTTAGTTCTTAACTGGTAGCACTCTTCCCCGTGAACACCCTGTAGGAGTACGATGAACATGTGTGCAAAATTTGAACATGGTCACTAAAGGAATTCATATAAACCGAACCTGTTAATGTCATTCAAGTAACACTAGTTTCTCACCTCTGTGACTCTTCAGGTGGTGCTAAATCAGAGGTAAATTAGTTTGTCTTGCAAATACTAAATTGAAACAATCATGTATGGAAGTTGTGGCATAAGAATGGAAAGTCTGTATTTTTCAAGTTTTCCATTGATTTATCAATTTTGATGCATATCTAATGAACTGATGGCTACTTAGTGCTGCAGTATGTTGATTGCAAAGAAAATAGAAAACTCATTGGACTGGCATTCATTAGGTGATTTAGTATGACTATGGTTTTGAGTAACTTGCCCCTCCTCCCTTGTCAGCCACAAAACCTTCCATAATTTGAAAATGTGCTTAGCCCATAGATTATACCATGAGATATATGGCATTTGTCTAATAACTCTGCTTATCTTTGTTTTTTATATACCCTTTGCACAAATGCCAAATATGAATTAGTTGTCTGATAAAAAAAAAAAGTAGTTATTGAACAAGGGATCCTTTTTGCCATTTGTTCTGGAAGTTAGCATTTATATTTTAATATATTTGTTACATCCAAACTGGTCTCTATAACTGTACAAGTTAAAACATTAAAATATGTTTGTTCTGAGTTTTGTATAGTTTTCCTGTGCATTTTTATTATATTGGTGTATTTTCTATTTTATGTATAACAATGAAATGTTCATACTTACACCTTGTGCTTGGGGCTTGTGCCTCAAGGGACTACAAAATGCGTTGCATTTGTTTCTCACTTTCTATAACTTTGCTTACCTACTTGGTATAGTTTGTAACTCATCTGATGGAAGAAGAAAAAAAATGCTTTGTTTTACCTCTTGGCTTCTAAAAATTTCTTACCTCAGGGGTGAAGTTGATATTTTGATGACTATTGGATTCTGAATTTTGGTGATTGAGATGGTTGTCTTCCTGGTGTCTCCTAATAAGAATTGAATTATATTTATAATCCATGTCCATTATGTAATCAAGGAAATGAAGCACCTATAGTGCTAAGACAACAAACAGGAGAGTTGGTTAATGGAAGAGTGTGCTCAACCTTCCAAAGAAAACATGAACTGTTTCTCCTTCAAATACTTACAAAGTGTAATGGGTGAGCACTAAACATCATTGATTTAGAAAATAACATAACTTAGCTCCATACTGGTCTAAAGTATAAGGTTGAAATTACCTAGATGATCAAAGTTTGCGTAATCTGTGACTTGACAACATCAATTTTTTTATATGTATTACTTGACAACAACTATGAATACAATGTTGCCTCATCTCAATGTGCCTTTTTGTTTTATCTTTTATTCATGGGGAAAGTGAGCTTTTTTCTGGAAAGAACTTTTGTTTTATGACTGAAGAAAGTGGACTAGGCAATGATATGAATAATGAAACTATATATACTATTGTATGCTTAGGATTCGAAACATTTTAAAGACAGGGCATAGGATTCATATCTTATGTGTGGAATTGATTAGATGTCAAAACATTTCACTTCCTCCATATAGTAATAGGCCTTGTGAAATATCTGATACAAAAATGTATTGTACAGAATGTGTCTGAAATTAATCTAACATAAGAATTTTCCTTTTTATTATCTTACTTAAAATTATCAATTTCAAATACACTCTTATAAAAGAATTGCTATACTTCAAACACATTAGGCACCGATGAAAATAATTTTGTGCTTTTATTAATTAAAAAAAGTTATTAATACATGTTACATGTAAAAGGGAATTTATATATTTTGATTCTATTAGGCTCTGCATATTAGATATGTGTGTGTGTTGTAAAATAAAAGTTTCTAACCTTAGTGCCTTTAATTATTGTGATACACTTTCTCCAATGTGTTTTACTAATATGTATAGTATTTTGCATATTCAAGATATATATATGCATGCTCAGAGGGCTACACGACGATCCATTGATCCATCCGTCTTGCTATCAGCATTTAAATGTGGCCCCACTTCATGACACTGTTGCGCTTTGTATTTATTATTCATGAATTAACATTCTAGTTTTACTCTCTAATCTATATATATTCAATTATAAATATTGCTATTTCACTATAGTTACGTAGTTATCCGCCTCGTCAGCCAGGGATGAGGTTTTCTCGCCCAAAGGAGGATGGATCCAATGATCTGCCCATACGTTATCCGCAGATTCTTAAGCAGATATTCGCTTAGGCCACATCATCACAGATCGACCGCTTATTACTTGTCTCATCGAGAGACATAGCCGAGACACACACATTCCATGTCCTAGTCGGAGAGATGACATCACAAGCATAAGGATGTTGCGCATCATCTTTGGCCAGATCGACGACCCGCCGTCACAGGGACATGTATGCTCGATGTAGCAGAGTTATGCGGTGAGCTGCTCGGAGTCATCCCACCCGCTGATACTCTCAGAGGATTGACTATCTCCATCAGGTGGTTATGTCAGCAGTTATCGACCCTAGGACCTGATGCTGATGAGGTCGATTTGGAGCGGAGTGCACGTGGGTTCATATTAGCGCTGTTGGGATCCTTCTTGTTTCCGGACAAGAAGGGGGTCCATGTTCACCTTTGCTTTCTCCCACTACTCCGGGATTTGACATAGACATTGACTTATAGTTGGGGTGGTGCAGTACTTGCACATACATATCGAGAGTTATGTCGTGCCAGTTTGGACCGTAGATGCGGTATTAGTGGTTGTATTACACTGATACTGTATGTATATTTTTTTGTAATTTCATACACTTTCGGCTACGTAATTAGATCGCTTAATTTCTGTTTATTTTATATTTAGCTATGGTCTTGGGAGAGGCTTCACGTGGGCCGACCCGATTTTGGGCGATTTGCGCCATATCCAGCACCACCTTTGCCGCATGCCTTACATGATGACAATGTCGATGGCGTCGTAGCTGAGGGTATGGACGATGGATTACCGGGGCTGAGCATGGCGTCAAACAGCCATAGCCGGTGTGTAGCTAGAGACACTTTCATTGGGGTGTAGGAGAGTACCTTGACACTGCAAGCTTAACCCATCCAATGTCCTCCTTATACCGAAATCAATAGATGACAAACTTCCGATCGTGCAATTATATGTAAAAGTATATGGTTGTAATTATATGTTACACAAGTATATGGTTCATATAGTATTTCTAATCATGTCGACATAAAAGTCTTTGACGCTAATGGTTAATGTAGGTCTTATGGCGCCCAGACAGTTTGAGAGTCAAGCCACAAATTTCCGATATTTGCTTAGTCGATCAGATATCCGAGCACGATGTCACCCTCATATGTGTCTTCGAGACCGGCTGAGTGGCATCGCCCGTGAGCGCCAGATTGCGCCTGGCTGGGCCGCATTAGAGATACCTCCAGCTTGCTCTTACAAGCATCAACTACATAGAGTCACATGCACGCTGGCGACACCAAAGCATTTTATCATGACGTGTCATGCTCCATACATACAAGACTCACAGGATACACGATTGGCGAGGATCGTTACTTCACCCCCTATGGTGGGTATGATGGACTTTCTCGTGATCCATACATTCAGCGGGTATCACTTCGTGATACACGACGCTTTATGACACCACAGCTTGCATAGGGATATATGAGGTTTCATACTACAACCTGAGTATGAATGTGCTATGGTAAGTTGGATCGATGTGTTTCAAAATATTTTACCTAATTTTAATCAATAGAGTATGTAATTATAATTATTTCTTTGGTTCACGCAGATCGCCGCCATGGTTGACATAGTCGATCGGTCTCGTTTTGCTACTGCTGGTGCTATGTGTGACATATACCATATTGCCCGATTGGCGTTACACCGGATCGGAGAAGAACATCGCATCGCAGGGTACGCTTAAGAGGCTTCCACATCACATGGACCATAGAGTAGACCTTCGGTGTCATCGACCTTCACGATGCCCCATTGTGAGGTGCAGGAGGGAGCAGGAGAGGCAAAGCGGGAGCCGAGCGCCGAGGTCGCGGCCGAGACGGGTGGGGGCAAGTCATGCGGTGTGTGACAGTGATATCGGTATACGTGATATTTTGATCCGAAAGCCTGACTACTTTGTTACCCACCCATACTTACCCCTCACCTTCCATATCACATTCCGTACCCCCACACATTCACACATCACCTTCCACACCCCCACACATTGACACATCACCTTCCATACCCCCACACGATGACACCATCCTGGACCTTTTACCTGAGTGGGGTAGACTTCCAGCTAGGCGACCGTACTCGACGTGTACATCGACTACTTCATCCACCGGCCATCTTCACCCATTAGCTCCCTGCCCATCGCCTCCCTAGCCCGTTTTTACACCACAGATCCTATTGCCCAACAAGCTGTTTATTCTAGGCGCCGTCCTAAGAGAACTATTGTGGGAATGGATTGGTTAGCCCCACATCATGCAGTCCTAGACTGTTTTTCGAAGAAGGTGACCTTCCATTGGTCAGGGTCACGTACGCCTTCTATGCGGATCTAAAATGGCCGACTCGATCGCTGGATATAGATGGAGAAAAGTGTTGAGAAAATACAAGACTTCCTTTTACTATGCCGGGGAGAGTAAAGGAAGGTAGGGTGGATCAGATTCACAAGTGCGTGACTTTGCCGATGTATTTCCCGATGAGTTGCCGTGATACCTCCCCATAGAGAGACGGAATTCTCCATCGATTCAGATTCCTGATCGATCCTATTTCAATAGCTCCATTTAGGACGGCTCCAAATGAGCTTAAGGAGGTCAGGAACCCACAAATGCAAGAATCACAGGTAAAGGGTTCATCCTACCGAGTACCTCGCCTTGGGTTGCTCCAATATTGTTTGTGAAAAAGAAAGACTTTAACGCCTACGGTTATGTGGATTACCTAAGTTAAATATATAATCTGAAGAACAAGTACCCACTTCCTGATCGAGGATTTGCTCGATCACTGAATCCAGGGCTTGTTACTTCGAAGATTGATCTAAAGATCCGGTATCATCATTGAGAGTGCTGACTCGATGATCCCAAGACTGCCAAGACGAGGTATGACACTTCGAGTTTGTTGTCATGCCTTTGATCGACTCACGTCTACCGCTTTTATGGATATGATGAATGTGATATACCGCCTCAGACTGGATCGCTTGTGCCTGTGGACTTACATCCCGATATATTCCAAGGGTCGAGCCGAACATGAGCAAGATTTGCGCTGGCAATTGGCAGCATCGGAAAGAATTAGTTGTATGCCAAACTAGAGAAGTATTTCTGTTATAAGAAACTAGCCCTAGGCACATGGTGTCTAAGGAAGGTATTCAAAGGGATCCCGAAGGTCGAGGCTACGATGATACGAGCGACTCAAGAGTAAGTTCGGTGATACGCAGCCTTCGATCAATGGGGTTATTACCGTCGATTTATCGAGAATCCTCCGGATTGCATGTCCAATGACTAGACTAACATGCAAGGGAGTGAGCTTTGACTGGAATGACAAGTGTGAGGAGTCTTCCGTGATCAAAAGAGATCGAGATCACGCCGCCTGTTGATTAATTCCGGAGCGTGGGAAAAGTACACTGCCTCAGGATGCCTCAAGGCCGCCTTGGGTGTAATTATGCAGGTAGAGGGTCGGCCATGCCTCTAGGCAATTGAAGAAACATGAAGAGAATTACCCCACGCATGATTTAGAGCTTGCTGCAGTAGTGTTTGCCCTAAAGTTATGGCGACACTACTTGTATGGTGAAAGTTTGGAAGTGTTCTCTGACCACAAGAGTTTGAAGTATATATTTACGCAGAGAGATTTGAATGCCAGGAAGAGAAGGTGGATGGAGACACTTGAAGACTTTGACTTTTCTTTGCAATACCACCCAGAAGCAAATGTGGTCGCCGATGCCTCGAGTAGAAAATCAAGGAGCATCCTTTCTCGGGTTTGATGGCTTATGATGAAGATGTATGATTACATCAGCGAGTTCCACCCGTGCTTTGATGGGATGAGCCTAAGGCATGTTTTTATACGTTGGTAGCTCAGCCAACAGTTTTACTAAGAGTCATCGAGGCTCAAAGGAGTGATAAGAAGCTTGAGGGCACACGCTCGCAAGTGGTAGCGGGTGATGCACCTGAAGGGTGGAGCATTCATGCAACAGAGGGAACCTATTTCTCAATGTATTTGTTTGTGGCTCTGATGATGCACAAGCAGAGAGGTGATGAGGGAAGCCTCATCACTTCCGCTCACGACATCCCGTGAGACAAAGATGTACCACGACTTGAGGAGCCAATTTTGGTGGAATGGGATGAAGAGACGAGCGAGCCTCTTGCCTAGCGTTTGATCGCCAACAAGTGAAAGTCGAAAGAACTGCAGACCGCCAGGTGCCGCAGTGAGTTACTACCGCACGGAAATGGGATCATGACGATGGACTTCTGACTGGGCTGCCCAAGACTCACCGTAAAGATGGTGTTTAAAGGTTGTTGACCTGGCTGACTAAATTAGCACATTTCTTAGCAATATGACCATCGACTCTATTCTACTTTGAGCAAGTTGTATGTGAGGGAGATCGTGAGGTTGCATGGTGTACCTCTCCATCAGGTCGATAGGACTCGAGGTTTACGTCCCGATTTTGGCGCCTTTGCGTAAAGCTTGAAACGGAGTTGAGATCGGAAGTACAAAGATTTCACCCGCATCGACCGGCAATCTAAGAGAGTGATTCAGATTCTGGAAGATATGCTTAGAGCATGTGTGTTAGACTTCCAGGGGAGTTGGATGGACCATTTGCCTCTGATTGAGTTTGCATATAATAATAGTTTCCAGAGCTAAATTAGGATGGCACCGTATGAAGCTCTTTATGGAAGGCCATGTAGATAGCCTATGTGCTGGATTGAATCAAGAGAGGCTACTTTGATTGGTCCAGAGTTGGTTCAGAAACGGATGTGAGAAGATAAGTGCGGATCCGTGATGTGCTCGCGTTACTGCAGCGTGCGTAAAAGCTATGGGCGTCGACCACAAAGAGACCTCAGAGTTCTCAGGTCGTGTGGGACCATGTGTTTCGAGAGTGTCGCCGCAAGGGAATACTCGTTGCAAAAAGGGAACCGCCCCTAGGTACATTCGGTCTGGGCTTGAGATTCTCCAAAGAGTTAGAGAGGTAGCTTACGCTAGCTCTTCCGCTGCAAGCTTGGTTCGGGATACATGATGTATTCCACATTTCATTGTCAAGGAAGTATGAGTTGCATGTTTCGCACATACTAGATTGGCAAGAGAGTCGAATTTGCAAGAGAATATGAAATATGAAGAGCTAGCCATGGAGATTCTAGATGCGAGGAACGCGTGCTACGTAACAAAATTATTTCCCTAGTGAAAGTGTTAGGGGAACACCACGGGAGTGGAAAGAAGTTACATGGGAACTAGCGATGTGAAGAAGTATCCGAACTCTTCACAAAAGTTATACTGGCTTAATTTCTGTGGATCTAAATTACTATAAGGGGGAGGAATGTAACACCCGGTATATGTTTTGTTATATTCAAGTATGATTTTCGGGAGCAAATGCAACTTATGCTCCTATGATATTTTTTAAATTGTGATTAAGATTAGCCATATCTTAATGGTTGGTTTAATTAGAGGATTAGCAAAGTGTGTTAGATTGCATTTTTATGGCATGTGGGTCAATTATGCAATTAGGTAAGTTTAGTGGTTTTGTTAGGGTTTGTAATTAAGTATGTCTTGAAGGACCACTTTGAAAAACTTGTTAGTGGAGAGGGACTAAAGTGTAATATCCTTGTGAGCTATGTGGCATCATGAGGGCATGACACCTCATATGCATGGTAGGGGAGATCTGACATGGCAAGTGCATGAGAAGAGCTTGCCATGTGCCAAGCAACCAATTCCTCTGGTTTTGAATGCTAGACCAACTTCTTGCTAGGAAGTGAAAATTCTGGAAATTTAGAAAGCGAGAGAGAGTTCTGTAGAGAAGCTAGAGAAGTGGAGGAGAAAAGGCTTGAAGGAAAGCTTGGTTTTTGTGGAAAAAGTTCACTAAGGTATGTAAACATGATCTTTAAGGCCTTAGTTGTATTTCTTATGACTTGGTTATATTCTGGTTTTGTCGGGATTACATCCCAACCTAGATTTGATGAAAGGTGTGTTTGGTGGAACCCTAAATCTGTAAAATAATCAGTTTTGCAAGATGTCATGTGTGTGTGTGTGTCCAAGGGAGGTGCTGTCCGCCTTTCCTCGACCCCATGATGCAAAGATTTTGGCCATAAGTCGTCTAAAGAACTCCGAACTCGATGATTCCTGTCGGAGAAGAAGCCCAAGACCTAGCCCTTCGAATGTCTAGAAGCAACCAAGAACTAAACCCTACCATAGGGCCCTGAATTTGAGGTTGAAAAGTCAGATACATTCCCATTCCCGTTCAGGAGCAATTCCTCGTTTTTGAGTCATAAGTTGAGTTATACGGATCCAAATGGGAGTGATTCAAAATCCTTCTCAAAGTAGCGCCACATAGGCGCACTTCATGAAGAAAGTATGGCCAAAATTATGGCTTATTTGTTCCCTATAATTTCGTCAAAGTAAGGGTGAAGTGAGGACACAGATCAGTCTTGTGGAAATAGTCTCGGCAAGGTCGGGAGGTAAAAACCATAACTTCTTGGATTCCAGGTCCGAATGACTCGGGATGAAGAGGCTATGGAAGCTAAGAGATAGGGAACTTTTGGTCGAAGACCATAGTGAACAAAAACATGTATGGCTGGTCAAAATGGTACTTAAGAAAAAGAAAAGAAAAAAAGGGGTCTTGAGATAGGTCAAAACAAGGTATAAGTGTTGTGTGTGTCGCTTGTGTTACCCTAATAAGGGTGTTAAATGTCGATATTAGTAAGTGTAAAAGAGTGCTCAAGGATCAAGGTTTATGTTGGTAGGTATAAGAATATGTGTGATTCGAAAGTGGTGAAGTAGTAATAAACCACCAAAATTTTATGTAACCCTGATTGTTTGAGTGCTGGAAATCTTATGACTCATAATTGCGCATCCTTCGAGTAGCCTCGCTGACTTCCTCGAGACTTGTGGATTTTGAATCCAAGGAAGGAAATCTTGTAACCTTCTCCCCGCTTATACCATGGTTTGACGAAATTCTGTACCATTCCATGCTTGAACTGTGTGATTTTCTAATGATATATATAAATGCGTATATTTTTATATCTATGGAATTCTTTGAATTAATTGGTACATGATGTTTTTAAATATCCATGTGGGTGAATGCTTTAGAAATTGTTTTAAAGCATGACATGGGTGTCGGATCAGGAGAGTCCCATTGATGTAGTGGACACGGACTATGACTAGTCCCCGGGTTGTGCCTCCCGCAAAGGTCACGTATATAATGATGTGGGCATATCCCCGGGTGGTAAGTCTCAAAGAATTTGTCGTTATATCGATGTGGGCATATCCTTAGCAGTCCCAAAGAATTTGTCGCTGTCGACGATCGCTAGTCCTCGTGAAAGCCCAAAAGAGTCATCGATGAGGGGTCGAGGACGGTAGTATTGCATCCATTTGTTTCCACATCAACCTATTAATTGAAAATGCCTGTGTTTTGAGATGTGTTGAATTATTTGTATTTTGAAATGTTTTTTTATAAGCATGGCTTGTTATGGGACCCACTACTGAGTTGTCGAACTCACTCCCACATTCCCTCCACCTTAGATGCGTACGACCGTACCGCATGACTCGAGAGTTTACCTGCGGTTTTGAGGTCGGGAATCAGGCGTCGCCCTTAACATGCTGGTGGTTGGGCATACATTTTGAGGAACATCTAGTGTTGTTTAGAGGTTCACACTGTATATTTTGACAATTATATCGATCATGGGTCATTGTATATTTGGTTTTCAGGGTTATTAGTTTGGGACACTTTGTAGAAAGTTTTGATTTTGTGTAAATATTATTTTGATCAAGTGTAAGTGTATAGTCACGGTAAGACGAGACTACTCTCAAGCATAAATATGTATATATATGTTTTGAGACCCGAGTTGAGTTTTACTCATTTTCTAGGCGATTACTCCCAAGTGGAGTTTTGGACTGTGTTTCGAGGAAATGCGTTGATATATATGGTGTGGTGGCTGGTAGCCCCTTTTATGCTAAGTGTTGGATTTTGAAAGAGTCCTATGTTAAGGACTCATGATGAAAAAAAAAGATGGTAAAATAACATAAATCACACCGTGGAAATCAGGGTGTGACAAATAATCACAATCAAACGGGTTTGAGATTTGTTTCCAAGGAGAAGAAAAATGATATAAGCAAAAATACACTCAGGATTGGGCTCTTCGTCTTATGTTACGCAAGCCACAATGTCCAGAAAGATAGCAGTAAATTGTTCATGCAGGTATTGCGAATTCACATTCATGCAAATATTTCAGATAACCTGTTATTTTCCACTCGCGACGCAAGACTAGAAACTAAGAATCTCCTGTGTGTCTTCGCAAGTCATGCCAAGCACAACGGTGAAGATGAAAACTGAGCCCACGGGTTGTTAAACAATCGACAATCATAAGCAATAGAAAGTTCATCTACACTACTAAAAACTCATTATTAAGCACGTATAATAATAAAGTAAACGGAATTCGAGATACCAATTTCCAAACTTGTAGGTATCCAACAACCAAACGTCAATGTATCTTCAGGAACTACCCAAGAAAAATAACTCTATAGCACATGGGGACTGAAAAGTGTGTATGTGTTAAGTGGGCACATGATATTCCTCTAATAATAATAAAAGATTTCAAACAAGGTTTCGATTCTTAAGAAAACTTGTTGAGCAGATGAAAGACAGGAAATCATAGGTTAGTATTTGCTAGATAATGTGTTTAGCAAAAGGTAACTATCAAAGGAGTCCATTAATCAATAGAATGCTTTCCCATTGCTAAATAACGTAATTGAATATCTAAAAATCCAAATCCATTTGGCTCATAGTCCTCATCAAGCAACATATTTAGGAGGTCGCTTCTGTTGTCGAGGAGGGTCGCTCTCATCGTAAAGCAACACAGTCCTTTCCCGTGTCTTGTGCAGATGAAGTAGCTAACAACACCTCTCTCGCTTGAGCCGGAATTTGATCCTTCGCTTGGAAGGTGGTGGCAAAGCTTCATCCTTCATCTCCTCGACCCCAACGCTCAGAATATCGCCTTATCACCAATAACATAACTGAAGAGAGCAAATAGAAGGAGGGGAAAAGGTCCAACAGGAAAATCAGCAGCAAGAGGACCATGGAGTAACCAATAACTAACTACCATCTAAATTCATTACCAGTAAAATTATAGTAAATGTCATATTTTAATCCCAATATGTGCTTCTCGCACACCTGCTCAAATCGCACGTAATGATGAGGGAAGTAGTAGCGCCTCCGGGGCTAAATTTTGCAAAGAATTTTTTCTATCACGCAATTAGGATCAGATTCGGCCCTGCATCAAAAGTATAAGCCACCTGTTGACGTTCTCAAAATTAGTCATCTCTTTACCTAATAAGCACTTCAATTTAAGGAAAACAGACATAAAATGCTGAAATTTCTCTCATCTTATAAGACCATATGTTTTCGACTCTAAAATAAAAATTGTGGATGTAAGAAAACTAAATAAATAGAAGCAAGCACTTCTAACATAATTGCGAATAACGATTGGAAGGGCTCGATCAACAATAGTTGGTTTGAGAATCAGTACTACAGACAAATTTCTATATGACGTAAAGGGGTGTGAAAGCAATATCGGTTTAGTACCAAACAGTTAAATTGGCTTAAAGTTGAAGATAAGTCTCACTCAATAATTTTCATCGAATTTTTTATATGGGGAAGGATGGAAAACATCTCGCGATTTCTCTGTTGCTCTTTGATAAATATCGAGTCATGAAATTAACATCATATTTAATGTATTAATATAGACGTAGAAAGGACTAAATAAGATAGTCAAAAACTAAAAGAAAAATTTTAGGAAGATGAACTTGAGGTGTTCCTTGAGGCGATTCCATTTTTTAAATAGCGGTGATTATCCTGAACCATAAAAAATATTGTCCATAAATGTAATGTTGCAGCTCAAAATGAAAAAAAGACAAAAATAAATCAAAACATATAGTGCTTTAAAATGAACTTGCATATGGGATGTATCATTCATGTAGAATATTGAGGGGCTTGTATCGGGCGAAATGACATGGGACTGATTGCGTCAGTATGAGTCATGCAGGCGAGATGGAAATCTCGATTTTTATGGCTTCCATTTCTTTGCCTCTTAGTATGAAGAATATTTACTCCACTGTTACTTTCAATTTTCAAATGAAAAACAACCAGCTTTAGCTGCAACTGCCAAATGGTAAAGAAAAGAAGGATGAGAAATCATTCTATAGTATTAATGCATAATCCTTTGTGAAGTTTGGCGTCGATTAAGAAAAAATGTGCATACTAATCCAAAAACCAAATCTATCTATACAACCACAAGAAATATTCTCGCGAGGCTAATACGATCCTCGGAGATCATCTTGAGACCGCGCCTCAATTGATTAAAAGCATCTTCCAGAATATGATCCTGAGATTGTAGATCGGTTCTAGTGAAAGCGAGAATGAGATCCATCCCTTTGTCTTCTTCTTTACTTCTTGTGGCGAAAGATAGAATTTACCAACATAACTAATAGTGGTGAAACATAACTTCAAAAAGGATTCAATAGTTCTCATGGAAAAATATACATTTAGCAGATCCAATGAATCAGTGCGTAATGTTCGAACACTACATGCGTACAAACCTAA
Source organism: Tetrastigma voinierianum (assembly GCA_016808115.1). Taxonomy (NCBI): domain Eukaryota; kingdom Viridiplantae; phylum Streptophyta; class Magnoliopsida; order Vitales; family Vitaceae; genus Tetrastigma; species Tetrastigma voinierianum. The sequence goes on from JAEQBH010000190.1 coordinate 400,567, forward strand.
AATTTAAACACAAACTGTCATCCATATCCTTGATAAATATTTAGACATTTTGTGAGTAGCATAGGTATGAACTTTGTTTGAGTATGCTGTTATAGCTACGGTGTTTCACAACACGGCTGGAAAAAGGCAGAGTGTTAGAACAAGCGTTGGAAAATAGCCAAGACATACCATCACAGCATCCTTATAATTCCCAAAAAAAAAAAAAAATCAAAATAAATGCCATTTACTGACAGTGACAACATAAATTTTAGATAGTGACGGCGCCACATAACATCGAAGGATTTACAGCATACAGGTAGCACCAAACTTGTAACTAAATTTTGGAAAATTAACATTTATAAATTCTAATTCATACCATAAATGCACCGAGATACGGTCACGAATCGAGTTGCATCCCCATATCCTCACAAGCATACCTGAACTTGATTCCACTAGGTGAACCATAGGAAACACAGCCTGTAACCTTTATTTAAAAAAGAAATACTTACTTAATAAATTTTTTAAATCATTTATGATATAAAAAACTATTTATCGAAGCAAATAAGCGATAATAAAAATACTACTACTCTTAGGCATGTTCTCTTGCCCATCAAAAATAATTGGGCTGACCCTCGAACATTTCAACCATGCACTGGTAGAAAGAGAAGCCCTCCAGCTAGGTGTAAGCGCAAAGTGTAGAAGGTTCAACGGGAGATAAGTTTCCTCTGTGTACCAAAGTGCTTTGAAGTCTTAGGTTGCTTGAAGATCGCACGAATAGCAATGAACACATATCTCAAGAAATATATAACAAGAAGGTCTTATAGAAAGGAGACAACGTAAGATGGGAACCATGTCTTCAAGCAATAACTAGCAATGCACAGGGTCCTGATACCCACGTAGTGAGGCTATTGCAGAGGAGCGTTGTTTTTAGGTGTTCAGGATCCATCATTGCCTGACCTTTCAATTAATTAGTTCATGCGTATGGACCAGTATGGACCGATGAAACCTTAGTGAGGTAATTGATCTTTGTTAAACATATGGAAGGAATGGAACTTATTGCAATGACTGACACCCCATCATCATTATCATACAATTTCACAGATAAATCAAAAAACCAAGAGGGCTTGAGGCCATGTCCAATAAAGGGCTGTGGAAAACATACCTCTCTGCCAATCTCTTTTAGGCCCCAGATACGGGTGGTGAAAACGACAGGAGGGACAAAATCATAAATAATGGGACATTTACACATTCCTTATATTCATTACACATTCATTCTTGGAGGCTTGGTTATGTTCTTACAGGCAGTGGTGTGACCAGGTTGTTTGCACAACCAGCATGTGATCAGGGTTTTCCCCTCCATAACATCCATTTCATTATGCAAGTAGGGTTGATTTAGGACGTCAGCTGGTGCATTGATGTTCACAATTGGTACAATCTAAGTTGCCATCATAAAGGCCCGCTGTCTTCATTGAATATTGGATGGAAAAGGGGTGCCCATGTGTCATAGTACAACTTAGTAGTGTAATGGCCTTCTACGAATAGCGGAAATCAACAATGATCTTGACATCAGATATGATATGGCCATGGAAAATGGCATATATATCGATATCTTTCCACATGTGCAAATTTTCTACATGTAAGTTGGCTGCGATGAGTTCGGCCATCCTTGACTTTACATAAATAGGCCCCTTCACTGATCGTAAGGACAATTTCCATCGAACTGACCTTATGACCACGGCCACTGGTCTGGCATCAACATATGGAGTAGATTGCTCGATGGATGTAATCTGATAGCACTACTTCTCTTCTTGCGACAAGTAGCTGTTGGACGAGGAAGGTCATTTATTGCTAATGCTGGGTTCTTGGTAGGCTTCGAGGCTCCTTTAAGGGTTTTTCTTAAATACCTCTGAAATGTTTGTTGTCATTAAACCATATCTTCAACCTCCGTCGTGTGAAAGAGCCCATAACTGGAAAGGGACTACCTCTAGCCATTGTAATGCTTCGGAATTAATTCTCCCAATTGTATTCATATGCTTTTTGAATTTGCATTCTGTACTCGCTAAAGCTGCTAGGCATAACAAATTCTTCAAAATTTTATCTTTGAGCGGGTCATAAAATTGCTAAGCGAGTAGCCTTGTAAATCTGTGATAGAGAGAAAATGGTGCAACTGACCAAGATGAGGATGGAAATATTCTTGCTAGTTCACGGATGTGCATACGATATAATACAAATTCAAAATAACACAAAGGTAACTCTATTTCTTATACATGCGGAGCCATCACATGTCAGTATTCTAAATATACAGTAATAGCAAATGCAGTGAAACAAGCGATTATTCCAGTCCACCCATGTAATCAATAACTTGCCTTTATACTTCATAAATGTGTACCATCAATACTCATAGCAGGCGACAATGTTTGGAACCCTTGATAGATAAGCAGACCAAGCGAGAACACGTGTTGGAATATCTCAGTGTTTGGCATAGTAGTTTCACATGTTTTCGAGCGCGACCGCATCCGGAGTTTGCTTGATCTATCTTGAGAACAAACGTGGCAACTTTGTATATGGCCCAGGAAAGTCACCAAATAAGCATCTAATTACTTGTATATTTTCCATCAACGCCTTTTGTGAGTATTTGATGTCTATATTTCCATCACACTGCTTTGAATAACGACCATAAGTCAATGAATTGTACTTGAATTAATGCCTTTATGGTAGAAACCAATTCTGAGTCTAATTGTTGATGGTCCTAGTTCGAAAGGATTGGCTATGAAGTATCACGTAGTATATTTATTTGATAACAAAAATAAAGGAAGTATCTTTCACAACCATTGCCTGAAGCCGTGGACAATGACATTCTTGACCTTCTTGCATCTTAAAGCGAAGCGATTTTTTGAGGATGCAACAACGATCTTGATGTGCTTTAATAAATTAAATCTTTGCGGCCTCTTACCGTCAGTTTAATTAAAACTTTCCCGATTACAAAATCTCCGCTCCAGTGCAGGTGAGTATGCACCGTAGGTCTGACAACTTGTATGACATTATCGAGTTTTCAACATGTTGAAATTGAGGTGGTGGTAAGTGATAGATATGAGGATGCATTTCCGTCGATGTGCAAATCATATCTGGGTGATTTGATACACATGTCAGCAGATGGTCTTGTGCGACGGCGTATATCCGCGTTAGATTCTCGAAAACTTGGTTGAAAGTTCGAAAGAATGATGCATATCCATCAACTAGCATCCCGTCATCCATCGCACATTCATCATCAACATCTTGACATATTCATCATTACGTTCATGCCATACGCATTGTCTTCATCATCTCCATTTGGTCGATATTAAATTCTTGGATACTCTGGGTACAATGTTAATTCAGTTGTCTGACATTGTAATTATGTGAACAAATAAATCACATAGCCCTTACAGATTAGTTTCAATTGTTACTTGCTTGACTCGAACGACTTTTAATGCTCTGATTCGATTTCCTTGTGGTGTTGTGTTAACGGATTCAACATTTGCGCACCTCTTGTCATCGAATGCTGGATAAGGTTGGAACTTTCCACTCCCTAGGGGATACTTACAAATGAGTATAATTTGAACCTTAGTTTGTCAATGGTTTGTCTTTAAACCTATCATCAATCGAACCTTGACCCAACTGCATTCTTAGGGTACTAAGGCTCGATAACAGTTTCGCTCCCTCATATTCCATTCTGTTTTACTCCTCAATGTTTGTATTATAGTAACATGTCACGGGATTGTTGAAACTTGAGCGTAATTGGCGCTGTACAAAATTGTCTCAAATGAATTAAATAATATGAGGTAATTATCACGATATCACATCAACTTTGTCATAAGAAACAAATCAAAGTGTCATGGATTTCAATCATTATGTCATTTGGTTTATTTTTGTTTCTATTTATATTTCTACATGTTTTTCACATTCGGTGAAGTGTTTTCTTGTTTCTAACATAAATAATACTCTGTCAGAACCAAATTCTTAGGTTTGAGCTTTTAGAAATATCGATAATTTAATATTGTATTGGAGTTTAGTTTATAAATAGGAGCTGAATTGATCCATTCATTTTGCAATCCATCTTAGAGGGTGTAGGTTTTGTGGCCCATGGACTGTTTCGTTTCTCATCAATATGTTCCTGAACTCGAATCCTGGACCCCTCTCCTCTCCATGCCCATACCAACCTAAAAACCCTAGATCCCTATTCTCCCAATGCCCATGCTAACCACTTGAGGTATAAGTCTTATATTAGTATATAAGATAATATTAACTTTTAAAAAAAAATTTAAGAAAAACACAGAAAACTAAGAAAGTAGTTCAAATTAACTAAAAAAGTTGAATAGAAACTTAAAATATTTAATCTTTAGATAGAAATAAGGATAATTGAAATAAGTAGGCAAAAGCAAGTGTAAAGTAGTTTATTAACTTAATTTTCTTTTCCATTTATGCTATTTATCTTTTTCTTGTTTTCCTTTCTATTTTATTTTAGATTAAGATAATACCTTCTAAAAACAATCAAATTTTGTTAACTTGAAGCGTAATCCTTCAATGCATAAGATGAATGCTATATGTATAAGATAAACAAAAATAAAAAAATGATTGTATTAATTGTTTTTAAAAATAGAAAATGTAAACACACTAACAATTATTTTTAAACAATGTATATCAAAAATGATGATCAATCAATTATCCAAAAAAAAAATGATGATCAAACAAAAGTCTAGTTAACCTATGCTATGGAGGGATTTCACAAACCAGTAACCAACTTAAATGCAAAATTATTTCCTCTTTTCAGAAACCATAACAAAGTGAAATGAAACAATGAGGAAATATGCTTCTTGATTCAGTAGCAAAACGAATAACAGATATTTATATAGGAGTGTTCATAATTAAAATAAAAAGCAAATAAAATCTCATATAAAGGAAAGAAATGCACGAAAATCCTGTCCTTCAAGCATTTACAAGATTCAACCATTTGGATTGATTGAATAATTCTCGATTAGATGATACTATATAATATGATGTTAAGCAAATTGGCTTGATTCTTTCTTTGTTTTGACAACCAAATAAGGAAGGTGAAGGAAAACGGGACCTTTCTGGAGCAGATAAGGAGCGCCAGGAGAGGACGGTCCGAGACACGGGCGAGGGCGTCGGTGGAGCGCTGAAGGAAGAAGACATAGGGGAGAAGGAAAAGCCCTAAGTAAAATTAACGCACCCAAATCGGCCCATTGTGGACGGCGTCGTTTGAATTAAGCCGAATACCGGCCGTTGTGGACGGCTTGGCGTTTGAATTAATTAAATATTAAGCACGTTAATGAAACGGCGACATTTGAATTAATCAAATGCACGTAGATTGTGGGCTGACGACAATTAACTTAGTTAGCGATCTGCGTAGTTGTGGTCGGCAAACGGTCGTAGAATCGAATACCGCTGTCTTGGTACCGGCCGATGAAGATAATCTTGGCGTTCATTCTGCACATTCGCAGCCTACTTTGAAATATTTTGGGAGCAATGATAATTTTATTTTATTTTTTTTAAAATACAGTATTTCCGTACAAAACTCGCAACGATCTTCTGCTGGTATCATCTTAAGGGTCAGATTGGAGAACTTCATGTGCCACAGTAGCTTGGAAATCGAATTCGGCGAGTGGCTCAATTTCATCACTGGTCAAAATGGAAGTAATTCTCTATTTATCTATATCTGTATCTTAGTGTTTAATTTGTTGGATTTTGTTCTCGACATGATTGCTTGATTTTTTTAATCTTTGCAGGCGGCAAGAGCGCGATACTGACTGCATTGTGCGTTGCGTTTGGGTCCCGAGCTAAAGAAACGCAAAGGGCGACCACGTTGAAGGAGTTCATCAAAACTGGTTGCAAGTTTGTGGTTTTGGCCTTTGTGTGTGCGGTGGTGGTGGGATAGTCGGGGTGTTGTGGAAAGAGTAATTTTTATTTATTTGTTTGTTTTTAACAACTATGTTTTAGTTGCTTGACATTTATAACGTTAGATTGAAAATTTGGTATATATGTTGAACTGAGAAGGTGCTCGTGCTAGTTGAACTAGTGGATGATTAAGCTGACAGGATATTTATATTTTAGACTTTAGGCTAAGGGAAGAAGAGAATCACTAAATGCTTGGTTAAGGATGTATTAAATCTAAAGAATTCTTTCAATGAATGTAGAGTCTATATTACCAACATGCTGCTTTTGAGTGAAATATTGGTGCCAACAGATTTGTATTGACCATGCATAAACCTTGCCAAATTTTGATGCTTGATATTAAAATGTAAAAAAATTTATACTAGAATTGATAGATATTGCCATTAAAACATTGAAATAAAGGAATTGTTTTATGTATGTGCGTGTATATGTATTGTCACAAATTTATCCTATTTGAGAGGTCCAATTCTACATTAATGGAAATGAAAGTTCTGAAGATGTATTGAGAACATAATGAGGGTGCTTATATATTTATATATTGTCACAAATTCATCCAATTTTAAAGTTTCAAAATAGCATAAGAAAGAAATGTTAATTGAATAAGTAGTCATTAGAACCTTATATTAATAAACATGGAAATTTTGGAGATGTATTGAGAACATATCAAGGGTGCTTGCGAATATATATTCTATCACAAACTTATCCCATCTTAATGTTCAAAATAGCATAAGGAAATATTGATTGAATAAGTGGTCATTAGTACCTTTTATTAATGGACATGAAAATTCTGGAGATATATGAAGAACATATCGAGGGTGCTTGCGAATTTCTCTCTTAAAATGATATAATCATTGAGAACATTAATATCATATAAATATATGAGGTATTATGATAAGATTTATGTCCGCTATAATATATGTATTGAGGATGTCGACAAACGAAGTATAGAAGATACATTGTAAATAAAAAAACTGTGTTTTTTTTGGATAAATAAGAATTTATTTAAAAAAATGCGAAACAAGCAATCAATGACAAAGCAAGCAAGGCACAGAGAGCCGAAAAACAGACAACCTCTCAAAAACTGGAAAAGGCAATAGCCCGAAACAAACCCTCCCCCCAGAAGGAGGGGAAGGCTACAACCACACCAACATCAAACCAGACCCCACACTCAAGGCCAACAGGCAAATAACCAAAGAGCCTGAGCCTGGCAGGCAAAGGGGCAAAAACTTCAAACCCTGCCTAACCCAAGCAAAGGCCTTCTAAAATAACAAAAGAAAGCCCACAACCTGGGTATCGGCACCAACCAACCAAGGAACAACCCAAGGAAACCAAACAACCCACAATCCGGCCCCAAGCAACCATACGATGAAAGTGGCAATCACCACGTCAAGGATTGAGCACAGGAAACACAGCAACAGCCTGGTTGTCACTCACGGAAAAGAACAAAATAGACCACCCATTGAGTGGGATCATGCCAAACCCAGTAGCAATCCACGACACCGCCAGCATAACATCTTCCGGCGCCCAACCTAACCATCCGCTCAGACAATCTCGCCAAAGACCGAAACGGCGGCTACCCATAGACCCATTGTAGCCAAGTGCGAAGAAAACCGGAGGAAAATACCAGAAAAAACAAAACAGAGGGCACTGGTGAACCCCCTCGAACACATAATCCTTCCCGGCGGGAAGATGTGTTAATACCGGCAGCATATCACCGACCGCTCCGCAACAACACACGGTAGTCCCGGCAAAGGCTACCTAGAGACCCGCCTGCTTGGCTAACAGCAGAAACACCTCACCGCCGGCAAACCGCCTTTCCGGCTCCCAAAGAATTGACCAACAAGACACTCCACACCAGAAATCGACCCGAGCGGCCATCCAACCAACACGTCCAAATCCCGACCATGGATAAAACCATCTCTCCCCGATCGGAAGGCCCAAAACCGTCGGCATTACCACACCGGCGTCAACACAAACCACAGATCCCTTCTCTTCGAACAGGAAAATTGTAAAATCGGTGCAAAGCCCAACTCGCACAATCCGCACAGTAACTAAACCGTATTCAAGACTAGGACACTAGTATTCCTGTCAACGGCCATACCCGGATCTGTACTTCGACCTATGTTGCACATACTCAGGTCTCTGGCCGTACCCAGAACCGTATTCCGAGCAAGTCTGCTCGTTTCCGGCCTTCCGACCGTACACAAACCCGTATTCCGAACTGGGATCTTCGCAATCAGGCAATCGTCCATACCCATATCCGTACTCAGCCTGCTCCCCACCAAAACTCCACAGAGGATTAGGTTGATACCCATAATCACCACTTCCTCCGAACCCTTCTCGGCCAGGCGAAAACCAGGTGGTTTTGGCTGAAACCCGTTAGTGTGATTTATGGCCAGATCCGGGACGTAGACGCTGATGGAATTTTGAGGGAAAGGGTATACGGTGAGATCCAGTAGCGATTCCAACCCGTATTCAAGGCGTTCCAAAAGTAGAGATCTGGTTTTTCTGGCGATATCAGGGACGCTGGAAACTGCAGCAGTGATCAAGGCACGATTCGCCTCCTTTTTGGGGAGATCCGTACCGGCAATGGCCACCCCACGAAACCTAGAAGGGAGGAAACACCCAACATCAACCTTCCCTTTTTGGGGAGAAGGGGAAACCCATTTCTGGTTTAGGCGACCCCTCGATAAATCCATGTCACGAACCCAAGAGGTGACTTCATCGATCCGGCTCGCCTGATCATGAACCGCTTCGGTGTAACCCGGATTCCACCTACCGGAACCAGACGCACCAGCAAAGGGCGAGTCCCGGCAGCCAGATGCCTCCCGATACCCAAGATCCACCCCTGCTTAGTGGAGAAAGGGATTGTGGAAGAAAAAAAAGGAGTTTTTCAAAATCCGGCTGTTGAAACAACTAGAAAAACCATGATCCCTTGAAAAGGGAACGGAAACCACAAGGAAGTTAGCGACGAGAAACCCATTTCGGGGGAGAGAGAGGGAGACCCCTTCTCCCATTTTTTCACATTAGTTTAAAAAAAAACAAAAAAAAAACAAAAATAAACAAAAAAAAACAAAAAAAACTTGTGTTTAATTGAGGAATTATGGATTTTTAATTCTTGCATGCTTCTAGCTTCCTTCCGTCTGAAGAAAAATGTTTTGGATGGTGTTAAGGAAAACCGAAATTTTCATGGATGACCTACTCTTTGAGACTAGTCACATCTTATTATTTGTTATAAGCATGCTCTTTCGTATAGATTGTCAATAATTAGGAAATTTGTCTTATAGAGTTATCTTGCATTAAGGAAGCTTTTATGTCCTTAGGTTATGCTTACCATGGAAGGTTAGATTGACACTGCATATATATATATTCGTAATGGATCGATAAAAACTACGAGGAATTCGTTCTCGAATTCTTCATTACAAGCTCTACATGGTATTAGATCCTTGGGCTTAGAATTGATAAATTTTTGGAGAAATTCCAATCTCTATAGGCAGAAGGGGTGTGTTTGGCAGGTAGGGGGTGTGTTCTTTTGAAACTCACATCTTGAGGCGCGATGGGACTCATTGTGTCGTGAGGGAGGAATGCCCAGTGGGTTGATGAGCACGCCACGAAGTCAGTGATTAGCGATCCGGCGCGTGTGAACACAGTAGCTTTCATTTGTTCTAATGTCCACATGCGGCTGGCGATGTGGGGGGTGCGTGATAGCTAGTCTGACCTTTAGTAGCCCGTGTGGTTCGCCTCCCTCTATTAGCCCTATTGGTGGTTTATGCTACCATATTCCAACTATTTTGGGGATTTCTGAGATCTTTCTAGACTTTTAAACTTGGCCAATGAGAAAACTGAAAAAAATAACTTAAGGCATGAGGGAGGATAATGGAAGTTGGTGTGCTCCAACATAGGACCATGGCACATTCTATGATTATTATTCTTAGAAGGTGTTGATTAATCGTTTCTTTTTTGGTATGAATAAGGCATGCCAAGAAAATAAATTTTATCTTCAACTACAGTTGGGGCATAAAATTGTTTTTTCTTTTGGTTGTATAAGGAACTAGAAGGGCTTTGCAACACAAAGTAAAAATCCCCTACTAAAATACCAGGGAATGCCGAAATGGATATACTAGAGCATCTATTCTCTTTTTTAATGAATTGTTTCCCTCTTTTGGATAGTATAAAAAAAAAAAAAAAACTAGAGCACCTAAGTTAAATGGTTGAATTTATGTGCAACTTCCAAGCATTAAATAAGGTTTTCTTACCTTCAAAGACTCTCTAATGCCTTTGCAAGCTTGAAGACAGGCTTTTCATCAGTCTGATTAAAAAATTTTCTTGTGAATCCAAAAGCCAAAATAGCTCCCGTCGAATTCAAAAGAGTCCATCTAAAACAAGCCATATATGTTAACAGAAGCCTCAACGGTGTGAAAAGCCAAGTGATTGTTTTTGGGAAATAGAAATGAGAGTTTTGCTGACACCTGCTCGCTCACTCTCTCTCAAATGGAACATGCCTCTAGTGCTTGTGCGAATTTATATAAGGAGTAAATAATTGTTGATTAATTATAATGGAGCTCTTAATTTGATGACATTAAAATTGATATATTTCAAATGTAGGTCTTGCCTACTTTATCTGGTTGACAGCCAATCCTACAAAAATTGTAGCTTGCATATATGTTGATCTAGTCCCATGCACGGCACGGAAGAAATTTGTGCAATGTAACACCTGGCTTCTTATGACTCATAAGGTGTGATATAGTTATTCGCATATGCTTCCCATTTGATTAAAGCAAATGATTTGGGGTTGACACCCATTTGGTATGATCAAGTAGATTAAGTGCTTTAAAAACTTCCAATCAAATGATTTTATTTCTTAAGCATGACTCTTACAAATTTATGTTGTTAGGAGAACGCATTGTATGAGGCTAGATCGGCTAACAACCCCACCCCTCCCTTATGTGGCGTGGCTCTCTACCTGCAGGTAGAGAGGTAGATCAGTCCTAGTCGGCAATGATACATGATATAAGGACTCTAAGCGAGTTAAGAGAACCTACAATTTTAAGACTGAACAATAGTAGCTTGGATTATCATGTTTGGTGCAAGTTTCTTTTATAAGCTTCAATTAATAGAATACATTTAGATGCCTTGACATTAAGAACCCTTATTTCAGTGGTAGAATCTCCTAGGTAATTTTGTGAGTGCTTGTTTGCTTGTGTCCCTGTATACTTGGAATGAAGAACTTTACATGTGATTATTTTTGCCCTTGTCTCTTTTAAGTTATTCTTTTTGTTTCTAGCTGGTTATCATTTTTCTTTTCCTTTTTCTTTTTCTTATATCCATGTTTTTGAAGGGATGGCACTTTAAAAGGTTTATCATGTTCTTGCCATAGGTTGCATTTGATCTATATTACTTTATCTACTTTTTTATGCATCTTCCTTCACTCCCGCTTTTGCACTTTGTATGGTTTGGCTTATCAAATTTATATTGTAGTTTCTTTGTCAATTTGGAAACTACCTGCTATGATAAAGTTTTATTATTTTACTGTTATGTATTTACATGTATATTTTTCTTTGCAGTTATGCAGTTATTCAAGTGGAAATAAAAAATGAAGGGGAGGATGCCTTTAAGCCAGAAATATATGGTGACCTCATAATTGTGGAACGTCGGATTTTTGTATCTACCAGCTTCACTATTTTGAAGGACCATCGAGGTTTTGTGTGTGTATTATGTCTCTCCATTATATCACCAACATACATATATATTTGAATACTAGAAAAGAGTTGGTTCCTAGAAGAAGCTGGGAGATCATTCATTATTCTCCTTAGCTAAGGGGACAGGAATATGAATAGAAGCTAATCATCATTAAAGGGATGAATCACGATGGAGCTCTAAACTATACAGTGAACTAGGAGAAAGGCACAGAATATTGTTAACAAAGGAATAAATAGAGCATCTCTGCAAACTCTTATCGAATACCAGACCTCTACCAAGCATCTATAAGCACAAAAAGAATATAATATGGATTAGAATTGCTTTTGGTGGTTTAATTGAAACGGCCGAACTTGGATCATTGGCTTTGAGGCAACAAATCAAATGTAGAAGATGGAACTTGTAAAGAGCCCGTAAAATTTAAATTTAAATTTTCAAAAAAAAAAAGGGCAAAAGCGATGAATTTACGAAATAGTCAAAAGAAAGTTAGGTTTTCTAGATCTCGGATGACAAAGCGGTTTGCAGATTAGAATCGTCTCGGGGAAATCTAACTCTTGTCAAATTTGATTGAATTCGAGATAATCGGAATTTCACGTGTTGAGGTGATGGGTGTCGGGGTGACACGTGGCGAGACATGGTCATCTATGGCAGGCCCATTGTGAGTGACATGGCGAAACCATGTGAGTGACACATGGAAAGCCACGTGTCACATTGCATGGCAAAGACATGCATGTAGGACATGGCAAGCCATGTGTCATCATCCTGTCTTCGTATTAAGACCTATAAATATGAGATTTGGGGGGGGGGCGCGAAGTAAATGCGGTTCATGGGACGGCCAATGACTCAGTCTGTGGGACGACGAGGAGAAGGAGGAGAGAAGGAGAAGGGAGGGAGAAGGGAGGAAAAGGAAGAAGAAAGAAGAAGAAGGGGAGGAGGGGAAAAAGAAAGAGGAAAAGGAAGAAGTGTTGGGTGGCTTGACCTGGATGGCAAAGAGCAGGTGCCTAGTAGGTTTCACCTCACTGCAGTTATCTTTATACTAAGTAGTGTAATGGCCTATGGGTTTCGTTGGTTTTAAAGGCGGAATTTGTATGTTATTGATTATTGATTATGTGATGGTCAAGAAGCTGGTTCATGGGGTTTTAGGATCACATCAGAAATAGAACAATTGTGTTTTGGCACGTAAATCCAGACGAAATGTGAAACGAGGGTGTGCTAGATTACACCCTTGTGAATGGCGCGTCAGCTTTGGACAGCCATAACTCTCATCCAGAACTCCGATTTGGGCGTTCTTGGGTCTCTGAGAAGCTCTTTAGTCTAAGATTAATAAAATAAATTTCTCAAAAGCGAAATGTAGGCTAAACATTAAATTTGGTCGCACGAACAGTTAGGAATGGTCGCTACGGTTTAGAACCACATTTGGAATGGTTTATATAAAATGCTTGGAATTTGCATATGGCTGAGAAAGGGAATTACATGTTGGATTTTGTATATGATATTTACAAAAATGGACTTTACGAGACTAAAAGTCCATATTATTACCAAGGCAGTATGGCGGATTATAAGCCAGAATGACTAATGTGTATTGTACCTAAATTCAATGACATCACCCGAAAATGTGAATGTGTGATAAAAGATGAAAATAATTATATGCATTGGAGTTTATATGATGACATACTATGTCGACCCGGGAATATGAATTATGGCATTACTAAACCTAAGTAATGGTTGGAATTATTTTAAATACATGCTTGAATGATGTGTTGACATGAATAGACTAAATGATAGAAAAGATATAGTCATGCTTATGTGATGTATTAGTTTGAATATATGGAATAACATGGCTTGCATGTATGTTAAATATATGAAATGTTGTGTGCATTAGACATGAGTGTTCATAACACACACATAGTGTCTGGTGTAGAATGTCCGTATGAGGTTTTCATATTGGTCATGGGTTTGAGTCTGATGCTAAATTGCATTACGATGGTGTGCGGTAACACCACATTACATGAGGAGATGTGTACACATGATGCGATTTGGCCTTTGTGTTGGTGTTGAATCGTGTGGGCTTGGGAATGGGATGAAGTCGATTGGGGTTCATGGTGTTATGAATGGAAAATGAAGTGTGTCGGGCATATCAAGTAGGGATAGATACCCCCCTCGGGTGAAAGCACGAAAACACAGTTAGACAAACGTATCCACCCAGAATTGAAAACCCGAAAATGTCGAAGGGTGTAAGAGACTCACGGTGAGACCAGAAAAGTTATCTTGAAAAGACGAAGCGATTAAATAAATATCACATAGACTTCTGGGTTTGTGAGATGGGAGTGAGATTACGACTGATGATTTCCCATTGGCACTTGCATTGGGTGGTGGGTGGGGTTGACCGGTACATGGGGGCATGTAGGTGTGATCTCATACATCGTAGTTTTCCATAATAGCCAGCAGCATAGTGTATGGATTGGTTTGTTGGTTTGACTATGAAATGATCATTTGCATGCGCACCTAGGTGGGAAGTAGCCCTTGTAGGATTTATCTCTACTAGGCGTTGTCACCAGTCCGTCAGGACCACCCTTTCGGGTATGGAGACGGTCTGATGACAGGCGCTCCTTAGAGTAGGGATTATGAAGCGGGTGGTTGGCCTTGATTCTTGTTTATTATATCCTATTAGAGCGACTAGTTTCAATATATGTTTTGTATAGGTGATGTAATAACTCTTTAGATCACATAGAAATGTATGGTTTATTAGTATGGATGAGTATGGATGATGGGCCACATTGGGTCATTTACTCATGTATGGGTCTCATGATATGAGACACACGAGTTCATGAGGTTAACAGTGGTCAAACGGGACCCCTATTTTGGGGTATCACATCGCAGTATCGAGCATAGGTACGAGTACCTAGGGCTTGAGGACTTGGGCTTAAGGCATGGTCCATTGGGTATAGAGCATCCATGACTTTGTATAGCTTAGTGTGAGCTTGGGTTAGGAAATACCTAGTGATCGGAGAGTGATATCGGATCATAGTTTGGTATCAGTCCCAGGTAGGAGGTTACCCAGAGTCCACGGGACGGATTAGATCACGAGCCATTGTGTTTTTCTTGTATGCTTTGGTTGTAATTGTGTGTGTTCTGAATTATGTGAATTATATACGTGGTAGGACGTATATGTAAAATCTGAACACTAGGGTTGAGAAACATAATCTTAGGAGTTCGGCTTGAGCGGATGGTTAAGATATTAGATTACATTATTGGTTGGCATGTCTTGGCCCAATAGTAGGACAGTGATTCTAAACTTCTTTGTTTGACTTATGTAGATGGCAAGTAGAGGAAGGGGGCTTAGAGGTTGAGACCTTAGATGAGCCACTACATGTGAATTCTCTCCTAGGGACTAAGGCGAGAATTGATCGGATATGTCGGGGATATGAGTTAGAGATCTCCGGGATTCTACTCACGGTGGACCTTCGGGTCATGGACATGTCGAGTTGGTCATCTCAGGATGGGTAGTTGTGGCTTGCTCGGGTTGTCATAGATTGTGATCGATATGAGAGTTCTGCTTTACCATCGAGGACGGTACTTGTGTTGTATTTAAGGGGAATAGGCACGATGCTTTACCCTATACTGTGTAAGATTCACGATGGCGGGCGGGTTGGCCAGGGTTGGCTGGTTGTCATACAGCAGGGCGAGGTGAGACGGGATGTAGGGTCACCTCGGGTAGTTTCTTGGTAAGAGGATGTTTAAAGCGGCTACGGGATACCTCCAGAGGATGCCAAGTTCGCATTGAGTTGCATCACGGGACGTTGCCCGTTTCTATGACTCATAGGATGCGCGCTAGGTTGAGTTCTGAGAGGCGAGTCAGTCTGAGTTAAGGCGGTTTCATTAGACCAGCGCCGCCTTAGGGTGCTCAGGTTCACATTTACGAAGAAAAGAAAGAAATGGAGCCCTTAGACTATACGCCGATTAGACAGTTGAATAGGAGTTCTGTCAAAGTGGTATCCGATACCAGGATTGATGAGCTTATTTGATCGGTGAGAGGATGCGAGGTCTACTCCAAGGATAGACAGCCATAGCGGTTATATCGATTGAGGATTAGGAGCGGACATCCCTTAAGATAGCGTTCGGGACGAGGTATGGGCACTAGTTCTGGTGATGCCCTTCGTTAATAGGCTACCGTGACATTCATGGACCTCATGAATAGGGTGTTCCAAGCCACTGACCCCAGATCAATTGGGAATTGGTCTTTGTTGATGATATCACGATCTACTCCCGGTCGGAGGTGGAGCGTGAGGATCGCGAGGAATCATCTCTGACTTTTGAGGGATCATCAATTGTATGCAAGTTCGATAAGTGTAGTTTGGCTTGTGGGGTGGGTTCTTGGAATGCGTGGTATCAAGCTTCGAGGCGTCTCGATGGACCACCAGGAAAGGTTGAGGCTGTGATGAGTTGGGAGGCTAGTGGGTCTTGAGATACGTAGTTTCTTGGGATTGGCGGGGTATTACAGAAGGTTTATAGAGGATTTCTCCCGGCTAGTAGCGCCTATAATGAATTGACGAAAGAGTGATTTATGTGGGATGACTTCGTATGACGGCGTTCAGGGGGTGAGGCTTACTTGACTCTATTCTAGTCTCGAAAAAGGACAGTGTAGTGTCTTGTGATGTGAAGAGACGGCCAGGATGTGTTCGATGCGGTCCGGAAAGTTGTGGCTTATGGTTACAGCGGTTGAAGAATCAGTAGAATTGCAGCGCGTGACATGGAGTTGGCGGTAGTAGTCTTTTCACGAGATTTGGCGCCCTTGCCTGGTGGCCAGTTCGAAATGTTTTCAAACCGCAAAGCCTGAAGCCTCTTCCACGCGCCGAGACCTCAGGCGCAGGGCGTAGATGGATGGAGTTTTTTGGAAGATTACGACTTCACTTTGCATTACCATCCGACCAAGGCAAATGTGGTGGCGATGCGCTTAGCGAAAGTCGCTAGGGTGCGCTGGTGCCAGCCCCAGTGGCGGGATGCTGAGACGAGTGGTGGAGTTCGGGGCTGATACGATGGCGGGGCTCGGGGTACGCTAGGAGAGTATGATGCTTCTGGCAAGTCCTGCGGCCAGTGATAGAATCCCGATTACGGGATCTGGGAACTAGTATCCATCGGGGACCAGAGTACGGTGAGGTCACGGTTGTGAAGAGTGGGCCGTCCACAGATGGTAGTCTTTGGTATAGGGACGGGTTGGCTGGTCCCCAGTAATGAGGATTTTAGGGAGGAGATCCTCGGGAGATTCCATTGCTCAGATTATTGTGCATCAATTGTACGAAGATGTATCATGACCTTTGTCGATAAGTATTCTTGGAAGCGGGATGAAGAAGCCGCGTCGGGGACTGTCAAACGGTGTCTTCGATGCCAGTGGTGGTGAGCAACAAGTGCGAGGCTACTTGACCATTGGAATGTGGTGAAGTGGGGAGCATCACGATGGACTTTGTGACTCACTTGCCACGGACATCGCGAAAGCATGATGCGATGTGGGTTACGCAATGGATAATTCGCCCAAGTCGGCACATTTTAATTCTCGTGCGGATGACCTTCACACTAGAGGAATTACGAGGTTGTATATCTACGGGAGATGAATGCGGTTGTATGGAGTTCCGGTCTCCATAGTATCGGATCGGGATCCCTCGGTTTCTGACTTAGTGCAGAAGAAGTTTCTAGAAGGCCATGGGGACACAGTTGTTGATGAATTCCGCTTTTCATCCTCAGACGGATGGTCAATCGGAAGCGGACTGTTGATTTTTAAGAGGGACATCTTTGCGAGCGTGTGTCTGAATCTTAAGGGTAGTTGGGAGGGCACTTGCCGCAGTAGAGTTTGCCCTACAATAGTTATCGGGCAAGTATTCGGATGGCACCTTATGAGGCTCTCTGCGGAGGCCATTTCGATCAACCGTCCCGTTGGACGAGAGGTGGGAGAGAGCTCCCATCATTAGTCCCGAATTTGATTAGAGACTCCTCGGGAGAATGCCAGGTATGATCGGGGCGTCTCATGCACACTTAGGCCGAGTAGAAAGTTCTGTGATATCGCTGATGACCTGCAGAGTTTGAGGCGGGTGATCATGTGCCTTGGTGATGCCCTAGGTGATCGAGATTGACAAGTATGCCCAGTAATGAATTCAGGTACTTTCGGGAGTGGACATCAGTTATCATGGGTTGTTCAAGCGTTATCAGTTCTCACGTCTCTATGCTCCGGAAGTACACTTTAGATCCAACTCATATAGTGGATTGGGGCGAGCTTCTTGTTGATGCGGATGGGACCTTCGAGGAGGTTGGTCACGTATCATGGATAATGAGGCTTGGGGTTTTGCGTGGAAGCTGGGGCTTGTAAAGGTGTTGTGGTAGCACTTAGGAGTCGAGGAGGCGACATGGGAGGCGTGAGGACCTTGTCGGCCTTGACTATCCTTGTTTGTGGGGAGGTGAGATTTTTAGTCATTGTCTTTAAATAGTAGCCATATGCATATCTTTCCCAGTTGTGGCCACATGTTTGTGTGAATTCGGGACAGAAATTCTTTTAAGGGGGAGAGTGTGAAACACATGAGAATTTTAAATTTAAATTTTTTCAAAAAAAAGAAGGGGCAAAAATGGTAATTTGCAAAGTAGTCGGAGAAAGTTGGGTTTTAGATCTCGGATGACAAAACAGTTTGCACCGTTAGAATCATCTCGAGAAATCTAGCTACCTTGTCGAATTTGGTTCGTTTCTGGTGAGATTTCACGTGTTCGAGAGACAGTGTCGGGGTGACACGTGGCGAGGCCATATGGGTGACACATGCAAGCCATGTGTCACATTGCATGACAAAGGCCTATGCATGTAGGACACATGGCAAGCCATGTGTGTGGGCACATAACCAAGCCATGTGTCATCATACATAACCATATTAAGACACAAATATGAGATTGGGGGGGGGGCGGCAAATGCGGTTTGTGGGACAGCGACGGCTCGGTATGGGGTGAGGGAGGTGGGAGGAGGGAAGGGAGGAAAGGAGAAGAGAAAGGGAGGAAAGGAAGAGAAAGGGGAGGAGAAGGGAGAGAAAGGAAAGAAGAAAGAGAAGAAGAAGGGAGAAAGAGAGGAAAAAGAAAGGAAAAGGAAGGGTGTTGCAGCAGTGGCGGACCGAGCGACAAGAACCGGGCGCCTTTGCGAGTAGGTTTCTTCACTCTGGTTATTTGCGCCTAGGGCCATGTAATGGCCCCTCACAGGGTTTCTGTTTGGTTATTCCAAGATTGGTGTATGTTGTGATTGTGATTATTCTTGATGGTGAGACCGGTTCATGGGGTTTGGGACTGTCAAGCCAGACATTTATGTTGGGTGACCAAAATCCGGTAATGGCAAACGGGGGTGTGCCCAAATTTCCGCACCCCCTTGTGAATCGGCAGCGTCAACTTTGGACGGCCATAACTTTCTCGTCCGAACTCCGATTTGCGCATTCTTGGACTCTACGGAAAGCTCGTTGAGTCTAAAATGTAATAAAATAAATTTCTCAGCCAAAATATAGGCTAAACATTGAAATTTGGTCACCCAGACCCAGTTGAGGAATGAGGTGGTTCTAGTTTCGAACTTTGTTTTGAATTTGGTTTTATGTAGAAATGCTTGGGGCGCATATGGCTAGCGGGGAGTACATGTTAAGGTTTTTGTGTGATTTTACAAAGCTGGACTTTGGACTAAGTCCATATTATTTTGAGGCCAAGCATGGCCGGTTGTAGTCGGGAATGACTAATGTGTGTTATTACCATAAGATAATATTATCTTGAAAATGTGAAAATGTATGTGATAAGATGAAAATAATTATATTCATTGGGTTATTGTAGTGACATACTATGTCTCAGGCTGAGAATATGAATTATTGCATTATTTGCCTAAGTAATGGTTGGAATTATTTTAAATACATGCTTGAATGATGTGTTGACATGAATAGACTAAATGAGATGTAGTGCATGTATGTTGATGTATTGATTTGAATATGTGGAATATTAACCTTAGTTGCATGTATTAAATATGAAATGTTGTGCATTAGACATGAGTGTTCCTGCCCACACACATAGTGTCGATTGTAGAATGTCCATGTAGAGTTTCCTTACATTCTGATGATGGTTTGAGTGGAGTGCCATAATTGCATTGCATTTGTGTGCGGTAACACCACATTACATGAAGTGTGTACATAGTACTAATTTGGCTTGCTGTTTGGTGTTGGTCGTGTGGGCTTGGGAATGGGACGAGTCCGATTGGGTTCCACGGTGTTAAACGAAAATGGAAAATGAAGAGTAATGGCAGGGCATGGCAGTAGGGGATAGACGTACCACACCTCGGGTGAAAAGCACAAAACTGGTTAGACAAGCATCCATGGTGAAACTAGAAAATGTCGGAGGGTGTAGAGACCGCCCAGTGAGACTTCCCAGAAAGTTACGTTGCCCCGAAGAGACGCGAACGATTAAATAAATATCGCGTAGACTACGGGTTTGTGAGATGGGTCGGGTAAACTCACGATTATTGATTCGTTAGCGCTTGCATTGGGTGGTGGGTGAAGGTTGACCCATTATGTATGTAAGTGTCGTCTCATACATACCATGTAGTTTTTCCCCATGATAATACAACATGTTTGCCTGTGGATTGGTTGTTGGTTTGACTATGAAATGATCATTTGTATGTGCACCTAGGTGGGGAGTAGCCCTAGTAGGATTTATCTCTACTGAGCGTTAGCTCACCAGTTGTGGGACCTTGCAGAGTGAGGCAGAATGCAGTGAGACAGTGCTCGCCAGAGGCATGATTGTAGAGCGGGTCAGATTATGTATGATTCTTGTTTTGTACATATATTAGAGCAACTGGTTTTTAATATATGTTTTTGTATTATGAGTGATGTAATAACTCTTAGATTTATAGAAATGTATGGTTTTGTAGCAAGTATAGACAGTATGGATGATGGGCACACCATTGAGTCGTTTCTTCATGTATGGGTCTGCGTGATATGAGACACGGAGTTCAGCGAGGTTGGCAGGTGGTCAATGGGACCCCGAGGTTTTGGGGTGTCAGAACACTGATTGTGGTGGGGATCAAATATCATTGAAATTAATCAAAAATTACTCTTAAATATTCTTCATGTGGCAATTTGTGCCTGATCTTTTGTCGTTAAGAAATTACAAACTCCCTCTGTTATATTCTCAAAGACCAGATTTTGGGAAGAGAATTGACTAATGCTAAAATTTGAAGGATTGTGCACTACGTAGAAGGAGCACTCTTGTGAGTAGTGTCAGTGCGGTAAGCAATTTTCCTATTCCAATAAAATGAAAATAATGCAAAAAGTCATTATATGACCTAAAATAGTCATAGCATGTAGCTCATTGGCTAACTAATGCTCATGGTTAACATTAGTATTAGGTATCCACAGGCTGAATCATACTACATTTCATAAGCATAAGAGGGAAAAATAATAGATTCTGTGATTTATGTTGATGATATCTAGTGGGCATGATCGAGAAATAGAACACTTAAAGAAATATTTAAGTTGATTTGAGGTGAAAGACTTGGGAAGTTAAGATATATTACAGGGATGGAGGTGCATGAAATAGAAAGGGAATTTTAGACTTGTTTGGTTCCTGTTTTTGAAAATTGTTCTTGAGAATGGGTTTTGAAAACACAGAGAACACCATTTTGGTGTTCTCTAAAAACTATTATTGTTCTTTGAATTTATTGTTTTATGTGTTTTTTGTGTTTTCAAAAGGCAAACTGCCAGGCAAATGTGTTAGATTATCTCCTTGTTTTTAAACACACACACACACACACACACACACACACACACACACACACACACACACACACATATATATATATATATGCATGTATGCATGTATGTATGTATGTATGTATTTAAAACACACACACACACACATATATATATATATATGCATGTATGTGTGTATGTATGTATGAGACTGCATTGTTGGAAAATACAAATTTCAATTTATATTGGATTTACATGATTTCCACACTAACTAATCACCATTTGTCTTTGATATATATATATATATATATATATATATATATATATATATATATATATATATATATATATATGCATGTATGTGTGTATGTATGTATGAGACTGCATTGTTGGAAAATACAAATTTCAATTTATATTGGATTTACATGATTTCCCTAACTAAATATTTGCCATTTGTCTTTGATATATATATATATATATATATATATATATATATATATATATATATATATATATATATGTGTGTGTGTGTGTGTGTGTGTGTGTGTGTGTGTATGTGTGTGTATGTATGTATGTTCTAGATAGTGAATATTGTTATATATGTTCCACCCTATTTATTTGAAATTATGAGAGCTGTCTACTTTGAGAGAAAGCATGAACAAATAACTATCATAGGCTACTACTGCCTTTGTACTACTACTAACATAGTGCCTTATAAATCTCCAGCCAGTACCTTTACCTTCATCCCCACCCCCTACCATGCCATTGCGTCACCGCTTTCACTAGCACTTCTAATATAATCATTCTGACTCATCATTCTTGCCATCGACAACAATGCCTGATTCTTTGTCACCACCACCATTTCTAGTTCCATTGCCATTGTTGC
The DNA here is from genome assembly GCA_016808115.1 of Tetrastigma voinierianum. NCBI lineage: Eukaryota > Viridiplantae > Streptophyta > Magnoliopsida > Vitales > Vitaceae > Tetrastigma > Tetrastigma voinierianum. Next base: position 422,821 of record JAEQBH010000190.1, read on the forward strand.
CATGATTACCACCAACCCCATCACCATTCTTTACTCAATTGTTTTAAATGGTTAATCTAGTTTTTTTGGATTTAAAAATCTATAATTGTTTACCTTTACCATACATTATTTTTCTTACTTGATGGTTCATTTTCAATGAAGTCTCACTATTCATTTAGATCTCACCTCTTTTTCAAACACCGGCTGCTTCATTTTCCACATAAATTTGTTTGTTTCCCCATCTTAGGAAAGTACTGTCTACTCTGTTCCTTTTTTTTGGATAATTGAAATTTAATGCAAAAGTAAATGATAAACATCAAAGAACAATCATTAAGCTGAGCCACGAAAAACGAAAAAGCAGACGACACACTCCTAAAATCATAGGAAAGGGGCATCAGCCTGATACAAACCACCGAATAGATGGCGTAAGCCTTCCCCCCACTAAGGAGGAGAAACGACAACCAAAACTCAAATGACCACCAAACCCGGACCACACATAGCCAGCTTTGGAAAACCAACCAAAAACCTGAAGCCATGCTTTCAGGAGCACGGGAGAAGTGACTGAAAACCACACTTATAGCAGAGCAAGAAACGAGGATAACAAGGAGGGCCACTAACGGCCCGATCATGGGGAATCGATCATTAGAATAGAGCCATGAGCCAATTTGGCCAAGAAATCATAACTTGTGAAATTCCCCACACAGCGCATCATATCTCTCCGTGTGTCGACCTTGAATCGCTCTACTCCATGATTAAATGTCCTCGGCATATCGATCATAGACCCAATGGCTTATTAGGATATCCATAGACCATAATTGACAAACCAGGTGGGAATAAAGCCGATGGGAAAACAATCAGGCCCGAGTGAACATTGTGAGCGATTCCCAGGCAGGCAACTACACAGACCTCCTCGAAAGTCGCATTCTTCTCATCGAGGTCATGTGCAGGCAGAGGGAACCGCCGGGGTGATTTACTCACAGGAGTTTGGTCTCATGTCGCCCACATATCGCCCTTTAGAGCAAGGCGAACACGTGTAGACAACCAACAGCTTCTTCCACATAGGGGCCCCAAGCCCGACGAGAGATCGGGTCATGCTCCACCCCAGGCGACCCACGATGAGCAGTCAGGTCATCGGCGTTGTGGCTTCACGAGGCCAAGTCATGTGTATTAAGATACCATTCTTTACGGAGGCCTCCATCATGACACCTTAAAGCTAGCAGGGGTGATGCGAGGAACTTCTATAAACACCAAACATTGGGAATTCCTTTAATTATTGAAGAGATTGGATTGGGAGGTCAAGGCGCGTGAATACATGAAAACTCTTTTTGGACCTCATTTGGGCCTTGGAAGGCAAACGTGGTCGGACAAGATGAGCCAGTGTGGAGCCCTGTATTGATTTTAGAAAGATTTGCCACAGGGGATCTTCTTGAGGATTTGTTTTATGATTTGTTGTATTTCTTTTAAGAAAGATTTGCTCCAATATTTTTATTCTATCCTTTAGGAGAGTTTCTTTATTTATTTTGAGGATTTTCTTTAGGAGTGCTTTGTAATTTAAGTTTCTTTCTAGTTAAAGTAGAAGTTGTTTTTTGTAATTTAGAAAGTTTCTTTTCCTATTTAAAGTAGAAGTTGCTTTTTTGATTTAGAAAGTATGAAACATATATACCCTATTGTGTCTTTTGACAGTCAATTCAAGTTTAATAATATTTTCGATTTCTCTTTTAGAGTTCTCTCTTGTTCTCTTATCTCTTGGGTGGATTCCTTAGGGGACGGGTTCGTGGCTTCTCTCATACCTAGGTGGATTCCTTGGTGGTAGAAGTCTTTGTCAAACTTATCGATGTTAGTCCATAGTTGATTATTAGCGCCTTCCTCCATCATCTATCTTGTGTGGATCGTTTCATTAATAGGTAAGTAACCACTCTTGTGCGAGAACTCTACTCTGCTCGCATCATCTTTTCTTTAAAATTTCCATAACCAAATTTTCAACCTCTGACAAGCTTTCCAAATCTTGTTCCATACTCACAAAACCTTCCTAAATACCCTTCCCACTTATATACCACATAAATTTACCTTTCTTAACTTAGAAAATCTCAAAATTCATCCTCAACCTATTTTGGCGAAAACTACCACCCCCGAGCCGATATTTTGACTTACTTAAACTTTTGGATCATCCATCCACGGTCCCGACCTTACATCAAAGTATTATCGAGCTTTCAAAGTTGATGGTTGATCATAAGCTAAAGTATTCTTAGTTAGGAGACAAGAGTCCTAATCATGGTTCAAGTAGTTCTCAATCCCCATTTCAAAAACGCATTCTTGATCTTAGTCTGTGGTTCAATGTCCTACAAGCGAGATGGCTATCGATGATGATCCCTATAAAATGAAAAAGACCTTCATGGAAGGTGAAGGTGATGAAAGTTTTGTGAGGACGCATGCCGCCTAATAAGTTCGAGATTACTTGAGCGCGAAGTCTGAAACGACATTCAAGAGAATATGATTATGGAGGAAGGTATGAAGATCCCGATCTCTGCGATGATGATTACAGAAGCGTAATAATGAGTGAAGTTCAGATTTAATCAAAGTTTGATATTAGAATTTGAAGGAGAATGCATCTTGATGACTTCTTGGATTGGCTTAATACGTCGAGCGATGTCTTTGGATAATATGATCCCCGACGGCAAAGGTGAAGTTGGCTATAAAGATGCGCAAGAATGCTTCTTTTTTGGTGGGAAAAGTTTAAAGAGGCAACATTCGAGAGAGATATGAAGATTGAAACTTGGGAAAAGATGAAGAAAGAACTAAAGGAAATATCTTACTTCCACTATCGCTTGAATGTCTTATCAAAATTAGAATTTGAAGCGGCCATCGTGTGGAAGTATTAAATTTGAAGTTTGAAAATTTGATGATAGGGGCTGCAAAGACGAGACTGATCCATAGCCAGCTACCTTCTTTAGTTTGAGGTTGAAAATTTCTATTTATTCAATTACAGCCATATAACACTCTTCAAGATGTGATAAAGCTTGCCTTAAAAGTTGAGGGCTCTAAACAAGTATGGGGTTTTACTCTGAAATCGGATTAAGAAGGATTTCGCATCGAATTCGGCTTGAGGGTCCTAGTAGTGCCAAGAGCCACCCTTAAACCTCAAGTAAAGGTGAAGTGCATAAGCCACGGCAAGAGTCTACCTCAGTTAAGGCGATGCTTTAAATGCTGCAGTTTTGGGCATATGGCCTGAATGTCCTAATAAGCGGTGGTTGCCTAGTTAGAAGAATAATTTGAGAATAAAAATCGAAGGCGGTGATCTGACCATGAAGATAGGATAAGCTTACTATGCTGCGACCATGGGACTTCCTTAGTTGTTGAAGGAGTCTTAAGATAGGGCGTTGCTAGTGAGGAGGGTGGTTTGCGGTCCAGTAATCTTTCACCTGAGGGTGCAAATCAGGACGGGTTTGTTTAGTTATTATTGATAGTGGGAGCCCGAGAATTGTGTTTCCTTGGAGATGGTGCAAGCTTGATTTGAAGATGGATCCACATCAGAAACTCTATAAACTTAGGCGCTTGAGGTAGTGATGTCGAGGTAAAGTATAGGTGCCTTGTCTCTTTTCCTGATTGGAAAGCACTTCACAGGGGCGGTATGGTGTGATGTTGTTCCAATGGATGTTTGTCACTTGCTTCTTGGGAGGCCGCTGGCAATATGATAGGAAGGTCATTTATGATGGCTTCAAGAACATACATTCATGAGGATGGGCACAAAATTGTCTTAGCAGATTTGAAACCGGATATTGCTCCGACCTCGAACTAAGCGACAAAATTCTTTGTTGTCAATCTGAGTTGGAGAAAGAAATGAGCTAGTTCGAGATGTGATGGCCTTAGTTTGCTATTAGGCAAGAAAGTGAGAAGGAGATTAGAAAGTAGAATAGTCTAGCGAATTTATTGATATATTTTGAGGAGATTCCACATGGGTTACCTGTAGAGAGATATTCAACATCAAATAGACCTCGTACAGGTTACATTTACTTAATAATAGAGCCTATAGGATGAGTCTAAAGAACATGAAGAGCTTACAAGACAAGTTGATGAGTTGCTCAACAAAGGGCTTATTGAGAGAGAGTAAGAACTACTTGTGCGGTTCTACCACTAGTACAAAAGAAGGATGGATCTTAGAGGATGTGTGTTGATAGTAGAGATGATCAACAAAGTACTGTGAATGTCGATTTCCCATTCCAAGACTCGATGATTTCTTTGGATCAACTCATGGTGCATCTAATATCTTTTGAAGATTGTTGAGGTGAATCCGTCAGAGTCGTATGAGGAAGGAGATGAATGGAAAGCAGCCTTTAAAACTTCGAGATGGACTCCTATGAGTGGATGGTGATGCCATTTGGACTATCGATGCTCTAGCACTTTTATGGGGTTTATGAATCGTATCCTTAAGCCATGCATTCAAAATTTTGTGGTGGTATACTTTGATGATATTTTGATCTAGCGAAAATTGATGGAGCACTTGGAGCATTGAGGCAATTGTTCTCTATTCTAAGGGAGCAACGATTATTTGTCAAGCTTGAAGAAGTGTGGCTTACATCTGAATAATCATATTTCTTGGTTATGTAGTTACTAAAGATGGAATTAGAGATGGGCCAGAAGCAAGATAGAGCGATTCTGAATTGGCCAACTCTAGCTGATCCATGATGTAGAGAAGTTTTCATGGGCTAGTCTCTTTTATGGGAGATTTATTCGTGGATTTGCTTTCCCATAATGGCTCCTGTAGCTGAATGCTTAAAGGAGACAAATTCAAGTGGACTAGTGTTCTTGAAGAAAGCTTGAGTTGATTAGAAAGAAATGCTTGAAGCCCCTTGTTTGGTTTACTGATTTCAACAAAGTCTTGAGTAGAGTGTGATGCATCTCGAGTTAGGATTGGTCTTTGTCCTTAGTCAGAAGGAAGACCCATGTTTCTTTAGTGAGAAGTTAAATGAAGCAAAGGAAGTACTCCACCTATAATGAGGAGTTTTATGCTATATAGAAGCTTTATTTCATTCAAGGTCAATGCTTGCTTTGCAGTAAATTGTCTTTTCTCGGATCATGGCTCTTAAAATTCATCGACCACCGGCCACAAAGTTGGTCGAAGACATGCGACATAGGTGCGTGTCTAATACAACTTCACCGTCAGCCTCAAGGGTGTTCATAGCGTTGTTGCTTGGATGCCTTGAGTAGGAGACATGCCACTAGTGATTTCCATGCAAGTCAGTAGTTGGATTGATGTATTGAAAGAACTGCTGCGAGAAGGATGCTGATTTTGGTGAAATACGGAAGGTATGCATGTGACCTTTCAAGAATTTTGTAAGGATGGGCGGTTTTCTCTTCGAAATGTTCCTTGAGATTGAGTATTGGATGAGTTGCATGTTTGGAGACATTAGGAGGACACTTTGGTGAAGCAAAAACCTTAGCTCTAGTGAAGGCAAGCTTCTTTTGGCCTAAGCTAGAAAGAGACATTGCTAGATTTGTCAAGAAGTGTGTTGTGTGCATGATGGCTAAAACTCATGGAAACAATGCGGGACTATATACACCATTGCCAATTCCAGATATACCATGGAGGTAAGCTTGGATTTTGTTTTGGGATTACCTAGAACCTGAAAGAGCAAGATTCGATTCGGTGGTCGTTGACGAGGTTTTCAAAGATGGCTCACTTTGTACCATACAACAAGTCTAATGATGTACGCATGTTCTTGAGCTTGTACTTCAAAGGGTGTGCGTCTACATGGTATTCCCCAGACTGTGGTTTGGTCGAGACTCTAAGTTTCTTAGTCACTTTTGGAGAACTCTATGGAGGGGCTGGGGACTTCTTTCTTTGTTCGGTACCTCTGCCATCACCTCAGACTGATGGTGGCCAAGAGTTACTAATAGAAGCTTGAAATTGCTAAGGAGCTATGACGGAAAGAACGTGAGGCTCATGGGATTTGATTCTACTGGCTGAGTTTCTGATAGGTCCATTGCATATAACTATTGGGAAAGCCGATTTAGGGTGATCATGAACTCTGAGATTGGACCCATGGAATTAGCACCCCGTCAGAGCTATTCAACAATGATTTAGTGGAGATGGTGAAGTTAAACCAAGAGATCAAGAAAGTTGCATAGAGTTGAACTGAAGATTGAGAAGAAAGATGCGAATATGTGGAGCAAGCGAATGAGCGCCCGCCAGTATGTTAGTTTGAGGTTGCGAATTAGTTTGGGTACACCTTATGAGATAGGTTTCAAGGAGAAGTTTAGGCTTCGAGCCAAGGGTAGTGGCCCCTTTTCAAGATTATAGAGAGGGTGGAGAGAATGCCTACAGATTCTGCAGTTGCTAAATGATATGAAATTTCTCGATGTTAAATGAGACTTAGGGGCTTATCAGGTGAAGACTTGAGAAATGATCTTTTCCAGTATGGGATTGATGCGAGGCTTATAAACACCAAACATTAGAATTCAGCCCTAATTATTGAAGGGTGGATTGGGGAGGTCAAGACGCGTATTGAATACATGTGAAACTCCTTTTTGGACCTCGTTTGGGCCTTGGAAGGCAAAAAACGTGGTCGGACTTAGACCGAACCCTGATGTAGGCCACCTTATTGATTTTAGAAAGATTTACCGCAGATCTTCTTGAGGATTTGTTTATGATTCTATTGTATTTCTTTTAGAAAGATTTGCTCCAATATTTTTGTTCTGTCCCTTTTAGGAAGAGTTACTTTATTTATTTTAGAAAGTTTTCTTTTAGGGGTTACTTTTTGTAATTTAGAAGTTTCTTTTTCTAGTTAAAGTAAGTTGTTTTTGTAATTTAAAATTTCTTTTCTAGTTAAAGTAGAAGTTGCTTTTGATTTAGAAAGTATGGGAGCTATATATACCCCCCCACAATGTAGTCTTTTAACCAGAATCAATTCAAGTTTAATAATATTTTCAAGATTTCTCTTTTTAGAGTTCTCTCTTGTTCTCTTATCTCTTGGGTGGATTCCGCGAGACAGAGTTAGTGGCTTCTCATACCTAGGTGGATTCCTTGGGTGGCCAGTCTTTGTCAAACTTATCAATGTTAGTCCATGGTTGATTGTGGCGCTTCGCCAAATGTCATCTTGTGTGGTCAGTTCAGTAAGCCGTTAGTAACCACTCTTGTCTGAAACTCACACTCTCTCGCAATCTCATACTTTTCTTTCGGCTTTCCACCTTGATTTTCAACCTCAACCAAAACTTTCCAAATCTTGTTCCATACTACTAAAACCTTCCTAAATACCCACTACATATACCATAAATTTACCTTTCTTAACTTAGAAAATCTGAAGAATTCAACCATAACCTATTTTGGCCAGAAAACTACCGAACCGATATTTGACTTACCTAAACTTCTGGATCATCCATCCACGGTCTGACTGCGCATCGAGAACCCGCTACTTGCCTTGTCTCCGTCCGGAGGACCATGACGACGGCATCGGCTCCGCATGAGCCCTTGTAAAGGGACCGGCAACCACAAGGATCCCTTTTTGCGTAACGATCCGTCGGGCGGCGGGATATCGACAAATCGCGGTCGGATGTTGAACATTCCATGATCCACATATTGTCCGTCTGAGCATGGCGAATTGTCCCAATCTGATGGTAGCGAAAGATGAAACAGCCCGACATCGAATCGACAATACATCGGCTATGTTGGCATCCCGCACGGTAAAGGTTTAAACGGTCGGGGCGATTCACCTCTTCCAGATGGATGCCCCTGTTTGCGGATGGGATTCCATCGGCGGCATCCTCTTTTTGAGACAAGAACCCCTGTTCCTTTTCAATGTTTCCTTTAACCACCTCCTTGACTGGATCTGGGCCGCGAGACCCCAGAAGAATCGATTTTCGGAGATATGGCCAAGAATTAGGCATTTGTACATCTCGCCTAATCGGCTCCTGGATCGATGAACTCTGAGACACTGCTAGTAGAAATAGGATCGTGTCTCGCTCCATGGTGGACCTTGACAGCGGCGGCCAGTAACTTAGAGGAACCACCTGCGTACCATAAACCAAGTTCCCTTGAAAGGGACGAAAACCTCCACGGAGGATAACTGACGGGAAAGCGTCAGGGGAAGGAGAGAGCCTTCCTCCGTGGTTTTTAAGTTTAGAGACTACTCTATTCTAATTTAGTATTCATTGAAATTATGTTCTTTTTTTTCTTTCTTTTGAATGGTAATTTATTTCAAAGGTAGCCTAACAAGCGATCAACCTTCTAGAAGCCCAAGGCCGCGAGAAACCGGACGGCCTCTACAAAGTAGGAAGGGCATCCATTTGAAACATAAACACCATAAACCCAAACCGAGTGAGACTACTTTATGGCTTCGAGAAAGCTGGAAAAGAGAAATCCCTACCCCCTCGAAAGGAGGAAGGCACAGCTCCTGACCTGAAATACCGCAACCAATAAGCCAGGACCTGAGCTTCGGGGCTGACGAGCTGACCAACCAAAGAAAACCAAGCCCACATCAAGACAGGGAGATACAAACCAACCCGCCCAGCCCATGACGGTGAGCAACCTAAGATAAAGGAAAAGTCCGCAATCCAGTAGGCCACCGACGATACGAACAACCCGAGAAACCGACCACGCGAGGCCGCAAGCGACCTAGCATTGTAAGTGGTAACCTGGCAGTTAAATGTGAGCTCAATTATGTTCTTTCTATGCATGGTTATTAGGAGAGAAATGCTTTTTCATTAGTGCGATTTTGCTTCAATATGATTTTAGTTAACCATGAGATATTCCATATTGGAAAATTTGAATGAAAAAATTTAGTGGTTACAATGCATTGAACTTTGTTTCTCCCTCGAAATTGTTATAATTTAGAGCAATTGTAGTGTGAAGAATATGATTTATGTTGTGGGCGAAATCAAATCCTAATATTCAAACTTTTGAAATTGATGTTTCCAAAGCGCATTAATAACTTCCCCATTTATTTGTTTGCAATTTGCATCGTCTTCACCTCACATTTCTGCCTCACTTATCTTTGTGGATCTTTATGAGAAGGGGTGTGGGGTCCAAATCTAAATCCTAACAACTTAAGGATTTTAAGGCAATTACTCGATAGGAACATTTAGTATCAACATTTTTAATTGATATATTCTTTTTTAGATGATTAATGGGGTCAATTTTATTTGCTTAAGTTTTGATGCTTTATGATTAATGCTTGAGGTTTTGAAATTCACTTGATCATTTCAATTTGAGATGTTTCATAGGGAAAAAGGTTGCTAGCCGAAAAGAGGACCTTCATGAGCTTGTAGAACATTTTAACGTGAGTGTTTCTCTATCACTACAAATTACATGTGATTTCTTTATTTTCTAGAATAGGTCTTAGGTTTCTTACACCCAGTTGTTATCTTGTATTTTAAGCTATAATTTGTGGTTAGATGGGTGTTATATTCCATTCTTATGGACATTTCTGATATGAGTGCTGTTGGGATCTTGATTCCGTATTTTATTATGGTGGTTTCCCATTTGTTGTATCACGAGGACACTCTTCTATTGCGGGCGGATCAGAGCAACACACCTAAGTTGGTTGTTGATGTGGTTTGAGGTCTATCCCAGCTTGAGGATAAATTTGAACCAGGGAGAGTATTTGTTAGGAGCATTGCGAAGTGGATTCGTTGGCTGTAGCAGGCCCGGGTCTGGTTTGGGCTTTGCCTTCATCCTATTTAGGTCTTCCTGCAGGAGCCCCTCGCCAACTCAGGTTACGGTTTAGGATGGCATTGGCGAGAAGGTTTAGGAAGAGATTGGCTTTGTGGAAGACAATATATATCCCAAGGTGGGAGGATCCTCTTATCCGTAATTACTTTCACATCTGATCTTACCCTTATACTTTATGTCTCTTTTCGGATGCCTAGACGAGTTGGGTGCCTGAACAGGATCAAGAGGTTTTCTTTGGGGTGGTGGCAATTTGGAGAAAAAACCTCATTTGGTGAAGTGGTCGACAGTTTGTTCAGACAGAAAAATGGGAGGTTTAGGTATTAACCTCGCTATTTTAAACAAGGATGTGTTATGTAAATGGATTGGGCGCTTCGCAAATGAGAGGGATTCCCTCTAGAGAAATGTCATTCTATGGAAGTTTGGGGAGGAAAGAGGTGGTTGGTGCTCTATTTGAATCGAGGGATGATTATGGATTACGGGAGTGCGGAAGGAGATTAGAAGGAATGGGATTACAGCACCGCTCTTCTTTGCTTTACTCTCTGGGGAATGGAAGGAGACCGGCTTTGAAGGATACTTGGAGTGGGGAAGGCCTTTTCCTTCTCTTACCTCGCCCTTTTGCCATGGCGACTAATAAAGGGTCTTTGTAGTGGTATGGGAGCCTTCATGTGAGGTGGGGTTGGACTCCCTTTTGTTTACGTTCAGGCACCCAATGATTAGGAAGTGGAGATTAAAAATCTTCTCCAAACCTTAAAGATAAAGAGAATTCTCCCAAACCAAAATGATTTGATGCTTATGAAGAAAGCTAAACATGGAATTTTTTTGGTGAAACTTTTACATAAAGGTTTTGTTTGGGTCTCTAATTCAATTTATTTTCCATGACTTATTTAGATGGCCGGGTTCCAACGAATGAGTTTTTTGCTTGGGAAGCTTCTTGGGGCAAGGTGTTGACTCTTGATCAAATTGAAAAACGGGGAAGAGCTCTAGCCAATAGATGTTTCCTTTATGGGAAGGATGAAGAGACGATTGACCATTTGTTTGTGGCTAGATTGTTATAGGATCTTCTCTTGGCGATTTTTGGGGTGTATTGGGTTCCCTAGTGGTTTCAAAAACCTCATCCTCGTAAGCACAGTGCTTTTTGTGTTGGAAGAGGCGGGAAGAAGGCTTGGATGGCGGCGCCCACAACATTGTTTTTGGTATTTGGCGTGAAAAATAATATTGCTTTTGAAAATAGGGGCTTTCGGCTCTCAAGGATGAAGAGGCCTTATTCCTTTGTAATTATTAGTGCAGCCTGAAGCCTATGCCTTGACTAATAGGTCCGGATCTTTAGTTGATTTTTTGACTTGGTTGGGGTGTAAGTGAAGGGTGGTGGGTTTTCTTATTTTCCTTGTTCCCCTTTGAGGGTCCCTTTCTTGTGGGCCTCCCTTGGGTCTTCTTTGGTTTTTTATAAATTGCTTTTACTCATAAAAAAAAAAAAAAAATGACCTCTTTTACGTTGTTGTGTGATAACTTTATATATTACACAAATTTCCTTTTCCAATCAATTTATTTATTCAACTTTAAACTAATATTTTAGATGCGCCTTACTTTTCTCAGATTGATGTTGAAAATCCACGTGTGATGTGAGTCGAAGACAAGCGAAATTTTGCATTGAGGAATGACGAGAGATAAATTCAAGGTAATGTGCATGCATGAACATTGCTAGGTGCGATATGTTCACGATATCAATATGCGGCCTACTATAACACCTTTAACTGTCTTTATTGAGTTCTTTTTCAAAGGCTACATTTAGCCAGCTATGTCAATGATCTACTAGTTGTGTAGAGACTCGTTTTTGGGTCTACCATCACTAGTAGAGGAACTGGAAAAATCAATAGAACCAATTCTGAAGGAACTCAATGAGTTGCAAGTGAAAATTAGAAACATGGAGCATGTAGAAGAAATTTCTCAACAAGTACAGATGTTGAAAAAGAAACTTGCCTAGTCATGGGTATATGATGTGGACCAACAACTTCAGGAACAAAGTACAAAGATTGAGAAGCTTAAAGATCGAATACCAATGTGCCAAGCTAGAATTGATCGACAGCTTGTATGTATCAAACTCTTGCCATCAGTTATTATTACTATTATTTAGGAAATTATGATTGCATCTCCTAAGGTTTTGTTGATACTATGGGGTGGTTCTAAATTACAAAGACATGTTATGTGGTTTGCCAATAATGTCACAAACCTCTCTTTGTATTAAATTGAGTAAGAGGAAACCTCAAGTTCTTCACCCTTAAGTAAAACAAATAGTAAAAAACAAAGTAAAAACATATCAAAAATATAATTTGTCTTCTCTCTCTCTCGGGATGCACACCAATAGAGGAGGCAAGGTATGGTTCGCGATCGAGAAGCTAAATTAGATGAATATTGTGGATTGAAGATTTTGGGAAGAAATTGAAAGGCTGTATCTAGGAAAGATGCAAAGGAAGGATGTCTTAGGTTAGATTTGGGGATTTTAGCCTCAAAAAACTTCTTTTAGGGGTGGAGGACTGCGACAAAATCTCCAGGAGAGAAGACTAGGCTCCTAGGTAGGAGGAGAGGGGCGGAATGGTTTAACGTGTCTCGGCCTTTCGAACAAAGGTAGGAACTTTCCTCTTATGATGAGAGATCTGGCGTAGAGGTGCGTAACTCCAATTCTTTCGTTGTTAGAGTCTCTGTTTGCGTGAGGGTGGGAGGACTTTAAGGACATGCTAGGGCAAATGTAGAGCTATTTGGTGGGTCGGTGGGAGGAGGCTCCGTCCCCTACCTTAGAGCTGGAGGCTGTTAGAAGATGGGCGATTTCCTCTTAGATACCCCAAGGACGCCTTAATTTGGTAGATTGGGCAAGAAACTGTTGCTCTTCGAGTTTGAAAACCCAGTAGCGGATCGAGTCCTCAAGTTTGGAAGATGGAGTCTACGAGGATATCTTTTACATCTGGAAAAATGGAACCAAGATGTGGGCTGTGTTCGGAGCAAGGATTTGGGCAAAAAGGTTTGGGTTAGGGTGGTGGGCCTCGTCGTCCATCTCTGGAATCGAAATGTTTTGAAGAAGATCGATGATGAGTGTGGTGGTGTCATCGCAGTGGATGAGGATACGACCTCCCTGCTGAACTTTTGTGGGCTAGAATCCTAGTGAAGTGCAAAGGAAAAGATACTCCTAAGAATCACGATGAAATGAATTCAAAAGCTTTTCTTCAGGTTATAGTGGAAATTTTCTTGAGCTGGGGTTTGCTAGAGGTTGAAACGACGGTGAAGCATAAAGGGAAGGGCGAAGGAAGGTAGTGTAGGTGCCTCCCACGTGCTTTTGCCGATTTTAATTCAAAAAAGAAGACCTCTATGGCCAGTGGTGAAATTGAAGGAATGAGTGAGTGCCTCCATGCACATTGCCCGGTCACGATTCAAAAAAAGACCTCTTCTGTTGTGATGGTGAAATTGAAGATGTGACAAAGAGGCATTGACGGGTTTCTTACATTTCCGATTCACGAGAGGATATTCAAGGCACAGGGCATGGATTTGGATGGATCACCCTGTGATCAATTCTGAGGCGAGTCAGAATAAGTGAGCTTGTGGGGCTGGTTCTGTCTGCTTCAGGATGGCAGGGATGGGCCTCTCCCTTTTGCTCGCCCCCTCCTCGCCCTGTCGGCCCACTTCGGGACAATAATTTTTGATGGCCCTATTGTAATGTTGTCAGGACTCCCAATGAACATAGTAAGGGTCATCGGATCTCCTCCTCAATGAGAAGGTTTTCGACTGTTATTGAGGGCCTGGGCCTGAGGGATCTCCCCCTGCAGGGGGCCCCTTTCACGTGGAGTGGAGGCCATAACAATTGTGCTAAGTCTTGATTGGATCATTTCTTAGTTTCTTTTGATTGGGAAAACCACTTCATTGGGGTAGTTCAATGCATTCTCCTAAGTCCTGTCTCAAACTATTTTCCTATTTTTTCTACCAGTTGGAAGGCGTCAGGTTAGGTCCAACTCTTTTCGGTTGAAAACATGTGGTTTGATGAAGGCTTTGAAACTAATAAACGTTGTGGAAAATTCTGAATTTTTGTGGCTCCTATAGCTACATCCTTATGGCTAAGCTTAAATCCCCAAAGGGCCTACTAAAATCTTGGAACAAGGAGGTGTTCGGTGAGGCGGGAACTAGAAAGTCTTAGACTTTGCATAGGGTGACTTTTTGGGATGATAGAGAAAAAGACAGGGTGCTGAATCACGGAGAAACTTGCAGAAGTAGAAGTGCAACTAAGAAGATCTTAAAAAATGGTGTATGTTGGAGGAAATGTTTTGGAGATAAAAATCCCAGGAGCTTTGGTTGAAAGAAGGTGATAGGAACACAGACTTTTTCCACAGAATGACCAATTCCCATATGAGGTGAAACTTCATGGGAAAAATCAAAATTGATGGCAGATGGGTTGAGGAGGAAAGTGAGATCCGTAAAGGTGTTGTTGATGCTTTCTAGAGCCTTTTTACAGACCTTGGTGGGTGGCGCCCCAATTTCCTTAGTGTGGCTCTCTCAAAAATAGAATCGAGACTGCAATAAGATTGAGAGCTTTTACTAAGGAGGAGGTTTTTGCAGCTCTTTCCGAGTTGAATGGGGACAAAGCCTTGATCGAATATGGCTTTACAGCGGTTTAGTTGAGACTTTTTGAGAGCAGCGTTATGGGCTTCTTCGAGGAGAATTTTATGAGCATAAGAAGTTCATTAGGAGTTTGAATACCACTTTTTTTGGTGGTTATACGAAAAAAGGGTGATGCAAATGCCTTATAGACTTCAGACCTATCAGTTTAGTGGGTAGCTTTTACAAGCTTGTGGCTAAGGTCTTGGCTAACAGGCTTAAGAGGGTTATCAGGAAGGTTACTCTCTAGCCCAAAATGATTTTATGGAGGGAAGACAAATTTTGGATGCAACTCTCATTGCTAATGAGGGGGTTGACTTCTGGTTAAGAAGAAAGGATGGTTTGTTATGTAAATTTGGATGTGCAAAGCTGGCCAGTCACATCGGTTAAGATTTTATCTAATGATGCTTTGGAAAGATAGGCTTTAGGAGTAGATGGATCTGATGGATAAAATAATTACATTCATGCAGCCACTTTCTTGGTTTTGGTTAACGGTTCCCCTCCTAGCTTTTTCCGAAGCACCAAAGGTTTGAGGCAATATTTTTAAAGGAAGGGAATAAGGAACATAGTGTTATAAAACTCTATCTTAGTCAATCTTACAATCTGAGCTTATCGTATCTATTTTGGATCACTAAATATTGATATATTCTTTGTGCATAATATCCACCTAAATAGGAAAGAAAAAAGGTCTTTTATCGATTAGATTGAAGACAAGAGTATATATTGTTTCAGAGAAATAATGATTATGAAAGTTACAAAACAAATTTGAAACTTAAGGGGATCTACTCTCTCCATATCTTTTTGTGATTTGCATGGACGTGTTCAATCGGCTTATTAGCAAGGCTATGGAGGGGAATTTTTTGTTTAGTTGCAATATAGGTGGAAGGAGAAGAGTGGTTTGACATCTACGTTGTATCTTGAGTGATACTGTTTTCTATAGAAAATCAGATTTAGCTTGTCTATCTAAGATGGTTGTTGATGTGGTTTGAGGATATTTTAGGATTGAGGATTAATCTTTCTAAAAGCGAGATCATCCCTATTGGGAGGAGTTGATGATGTGAGGCTCTGTTCATAGGGATTAGGTTGTAAAGATTGGGGTCCATGGATTATTTGAGTAAGAGCACCTTTGAGTCATAAAAAGCTCTTGGGGCCTTGAGGTGCAAGGCGTACTTGAGGCGCAAGGTGTACTTGAGGCACATGTTTTTTTACTTGAAGCGCACCATATGTCAAATATATATTTTATGATACTTATGATGGTTGTTTCCTATTTTTATATGACTTTCTTGCAATTTCTTGGCTATTTTAGTTTATTTTGCTTAACACATGTTCTCTGAGGATTATACGGTAGTTAGAAGGGTTTAGGCTTTTTTGAGTTGACATGGAAAAATGAGTGGAGGAAATTTGAATCTAATCGGGAAACTATAGCCAAAAACAAAACGTTGTTTTGCAGCTCTTTACAGTCGAGCAAATAACTTATCCTGAAAATGTTGTTTTGGTCGAAATGCTAAAATGGCCTTCTCGTAGAAATTAATTGGTAGCAGGCTTTGTGCTTCTCGGTGAAAGTCACTCAGGCCTCTTACTAGTGTCTACCATTGGGAGCTCATCATAAGTCCATTGCAGTTTGGCATCCTATAGAGGAAAGATTTCGGAAAAGGTTGGCTTTCTAGAAACGCTAATTTATTTCCAAGGGAGGAAGGACTACCCTTATTCGAAGCACTCTGTCAAGCATGCCAATTTATTTTATGTCCTTGTTCTGCCTTTCTAGGATTGTAAAGACAAGGTTGGAACATACAAAGACCAACGTACAAGACGGCTTGCTATGGAACCTCTTTTCTGCTTTGCCAATGTTGGAGTGCGTGGGTTTCCCTCCCTGACTCTTTTATCTTAGCATGAGTTGTGTGGGTAAAAAGATATTTAAAGATGTAAAGTTACAACCCTCTCTCCTTGTTTTGGTCCATTTGGCGTGAGAGTAAAAAGATCGCTTTTGATGATGAGCGCTGCTCAGTTCATAGATTGAAGACCTTTTTTGTTTTTAGTTTGTGGCCTTAGTCCAATGTTCATATTAATGAAAAATCTTATTCTTTGGTGGATTTTTTTTGGTTTGGATGGGATGTAAATGAGGGTTGGTGGGCATAGTTGTGGGTTGGTGGGTGTTTCTTTCTCTTTGTTTTCCGTTGTTACTTGATTAGTATACTCCTGTGTACCTTTATTATGTGGGCTAACACATTGCGGTTTCAATATATCACCGTTTTTACTAACAAAAAATAAAAAAACAAAAACAAAAACAAATAGTAGTAGAGTCCTCTTAGGTTCTTTGAAACATAAAATGTTTATGTATACACCTATTAGAAAAAATGTGATGGCTGAACAAAATGTAATTCTAATAGTTTACAGTGGTTAGACAACATCGGATGTAATGTTTGAATCTTCCACCCTAACTTTCTCATTTTGATTGGACTATGCATAATTCACATTCTGTTTCTTTAGTTGATTTGATATAATTAAGCCCAAAAACTATATAATAACTTCAAAGTAGACAGGCAGATCACGTAGCGTTCTTGTTTTCTTTTGGTTGATTTGATATAGTAACGAATCCCCATATTAACTCAAAGATAAACCAAAGCCGAATTTATTTGACACATTCAGTATGGATGTTTTCATTGGCAAGAGCTTTCTTAGAGTGTGGAGAATGAACCTCCGGAAGTCTTCGATTAATCGATAAAGTCTGACCTTTTTTAGGTTGAATCCCGAAAGATATTTCCTTAATATTTATTTATGTGGTTTGAGACTGTCTGATCCCACATCCGTTCCATATGAGAGTGTGAAATGATACTTAAGTTTGAGGTTCCTCTCAAGCCTAATCATCCTGCGCTCTTTGGGTTGGGCTCGTGATTAGACTCGAGGCCTGTGTCGTTGATGCTTTCATTAGGAAGTAGGTATGTAGCGGGAGGGCTACTAGGAAGGTTACTTGGAAGAGAGTTTGCGGTTGCGCAAAGGTGGTCTGCAGTGGATGCTAGCTAGAATGTGAGCCACCTAGGTAAGTGCCATCCGCGGGACTTGTCCAGGTTTCTCAAGGGGTATGGAATGACGATCCCACAGTGGTTCCACACAGGTGTGTAGCGGTGCTTGACACTTGCGAGTTACGCCACCTCTCGAAGCCCCGGTCTTTTTAGGTTAGAACTCCAGAACAGGCTTGAGGCTTATCAGCGAGGCTCTTTGGAGGATGAATCTTTCTTTTGGTTTTTATTAATTGGATGGAAAGGGCTTAACTTTCTAGTGGTGTTTTCTATGATTTTAATTTTTCTATTTCCCTTTGTTCTTAGGAGTTTGAGTGCCAGCTATGTCCTTTCTTTGCACTTGGAATTTGCCTCCTTTCCGCATTTATCTTTTGATCAAACTGTAATTCTTTGGCCATTGAAACAAGTTTCAGAAATTTGTCATCTCTTCATGATTATCTTGAACGTTATAACTTGCCCTTTAATTGTTTCCCTGGGTTTTTAAAATTTTTGTTTGATATGGAATGGAAACAATCATACTTGCTTTCCAAAACGTGGAAGCTTTATTCCTACTTTTTTTTGTTGTAAAGTTTAATCTAAGTGATGCTGTATGTTTTCTTTTGTTGCTCTTGAATTCTCATTGTTTTGTTGCTGGGTAATCCTTTAATACAAAATTATAACTATGGTGGAGTGGGAAAATTCAACTCTTAGTGTCTCCCAGTCATGTTTAGAATGATTGATTAATTACCAAGCTTGGTTTCATGTTAGCCTCTTGGTGATTACCAACCAAAATATGGGAAGATCATTGTTATTGTTATTATTATTTTCGCGGGTTCTGATCCTGCTCTCATCAATGTATAAAAAAGACCCGAAGACAAAGAAAGAAAAAAGTTCTTGACCTCTTACACTACCCGAATACTGATGAAATCTTAAGAAAGTATAAGCTATCTCTTGCTAATATATTCCATTCCATTCCAACAAAGATTCATCTGAGAATGTTTTAAGTGGCTCTGGTACAGGGAAAAAAACACACATTTACCTTCTCAGAATAGGCTTTGAAAGACTTGACCTTGCTTCAATTATCATACCAAAATTTTTTTTGATGCTTATGATCCATGGAAATATAAACCAAGGAGGAACTTACATTTGCCTTTGAATACCTTTCTTAAGACTTTCTTAACTTTGCTCAGTCTAGAGCATAATCATCTTCTTATCTGACTTTTCTTAACAACGACCTTCATTTGTAGCTTATCTTTATTGATATGACCTTTGTTTGCAAAAACAAAACTACTTCTTAAAACCTTAACCTGTCTTCCTAACCTTGGAAACTCCTTAACGACTTACTTTCTTTCAAACCTTCCCCTCTCAAAAGTCTTTGATTCTTTAACTTTATTAATATTATAGATAGGATGAAGCCAATAGTAATAAAGAAATAAAAGCAATGATTAAAAGCTGTACACTTCCTGCTCCTGAGGGTTGGGTCAAGTTGTAAAGGGTTGAGGTGGGAGTTATGAGATGTTCACTCGATAGAGACAAAGAAAAGAAAGAAAAAGATGTACACTTCCCATTGTTTAGAAAGTCTCTCTTCTTCTTTCATTAGATTAATTTGTTTTGGAAGAAGTCCCTTATCTTTCAATTATGCTTTTAATTGATACAAATATGTGCGTGATTTTTATATTAAAAAAAAATGAGAAGACCTTGTTTTTTATTTCATTTTGGGGTGCCCTCTCTGAGTCCACCTTCAATTCCATCTTATTTAGGTTTTCTAAATCTTTGATACCTTAATTGCCTTTCGTATCTATACATGCAATCGATCATTTCACCTAATGGTGTTTTTTCTCTCTAAAACTCTCCCTTACTTTAGGAAGTCTCTTTGAATCTTCTAAAGGTAATGTAATTTCGATGCCCCATCAATGTAATTTTTACTTTTATTTAACTTGTGAAGTAAAATATGTTTACCGTTCTATATTTATGTTGGGTATTTATAGTAGAATTAGAAATTAGTTGGGAAAACGAAACTTGTATTCATGTAGAGTTAGGAAACTTCATATTTTTTCCTGTTTCGTTAGAGATTGTCTTGTATATAAATAGGTGGCTTGTGATGTGAAACCCGAGAAAAACGTTTTTTTTTTTGAAAATGAGAGAATCGGTAATTCCTTCACGACGCACGCACAAACCCTGTGATCTTTCTCTAGACCTCGATTAAACGGATCACTGCTAGAATCATCTCGTGAAACTGCTGAACTAAACAACCGTGTCGAATTCCGAGACTGTCGGTTTTGCACGCATTTCGAGACGGAACGGGCCAACCATGGGGTGCCATGTGGCACTCAGATGAGAGACATTTCGCCACATGGTGGGCCAAGGCCATGCCCTTAGATTTGCATGAGTTGTGGCCAATGTCAAGCCACCTCATGCATGACCATGAAAGTGTAAGAAATTGTGAGACGGGAGAACACTTGGTCTCTGAGCTGACCCGGGCGGTCAAACAAATTGGTGTTAGGTGTTCTCAGTCAAACCAACTTGGTAGCTCCGAGGAGAGATTCCAAACAATCTCTGTAGATAAGAGGAGAAGAAAGAAAGTGTGATCGCCCCAAAACTCCGGGGTCCGTTGATCACCCGTCAACTCCACGGAAATTCTATATGTCTCAGATCAACAGACATACCCGAGCAAAATGCCTCTCAGGGTCATAAACCAATACTATAAAAACAAATAGCACAACTATATTCCACTATCTCCTAATAATTCAATAGTCGACACATCTTTTATACAAACATATTAAAAATCTAAAATTATAATACATGTTATATCCAAAAGCATCAGTTAATAACCCGGTTTTCTTCAAAATCGGTCTCTAAGAAGAGTCATTTTCCTTTAACACCCCTTGATTCGAAAAATGTTCCTCGACAGGTGAGCTATCGCCCAAGAGTGGAATCACCCTAAATGGGTTACTTCCACCTAAGTATAAGCAATGCCCAATTTAAACACACACTAAGTAAATTACTGCGGATCTACTTGAATGTCTAAATGCACGTTCCCATGTCTCGAGTCCTCACCGACTCCCTCACACTTGCCTAAGCCATGTATGAGAAAACATCATTTTTAAAACAAAACTTGTTGTTCTTGAAAATAAACCATCAAGTAATGTGAAAATACGGACTACCCTCCGAGGCGACCAAGCCAGCGAAGCCCGAAAAAGTCATGGTCCTCATCCGAAATGATATGTTGGCCCATCTCCAACCACTCTCCTAAAATCATCCCTTCGTGAAATTCCCTTTCGCAACTATGTTTGCTTTCATAAAATTCATGTCATGCACTAACACCTAATCTCTAGGTTACCCAGTGCATATGAAAATGCATTATGTCATTTCCAAAACCATTTATATAATATATATATCAATATATTAATTATGCAACATTCTCAAATTTGCAATTCACACCACATGTAATTCAACAATATGGATCAAACAACACCCAAATTAGCGCTCTCACTTGAGCAATTCACCATCCTTAATGGTTTATACTACAATTATATTCATATAATGGAGTAAATCACAATTTTATCTCCAATGGTTTATACACACAATTATATTCCATATAATTGAGCAAATCATAATTTTATCTCCAATGTCCTATACACACCAAAACACAATTTATTATATAAATTATGATGCAAATAGCCCAAACAAATTTCTACACAATCACGATCGTCCAAATGGGCTCCAAAAATTCTCCAAAATTTCCACACTTCGGTTCCAAGATTTGGGATCGATCAAACGACCCTTCACGGCCTCAAACCAACACAAGCATTTACAAAACACTTAAACAAAACAAGTAGGATAAAACCCCTACCTCACTGAGTTTGTCTAAACTCCAACTTTTTGGTGTCCACAGAGCTCCCTTCTCAGTCGCTAGATAAATTCTGTTTTCAAACATTTAAACCGACGGTCCGATTTTCGTAGATCCAGTGAAAACTAAGAGAGAAAATAAAATCAAATTCCTCTAATACCTCTCCCACGACGCCATACCTCTGGCTCACGGAGTTTCTCCGTCCATTTTGATTGATTTTTTTATTCCTTTTTATTATTATTATATTATTATTATTATTATTATTATTATCATTTGGATAAACGATTTCTATTGTCCCATTCGGGTTCATTTCTATCTAAAATTTTTATTTCTTTTCTACCAATTCTTTTAAATGAACTTTAACTCACTTCATTTTCCACTTAGATTTTTTAAAATCTCGTCCCTAAGTCACTAGTGATTTATCACCCGTAAATTGCAATATTCTGACTCATTCTTAATTCGACGAAACTTTTTGGTCACAGATTTCTTGAGACGAATTTAATGGCGCAATCCGTCATTATCCGGAGATTCAGAATTTTCGGTTTTCAACCAAAATTACCGCTTTTACCATTTTTCAAAAAATCAATTTTCTCAGTTTTACATTCCCTTCCCTTTAATGTAATTTCCTGTCCCCTGAATTCACACACATACGCATCACTCACATGCATATGCTACCTTCTACAACTCCAAGACCGTGTCGGGTATGACAACCCAGTTAAGGTCCCAATTATTGACAACCCGATGGCTGTCAACTCATTCATGTCAAGAATGACATCAACACCCAATATGTCTACCGCCCTAAGGTCCACCATGAGCAGAATCACTGAGATCATCCCCACTCCACGATCTCAACACATCCGACACCAACTCTCACCTCATCCAGGAAGAATCCATCATCTCTAAAGGCCTCAACCCTAAGCCCAAACCTATCACACAAGATGCAATAATGAATAATTTGATGCATCCAATTTAACGCACCTTAGTCACTAAATGCAAGAAAGAGAAACGCATTCCTCACATCCATTAATCCGAACGCCGCCTCTACTATGATATCTCGCCTCCTAGGACAATCTCGCCTCATATGCCTAAGCTGGCGGCAATGGTAACACGTCATCTGCCCAACTCATGAACTCTACCGCAAATCCCGCGGGTCGACTCTCGACCACGCCACTCCGTCTATGTGGCCCGGTCCGCAAGTACTAAGGATCGGGTCCTTCGACTCCACACTCAGGGTATGGAGAAACAAACTCAGACTGCTCTGTCCCTCCACCGATCGGGACCGCACCGTCTCAAACCCGATCTCAGCCTCTGACAATCCCGTCGAAGTGTCCAGCGGCCAGCAGTAAACAACACATCATCCGCCGTCTCGACTACATGTCCCATCCCGGCCTTGTCCCGTCCCGATATCCTGCGAAACAGGTCTTCCTCGCTTCTTTCTTCTCGGTTAGCGAAGATGGATCTTCCTTCCTCTTAGTACCAACACCCCCTATCCTCGATGTCTCAAGATGTCATCGCCCAATTCCTCCCTCTTGCCTACTAGAGGATGAGGTGCTTCTGTCGCAGTAGTCGCCCGGACTCCCGCCTTCGTTCGCTATTGCAAATGCCCGTGGCGAGCAGCGTAACCGCAAATCTCTAATGCCCGCAAAGGCTTTGCCGGGTCGTGTCACTGCTCGACCAAGAACTCCGTGGACGCCCCCACGCCCTCGCCTCGACCAGCCATCTACTACGCTCAAATGGCAAGTTCATTTCTAATGCAAGATTCTACTGGCCAAACACGTACTCGAGACACCATTCAGTACGTAAAACGTTTACATAATGCCCATGCATTCCCGATAATGTGACATAATTCCATTTTATTAAATCATTCATTTTTTCCTATGTGCTAATCACTACCACAATCACACAACACATAACACCAAACAATCACATGTTATACACCCAATCACGATAAACACCATGCATGCGTTGTTCTAATCCTCGTCTCCATGATTGTCTAGGTAATGACATACTCTAACTCTAACGCCGAGCCACACCGAAAGTGGTGATACCTACACCTTAATAACTCCCGGCCTGACCCAAACCCTCGCCCTAGCATCGATACCTAACTTATCAACACTAAGCTTCCCAGGCATTTATAAACCCAGGCTCCGATACTGCCGTGAAGCCGGCATCGTGACTAAACTTATGGATACCCACACCCGAGCTCCCTAGGTAACTGCCACCCAGCTTCAGATACCGCTAGTCACGAGCCTGCGCCAGTAATCCTAAATAGGCACTATACTACACTGCATCCTAGGCTCCATGGCCGCACGCCACGTGTAATCGTGATACACCTAAGCTATGATACCATGTCGTGACGATGGCATCGCAGATCAAACTTATAACTACACCCACCGAGCCCTAAGGTAATCGCTTCACCTGGCTCGATAATTAAGCCGTGACGCCCCAAAACCCGGGGTCCGCGGATCACCCCGCCAACCTGTAGGGACTTGACGCCCTCGTGATCACGAGACATACTCGAGTAAAAACGCCTCGCCTATAAACCAATACTATAAAACAAATAAAGACAACTATATTCCAATTATCTCCCCAATAATTCAATAGTTGATTACATCTTTATACAAACATATATTAAACTTAAAATTATAATACATGTTATATCCAAAGCATCAAGCCACAACCTTATTTCTTCAAAATCGGTCTCTAAGAAGAGTCAAGCCTTCTCGAACAATCCCGTACCAAAATGTTCCTCGATGTGCGTTATTCGCCAAGAGTGGAACCCACCTAAATGGGCTATTTCACCAAGTGCATATGTGCAATGCCTGACTGAAACACACACTCAAGTAAATACGTGATCCTACTTGAATGCTCCAAATGCCTGCTCCCATGTTCTCAGCCCCACCAATTCTCACACTCGCTTAAGCCATGTATATGAGAAAATATCATTTTCAAACATAACTGTTGTTCTGAAAATAAACCACCAAGTGTCAAAAAATATGGGACTACCCCTCCGAGGCACTGGTTGGTGAGCTCAACAATATGGTCCTCATATCCGAATGATCTATCGCCCATCTCCTAACCCAATTCCTCCTCGAAAATCATCCCTGTAGAAATTTTCTGAACCATTTTCGTTTTTCATGTAAATTCATGTCATGCACTAACACTCCACCCTAGGTTACCTAAGGCATATGAAAATGCATTATACATTTCCAAACCATTTATACAATATATATACCAATATATTAATTATAACATTCCAAATTTGCAATTCACACCATGTAATTCAACAATATGGATCAAATAACACTCCAAATTTGCTCACTTGAGCAATTCAATTTCATCTCCAATGGCCTATACTCACAATTATATTCCATATAATCGAGTAAACTCCAACAATTTTATTCCACGGTTTATACACACAATTATATTCCATATAATTGAGCAATCATAATTTTATTCTTAATGGTTTATACACCAAAAAACACAATTTATTATATAAATTATGATAAACAAATTTCAAATGTAACAGCCTTTCACATTACCACGGACTGCCCAAATGGCCCAAAAAGTTCTCCAAAAATTTCCACACTTTGGTTCCAAGATTTGGGACCAATCAAACGGCCCTTCACGGCCTCAAACCAAGACAAGCATTTACAAAACACTTAAACAAGGGGTAAAACAAGTAGGATAAAACTCTTACCTCATGGAGTTTGTCTAAACTCCAACTTTTTGGTGTCCACACGTAGCTCCTCACGCAGAGATAGCTTTGCCTTCACTCCACGAATCCGACTGTCCGATTTTAGTAGATCTGAAAAAGAAACTAAGAGAGAAAAAACAAAAATCAAATTCCCTCTAACACTCTCTCTCCCACGACGCCATGCCCTGTCCGCCTAACCTCCTCCCCATTTTGACTGATTTTATTCCTTTTATTATTATTATTATTATCATTATTATTATTATTATTATTATCATTTGGATAAACGATTTCTATTTGTCCCATTCAAGTTCATTTCTTACTCCTAAAATTTTTATTTCTTACCAATCTTTAAATGAACTTTAACTCACTACCATTCTCGACCTTCTAGATTTCGTAAAAATCTCGTCCCTGAAGTCACTAGTGATTTATCACCCAGAATCTTAAAACATTCCGACCGGGGCCTCGACCACTAAACTTTCAGTCACTAAAATTCCTCGAGACGAATTTAATCTGCCTGTCCGCTTTTTTCATCCGAGATTCAGAGAATTTTCAGCCACAACTGAATTACCGCTTACCATTTTTAAAAAATGAATTTTCTCGTTTACAAAGTGAGAAAGAAAGAAAGAAAAGAAAGATAGGTGCGAAGAAAAGAAAACAAGCAAGGATGAAAGAGCAGAGAAAGGAGATAGCTTTTCCATTGTTTTCTGTATTTAAAGGATCAGACCATCCTACACACTTCTAAAGGTAATCTTCCTCTTGGCGGCTTTTGCTCAGTCATGGAATGGCATTCGCATTGCTATTACTTGAATGAATGCCATGCAGAAACTTTTTTTTGGAACAACCGTTATTGCAAGTTATCAGATAAAATTGCTTTTTCGGTTTTAAGACCCAAAACTGTGCCGCTGTTATTACTTGAATGAAATGCGTAATTTTTTCGTAGTCCAATCCGTTATCAGATGTTATTATATGTGCTGTTTTTCCGGGTTTTAAGACTCGAAAATCCGTGCTGGCTTGTTATTACTTGAATGAATGCCATGCGTAAATTTTGAACAACCGTTATCATGCATTTTGTTATTGTATGTAATAAGCTGGTTTTAAGACTCCAAAACTAAGCTCGGGCTTCGTTATTTAAATGAATTCCATGCATAATTTTTTTGGAACTAATCTGGTTATTGCATGTTATTGTATGTGCTGTTTTTCTGGGTTTTAAGACTAAAAATCCAGGATTGGCTTGTTATTACTTGAATGAATGCCATGCATAAATTTTTTGGAACTAATATGGCTATTGCATGTTATTGTATGTGTTGTTTTTCTGGATTTTAAGACTAAAAATCTAGGTTGGCTTGTTATTACTTGAATGAATGCCATGCAAAATTTTTTGTGTTTTAAACTGAAGAAAAAAAAAATCAGTTTGGAGTGTAATTGCTTCCATGACTGACATGACTGTATGTATGTTGATGTTGAACTGAATATATGAAATGTTGTATGCATTGCATATGCGGAGTGTTCATAGCACATATTACAGTGTACGTGTAGAATGTCCATGTAGGAGGTCTTCACATTGGTCGCGGGTTTCGAAAAGTAAAAGGACACAAATTGCATTGCATTGGTGTGCGGTAACACCACATTACTATGAAAGTGTATACATGGTATCGATTTAAGTAATCGCGCTTGGTGTTGAATCGCAGGGCTTCGTGGAATGGATGAAGCTCCAACTGAGTTCCACAACATGAACTAAATTAAATGAAATGTGTCGCGAGTTAGGATAGATACTCCCAGTGGAAAGTCTGAGTCCCGGTTAGACAAATGATTCAATTTGAAAGCTCAAAAATGTCGGAGGGTGTAAGGAGACCCGATGAGACTCCCGCTAAAGTTATGTTGCTCAAAAAGACACGAACGATTAAACAACACATCACACACAGACTATGGGCTGGAGATGGAGCCGGAACCCACTTAGTAAATCGATTTCATCGGGCACTTCTGTACTGGTAGGCCTGAGGTTGACCTTGTACTTTGGGGCATGGTAGAGTGTCGCCCCATACATGGATGTAGATTTTTCCACATGATGTTGGTGCATGTTTGATTTATTGTTACTGACCGTGGAAATGATCATTCATGCGTGACCTGCGTAAATAGTCTTCGATATGATTTCATCTCTACTGGCGCTAGCTCACCCCATCGTGGACCCCCTTCGTACAAGATAAAAGTACAAAGTGCATCGACGCTCCTTAGAGTACCATGAGATTACGAAGCAACACGACCGCGGCCCTTGATTCTTGTTTCTTTGGTGTATACATATTCAAACAACTCAGTTTTTTAATTATATAGCCTTGTATTAGGAGTTATGTAACAACTCTGATCTATAGAAATGTATGGCTCAACCGTATGTGACTTAGGCATGGATGATGGGTCCCATTGGGTCATGTTAATATGCATAGGTCCCATGATGTGATGATTATCACCAGCTCTTCTTCTTTCTTCTTCTTCTTCTTTTCCTCCCCCATGTGCCATGTTTATGCCCAATGAGTTTCACAGAACAACGGACCCTGCTCAGTGTCACATGATCACTGATATGATACAATTTTTCCTTCAATTAAATTTGATTATAGGTAGATATTATGTGATGCATAAATTCTCATGTTATTGTTTCTTTCCCTTTTTCTGAGGGCACTTGTAATTGGTCAAATTTTGCTTCCTTTTGTTATATTTACAGCTACATTACATTGATTAGTTTAGGTATATGATTTTGTTTAACGACCAACTCCCCTTAAAAACTTAGGCTTGTAGGATTTGGGTTTAATATGAATATTATGCCTTTTAACACCCTCCCTCACATGCGGCCCATACCCATACGTGGAGAGTCAAACAAACCAAATGGAGTCCTCAATCGACTTTCAAATCAACAAAGGGAGAAGAAATTGTAGAGAAGTGGTTCGAACCCAAGACCTCCTGCCAAACTAGGCTTTGATACCATGTTAATCGATCAACTCCCCTAAAAGCTCAAACTGGTAGGATTTTAGGTTTAATATGATTATCATACCTTTTAACATATTTAATTTATCTTGCAGGGTAAAATAAAGGAGTTGCGGGAGTGCTTGACCAAAAAGAAAACTCAAATTGCATCTATGATGGAAAAGACAACAGAGTGAGGAGAATGAAGGAGAACTACTTCGCAAACAGCCTTTTCCTGGTATTCGATCTAGAAATTGCAATTTTATTTTTTTAGATGGGTAACAAATGATTGCTATACTGAGATAGGATTTTTAATGAATACCAAAGTGATTAGGTTTCATTTCTTCAAGAATTCGGAGAGGTAAATCTAACATTTCATTGATAATCCATAGTTGTTAAAAGCGCTCTGAAGGCGGGCCTAGGCATAGGCGCACGTGATGCGTAGGTCTGGCGCCTCGCTTGCGCCGGGGCAATACCCCTTCACGTAGGCGCATTAAAGGCGCTTCAAGAGCGTGCTTTACTTGAGGCGTGAAGCTCTCTAGAGGCGCTCTTTGAGCTGGTAAGTCCATCTTCTTCTTCTTCTTCATCATCATCATCTTCTCCTTCTCCTTCTCCTACGGCAACATCTCTTCGATCTCTATTTTTCTGACAATCCAAAAGACGCTTGTTTTTAAATCCTAGAGAGTCAAAATGACATCGTTTTGGACTGTCAAAAAGGAAAAAAATAAAGGGTTAAAGAAGTAATCATAGGAGAAAAAGAAGACTGTCATAAAAAAAAAAAAAAGGGCATCGAGAGATTCTGCAGAAGAAGAAGAGAAGAAGAAGGAGATTCTAGAAAAAAAAAATTTCAAAGGCTTACAAAAAAGAAAATCCTTCCTAGCCCCTTGTTCAAGAAGAGAAGAAGAAAAAACTCCAAAAAAGGAGTCAAGGTATTGCAAGAAAATTACAGAAAATAAGCATAAAAATAGGAAACAAGTATAAAAATTTGATTATATTAAATAGAAATATATATGTAATATAGGTGTGCCTTAGATAAAAAAGCATGCTCCTTAAGTGTGCCCTACGCCTTAAGGCTCCAAGAGGTCTTTGCACCTTTCACAACTATGGATACATTGTGCCAAAATATAAGGAAGGGATATATAAGTGAAGCTTTTTGTGAATGAAAAACTTCATCTTTCATTGATTCAATCCATCTATATATACAAGAGGACTTAGTTATTGAGCTTACATGACTGAAAGAAAAGCCTTTGGGGCCTTGAGGCGCAAGTTTGTTTATGAATAATTCCTTATCTAATAAAAATAAAATTATATATTCACTAAATGTTGTCTATAATTTTTTTTTTTGGATAATTAATGTTGTCTATAATTTTTATGTAGTGAAATATAATTTTTAGTGAAATATATAATTTTCAAGGCCTCAAGGCGCACCCTCCTCAGCTCCACTATCTCTTGCAACATCACCCCATGTTAAATCATCACCCTCAAACACAAAATCATCTTTTGCAACACATCATCTTCCATTCTTCCCATCAACCATTCATTGCTATCATTTATATCTTTCAAGGAAATGGGATCAATGGTATGACAATCATTGTATCTTTTCATCAAGGTTCGGTTGTACTTAATGTACACAAAATCATTCAAGCGTGGATGGTCCAACCTATTTCTCCTCTTGCTATGAATCTTAAAAAACAAATAGTTTTGCGATTATCTCAATGTTTTTAGTATCTAAGAACATAAGTTGTATTAAAGAATGTTGTAAAGAGTCCAAAGACACAAATTCAATTGCATGTAATTGCTCTAGTAACTTACATTCTCAAAGACACTCCAATTCCTTTCACAACCTGATGCACTACATGTTAGGATGAGAACCCTCAATGCAAACTTTTTCAAACTTCTAGTACTTGATCCAAACATACCCCACTATTCAGCTACAACTAATATAAATAAATTATTAGTTGAACATTTCACCTATTTTAACCAAATATATATAATAATTTCAATGCACTAATTAACAAAACTAAAGAACTAATCCTCGAGGTTTTATCTTCCTATTCTAATGGCAAACTCATTATCAGTATGTCTCTAGTAGCATGCATGTACAAGTCCAGCTTGTGATATAACTGCATCCGCTCATCTCCTGCTTTTCACTCAATTCAAATGCAACTACGCACATCTTCAAAGATTTTAACTAGTCCACTCCTAATCCTTTGCACGTAAATAAAACTCAGTGTCTAAAAATATTTAAATGAATGCAAAGGCCAATGAACAACTCCTCCCACTCCTATCAATCACGGAAGCACACATACAAGAGGGTCCAACTCCTTCAAACAAAACACTATTGTGTTCCAAAAAGAAGACATGAAAATTATATTGCCTACATTTTTTCCCTTTTGCTCGTTTGCCCATTTACTTTATGTCCAATCTGTACTATTAAACATCTTCCTCAAGTTGTTTCTTTGTTCATTGATATGGGATAAGGTGATAACAGCCGTTGCAAATCGAGTCTTAGCAGGCCTTAACAACTCGCTCAGTAAATCGCCTCATCATGTTTTTCAAACCCATTATATTATAGATGTAGCCGCTTATAGATATGACCTTCTATATTGTCTTTTTGATGTGTGGTAGTTTTCCAATATCTTCTAGTATCAAGTCAAGACAATGTACGACACACGTGTGTCTTACTACAAATGTGACATTTTCTTTCCAACAACCTCCCTACATAATTTAAACACTTAATAAATAGATAATAGATGCACTACTACACATGATACAAACAGCATCATATTAAATTAGGCAATTGCCGCACATAATTTGAAGCATTATTTGTTATCACTTGAACAACATTAGCTTCACCAACTTCCTCTACCCAACTGTCCAGTAAATCAAACAATTTCTCTCATGTCTTGACCATAGGAGAAGCATCAATAGATTTCATAAACATGGTGCCTCTTGAAGAATTCACCAATGACCTTTCCTTCCTATCAGTTCATCCATCTGACATAATTGAACATCCATTTTGCCTACTCCCCAGAAATGACCTTCCACTTAATTCTTTTGCAAGGCCAATTCTTTCTCGAGGTTAGTAACCCTTACATCATGAAACTTAACCCTTGTAGTCCACACCCATATTGCCTAATTGCCTCAAGTACTGGTTGCAACCAGTATAGCTTAATGATAATGGAATTATGCATCATACATCCATCTACAAAATAGTATATCGACTCTCCTGGCCCTTCGTGGCATTGTTGATAGTAGTTTCATGATTATTTATGAATAACTATTTGAATTATCTTTATATCTTTGCTATCTTTACAAATCACTACCACCACTAGAAACATCCTTCCTCCCATTTTGCCAGTAACCTCCCGGTCCTCAACACTCTCATTCCTCAAACATATCCCCATTCACATTACACTCCCAAAACTCATTTGATTTTGAGTTTTTTGGCTAGCATATATTCTTAAATCCTGCCCAAGAAGTGTTGCTTTTGTCTATAAATGCCTCTATTTAGTTACTTATCGTTAAAAAAATACAATCCGAAGACTTTGTATATTTCTCATTTAATAAACGGCATATCTATCCCATACTTTTCTTCCACTACATGGGCCTCTACTTCAACTTCAATTTTCACCCATTTTGTGTATCTTTAAAACAAATCAACAATAAATAATAATTATATTTGAGAAAAAATGAAAAATAAAATAAAATTATATAGTATAAATCTATAAATTATAAACATACCTAATTATTAGTTAAACAAACTAAATGTTTAAAATTTTGTTCTAATTATTTTACAATTTTCATAATTTGTTTATTTTACAATTTTTCCTATTTTCAGACATTAATTTTCAAATTTTCCTTATTTTTTTTCTTTCTAAAGTTTTGTAAACTTTTTTCTTTTTTAAGAATTTTGAGAATGTTTCATACTATATTTACAGAATCTTTTTTCTTACAAACAAAAATAGGAAAAATTTTCTTCTTTCTTTTCCTCTTCAACTAGTTTAGAAAAAGTGTATTCAACGGGCTTTATTGGCCATGGTTCGCATACACAAATAGATGTCATTTTGGTTCCCAAAACTCAAAACAATGTCGTTTGGAAGGTATCTTTTTTTTTTTTTTTTTTAAATATGAACTTAAACATGCTGCCAGTGTTCTAATTTAAAAATAGACCAACCCAAAACGAATGTCGTTTTGCTTTTATTCTAAGAGCCCTAGCTCCCTTCTTCCCGACGCACCTTCTCCGTGACGCCGCTCTTCTTCGACAAGTTTTCTCCCCAGATTTAGCCATCTTCGATAGCCAAAAACAAAAAAAAAAAAAGAAAATAAAAGAGAGGATAGGCTAAGGGCTACATTGTAGTTCAGAGTTTAGAACTGAATTTCTGGCTTCCTACCCCCGTGACTCTTCACTAAGCCGCTGTTCATTCAGAGTGGTACACTGTGAGCCTGAGGCAACTTCAAGAACTCATGGGAGGACTACACACAATATGTAGTTTACCATCATTCCTAATATGTTACAAACCCTGTATGTAGTTCTAAATCAAGCTATAACCTTATGAAGTGAAGCAATTACATGCTATAACAATATACAAGGTGTTAAAAGACCAACTTTTCTAAAAGCTCAAGCTTGTAGGATTTGGGTTTAATGTGAATATTATGCCTTTTAAGACCCTCTCTCACGTGCGGCCCCATATCCACATGTGGAGAGTCAAACAAACTAAACAAAGTTCTACATGGATTTTCAAATCAATAAATGGGAATAAATTGCAAAGAGGTCATTAACTCAGACATCTTTAAACCAAAGCCATAATCATGTTAAATTGACCTCCACCCTTCTAAAAGCTCAAGTTTCAGAGAATTTGGGTTTAATAAATATTCACGCTTTAACACATGCCATAAAACATTCAAAAATCAAACTCCTAACTATTCCTCCACCATGATATCGGTTTTCACACAATATGTATATGAGCACATAGTTTTGAAAATAATACTAAGCATAAATATGACCTTGATGCACATCACACTTATAAATTTGATACTATATTAATAAAAAACAAAATTTCTAATATTTAAAGAAAATTTCAATGAAAAAAGTAGTGAAATTATATAAATTTCAATATGTTCAGAATCATAGGATATTCTTATCCTTTGATTTATTCCCTTCTCTGATTTATTCCCTTCCTTTCTTGTATAATATTTTTCCTTCCTTTTTTGTAATTGATTTATTTTCTTTTTATGTCTTTGAGGGTATATATATATAGGCCTTATAAATGTTTGAATCATCCAATCAATAAGAAAAGTACATTTTACTTTCACATGACATTTTAGCCATGGAAGGCCTTGGTGTTTAGGCTTCTAGAGTGTTCTCAATTCAAGCAAACCATCTACTTGTCGGTTCGCACCCGCCACCACAACCTTTATCCTAGGAAGCCCTAGAACTCCTTCGCCACCGTCACTCTCTCACGCCCAAAATTCTCTAGTGAACATTTCCGACGACTCCTCCATTCCCGACGACTTCACCATCAGCTTGTCATCGCTCCGATCTACACGCCATCGTAACCCCCCGGAACACGCTAGCCTCTACGCGCCTCCATGCGCATGACTTCCCATCTGCGGTAGCCACCATGTGCCAGGGCGTGGCCAAGTCTTTGGCCACCCTTTTATCCCAGATTGGTCGCCCCTCCGACAACCCCTCCCAAATTTCTCGCTTTCCGTATCGAGCCCGTGATCTGGTTTGCTTCCTTTTTTCTCTCTTTGATGCTATGAAACCTCAGATATCCTGTAGATTTCATGGCCTACCAACTGCTCCCTATTTTCCAGCATGAGCACTGTCCATGCAGCTTTCTCACCTTCAGCTTGCATTTTTTTTGCTCTGGTATTTGGTCTCCTTGTTGATTTTGTCGATTTTTCCCACTATGGTTGACAAAGCTCCGAGCTTTTCTTCGTTTATGTCTGTTACATTATAGTTTATTGGAAATGGTGTTGAAGACCATCTGACCTCTACAGAGCTTAGTGTTGCTGCCGATAAACATCCTTAGTGGCGGAAACATGATGCTTTACTCTGTAACATTCTCCAACAATCCATTGAGCCCAAAACACTCGACAACCTTGGGGATTATCAGACCTATCAGCCTCTTTGGACCCAAGCAAAGAATTTATATACCAATGATGTTCAACGCCTCTACCTTGTCGTCTCCTTCGTTGATAGTTTGGAGCAACTTGGTATGGAATTATCTTTCTTTGTTGGGTGAATGTCTGCATTGAAAAATGAGCTTTTATCTGTCCTGCCCAAAGCCACTGATGCCAAGACCAACTTGTCCAACATGGATAAAATCTTTATGATCCTTACTCTTATTAAACTTGGCAATGCAGCTTGACAAACATCTCGAACAAATCCCTTACCGGCTTTCGCCATCCCGACCTTTGGTCACAATCGTTCCTGTGTGGTTTCTTTATTTTTTTAATGATTGTTTGTGATTCTGTGGCATCAACGGGTGTTTTGAGGTTTGTAGGGCTAAATTCCATTCGGGTGTAGAGCTTTTCGTGGAATAGTGGTCATTTTTTATGCAAGAATCCTATTTTATGGTATTTTTGGATCGCTTAAACTGTTTTCGAAAGATATGCATTTATGACAAGTAAGAAACCCTCAGGTGGAGTTATGTGTCACTATTGCCATAATCCAGGGCATGAACGCTGGGATTGTATGAAGTTGCAAAATAGAGATCAAAGGTTTCAGTATGCTCATGAATCATTGAAGAGTGCTTCTACTCCTAGCACTATGCTTGTCAGGTCAGGTAACCTTAACACATCTTATATCCATTACCTCCAAATGGGTCATTGCCTTTAGAGCCACAGACCACCATTAAGGCAAACGCTTTTTGGTTAGGACATTCATAATCAATATGCCCCAACCCTTGGCACTTAAAACACGCCTCGACTTAGAATCCACCTCGTAGTGCTTCACTTACTCGAGTGTGGGTAATTTCCACCACTAGGATTCCAAGAATTAGAACCCTCAACAAACCCTTCATTAGCCATACTCTTAGTTGTAGTAGAGTTTCCATACTTTTTTTTAGTCCCAACCTTCAAAGCAAGTTTCATCACATCTTGAAGACTATTATATGGTTGCAAAACAATAACTCTAGTAATACTCGCATCTCAAACCAGAAATGCAAAGGGTGGGATATGCATATTTCCTCAGCCTCTTGCAAGTCTCCTTTGATAATCAAGTTTATAAACTTAGTCGAATACCCTCCACACTTAAATCTCGCTTAAAGTTCGAATTTCGAGGTAGATGTCTGGCAAAGAGTTAAAGGGAAGTGCATTCGCTTCTAGTTCTTTCTTCATCTTTCCCCAAGTTTGAATCTTCTTTTTACCATCTCTTTCTTTTTTGGATAATTTTACCATCTCTTTCACGTTGTCTCTTCATGTTTTTCCACCAAATAGAAGCATTCTTGCACATCTTTGTAATCACCAACTTCACTTTTTCACGTTCAGGGGAATCATAATACTCAAAGACATGCTCCACCATATTAAGCCAATCCAAAAATTCATCAGGATCCATCCTTCCTTCCATCGAATTCTGGAATGTTAAATTTTGGATTGAATCTAAAGCCTTCCTATCATAGTTAGCCATGCCTCTTATAGTAATCTTCATTCCGTAGTGCAGTAATCATACCCTCCCATGATAATCATAGTCTCGTACATACATACGTTTAGCTTTCTTGTGCCCTAAGAAACCTTCAAGTTGACTAGGCTGCAAAAGCTCTTCATAAAAATCATATTTTTCCTCCTTGGCTAGTGAACGACTCAAACCGTATCTAGAGATCTTGTCTCTAGCATCAAGCACACCGTTCAGTTTATGATCAGTCATCAATCCATGAGCTCGATACCACTCGATGCAAGGTCAGGGACCGTGATGGATGATCCGTAAGTTTGTAAGTCAAAATATGGGTTTGGGGTAGTTTCCTTGGGTCAAAATAGGTTATGGACAAATTTTGGAGATTTTCTAAGTTAAGAAAGGTAAATTCATGGTATATATGAAAAGGGGTATTTAGGGAAGGTTTTAGTAGTATGGAACAAGTATTTAAATGGCTGAGGTTGAAATTCTCGTTATGGAAAGTTTAGAGAAAAGATGAGATGGTGAGGGAAAGTAGAGTTTGCACAAGAGTGATACTACCGGGTTAATGAAACGATCCACACAAGATAGATGACTGAGTGAAGGCGCCACAATAAACTATGGATGGGTTGATTGATAAGCTAAACAAAGACTTCGCCACCAAGGAATCCACCTAGGTATGAGAAGCCACGAACTCGTCCCCAAGGGAATCCACCCAAGAGATAAGAGAATAAGAGAGAACTCTAAAAGAGAAATATGGTTATCATTATTAAACTTGAACTCGATTTGTCAAAAGACTACATTATGGG
Organism: Tetrastigma voinierianum; assembly: GCA_016808115.1. Lineage (NCBI taxonomy): Eukaryota > Viridiplantae > Streptophyta > Magnoliopsida > Vitales > Vitaceae > Tetrastigma > Tetrastigma voinierianum. The sequence continues at coordinate 459,021 of JAEQBH010000190.1, forward strand.
GAGTATATATAGTCCCATACTTAAATCAAATAAAGTTTAACTTCTACTCTTTTAACTAGAAAAGAAACTTTCTAAATTACATAAAGCAACTCTTAAAAGCAAACTTTCAAAAATAAATAAAGCAAACTTTCTAAAATAAATAAAGCAAATCTTCCTAAAAGGGATAAAACAAAATCTTGGAGCAAATCTCATAGCAAATCTTTCTAAAATCATATGTACCCACATCGGGTTTGTCCAAGTCCTGATCACGTTTGCCTTCCAAGGCCTAAATGAGGTCCAAAAGGAGTTTTCACATGTGGCCCACGCGCCTTGACCTCCCCAATCCAATTCTTCAAATAATTAGGTTGAATTCCCAATGTCTCTCATGTGTTTATAGAAGCTCCCGCATCAGCCAAAGTCTCTGTTGTTTGTTCTCTGAGTTCGAATTTATTCGAATTACATTGTCGCTTGGGTCATCCTTCTCTCTCTATTAAAGAAGCTATATCCTCAGTTTTCTAGTTTATCCTTATTGAACTATGAGTCGTGTCAATATGCTAAGCTTCATCGTGTGCATTTGAGTCCTAGAGTCAATAACCGAGCTTCCGCTCTTTTTGAGTTGGTCCATTCGGATGTGTGGGGTCTATGTGTTCAGTTGTGTCCCCAACGGGGTTTTGATATTTTGTTACGTTTGTCGATGATTATTTGCGAACAACTTGGTTATATTTAATGAAAAACCATTCTGAGTTATTTTCTCACTTTTGTGCCTTATGTGCTGAAATTCATACTCAGTTTCCTGTTTCTTTTCAAAATCTGAGAAGTGATAATGCTAAAGAATATATGTCTGAACAATTTCAATCATTCATGCTTCAGAATGAGATCCTTCATCATACATCTTGTGTTGATACTCCTTCTCAAAATGGAGTTGTTGAAAAAAAAAATAGACACCTTCTTGAAACCGCTCGAGCTCTATTGTTTCAAATGCACGTGCCCAAGCACTTTTGCTCTGATGTTGTTTCCACCGCTTGTTTTTTGATTAATTGGATGCCTTCCTCTAATTTGGATTGGGCCACTCTGTTTTAAATCCTCTTTTCTCATAAATCTTTGTTTCCCATTGAGCCTTGGGTATTTAGGTGTACTTGTTTTGTTCGGGATGTTCGTCCGCATGTGTCTAAACTCGATCCTAAGTCATTGAAGTGTATCTTCCTTGGTTACTCTCGAGTTCAGAAGGGGTATAGGTGTTATTGTTCTAGTCTTCCCAAGTATATGGTTTCTGCTAATGTCACATTTCTTAAGAATACTCATTTTTCTCAAGACCCAATCAACACTAGTTAGGGGGAGGATGATGATTTGCTTATTTATACTCTTGCCTCGCTAACTTCTGCTTATGTTCCACCTTTGACAAAGCCTCCTATCACTCAGGTCTATGCTCGACGCCTACAACCCCCAATCTTGAGCTCTCCACCGGCCGCTTTGACATTGGATCCAGTTCTTGGTGATGACCTTCCTATTGCTATTTGTAGAGGTAAACGTCAATGTACTCATCCAATCTCCTCCTTTTGCTGTTATAACCATTTTTCAACCCATTTTTGTTCGTTTATTGCATCCTTAGATTCTATTTCATTGCCTAACAAAGTTTCTGAAGCCTTAGCTCATCCCGGGGTCAAGCGTAGTTGCTATGATATATAGAGGAGATGAATGCCTCAATCACGGTACTGGGACTTGGTATCGCTTACTCCCGCTGGGAAGAAAGCCATCATGTTGCCGATGGGTAAGCCATAAAGGAAGGTTAATCCGATGGATCGATTGCTAGGCTGAAAGCCCGTCTTGTAGCCAAAGGGTATGCCCAGACCTGGGGTGGATTATTCTGAAACTTTTTCCCAGGTCCAAGTCGACTCTATTCGACCAAGATATCTCCTGCAGCCACTCATGGCCGATCTCCATCAACTTGATATCACAGTGGAGCTCGGCTGGCTCAGGGCCCCGCTCTCAAAGGCGGAGGTCCTGTGTCTGACTCCCTGTGGGGATATCGAATTCCCCACTACTCGAGACATCTTGTGGTAAGTTAGGTTCTGTGGGCCCCTAGGGGATTATGGGGATGCGTGCGACCGATCACCCCTAGGTTATCAAAAATAAAAAAATGCTTTTCGAGTAGGCATCTGCACAGAGGTTATATGGAGCAACCTCCTGTGATTTGTTGCCTGGCCGTGAGATCGTAGAGTTTGTTGTCTTCGAAAATCATTATATGGCTTAAAACAAAGTCCCCATTCATGGTTTGGCAAATTCATTGAAGTGATTGAGAAATTTGGCATGCAAAAGAGCAAATCCGACCATTATGTTTTTTACATAAATTCTCAAGCAGGTATCATCTTGTTAGTCGTGTATGTTGATGATATTATCATTATTAGGAATGATATCGCATGTATATCTTCACTCAAGTTATTTCTTCATGGCCAATTTCACACAAAAGACTTCGGAATGCTAAAATACTTCTTAGGTGTTGAAGTTATGAGGAGCAAATGTGGAATCTTCTTATTTAAAAGGAAATATGTGCTTGATCTATTATCTGAAACAAGAAAATTGGCAGCAAAGTCATGTCAATCCCCTATGGTACAAAGCCTATATCTTACTAGAGAAGGCGAATTGTTTGAAGACCCTGAGAGATATAGAAGGCTAGTTGGAAAGCTGAACTACTTTACAGTAACACACTCTGATATGGCTTACTCTGTTAGTGTTGTAAGCCAATACATGGCTTCTCCAATAGTTGATAATTGGGCAGCTGTAGAACATATTTTATGCTACTTGAAAGGAGCCCCGAGACGTGGTATTTTATATAATAATCATGGGCATAATTTGAGTGTTTCACGGATGCAGATTAGGCAGGATCTAAGGAAGACTGAAGGTCTACTTCAGGTTACTATGTGTTTGTTAGAGGGATGAAAAAGTAAGAAACAAAGCATTGTCTATCGATCTAGTGCAGAATCTGAGTATAGAGCAATGACATAGTCTGCATGCGAGATTATGTGGCTCCATCAACTTTTGGCGGAAGTTGGTATTAAAACCTCAGACTCGGCAAAGCTCTGGTGTGACAACTAGGCTATCCTTCATATTGCCTCTAATCCTGTTTTCCATGAACGAACTAAACACATAGAGATAGATTGCCATTTCGTTCGTGAGAAAATAAAACTTGGTTTGATTTCTACAGGATACGTGAAAACTGGAGAACAATTAGGTGATATCTTCACAAAGGCTTTAAGTGGAGACTGGGTAGTTACCTATGTAACAAGTTCGGCATGATTAACATCTATGCTCCAACTTGAGGGGGAGTGTTATAGTATGTATCACACGTTAACATATTGGTGTGTATCCTATTAGGATACTTTGCTTATAGGGTTGTAACAATTTAGAGTTAGAGTAGGATTCTTAGTTAGATTTGTATTTAGATCATTCGGGCAAATTTTATATAAAGGGCCTACGTGCCTGTTTGAAGCAACACTGTGAATTGGATCTATAAAGAGCATTGAGCATCCTGAGATGTGAAAGCCTTTGCAAAAAGAGTTGTATTTTAAGAGTAAATAAAATACGAGTTGGGGATAGAGCCCCGTACGTCTTGTGTTTGAGAGAACGTGAGGCATTGAGAAGGCTGGCTTAGCAGGTTCCTAGGTGTCGCACACGCAAGCCATAAGTTGGGCGTGTGATAGTTGGTATTAGAGCCAAGGATGGCTGCTGCGAGAGTGACGATCGATGCGCTGCGGGAGCAAGTAGCAAGGATAGAAGCCTAGGTAGGCACGCAAGTGTCCGTGTGCTCGACGCGAGATAAGCATAAATGTCGATGGCACATAACTCTTGACTCATCTTACAGCCTTCACGCTTCGCTTGCAAAGAGGATTCGATGGAGACGCTTGAGAAGGCCTTTGAAGAACGGATGGGGACACTCCATGATAAAGTGTCAGTATGATCGAGGGTTCCGGTGAGCGCATGTCCCTGTGGCTGCGAGATCGCATTGCTGAAGCGAGCACGGTGTAAGCGCCACCATCTCGCCCCGGATCCGCCCCGTGAAGGTGCGAGGCTGAGCCCAAGCCTTTCGCAAGCAGCGAAATGCCAAAGACTCGAGAACTTCCTTGGGACATGAAGCAACATTTTATTGTCGCCCTCGAATATCCGATGGCAACATGACTATATGGATGCCTGCTAGTGAATCTGTCAGAGAAGGGTGCTACTAGCGGCTGAAGACTAGATCAATGAGTATGCGCGGCTGAAGTCAATGAGGACATCGACTACCTCTAGTGGGGGAGGGTTTGTTAGCCCCTCAACTAGATGACCCTAGTTCAATGCGGCATAAGGGCGCGACCTTTGCCCCATGTGCGCATCAGGGAAGGAAATGAAGACAAATTTAGGAAGCAAGTGCTGACACGAGATGAGAAGACAACAACAAATTGCATGAGCCAAGCACGCACATAAGGGAAGGAAAGCATGCGGTCTAGTTGGGACGTACGAGCGCCGGGCACTCACGATTAGAGAGTGGCTCGTGCGAATTGCCGGATCGAGTAGAGAAGCTCCATTTTATATTAGCATGAAAGCCTTGGGTAGCAAGCATCCTAATTGAAGTCTAACAAGTATTATTCTCCGCATTAGGAATCCAAGGTGAAAGACCTTAGTCCAAGAAGGATCTTCCATGCACGTGCATAGGCAAGACTCCTTAGTATGGGAAGATCAGTGTTGTCTCAGATTAGAAGATTTAGAGTTAGATGACTTTAGTCAAATTTGTGAACAGACCACCCCCTAGGCAGCCTATATAAAGGGCCTACGTACCCACTTGGTAATTAATTGAGAATTGGATCCATAAAGAGCATTGAGCATCCTGAGATGGAGCTACAAAGAGTCTCAGATTTTAAGAGTAAATAAAATACGAGTTGGGTAGAGAGATACATCTTGTGTTTGAGAGAACTTGAGGCATTGAGAAGGTTGGCCTAGCGAGTTCCTAAGCGCTACACACGCAAGCCATAAGTAGGACTCTTAGTAAGATTTGTACGAGGACTGCCCCTAAGCAGCCTATATAAAGGGCATGCGTGCCCACTTGGTAATTAATTGAGAATTGGATCCATAGAGAGCATTGAGCATCCTGGGATGTGGGAGCCTTTACAAAAGAGTCTTGTATTTTAAGAGTACATAAAATATGAGTTAGGTAGAGAGATACGTCTTGTGTTTGAGAGAACTTGAGGCATTGAGAAGGCTGGCCTAGCGAGTTCCTAAGCACTACACACGCAGTTTCATGTTTTGGTTCAGGATGTACGCAGGCACTATAACTTGCAGCTGGTTGTGCTCAGCCTAGGCACTTCTTAAGGTGCCACTTTTAAAACTATTAAGTATACAACTTATCACTGTGTGAAGATCCTTTAATATCAGGATTTATATGATAGATCCAAATAAAAATACAGCTTATATCCCACCTTCTTTGAATATCATATGTTTACCAAATTAAATTACATATCTCCTAATTAAATAAGATAATATGTCAACAAACACTTGTTAAAACCAAATTTCCCTACTCCGCCTCAAGTTGGGAATAGATGTTAATCATTCCTAGCTTGGGAATTAGAATTTTCAAACCTCACTCTAGAAGGAGCTTGAGTGAAGACACCAGCCACTGGAGAATTTGTTGGAGCATACACCAATTAAATTATTCTTTTCTTAGCTTTTTCCCTTGTAAAATGATGGTCCAACTTGATATGCTTCAGCAAGAGTAATCAAGTTCTTTTAATACTAATATAAGCTGCTTATCACAATAAGCTTTCATTTGATCAAGTTGATCGAATCTCTAGCTCTCTCAATTGTCTGGTTTACATTCCCTCAGCATCCGATGAAAGCCAATGCTCGATATTTGATTCGACACCGTCTTACCTACGTGGATTTGCTTTTGCTTTGCCAAGTTACTAGATTACTCCTAAACATGTGCGTGAATTTGTTACCAGTTTTGGTTACATATTTCTTAACCTATCAACATCTTATTAAACCTTAATTCCTTTCTCTTCCTTTCTTGACAAACAAATCCATGTTAGGTGTCATTTCAAATACCGAGTATTCTATAAATAACTTTTAGGTGTTCTCAATTTTGATTATTTATGAAATGACTTACAATGCTTATTGGGAATCTAATGTTAGGCCTTTTATTGGGCGAATAGACAAGTTTACTTACCAATCGTTGATATCTTCCTTTGTCTATTGTAGCACATTTTCGCTTCAACCCAATTTTAAAGTTGGATTCCATTAGACTGTCAATTGGTTTCAATACTTATTTCAGTCTCCTTTAGTAGATTAAGCACATACTTTTGTTGTGAGACTGATACCTCCTTCTTAGTCTATGCAACCTCCATGCCTAGGAAATATTTTAAATATCCTTGGGCTTTGACCTCAAATTCTTTGGCAATGACTTATTTAAATACTAGCCATTTCTTCTTGATAATTCCTTGTCAAAATCGTTCATCAACATACAATAATGAGGATAATGTTAACTTGCCTTTGATGGTGTGGCTTGTTAAACAAGTACATGCAGAAGTTTCGTCCTTGTTAATACCCATGCTTCTAACTACTATTGTGAACCTACTGAACTCATTTCTTGGTGGTTGCTTGAGTCCATACAATGAGTTCCAAGGTTGGCACCGCTGAGGTCTCAAACTTAGGAGGAATCTCATATACTTTCATCTCATAACTTACCACATAGAATGTATTTTTTACACAATGTGGCTTATTACAATTTGCAACTAATTACAATACATGGACAATACTAAGCTTAAACTACTAGAGCAAAAGTTTTTTGATGTCAAGACCATAGGTTTGAGTGAACCCCTTAGCGAGTTTCCTTGCCTTACATTTGGTTTGTATTTGACATTGAATAGCTATTTGTACCCACAAATGCTTCCCTTTTTACAGATCCGAAAAATTCCAAGGCGCCATTCTTCTTCAAGGCATGGATTCCTTCATCATGGTAGCTCTCTCCATTTAGGTTTTCTAAGTGCTTCGAATGTTCTTGGTATTCAGTGTTGGTGATTCACAATAAAGGCTTGAGCACCTAGTGATAAGCTGTCATAAGATAAAAAAATTAAGCAATGGAAGCTGAGTACAAGAATGAACCCCTAATAGGTAATGAAAAAAATTGCTCCCAATTATCCAAAAAAAAAAAAAATTGCTCAAAGTTTCAGAAATATATTCATTCCTACATCATTCTAGAAAAGATACGAAATAGAGTAAAAAAATCTGGAAACTGGTGGAGAATCAAAGCTGATATAGTAATCAGTCAATTTCCAAGCTAGAAATTTGGAAATTGATTGATAATCAAATCTAAAATAGTAATCAAGAAATCTCTGCCAGAAATCCGGGAAATTATATTTTTCAACATAAAATTCTAATTTATTTCCTAGAAATCGACACACATACACACACACACACACACACATATATATATATATATATATATATATATATATATATATATATATATATATATATATCTCTTTTATTTATTGTTGGTTTATTTCCATCGTTATTGCCTTTTTATTTTTCCAATGGTTTTTAGCTTTCATACCTTGTTATGGTTTTTCATTGCTTGATAATTATCTTAGACCAATGACTTTATCTTTTATTTATACAAACATTTGTATTGCAGCCACAAAGAGAGGCTAGAGCTAGAAGAAGAACATGTATTGTGAAATCACCAAAACTAAGATGTGGTGAATCATGTTAGCGACTCTGAATAACAAGTTCAGCAGAGGTTCATGAGCAAGATCTTAAAATACTCGTATATCTTTCTTCTTTGATACAAATTATGGTTTTTTGCATGCACATGTGTTTATCATATTGCCGCTTTATTTTGAATAATTTTTAGACTTAAATGTTTTATTTCTTTATCTCCACTCGCTTCTATGTCCTTTAACTGATAGTTTTTTTTTTTTTTTATTTGAGTTTGACGTGCATTTGATAGAATATTTTTCTCTCTTCATATGGTATCGGAGCTAGAAAGAAAAACCTAAGGTTGGAGTTAGGGCTTGGTAGTGTAATCAATTTTAGCAACCCACAAGGAGATCGAGTTCCATTTCGGTCATATCAATCTCACCGTGGAACCCTTTGGAAGCAGCCGTCGCATGGGACACCTCATTGTTGACAACTTTTTTTGGCGATCTCATCTCCAATGGGTGACCCCACAATTTGACTCGTCGGAGCTAGATCTACCCATCAAAATAAACATCTTGTTGGAACTATCCTTAATGCGTTGGCGCGTGAGGGTGGGTTTTTTCGGCATTCTTCTAAGAACACCTCTTTGGTCCCAAAGCCTCAGACGCTAGCTTTGAGGTGTTGGGTTAGTCATCTCGACAATTTTCATCATTGTTTAGTTCACTAAACACTATTGTGCTTTCAGTTTTTTGTTTCCGGCCTAGATATGAAACTCCATTAGTGCTCTCTTTAATCCAACAACATCTCCAGATCTCGATCACTACACATGGCTGCTAAATCCTCCATCCTTACTTTGTTTTTTTATGGATCTCTTGTAATTATCTTAGGGAAATTGAATGGGAATGAGTACTATTTATTTTGGGTAGACCCGGTTCAACTTTGGTTTATAGGTCTAGGTTATGAGGATCGCCAAACTACCCAAGAGGTGGATATTCCTGAGGTTGATCATGCCTAGTGGTTGAATTAGGCTAAAACCTTGTCTACCAATGACATCCAATGTCTTTACAAAGTAGTCTCATCCAATGTCTTTCCTAGATGATTGTTCTTTATGCCCCTAAATGTTCTTTTCACCTTCTATCTATTAGCAATTTAACTCATTCTCTTAACTCGTACTGTTAACTAGTACTCTTAACTATTCTCTCACCATTTCAAATATATATTCAGGACCCCCAGATCTGAGCATGGGTTTAATTTCTAGACGATTGACATAGATTGTCAGTTGCATGGTCTTTATCACCTAAGCTTGCTTTCCTCTTCTATAGCTTGCATGTCTATCAATGCTCCTCTTCTCATCCACAATCATCTAGGTCATCCTAGCATTTACAAGTTCTAGAAGATGTTCCCACATTTCTCCACTTTGTCATTGCTTGTGTAAATCATGTCAGATTGGGAAATGTACTCGTGCTTCATTCCCTTAGTGTTTTAATAATCAAACAAAGTCTTCTTTTGAACTTGTACATGTTGATATTTGGTTTCTTTGTTAGACCACGTCCATTTTAGGTTTTTCGATATTTTATCACTTTCATTGATTGTTATTTTCGTTGTACTTGTTTATTTTGAATGAAAAGTCAAGTTGCGTTATTCTCTATTTTCCATAAATTCTATGGTGAAATTCAAAGTCAATTAACAATTTGTGTACTATGTAATGACGATGCTAAAGAATACTTTTTTTGGACCTTTTACTTCTTTTAGTTCATGAAGCTTACAATGCTGATCGATCATACATAAGGTAAATTTACCTTATCACCTGGCATCATATCTAATCCTGTGCAACGGCGCCATAAAACTTGTTGACTACATCAATTAATTGTTATGATTTAAACACCTATTAAATTTATGACTTATTATCAAGGATTATTATCTAGTCCTCATGACAAAACCATTAAACTCGAGTACGGGTTTCTTTAGCTATGGTGTTGATTAAAAGTTGTTTCAAGTAAAGAGGAACCATTTCCGTGGTTTTGATCCAAGATACCGCATGCAATGCATCGAACAAATAGTAAATTGATTAAGTCCGTATATCGATCCCACAGAGATCTCAAGAATTTTTCAATCAACTACCCCAACTACTTAAGCTCCATACTATTCGGATTTTATAATACGATATCGGGATTTTCATGAAAGCCTAAAAAGAATTATGTAAAAGAAAATGAATGAATAACAAAATGAATTGAATATTGAAATATTAAAATAACTAATTTAGATCGAACAGCTTATTCTAAAGGAAACATTGAATAATCGCCACCGTGAAGAATCAATTCCTAGCGCCTCATCAGAATCTCGCTTCCAACTACGCATTTTAAAACTAGTCCAAGGATTATGATAGTGTGGATCGATCTTCCAAACCACACTGCTCATCATCTCACCGTAATCGTTTCTCGAACACAGAGGGTGAGATAACTACTTTCAAATCGAATAGGCCTTGTTCATGCATTTTTCTTTCTCAATACTTCATACCCAACTCGACTACAAACCTGAGCCCTTAAATATAGTCATCAGAGGTTTGTGACCGTACTGGTTCCTATCCTCAAAATTAGAACAGCCTTTACTCTTCCTTGGATTAGATCCCCTGCTAACACGGATCGAATTCACTATTCGAATTGAGGGAATCCTCCGCATACTTAAATTAATAACTCACCCAACCTTATCTCCCTACATATGAGAAGACAGGATGCATGATCTAAGTATACAGAGCACATTAGGATCGCAATATCAGTTCAAGTACCTTCCCCAAAAATTGTTCCTTACTCCCGTGAATGCCTCTCCGTGTCACCTCGTAGGGCCTCCGGAAATCGTAGCCGAAACACCCGCATGGGTGGGGCCAGAGACCGACATCGATCAATTTCCAAGAAACAAGGCAAACAAGAAAGCCGATTTAAGATTCTGTTCAGCCAGCGAACAAATTATCAAGTAGAAAGATACTTCACAATCACGCCAATTCAATGGAAGTCGTTTTAACATCATTATACCATACAAGAGCCATTGATCAAGAAAACCGCCAGAATCGGAAATCGGGTGTTCGAATCCGTAATTTGTCCGGGATTCAAACAACCGTGATGCACTTAAGAAATATAACCATTCAGCTAAATCCTTTACAGTTAACGTTCGAATCCAAATTAGAACGAAATACAAACTAATCTAATCTAAAAATAAAATGGAAAGAAAACGAAAAGAAAGAAAAGAAAAGAAAAGAAAAATAAAAATACAGGAGCCTTCAAAGAACCCGCATCTCTTTTCAAGTCAGCCGAGAGTCGCGCTTTCTTTGGTAGCAGCTTCGTGATGAGAAATCCTGAAGTCGGGCCCTGAATCTGATGCATTTCTTTGACTTTATTTAGCCGCCCAAGATCGATAATCGCCGCGACATCGGCCTGTCGCGACTCCTCTCGCTCTGTCGCAGCCTTGTCATAGAGCTCTATGTGGTTGGCGACATCGCCTTAAGTGAAAATGGTGTCGCGATGTACCTTGATCTTATCGCCAATTCTTTCATTGAAACCCTTGGCCGCGACAAAATTTATCGACGTCAGCGACCTTCCGGTCCATGCGTACCGATGTCGCGACAGTCGCGTCACGCTGACTTCCATTTATGAGTAGTACAATCTGTCGCCGCGACAACCCTCGATGTCGTCTCGCAACCCCGCTACCGTAATTGATGTCGCGACACCGTGCAAGGTCGCCACCTTTATCTTCTCGCGGGAATTGTTGTCGCCGGCCAACTTCCTCCTTTGCAAACTAATGTCGCGACGCTCGCTTGTGTCGATGCTCGATCGCAGATCCAGATGTCGCGATATCAGGTCTTCTTCTTCTTCACCCCGGGTTGTTTAACCTTGAGCTCTTCTTTCGTAATTCTAAATTATTTTGTTTTCAATTAAGATTCATTGGCGACTGGAGTTTCACTGATGTAACCCGAATATCAAAGATTACAGTCAGTCGGCTTAGCAACATTCGTCCTTTCATCCTTACGCTACCGTCTTGTCGCCACCGCTTCATCCCATTATATCACTCCACTTCCGCCATATTCTCGCTTCCTTTACTACACAATTTCTGCTTTCTTTGGATTTCCTTAGTCGCATTTAAATTTGTGAAGCTTATTCCCAGATTCGCATATAAATCTCACTCTTTTTATGTAAAATTAATCTAAAATGGACTAAAATAGATGACTTTGCTCATCAAACTCCCTCAAACTTAAAATTCTTGTTTTGTCCCTGCTAAAGAAAAGAGTACCTGGTTTGTCTCAAACAAAGGACATTTTTCCGTTTCTATTTTGTAGTTGCAACCCTAATTTCTAATCTGAAAGATCAGAAAACTTGCATTCCTTTCTTCAGGTATTCAGCCAAGTCTAGATCAAGATTAGTTTCTACTCAATCAGGTACATAACTAATTTGTTGAATTTGTTTTAATAACAAGAGAAATAATTGATCCTCACAGTTAGTTGTGTTGCAGCTCTTCGCCTCCCAAACATATTCTGACCAACCCTTAGAGATGTTCACCGCTGACCTCTTCGATTTTCCAAATTCCATACAGCTTCTTGTTGTTCAAATCGACTAATTAATATATATTACAACCTTCAAGATCAATCGTGTCTGGGGCTTGTAATGTTAGGCCTGTAAGGGTGGTATTTAATGAACTTTTAGGTTAAGATTACCAATACTCTTTTTCCTTTTCACTCACATGTCGCCCTTTTTTCTCCTTTGTAGTTTCCTGACAAACTCCCAAACTTCATGTTCAGATGCACTATACTGATTTTCTTCTATTCAGAATCGTATGTTCCCATTTCTCATTCACAATTCAAAATTGGGGAATTTATTTTCTCTTTTCTATCGCTGGTATCTCGTAAATAGTAATGCTTTGTCTTTAAAGCTTTCTACACTTTTAGCTAACTTTGCTAGTAAATTCTATACCGTATGGCATTAGGGTACCAGGTGTTGAACACCCCTAAGAACTTGAATTTGTTCACAGAGTCTGCAGCCACAAGACAAAACCTATTCCTCAGCTTTCTTTCCACTCGTATTTTCGATGTAGATCTTTTCTCTCATCATTCCTTTTTTCTATATTTTCTGAAGTTCCTCAAAAATTTATGCTCCCCCAAACTTTATTTCTTCCTCTCTCCTTGAATTCTTTGGTAATCACAAGTTCTTTGGAGGTTTGATTCCTTAGGATGGGTTGGGGTCTTTATTGGCTGATTTTGAAAATAAGGCTTGTTTTGGCTCAATTTCTGGAACTAAAGTATATGCATCAGCATATAAGGAGGGATGGCTAGAAAGGCTCAAACTTTCCAAGGATGGCCTGCATCATTCTTGGTAGTTTGTATCACTACAAGTTCTTGATCAATAATCTAACAAGTTAAATTTGGGTTGACTGTATGACCCCAACCTTTAAGGATTTTCTTGGCTCACATCAGTGGATGAGAATTTAGATGATATTATTTCCAACAGGTTCCTTGACTCACTGTTAATACCACAAACTCAAAAAAAAATTTTGTTCCTTCAATTGTATAACCTTCCTTATCCTGGACTTATTAGCATAATTCAAACTAAATCGCAATTTATGCTTCAATTAAATTGCCTGTCATTTGGCTCTTATTAACGAGTTCTGATTTATTCAATTGACTCCCAATCATAAACTAAATTGAAAGCGAAACACAATTCATGTCATGAACCCTTGACTTACCGTCAGGAAAGAAATCATTAAATATCAAACATTTGGATTTACAATCTGTTTTCTTACAGTTACACTGTATCTAAGTTCGAGAAAAACCCTTTATTTCTTGATCTAAATTCCCATATCTTCTTCAGAAGGTTGCAGCCCCCTGCTTCAAAATTTGGCTCACCAGACCTTGAGCTCCTCAAGAGTGATTAAGTAGATTAACAAGGTCGTCCAACAAATTGGGGCTGCTTCTCCCTTTTTCTTTGGAGCTTCTTAGTTGATGGACTCTAACTAATCCATATTCCCCTTTCATCAACCATTCTCTTTATTACACAGCGTTTTATGGAATAAAGAATGGAATTTATTTCTTTTCCGACTCCATTCATTCCATAAAACCTGTGTTCAAACCCTTTGAGCTCTTCTTTTCTATCATTCTCCCTTCTCTCCATTCTCCTTGTTCGTTTCTTCCGTCGTTCTCCCCTCTTTTTATAGGGGAATTTCGTTTCTAAGGAAGAACAACCATTTATTTTCTTTTTATCATATGAATGGATTAAATGAGATTCTCGAACCACTGCTCATACGGTGTTTCCAACGTGGTTCGTAGTTTTTGATATAGAATTTTGAGCGTTTTCCTCGAGCTTATTAATTTCCTACGATTATTTCCCTCGAGTAGTGTATTAAACACATTGGTTCAATCGAATTTGAATTTCTGTTTCTGCACTAATCACTATTTATTACTCTCGTTCAATTGTGCTCTTCTCGTTCTAACGATCTGAGAATATTATCTTGTCATTCATTGAGGCAAATTGGCTTGCCCGGTATCAAATTTCCTTCTTTTGTCGCGACAACTTACTGTTTGTCTCGACAGCAGTAACCTTCTAGAGGACAAGTCATCCTCTGGCTGCGACCTAAGGTGTTTCATTTAAGATGTCGCGACCACATAACTCCTTTGAAGGAATTGATCTTGTCGCGACATAAGTGTTATGTCGCGACATTCAACTCCATTTCAATTCTAACTAAATCACGACATCAACTTCTGTTGCGACATCAGCTTCTGTCGCGACAGAAGTTTTTGTCGTGACCTAATCTGCATTTGCTTTAAATTTAAGGAACAGAGAGATTTTCATTACCTTCTCCCGGATTCTCAAATTCTCATTATCAACTAAGTAATTCCACCACGACAATTCAGAAACATATATTACATTCACTTTTCCTGATTTTGTATAGGAAAAAGAATGCTCCCCTTTTTTTCTTCAAAAGCTCCTTCTGTGAATTCTTTGGGTTGTCACAGAATTGTCTCCTTCTCTCCTTCCTTTGCCTTTATGCTGCAGCATTCTGCAAGCATTCTGAGAAAGGATTTAATTAAACAAAAATTAACTTTCATATTACTAACTAATCATTATAAAAATTAGAGAAAACAAAATCAAGGTGAATTCTAAAAAATATTCACAGTCTAAAAGTAAAAACAGAAATTGAAGTCTCTATGGGTTGCCTCCCATCATTTTCGATTTTGAGTCCATGGCCCCGGACTTCTTTGTTTTGATTTACCTTTTCTCTCGATGAACTGATTAATAGCTCTCTTTTCTTTCTTCCACCTTTGATAATGCTTGAGTCTTTGTCCATTGACTTTAAATTCCTCCCGGCATCGGTCTTGAGTGTTACTTTGTAGAAAGTAATTAACTTGACACCTGCACAATATATGGTCCACTCCCACCTTGATTTCCAATTTCCTGGAAACAATCTTAATCACAGGTTAAATGCAAATTTCGATCCCACCTTTTGGTGCTTTTCTAAGAATCTTTGATCATGCCATTTCTTTGTCTTGTCTTTGGCAAATCTTAGCATTATCATAGGCTTCATTTCTCGATTTTCAGTTCATTCGGTTGACAATCTCTCTTCCTTTGCCATTTGTCGAAATTCAGCTTCTTGATGGCCCTGGCCTTGTATTCTAATTGAAAGGGAGGTGACATGGCTTACCAAATACCAATCTATATGGGGACATCGATGGGAGTTTGAATGCGATCCTGTAGGCCCCAAAGTGCATCATCAAGTTTGGAAGACAAATCCTTCACCTTGTTGATCTTTTCGGATCTTTTAATCTCCCTGTTGGGAGAATTACCTTTACTATTAGTACGGGGATGATAAGCTAGACATTATATGTTTGATCCCATATGCTCATGAGCTTTGCATTGTTTGTAAGTGGCTTCCCCATCATGATGATAGTTAAGATTGTTCAAATCTGCTCAATATGTTCTTTTAGAGCTCACAACTATATTAACATCATTTTGCTTAGGCGGTATGGCTTCCACCGTTTAAACATAATCCTTGCTAGCCGGTATATCTGAGTTTCCAAATTATTGTGGAAAAGGTCCCATAAAATCCTCCCATACATCGTAAATTTGCACCACCAATATGCCTCGTAGGGGCATTTCATTTCCTCTTGCTGATCATTTCAATCTTTTGGTATCTATCATAATTGTGTCAGTGTGAGTCCACGAACTTGGTTGGCAATAAATCCTGATTGGAGTATCTTATGAGTTGTTCTTTCTCCAGAAAAATGCCCCCCATATGGTGATGCATGGCATTCATTCATAATTCTGCTTTGTTCACCCTCTGGCACACATCTTCTTATAATCACTCGGCACCCTCTTAGCAATTAGGTGTCCAAATATAATACTGTTTATCGATCACGAGCTTTCTTTTTTTGTTGTTAGGTGAGATTACGAGAGGAACTACTCCACAAGCTAAGTAATTCCACAATGCTCCCGACATACCATGGCATTTGGAATGACAATTCAAATAGTTGTTCATCTGGGAAATTCTCTCTTAGTCTTATCTCCTCCTCTTCTGCTTGATTTCTTTCTATTCTTGACAAGTGATCAGCTATCACATTGTCACATCCTTTTTTATCCTTAATCTCCATATCAAACTCTTGCAGTAGTAGCACCCACCATATCAGTCTTATTAGCTTCAGCACGACATCAGATATTTGATGGTTGTATGGTCAATGCGAAATATAACATGGGATCCCGAATGTAGCATGGCTGGCGAATTTCTCGGAAGAACACTATGGCTAACATCTCCTTTTCGGTTGTGGAATAATTTTCTTGTGCTTCATTGAAGGTTGCTAGCATAGTATATAAAATCTAGATATTTCTCTTTTCTTGATACAGCCCCATTAAAGTCATCTACATTACTTGAATCCTGATCCCGATGCAGTGCTGACCATGATAGGTGCTTGAACCAATCGATCTTGATTTCTTCAAGCGACTTTGCGGGAATCATCAAAAATTAAACTTTGTGTCCTTCTCGATGTCATAATTAGTCTGGCTATCCTTGAGAAATCTTAGATGAATCTCCTATAAAAAAGCATGCCCAAAGAGCTCCTTATACCTTTTCTTGCATTTGTGGAGGTGCTAGGTTTGATAATGAAATCTTGGATTGGTCCACTTCTAACCTATTACTTGAAATTTATGACCAAGAACAATACCTTCTGTCTGTGAAATGGCACATTTTCCCCGATTAAATGCTAGGCTGTTGTCCTTGCATCTTTGAAGTCTTGTTTCGAGGTGCTCGGACTTTGTTCAGCGGACCCTTGCTAATGAAGACATCCATAATAATCTCCATGACTTCCTCCAGCAAATCCCCGAGAACATCGACATCATACATCTCTGGAAATGTGGGGGCATTGCATAGCGAATGGCATCATACGAAAGCAAGGTACCATAGGGGCATGTAAATGTAGTCTTTTCTTGGTCCTCAGGTGCAATTGCAATTTAGTTGTAGCCTGAATATCCATCCAGAAAACAAAAATGATGATGTCCTGCTAGCCTGTCTAGCATCTGATCAATGAAAGGTAAGGGAAAATGATCTTTCCTTGTTCTTGTGTTAAACTCACAGCAAATCAATGCATATTCTCATCTGTCATGTTCTTGTTGTAATCATTCATTTCTGTCATTGCGGATTCTGATAAATCCACCTTTCTTTGGAACTACATGGGCCAGGGCTAACCTAAGGGCATGCAGAATTGCATATATAAAACTGACATTTAACCATTTGAGCACCTCCCTCCTGATTACCTCCTTCATGACTGGATTCAATCTCCTTTGATGTTCAACAGTTGGTTTTGCACTCTCTTCTAGAAGTATTTTGTGCATGCATATTGATGGACTGATACCTTTTAAATCTTTAATAGACCATGCTATAGACTCTTTATGCTTCCTTAAAATTTCTAGCAAACTTTGTTCCTCAGCATCCACTTAAAAATACGCGTGAAATTATTCTTGGTTTGTTCTTTGGCGGCTCGAGAAAGCATACTTTAAATGACTTAGCAGCTCTTTTAAAACTAGCCCCTTCTTCCTTTGGTTTCTTGATGAAATTCCTTTTCTTCATTTTGTCTCTTTGTTTTATCCCATTTGTTCAGACTCATCCCTTTTCATTGAATGTAAATTGATGTGCGAAAATGCGAATCAAAACCTTCAGGATACTGGAAATTCATCTCTTTTTCATTGATTGAAAGTTGTTCATTACAATCATAGTAAAAATCAGAGTTGTTGACATATACATCTTCTACTGACTTGATATCATCCCTTTCTATATCTAAATTCTTCAAACTTAGATTCGAATTGAACTCGTTTGTCTCTTCTCCGACTCACGGCGTGAGGAATTCCCATGCATGTGCGATTAGAAATTTTTATCAGGGTTGCTAGAATGGCCTTCCCGACAGAGGGACTTTTGAATCTTCTCATATCCCGAGTATGATGAAATTAAATTTGGAAAATAAATTTTCCATAGCAGTGTCTTGTGGTCATGGTTTCAGGGTTCTTATCTGCCATTTGGAGGGTGACAATTGTGGGAGTAATCTCCCCCGAGCCTTCTTGGCCTTGAGAATAAGGCATTAAATTTATCTTTGAGTCAGAGGCTTTCTGGGTTCGAACTCTCGATGGTGGGGGAATGGTAAAGCTCCTGGATCCTTCGTCTTTTACATTAGCCTCTCTTGATCACGACCTTGAGTTTTTGCAATCAAATTCCATGATTTATTCTTGTGATCTTCTCTTTTTGCACCGGTATGTCTCAAAATTTTGCATAAAGTGGCACATCTGAGTCACCACTTACGTGAAGGGCATGTGATTTCCGACTTACAAAGGTCTTTAAGAACCTTATAATTGTTCCTCTATTTTGATTTAACGACCTCTGTGGAAATGGGATGGCGTTGTTGCAGGTCTTCTTCTTGCTTCCTTCTTCTCGATAGCCTCCTTCTTTCTTTTTCCCTTCAGGTGTTTCAACCCAATTTTAAGACCTTCTTCTCCCTGGTTGCTTTCATCTTTTTCTGTCTTCTTCTCTAAGTCTTTCCCACTTCTGAGCTGCACAGCCATGCAGTCTTTTGGATTCTTCTTCGTGTCACTGGGAAAAGCATCTTTCATCTTATTTTGCAGGTTTAGGGCCAGTTGCCCTATCTGTGTCTCGAGGTTCTTGAAGCATTAGTGGTCTTGAAAAATTTGAGAATTGGCATTTGAGGCTTCCCGATTTCTACGAAACTTTGTTCATGGGTTTAACGAAGCTTCTTATTTGTCCCCCGTAGTGCGACAATTGATCTTGAATGGTGGAGCTCTCATAGATCTGATATTCATTTAGCTTCCTCCTCCTTCTTTGCTATTGGAACCTTGGTGGTGGCGATATCCTTCTTGAGGATCTTTGTTCTGCCTTTGGCCTTGTGGGAGCCCCTCCATATGAAAAATTTTCATGGTTCCTCAGTGTTGGATGATAGTGTGCGGGCGGGTTAGGATTCGTTTGAAGTGATGCTTCTTTGCTCTCCCAAATGCCAGCCTCTCTCGACACATCATAAAGCAGGTTCTTCGGTGGGTACCTCGGCACTTCCTCTCGATAGTTCCTCTCAGCTGCTCTATTTCACCAGGCAGTGTGCATCTTCCTCTCTTGCTTGTCCATTCTATGCATGATGGCATCTAGCACCTCCATGTTTGTCATCTTGCTCGCTCCATGACTCCTCTTCTGCCAATTACTCTTGAAAACTCACGATGGAGCTTTCCTTATTGCATTTAACCAGGTCCTCGTCGGATCTCTTGCCTCTTATTTTCTACGTTGAATGCTCCTGTGAAGCATCAATAATGCCCTTAGATGTATCATTCAAGGCATGATACACTATGTCCATCTGGGTCTTCAAGTCTATCCCATGCATTGGACACCTCTTCAGCAACCTTTTAAATCTTTCCCAAGCTACGTAAAGGCTTTCATCTTCCCCTTATTTGGAACTGATTATCTCCCTCATACTCTGGAGTGGTGAAGGTGGGAAAGAATCTGAAGTAGGCTTCTGACTCCTCCCAAGTATCAACAGAACCATACGGTAGAGATTCATACCATGTGGCTACTGTATCTCTTAGAGAAAATGGGAATAAGTGCAATTTTATGACCTCTGGTCTCACCCCATTCAACTTCACCATGTTTGCCATTCTGAGAAACCTTCCCAGATGCTCATTTGGGTCTTCTGTGGGATGACCGATGGCTTGTTGTTGCTGAACCATTGTCGATCTGGCTTGATTCAAAATTATTGGCATCAAGCGCAAGGCTATGCGATTCAACGAGTATTCATCTGAATAATTGGTCTCCGGAAGTCCTCCATTGTATGTCGATGATTGGAGCCTTACGGTAGCGATGGTTAATCGCCGGTGCAGTGGCCTTTCATGCGCCGCCATTTGAGTTTTGACCTTTTCACCTTTCTCAAACTTTTGAGTGTTCTTTCTAGTTCAGTATCTGCTGGGATCAGATCAGTGTCCTGTTTCCTATGCATTAAAGTTTTCCTGAAATCAAAACACACTTACATTAATAGTTAGTCGAGACGACAAATGTTTCAGCCATGAAAACTGTTAAAAGTTAGTGACTAAAAATATACTTGCTGAAAAACTATTTTGTTCTTTTTCTTTAAATGTCAGAATTAGCATTTCCTTCTTTCATGAATATTGATCTACTAATTCTTTCGATCCACAGCAACGATGGCATAAAACTTGTTATTGGACCGTATGATGTATACAAATTTATGATCTTATCACTAAGGACTATTATCTAATCCCGAACCTTGGCATCATAAAACTTGTTGACTACATCAATTAATTGTTATGGATCAAAACACCTATTCAAATTTATGACTTATTACTCAAGAATTATTATCTAGTCCTCAACAATAAAACCATTAAACTTGAGTATGGGTTTCTTTAGCTATGGTGTTGATTAAAAGTTGTTTCATAAAGAGTAAACCATTTTCTCTGTGGTTTTGATCCAGTATCACGCAGAGTGCACGGTCGAACAAGTAGTAAATTGGATTTAAGTCGGATATCGATCCCTGAGATCTCGGGAATTTTCAAATCAAACCACCTAACTACTTAAGCTCGTACTATTTGAATGATAATCGATATTGGGATTTTTTTCTTTGAAAGCCTAAAAAGAATTATGTAAAAGAAAAATGAATGGATAACAAATGAATTGAATATTGAAATATTAAAATAGCCCAATTTAGATTGAGCAGGTTATCTCTAAAGGAAACATTGAATGTCGGCTCTTTGTGAAAGTCGATTCTACGATGCAATCTTTGCTTTTGCCTTCGAGACTCTGGTTTTAAACTAGTCAAGGATTATTATGATAGTGTATTTGGATCTCTCCAAACCACCTTAGTTCATCATCTCAAAAATAAGCGTTTCTCGAACACGGAGGGTGAGATAACTACTGTCGAATAGCCTTTGATGCAGGTATTTTCTTTCTCGATACTTCATACTACAACTTGGACTACAAACCTGAGCACCTTAAATATAGTCATTGCGGTTTTACCTTGTCTTTAGTTCCTCGTCCTCAAATTAGACGACACTCTTTCCTTGATTAGATCCTTGCTAACACGGGATGAAGTGTCGGAATTGAGGTGAACTCTACCGCATACTTAAATTAATAACTCACTCAACTCATTCCGGTTACAAGTGAGAAGAGGATGTATTGATTTAAGTTCTGAGTGATCGTCCGGCAATATCGAGGGTTAATTACCTTCCCGAAATTGTTCCTTACTCTCAGGAATGCCTTCTCTGTGTCACTCAGAGGGCCTCTAGTCGGTGGCTTGATCTCGTTATGGGTGGAGGCGACATTAGGATCAATTCAAGAAACAAGCAAAACAAAGTCGATTTAAGATCTGAAGTTAGGCCATAATGAATAAGTACTACAGGAAAGATAATTTACGGCAATGCTTGTCCAGTTCGATGCGTTTGGGTTTCTAAGTGCGATTATACCATACGGTGAAACTGTGATCAAGCCGTAAATCGAGGCAGGTGTTCGAAATCCAGAATTTGTCTGGGATTCAAACAACTAGACAGTAATTTTAAGAAATATAAATGCGCATTCATCTAAAATCCTTCATTTAACGTTCGAGATCGAATTAGAGCGAAATACAAACCTAATCTAATGCAAAATAAAATGGAAAGAAAACGAAAATAAAGAAAAGAAAGAAAAGAAAGAAAAATAAAAATCTGAGGCCTTCGACATCGAATCTTTCAAAGTCGCAGGAAACTCGTTTCTTTGTGCTTGACTCCCCCGTGTTATAGGGTTAAGTTGAATTTTAATTTTCGATGCATTTCTTTTTGGACTTATTTGCATTTGTGATGGTAATCTTGTCGTGACATCGAGCTCTTAGCCGGCGACCTGCGTTCTTGTCGCGGTCAGCGTTGCGGGAGCCTCATGTAGTTGCGACATGTCTTGCGTGTGTTATCTCGGCGGCTTGATCTTATCGCGACCCTCTTCTCATTGAAGCTTCGTGTGTGGCGGCTCTTGGCGGTCGCGACCTTGGTCCATGCGGTGATGTCGCGACGGTGCACGGGTGTTGTCGCGACTTCCATTTAAGCAATTGTTGTCGCTGACAACTGATGTTATCAGCGACCTGCGTGTTGTGATGATGTCGCGACGACGGGTGTTATTCGCGACCTTATCTTTATTAGATTGTTGTCGCGACAACTTCCTCCTTGCAAACTAATGTCGCGACTGCTTCTGTTGTAGTGTTGATGTAGCGGCGCATCTAAATATTAAAGCGTTGTGTCTTCTTCTTCTTGATTCACAGTTGTTTTTAACCTTGAGTTTCTTTACTCCGAAATCATTTGTTTCAATTAAGATTCATTTGCATTTGGAGTTTTCAGCGATGTAACTTTGAATAGTGCATTTCGATTCTTTGTCGAAGCTTAGCAACATTGGTCCTTTCATCCTTATGCGTCGTTCTTGCTGCCATCTGCTTCATCCCCTACCCTTGATTCAGCTACGCCATATTACGCTCCTTTTTTACTACAATTTCTGCTTTCTTTTGAATTTCCTGCTGCAGAGAAATTTGGTGAAGTTTATTCAGTTCACATATCATCGGTCTTTTTATGTAAAAATTAATCAGAAAAATGGACTGAAAATAGATGACTTTTAAGCTCATCAACAGTTTGTTGCATCCAAGGACAGTTTGTGTTTTCCATGCCAAAGGTATTTGGATGTCTGTTACCCCTTCTAAGTCAGCCTTCTTTCCTTGGAAGTAGCTCTGTTGAGGTTTAACTTTGGACAAGTTACAAAGAAGGGGGTGGTAGCTCCCTAATAAGTGTTTTATTTGTGGTTTGGTAGAAGTGTTAGTCCACCATACTTTATTGCATTGTCCTGTGGTCAGCTCTTTGTGGGAAATCATGTTTTCCCTACTAGGGGTTTATTGGGTTTTTCCTGGAACTGTCAAGGAGGCTCTTCTTAATTGGAGGGACTCATTCGTGGAAAAGAAGAGAAGAAAGATTTGGAAGTCAGTCCCTAGTTGTATTTTTTGGACAGTTTTGAAGGTGTGAAACGACATAGCTTTTAGGGATGAGACCTTAGTTGTATAGAGATTGAAGTTTTCTTTTGTTCATAATTTATTGAGTTGGAATAGATTGTATTTAGGTGAAAAGGCTTCTTCACTCATAGTTTTTTTAGAGTGGTTAGCCTTAAGTTGAGGGTTGGTAAGGTTTTTTTGTTCTACTAGCTCCCTTGTCTTTTTGGTTGGTTTATATTGTGCATCTTTTATTTTATTTTGCATTTTCTTTATATAATCCAGAAAAAAAAGGAAAAAAAACAAAAGAAAGAAATATTTTGTCTGTCTCTACCTTGGCTTATGTTTCCCTTCCTAAGACCACTAGTGAGGCTCTCTATAATCCGAGCTAGTGACAAGCAAAGGTCGATGAAATGGTTGCTCTTCATTCCAATAACAGTTGGGATCTTGTCTCTTTATCCCTTATAGAGTCTGAATTGGCTGTTGGTTTAGGCTTGATGGGTTTGTCTTGATGGCCAGATTGATCGTGTAACGGCCACTTGGTTGTCAAAGGATACCTTAGGTTGTGTATTCTGTCGAGCTAGTGTTGAAGACAGGAACCACTTATTCTTCGGTTGCCAATTCACAGCTGGTATTTGGTTGAGGATTTTAAGGTTGTGTGGGTACTCTAGAATGCCGAGAATTGGAAGCTAATTCTTATGGGTAATTGCGCCAGGGAAAGTCATGCCTTTCATTACTAGGAAGATTGCGTGGGGTGCTACTATTTACCATTTGTGGGGTCATCGGAAGAGTAGAATTCAAGAGAACAACTATGCTCCAGCTGATACTATTTTTCACCTCATATGTAATGATGTTAGACTACTTATGTACGGTGTGAAGGTTGTTGATAGTCCTATGAAACGGATCGATGTGTGAGATGGTCCTTCCCTCATAATGGTACATCTCTGGTGGTTTAGGCTACTGACTTGTGATTGTTAGGCCTTTGCCTTGCATTTGTGGCGGGTATCTTCAATGTTGTTTCTTTTTGCTCGGGTTGTGGGCTTGAGTTTGTGTTGTTCGAGGGTGTTGCATGTTCTATGTTTATAGAGGGAGTCTTTGTCGTTTTTCTTCTTGGTTGTGGCTATGGGCCTCGGTTTCTTGTATTCTTTGGTTGGGCGTTGCCCTTTTGGTAATAAATTCTTAATTATCCAAAAAAAAAAAAAAGGATACCTTAGGTTTATGGTTTTGATTATGTTGATACCTTCTCACTTGTGGCGAGATTACTTTGCTCTGCTTCTCTCATGACTCTTGTCTCGTCTCTTGGCTATGTTAGTTGGATATTAACAATGTCTTCCTTCGTGGTGATCTTGATGAGGTATATATAGAGCAACCACTTGGATTTGATGCTTTAGGGGAGTTTGTTATGTGTGTAGGTTGCGCCACTCTTTATATGGTTGGAACAGTCTCCTTGAGTATGGTTTGGGTAGTTTTGTTTAATTGTTCAGGAGTTCGGCGTGCTTCGCATTACAACAGATCATTTATTCTTTTACCATCATAACCCCTTAGGGTAATGTATTTATGTAGTGGTTTATGTGGATGACATTATTATTATAGGCAGTGATCAGGATGATGGTATTTTGAGGCTAAAGCAACACCTCTTTGACCACTTTTAGACTAAAGACTCTGGGAAACTCAATTACTTTATGGGAAGCGAGATAGCTCAATCTAGTTCTAGTGTTGTCCTTTCTTATTGGAAGCATGCTTTAGACATCTTGGAGGAAATCGGTAAGCTCGACTATAAACTTGTAGACACTCCTATGGATCCAAACATCCAACTTGTACTAGGACAAGGGACACCTTTAGGAGATCCTACTAGATATCAACGACTTGTAGTTAAATTGAATTGCCTCATTATTACTTAACCGGATATTTCATTTCTTGTGAGTGTTGTTAGTCAGTTCCTATAGACACCTTGTTATAGCCATTGGAATTTTGTGATTAGTATTCTTCAATTTATCAAAGGAACATCAAGCCAAGGTGTGTTTTATGAGAATAGAGGCCTTACCTAGATTGTTGGCTACATAGATGCAGATTAGGTAGGCTCACCCATAGAAGGACTCTCCACTTCAAGGTATTGTCTTTATAAGGGGCAACTTAATATCTTAAAAGAGTAAGAAACAAGATGTGGTGGTTAGATCTAGTGCATAGGCTGAGTATATAGCTATGACATTGGTAACATGTGAGCTCATACGACAAAAACAACTTCCCAGGGGGCTAAGGTTTGGAAAGGACAAACATATGAAGCTTATATATGATGATCAAGCCGCTTTATATATGACGTCAAATCCAGTCTTTCATGAGAGGACTAAACACCTTGAAGTGGACTGACACTTCATTAGATAGAAGATCTCATTAGGATGCTTGGCTACTAGTTTTCTCAACTCGAATGATTAGCTAATAGATATTTTTACTAAATCACTTGGAGGTCCTAGGATCAAATATATATGTAACAAGCTTGGTGCATAAAAATATATGCTCCAACTCGAGGGGGAGTGTTAGGTGTATATATATGTTATTTTCCATTTTTGCCCTTACTAGTCTTGTATATATGTAATAATGTATTGTTTAGATAATTGAATGAAATCATAATATTTTTCTCTCTTTGCAATTAAGTCTCAAGAAATGTCAATATATTTCATGAGAGGCTTAAAAGTAATCAAATTGTTGGAGTTAAGAGTTGCAGAGGCAAAGGGTGCAGCTAGAGGAGTCTTAGTCTGTTAGGAAAATAGGGTATTGGAATTGCTTGGGATGTAAGTGGATGTTTATTGGTTCAAAATTTGTGAGAGCAATGAATCTTCACCAGAATATCTTCTATGAGGTTCTAACAAAAAGTCTTTGTAACACCGGTATATTAATATATGTTTTGTTATATTCAGGTAAGGATTTTTGGGGAGCAAATGCAACTTATGCCCTATGATATTTTATATTGTGATTAAGATTAGCAATCTTAATGGTTGGGTTAATTAGAGGATTAGCAAAATTAGATTGCATTTTTTATGGCATGTGGAGTCAATTAGTAATTAAGTGGATTTAGTGATAGTTTGTTAGGATTTGTAATTAAGTATATGTGAAGGACCACTTTGAAAAACTTGTTAGTGGAGAGGGAGTGAAGTGCGAGTCATGCTTGTGAGCTATGTGGCATCGTGAGGGCATGACACCTCATATATGCAAGGTAAGACTCTTGACACATAGCAGTGCATTAGAAGAGTTTGCCATGTGCCGCTGAAGCCAATTCCTCTTGGTTTGGATGCTAGACCAACTTCTTGCTAGGAAGTGGAAGAATTCTGGAATTTTAGAAAGTGAGAGAGGTTCTAGAGAGAAGCTAGAGAAGAGGGAGAAAAGGCTTGAAGGAAAGCTTGGTTTTGGTGGAAAAAGTTCACTAGGTATATATTATGATCTTTAAGGCCTTTGTTGCATTTCTATTGGACTTTGGTTATATTCTAGGGTTTTGTTGGGATTTCATCATAACCCTAGATTTGATGAAAAGGTGAAGTTTAGTGGGACCCTAAATTGTAAAAAGACCGGTTTTTGTGAAGATGGCATGTGTGTGTGTCAAGGGAGGTGCTGTCAGCTTTCCCCTTGACCCCATGACAGTGTTTTGGCCATAAGTTTGGCTAAAGGAACTCCAGGTGGATGATTCTAGTTGAAAAGCCCAAGACCTATTTTCGAATGTCTAAACAACCAAGAATAAACCTGCATAGACCCTTGAATTTGAGGTTGAAAGTCAAATACAGATTCTGTCCCATGTTCTGGAGCAGTTTCTGTTTTTGAGTCATAAGTTGAGTTAGATTGATCCAAATGGAGTGATTCAAAATCCTTCTCAAAGTAGCCACATAGGGGAGTAACTTCATGAAGAAAGGATGGCCAAATTATGGCTCATTTGTTCCCATAATTTCGTCAAAGTAAGGGTGAAGAGAGGGCACAGATTCTGTCCCTGGGAAATACTCTCGGGGAGGTCAGAGTGTAAAAACCATAACTTTTGATTTTGAGGTCCGAATGACCTGATTTAAGAATTTGTGGAAAGCTAAGAGATAGGGAACTTTGGTCATAAGACAATAGTGAACAAAAGCATGTGGCTGGTCAAAAATTGTAGTTGAGAAAAAAAAAAAAAGGTCTTGAGATAGGCTGAAAAAGGGTACCGTGTTGTGTGTCTTTGTGTTACCTAACCAAGGGTGTTAATCTTGATCCTAGTAAGTGTAGAGAAATTTTATGGGGATCAAGGTTTATGTTGGAAGGTATAAGAATATATGTGAGTCGAGCTAGTTTATAAGTAATGGGCCATGAGTAATTTTATGTGACCGCAGTTGTGAGAGGCTAGGAATCTTATGACATTGTTGGAATCCTTTGGGGTAGCCTCGGGTTTGACTTCCATGGGGGCTGCGGATTTTGGATCAAGGAAGGTAGGCGATATAACCTTCTCCTGCTTATCTTGTGGTTTGATGTTGTAGAATTACATGCCATTCCGTCTTTGTGTATGATTTCTAGTGATATATAAATGTATATTTTTATATATGAAATCTTTGAATTAAGCATTTATGATGTTTTTAAATATCCATGTGGCTGATGCTTTGTGAAATTGTTTTAAAGAAGCATGACATGGGTATGAGGCGTGTAGTGGGATTGATGTAGTGGACACGGGACGATGACTAGTCACACAGGTTGTAGTCCCCGAAGGTCACAGATATACGGGATGTGGGCATATCCCTGGGTGGTAAGTCCCAGCAATTTGTCGTTGTTCTAGGATGATCGGCTAGTCCCTGGGTGAAAGCCCAAAAGAGTCACTGATGAGGGGTTGAGATGGTGGTAGCATTCATGTGTTTCCATCATCAACCTATTATTTGTAAAATGCTCATGTTTTGAGATATTTTGAATTATGTATAAATTGAAATGTTTTTATGAGCATGGCTTGTTATGGGATTCCTCTTGGGTTGTCGAACTCACTGATTATTTCCCTCTTAGATCTTGGAGTCTGAGACCCGGTAAGTGACATGAAAGTTGGACTGCGGGGTTTGAGATGGGAAGTTTGTATACCCGACCTTAAGCTTGTTGGTCGTTGAGCCTTCACATTTGATGAATATTTAGTGTTATGTGGATATTCACACTGTATATTTGGACAGTTGGTATCTTTTGTGGATCATTGTATATTTGGCTTGTGTAGCCACTAGTATTGGAACTTTGTGTAAATGTTATTTTGATCAAGTGTAAGTGTATAGTTTGGGTACATTGAGGAATTAACTTTGTGCCGATATGTGTGTATGTTGGAGACCCGGAGAAGTGTTTTATTTACGTTTCCAGGTGATTACTCCAAGTGGAGTTTAGACTCAAGTTGTGAAAAAAAAAAATCAGGTGGTAAAAATAGTAACATAAATCACACCGGTGGAATTCGAGGTGTGACAGTCTTTCCAAAATTCTCTAAGAGATCCTTCAAATAATTTCACTTGTAAACTACTCTTTGAGGTAAGGGTTTATTTATAAACAAAGTTGATAGAGATATCCTTTTAGCATTAAAATTGCCTCGAGTTTATAAATGAACCAATGAAAGTGTAAAAAGAGTAATTTGTGGGGAAAGGTTGGATACATATAGGTTTTGTGGTCTCATTAGCACCTCGAAAGATTTAAAAGTTAATATAATGTGGTTATGGAGCGAGAGGTGCTGACTTGGGTTAACCTTATGAGCCATCGAGCAAATGCTCTCGGCTTGAGCCATCTTTAGTCAAGGAGATGGGAAGTTTACCTTAAGACTAGTTTGGAGTCCATGATGCCTTAAAACTCCTAAGATCATACCATAAATTTGGGCATTTACTAAACATTAGGTCGCATAAGAATTGTGTGGGGAGTATGACACCCTAAAAGAGGGCTTATTTGTCTTTGACATTAATGATAAATAGATGTATCCACTATAAAATGTGTGCATGTGTTGATGAAATTCCTTAAATGGACTTTGAAGAACAGCTTGTGGAAGAATTGAGTTGAAACAAGTATATTTACAAGTTTTTAGAAGTTAGTTTGTGATTGAGATTTATTTATTTAATTTTGCCTTTGGAACACAGACTCAGCAAACCCTTCTTTTTTTTTTGGATAATTAAAATTTATTTCCAAAGGGCAAACCCAACAACAACCAGAGAATACAAGTAGCCAAAAGCTACGGAAAAAGCGAGAATGGATAGCACCTCCCTAAAGCAAGGAAAGGGGCATCAGCCCGAAACAGAAAACACGATAATCAACATCATAAACAAGCGACAGCCTGGCAGGGCACGAGCCATCCTGACACCAAAACCAGCCTTCACCATGCACAACGCCAAGGGAAAAGAGCTATTGCGCACCAAACAAACAAGCATAAACCCTTCTCATTCCTTGTAGTTGCCATTATATATTATCTACTACTTCCTATATTGTAGCATAGCAAAGTTGAGGATATGGAGGATAATTTAAACACTTTTGTATTGTATATACACACACAATACTTCTTTTTTTTTTTTTTTGGATAACTAAGAATTTATTTCCAAAAGGGCAAAGCCCAACAAACAATCAAGAACAACACAAGAAGTCAAAGCCCCCAGAAAGACGAAAAAGCGAGCCCGACCACCATAGGAAAGGGGCATCGTCACAGCAAGAACCATCCATATACCCCACGCCTGTTGAGACCATGCCCCACCAAATCCGGGAAGCCCAGGAGAAAAAGCAGCCTTCCCCAAAAGGAGGGGAGAGGCAACAACAATCCCACGATGACCCGACATCAAAACGGACCCCACATACAGGACCCAGTGAAACAAACACTGCCAAAACCCAGGCCCACACCTCGGGCGAAGGAGATAAACCAAAACCCAGTCCTGGCAGGGCAAAGGCAGCAAAGATCTGAGTAACAAGCCTGACCATGGCATAGGCACCAAACAAACCAAGGGAAGCCCCGAGAGGGACCGCTGGCCTGACTTGGGCACAATGATCGACGCGAGAGATCTGGCTTCTACGTGAGGAAGCTCAGGGGATATCCTGAAGCCAGATCATCCATATAGACTATCTCTCCACAGCGAGATTCGAGCTTTCACAGTCAAGGCAGACGACCAACCGTCGAAATCAAAGTCCACACCCGACAAGGAGGCCGTGAAAACCCTTTATGGCAGAGCATGAATGACCAGGGACACGAAATATCTGACCCACCAGGGCCTGAGCAATAAAACCAAGGTAGCTGTGATAGGAAACACTGGAAACCTGACAGAGCACAACGACAACAGAACCAATGAGAAGAATTGAACCTTGGTTGACCATAGTTTGGTTGCGCATCGAGCAAGCGGCCTGGCGGAGGTGACACACAGCCAGACCGACCAGCCGGCGCCCAAGGCCACGAGGCGAAACGCAAGCGGACGGCACCTCCTTAAAACAGGAAAAGGGGCATCGGCCCAGATATAAAACCACGAGCAGCCTCCCCCGGACGGAGGCGAGCCCAACAACCTCGGCTGCGAGGACCACCATCAGCTAACCAAGACCCCACATTCAGGCCAACAGGCAAACCATCCAAAAAAACACCCCAAGCCCACACCCGAGGCAAAGGAGAGAAAACCAAACCCAGCCTGGCAGACAAGTTCTATACTAAAGGAGTACCTTGCCAAGGACGTCGTGGCTGAGAAGACAGCAACCAGAGGGTCCATTATGACATTTAGCACTTGCATCCCACGTGGCAAATAGGTCATTGTATCTCCGCACTTTCTTGCAGAACCATTTTCGCGAATCTAGCCGAGCGGATCGTGAGGCACCACCACAAGGCCAAGTGGTCATGTTATGATTCAAACGAGAATTGAGCTCTGCAGAACAACACCTGAAGATGCAGAGGAGGTGGCATAGAAATGAAACTACGAGCGATGTTGGTAACTATGTTCTTCAGCATCTCGGCGGCAGCGGCCTCTGCACCTCCTCTGTACTTACTAGGAGCCTACCATGCGAGGAACCAAAATCGAAGAATGATCGGTGGAAATCCCACCCCCGATACTAGGATTGACACCTTGGATGAGCGCCATTCGGATCGACTGGTTGCACTGGAGAACAAACTGTAGACGATCGAGAATCAGCTATCGGATTGACGTTAAAGCCGTGTTGATAACGGCGTCACGGACCGCGGTAACGGTACATCGTTGATGTAGCGTCGGTGACGACCTCGGCGCGAGCAGTGCCTGCTGACAGATCCTAGAGGAAGCGATCCATCGTCGGCCGTCGATTATGGGCATCCTTAAGGCGATGAAGGGAAACGCACCGGAAGAGAGCTGACCCTGCAGTGGTCAACCCCACCGACCACGATGCGGGGAAGTTATCATCCTGCAAATATCAATGCAAGGCGGCAGTTTGGTCGTCTCTGAGAGCATTTCAAGCCAGCGGTGGAGCCTTGAAGGCTGGGTAATTTCAACACCCACACCTGACTTAAGTAATTCGGCTTATTTCCCAAATTTGAATTCCCTTGTAGAATTTTATCCCTCAAAACAATTTTAAAGATATGTTTTTAAAGTTTTTCTTTCGAGAATTGTTTTAAAAAAATGTTGCAAAATTGGACCTTACATTTGCCAACCTATTTTTGACTACTTTCAATAGGTTTGTACCCGTTCTTTTTTGGATAATTAAGAATTTATTTCAAAAGCAAACTGTGACCAAGAATACGAAGGCCCGAGGCCCCGAAGGAAGAAAGCGGACTGACACCTCCTAAAAACAGGAAGGGCCTTGACCCGAAACACGAGCTGAGCCCCGAAAGGAAAAAGAAGCCGGGACGACTCTCCCATAATTATAGGAAGAAGGCCCACTGACGAAACAACCTACCTGGCCAAAACAAAAGACCGGAGAGAATCACACCCACATCCAGGGCATAAAACCAAACCCGCAGCCCGGCCCCAGCGGCAGAGCAAGGCAACCAAAGGCCCAGCCAGAGGGCGACCAGCCCCGGCCGAGAACCTCAATCACCCTTACGATCCACGAAGCGAAAATATTAAGAAATGAGCCATCTCACACATTGCTCACATTCCTTTGGATTATGTGACCTTTTGAAAAGCTAGAAATTCTTAATCGAGCGTCATTACAAATTAGATGGAAAATAGCATACGGCGGGAGTAAGATATTCTCATAAACTCTCTTTGATACATTGTCTCCACAAATGATATATGGTAGCACCCAGCAATCCTCTTAGTTATAGCACAGAAAGACTTCCCTTTAGTGGCAATTACCCACGAGAATTCTCCAATTAGCGGCTTGTCTGACATTCCCACATAACCTTAATATCCTCAACCTAATAACGGTGAATTTGGAGCCAGAAAAGTGATTCTTGTCTTGACATTAAACGCTGGCCC
Source organism: Tetrastigma voinierianum (assembly GCA_016808115.1). Classification (NCBI taxonomy): domain Eukaryota; kingdom Viridiplantae; phylum Streptophyta; class Magnoliopsida; order Vitales; family Vitaceae; genus Tetrastigma; species Tetrastigma voinierianum. Next base: position 491,541 of record JAEQBH010000190.1, read on the forward strand.
GGAATACACATGATATGGAGTTAGTCAGGCCCATTTGAGCAGCTTGTCTTGCGTAACTTTATCACAATATGGTGTGATAATAAATGCACATGTCTCTACATTGGCTTGAAACCATATCGTATAATGCCCGGTGACCCTTGGCCTTTTCGATCAAAATGGTTCAATTTTGAATTATACTTGTAAAGACAAGGAAGGAATGAGTCCCACGAAATAATATCCTCTAGAAACATCAAGGTGGTAATTTACACACTATTCTTGATATCAATAAGGTCGTAGAATTCGCGATAGGCGAGTTCCACCTACCATCGTGATAACCTCCATTGCTTGAGCATTATTTTGGATAAATTTGAATCGCCTCTGATTGATCTCCATAGTCTTGGATGGAGTGGATATGGATTCAGAAATCATGCCATAAAAGTCCGTCTTAGATTACAAACCACATGTTTTATGAGGGCTGTTTGTCTTCGGTGCGAATTTTGTACCAACTCCATGAGCAAATCGAAGGGGTTTAGCACGAAAACTCCCACGTCCTCTCTCTCCGGCGCCCCATGCCACCGTAACTAGTCCTTCCTAGAAAACAAATTCCATATGTGTTTCATTACATTCGCATCATTCGAGTCTTTGATTCTATGCAGCCCCAAACCTCCCTCCTCCTTCGGTAGACACACTGACTCCCATTTAATCTTGGCTCGATGGGTATTCTGATATTTCCGGCCGGCTTCTTAAGTTTGCTCGATCTTATAAATAGTATATTTCGGGATAATGAACCATTACTTTTATCTTCTTGAATCTTTGTATGAAGCCCAGACAATTAGTGCAATCTTCACTTTATAAGCGCCTTGTCGGGGTGAATTGGCCATGATTTCTAGAAGGGTGACCAGTCACGAGTGGAACTGACCTTGTAAATCGATAGCACACAGATATTTCATAGGAAAACTGACGAATCCGGTGATGTTAAATGAGTCGGCCTTGGCTTCACTATTTACCCGCTGGCCGAATATTGCTCTGCCATTTGTTCACTGCTGGCCCAGAAAAATTCCTCGAACTGTTTAACTCATCATTTATTACTAGGACAACTTTGGACTTAATCTTTGATAAACTAGAAAGAAATATCATGTAAAAGCTTAGATGAGTTAAATTAATTTCCCTTACATTCGGGTGAAATTGATGACTCTGTCTCTGTGACCTTTGAAAAGGATAGAAAAGGCCTCCATATGATGATAAATAATAAAGAAATGATAAGGGGTCCCCTTGCCTTAAACCACGCTTCTTCATGAAAAACATGACTCACCATTTGAATCTGAAGAATGGGGTAGTGATGCAAATATGGCATTCCAAAGATTACACAGGGTTCCACATCACCAGATAAGATACCCGAGGATACGACTCCAGCCAGTTGTGTCATAAGCCTTCTTAATATCAACTTTTAGTGCACACCTGGGAGGACCTTTATCACGATGATAATTAATCATAAGCTCCTGGTAATAAGAATATTATCTGCTATACTCCGACCTTTCACTGACTGTGCAGGGCTTATAATCTCAGGAATGCATTGATTAATCCTCGCAGCAATAATCTTCGATGGTTATTGTTGAAGGCATGATATTCGTATTAAATCAAAATCCTACAAGTTTGCGCTTTTAGGAGAGTTGGTCGTTTAACATAGTATCAGAGCTTCGTTTGACAAGAGGTCTTGAGTTCAAACAACCTCTTTGCAATTTGAATCCTCATTTATTGATTTGAAAGTCCATGGGGACTCTGTGGTTTGTTTGACTCTCCACGTCTTTGGTATGTTTGCACGTAAGGAGAATGTTAAAGACATGATATTCGTATTAAATCCGAATCCCTCTGACTTGAGCTTTTAGGAGAATTAGTCATTCATAGTTATGTTATTTAGCTTTTAAAACCTTAAATGTAGCCTTTATTACTTGCTAATCTTTCCCATGCTTTTAGGGTGAAAGAATCTTAAATAGAGAATGCGATGGGCCTCGACAAGAGCGTCTGACCGTCACGATACTATCAAGGTTAATTTTTAATCATTTCATATATCTTCATACTTTATTGTTGAGTGATTATTCGATTATGGTAAAATGGAGGTAATATTTTTAGGTTGAAGGAAGAAGAAAGTGATGTGTCAACAAGCCTATCCATCAAAATGGATGAAATGAGAAACAAGCCTATTTCAGATGAGGTATGTAGATGTTTGCCTGAAGTAATAACATTCTACATATCCTGCTGAGTTAAGTCTAATAATATGTACTACTTTTTTTTTTGGATAATTAATATGTACTACTTTGACATTTATATGACTAAGTTGTTGAAAGTTCATATTCTTCTGCATTCGTTTACCTAGCACAATGATATATAATAGTTAAAATTATGTAAAATTGTTATTTCTATTTTTGTTTTCCAGATTGAAGATTATGAAAAAAGACACCGTGAAAACTATTTGTGTCCCATGAGACCGTGACACCAGCTAACCCACGGGTCGGACCCAGTCTTGTTTTTCCCTTCCCAAAGTGTTTTTTTTTTTTGCCTTATGGTTTTGTTGCGCATTAAAATGATGGTCTTACCTTAAGTTGGATAACAAAGAAAATATCCATGGATTCCTTGATGTGCAGTGGGGACTGATGGGATGGAAGGTGGTTCTGACCTCTAAAAGTGAGAGCGAGAGGGGTCGAGGGGTCGTTAACATAGGGGTTCTATAGTCAATCGAAGGGTCATTTTTGGAAGGGTGAAACTAAGTATCCTCTTGTGGAGTTGAAGGGTTTTGAAGAGTTTGGGTGTAGTAATTTAGTTTGGAGCACATTTTCATTAGGTAGTTGTTGTGGAGGCTGTGTGCATGAGTCCTAGTGGATGTGTTTTTAAGGAAAGGGTTGCTTGATGTGGGTTGGGTTAAGAAAAGTGGTGATGATGAGAGTGCTGAGAAAGGGAAAAAGTGGCTGGAAAGGATTGTGTGGATGGGTGGCTATCAGCATTCTAATTTAAACCTTTGCGTGTGCAGGGTGCTGGGGACCACATTTAAGGCCCAGCTTTCTCTATGCCTCACGTTCTCTGAACACAGGCGTACAAGGCTCTCTCCCGACTCGTGGCTGTTTACTCCTTAAAATATAACTCTTTGGCAAAGGCTCCCACATCTCAGGATGCTCAATGCTCTCTTTGGATCCAATTTTCTATTATCTAACCAAGTGGGCACGTAGCCCCTTTATATAGGTTGTTCATGGGCAGTCCTAGTGCAAATATGACTAAGAGTCCTACTCTAACCCCAAGTCATAATTGCAATCCAGTGTGAATCCTTCCAGGACTAGGAGTCTTGCTGTCGGGACTCTAGCGCCACGGTCTTGCCCGGACTAGGAATTACATCACGTCAGACTCCTATGCCATAAGGACTCCTTGTTGCATGATTAGGAGGCTTGGCGCTGAGCTTCGTGCCTATTTCGGATCAAGCGCTTTGATTGTATTTCGGTTTTCTTCATATTTGAGGTTAGTATAAACCTTCTGCTCTTCCCTCGAATATCAAAGGCCTCCTTCCTTTGTCGTATTTCTTCAATAAGTCTACTTGCCCACCTTCGAGGCTGTCTCACAGGGCTTCATCAGTAAATCTGAGACTGTGGCATGTATGCAAGCAGACTCACGTTGCGTCGGGTTCTTCGAGGAAACTAGCATGTCCAAGGGTGTGTGAGGTTGGAACCCAATTGCTACCTCAAAAGGGCTCATTCATGTGGCTGAACTTCGTTGTAGATTGTAAGACAACCGCACAGGCTCTAGAAGTTCCAACTAGTTTGTTTGAGCGGCTGTCACATAGTAGAGAACTTGCACTCTGTACCCCACATCTTGAACAACTCAACCTAAAACCTGCCTGTGAACCACGTATCTCGATCGCTCACTATATCCTCAGGCATCCCAAAATGCTTCACAACATTGCTGAAGAAGATGCCCGCTGCTTCTTCAACTGGACACTCACTCGAGGCTGGTATGAAGACAACGTACTTAGAAAACCTATCTATACCAAAGCTAATCAAAGAAGCCTCAGCTTTGGGCTTAGTTGATGAGTCCATCGATAAACAACGCCATGGTCTTTACGGAATCGGCGGGGGTTGTATGAGTATGCTTCCTTCTTCCACTCGATCTTATCAACTTGAGAAACATGACATTTCTTGATAGAGGCTTGCACGACTTCCTTCATCTTAGGCCAATGGAAAGACCGTGTGTGCAAATTATCTAAAAAAAAAAAAAAAAGACCGTAATATTACAAGCATGATATTCTCTCTTCTCACAGGTACCAACCACTTTGTATCATATATCTCCTTGAGTAACTCGTCTCGACTTGCTTGAAGGCGCCATAAACACCTCTGTGAGTAAAGCAACTCATTCCTCTAAGCTAAGTATCGCCTACGTGGTGCCTTCCTTCACTGCTCGGCCCGACACGATATATCGAGTCTTGTGGAACTTCTTGTCTTACTGCGCTCGTGAGGAAGTGCCTTTCTGACTCGACTCAATGATCCCACGTAGCTTCATAACTTCCTTCCTACTCGCATCTGCCCACTTGGTTTGTGGAGCCCAACTTGTACTACCACGAAGAAGTCAAAGTCAACCCAGAACTCTTGCCATTGAACTTGCCAGGTAACCGAGTTTTGAAGAAGAGTTTGTTGGCTACATTAATCGATCCTCACTAGACGTGTTCCCATGTCAGCGAGTGCTTCCGTCTCTAGGCAATGGATGACCTCAATCATCTCTTTCTGTGATCTTTGTATTTACCTTTGCCACATCTAACTTCAACTCAGAATGCTCTAGTTGCCCTCTTACACTAACACTACACAGTTTCTATCAGGCGTGGTGAAATACATGCACTTCAGGCGGCAACTCCAGTGAGCTGGGTCTAGCCGGCTTTGGTGATCATGTCGCCCCGAGCTTTTAGGCGACTTGGCACTCTGTCCATTCTCACTTCTCTCTTTTTTCAAGTTGTGAGAGGATAAATTTATCTTGAATAGCCATGATAAATCTCTTATGTAGTAGTTTGCTAAGTCGAAAATATCGAGTGCAATAGCATGGTCGTTGTGATCTCGGAATTGCTGCCATCGCTTTCGCTCATGATGCAGAGACTTGGAAATCACTTCTTGACCCCGAAACTTAATCTCGGTAGCAAGCCCAGACTCACACTTCTCCTTCTTCATACAATTGATTACGTGATACATCAAATACCTTCTGCAAGGAATGTGCAGTGATCTTAAAATTGGGTTGTGAATGCGATGTAGTCAAGTATACCACCACGAATGAAGTCTAGAGTTGAATAGGACACATCATTCGCCAGTTTACAAAATGTCACGGGGCATTGAACAATCGAAGGCATGACTAAGGGGAGCTTCCCAAGCTTCCATACTGTGTACATCATAGTGCCGCACAGTCCTTGACCTGCGCACTTTCCAATAGTCTAAGCTTGGTTTGATGCTACTTCGGCCTTCTCAATCATTGAAACGAGTTTAACGTGAAAGTATGGATACTTGTTCTTGATTGTGACTTTGTTCAGTCCTTGGTAATCTACACATATTCGAAGAGAGCCATCTTGCCTTACGGAACAATATCGATTGCCCCATACACGGTCTGCGTTGGAGAGTTTGGACCCGGCCGCGTCCGGCCAACTCCGATAATTTGTTTATGGCTCTGCCAGTGTGGTGGAGTCATCGGGTTGGGCTTGGGGCGGGAGGTCTCGATCTGTGTGTAGGCTTCGATATGATGATCTTTCTCTTTCTTCGGTGCCAGTGCTTCTTAGAAGTGAGGCATCATGTCACAAATCTTGCCGTGCTCGGCAGTCTAAATCGATGCGACCTATCTGTACTTGCAGCACCGCAACTCCTTTCTCATATTACGGGGCGACAGGTCTTCTCCCAAGAGGTCTCTTAGGTGAGCTTCTTTAATGCTGGCCTGAAACATGAATTGTTCTCATCCAGTAATCATGATCCATTCAAGTGTAGCCTTAATTTTATCTTAGCTCTTTGGAAGAAATTATTGCCTAAAATGAAGTCAAAATCATCAAAGACATAGAAGTATATCATACCTTTTCCAATCCCATCACAGATTGCCACGTTCTTTTAGGCCGTAAATCTTTGTGCTTAGCTATTAAAGGCATGAAGCTTGTTATTTATCTTTGAGAGAGCTTCAATCAAAATCACAGTTTGTCTCCTTGTGAATATATGGGTGTGTAGGTTTGCCCCACTGTCTACCAATGCCACAATTTTCTACCCACCTGTCAGCAACTCAACATACATCAACCCCTTGTGTGTTGCCTTGGCTTGAATGTCATTCAATAGTTGAAGAGGGTTAGCTCTTATAGGGACCTTTGATCCGCTATTTTCCCATTCTTCGGTTATGATTGCATTGAGCTTCTCTTTCCTTGGGCAGTCTCTCGCTCGATGTGGCCCATCGTAGATGTAGCATCCTAATGGTATGGTAGTTTGTGAGGAAGTCGTTGTCTCCCCCACTTTATCCTGTGTATCAGGCTTCTTCCAACCCTTTCTTCCACTTGTCTTAGAGATCTTTGATTTCGAATTCTGGCTCGACTCTTGATTCTGGCCTTTCCCTTTTTGGGTGGGAGTAAGGGAAGATGTCCACTTTAATGATCGAATAAATGATCCTAACGCTTCCATGGCCCGAGAGGCAAGTCTTGGACACCTTGCCTCCTTAGTTATGTTTGAGCCCATCCTTACAACCCGGACATGAAGTTGAACAACTTATCGACTTCGGACATGTCCTTGATGTCAAGGATCAGTGAGCTAAACTCCTTCACATAGTCTCTGACTGAGCCCGTTTGCTTGAGCTTCTTCATAGACTCTACGTGCATCCAGGCTTTGTGTTATTAGGAAGACTGGTTTAACTCTTTTTGCAGGTGCCACCTCAAATCTTTGGTCGACTGTGATGGCATCGATCGAACTGATATGTTTCGCCACCAAAGCTTCACATCGCCCGTTAAGTACATGGTGGTTATCGTCCTTGTTCCTGACATGTATTAGGCTGACAATGAAAATATTACTCCATATCCAAGGAAGTTCTCAATTCTTTGGCATTTTAGGACATCATTAGAGGCTTGGGCTGGCGTCAGCACCTTCTGAGGCGGATATGGTGAATGGTTTTCCTTGCCTGATTGCTGCAGCTTGACAATCTGATCTCACCTTAGATATCTTGTCGCTCACCAGACTCTCGGTCATGCGACTCCTTGTCTGAGTGTCTCCATCAGTTCTTGAGGCTCTCATGAACTACCACGTCAAATCTCGGCTACTGAAATTTGAGCAAGAAAGAACTTATGTGAGCGGAACTGAAAGGGTTGTATTTCTTATCGGAGTTCTTGTGCGCCCTATCATGATTGAACACTTGATACACACCTCGGCTTCTATCCTTGCTACTTGCTCATGGTGTGATCGTCACTCTGCACAGTAGCCATCCATGGCTCTGATATGAACTATCACACGCCCAATTTCTGGCTTGCGTGTCGCTCTAGGAACACCTTCAAATGGCCTTATCTATACCTTCGTTCTGCGACGACAAGACTTATGGGACTTTCTCCCCAACTCTTATTTTATTTACTCTTAAAATACAAGACTCTTTGGCAAAAGCTCCCACATCTTAGGATGCTTAATGCTTTCTTTGGATCCAATTCTCAATTATCTAACCAAGGGGTATTACAAGCCGAATCTCTATATAGCTACCCATGGATGTATCCTATACAAACTGACTAAGAGTCCTATCTCTAACTCTAAGTCTCAATTGTGTTTCTCCGTTGTGATCCTTTTCCCTTGACTAGAGTCTTGCTTGATCAGACTCCTAATAGGGCCAATACCTAATCCTTCTTAGACTAGGAGTCTATCCTAATCAGGACTCCTAATGCCATAGGACTACTTGTTGCACTCCCATTAAGAGGATTGTTGCCTAAGGCTTTTGTTCCTATATAAGGCAGGCTTCTCCCACTCTGATCCCGCTTCAAGTGCCGCACCCCAAGCCCCCTCCTGCCGTGAGCGCGCGACATCGCCGTTGTACGCTGCCCTTACTAGACCGCATGTCAGCCTCCCTTATGTGCATGTCGCCCGCCACACTATGCTGCTGCTTCATCCTCGTGCCTCACTTCCTCGATTCGCTCGACCTCCTTCTCGATGCACAGATGGTCATAACACATCATACGTGATCGAACTAGGTCATCTAGTCGAGGGGCTAACAGTGGCCTTCTAAAGGAGATTAAGTTGTGATTATTGGTGACTTTTTTAGTTTTGGCCAAGTTTACACCCAAGGTGCTCGTAGAAAGAACAGAGAAAGGAATTGAAGGAATGAATTCCTTGTATTTTTCATTGAATCATCATGTGTATATATACAAGAGGGTTAGTCTATGGCATAGGTAAGCCAATCTATCATTCCTAATAGGTTCAAGCCCTACAAGTCAAGCTTCCTAATTAGTTACAATCCTATATGTAAAATATGATATATGCTATAACACTCCTCAAGTTGGAGCATAGATATTAATCATGCCTAACCTGTTACATAGATAACTAACCTTTAGTCCCCATCTTAGAGCCTTTTTTTGTGAAGATATATTTCCGTCTAATTGTTCTCTTAATTCCTTCTACACATCCGTAGAAATCAAATCACTGTATTTTCAATGAATGAAATGACAATCTATCTCAATGTGCTTAGTTCATCCATGGAATACATGATTTGATGCAATATGAAGGGTAGCTTGGTTGTCACACTAGAGCTTTGCTGGGACCGAAGTTTTAATATCGACTTCCACCAAGAGTTGATGAAGCCACATGATCTCGCACACATACTGTGCCATTGCTCTTTATTCAGATTCTGCACTGGAACGAGAAACCACACTCTATTTCTTACTCTTCTATGAGATTAGATTCTCTCCAACAAAGACACAAGAATTCGGCGGGACCTCCGTCCCCTTAATCCTCCTAATTAGCATCTCATAAACACCAATTCTATTATTGCCCGTGACGCCTAAACCTCGGGGTCCGCTGACACCACAACTCGCTGAAATCTATACATCTCGTATCACGAGATGCATACCGAGTAAAATGGCACTGGGCCCCCGTAGATCAACACTCATCAAATATACCCAACCATATATTCCAATAGTCCAAGAGCGGTTTATTACTTAATATTGAATACATATTAAAAATCCACAATTAATACATATTATCCAAAAACATCAAGCCACAACCCATTTTCTTCAAAATCGGCCTCTAAATGAGCCGTCTTCTGAACGCTCCCTATAATTCGAAAAAAATGTTCCCTCGATGTAAGTGAGCTATCGCCCAAAAAGAGTGGAATCACCCAAATGATACTCTCCACCGGAAGCATGCAATGCTCCAATTTAAACACACACTCAAGTAAATACGTGATCCTACTTGAATGTCTACATGCCGTCCCCATGTCTCGAGTCCTCACCGACTCCCTACACTTGCCTAAGCCATGTATGAGAAAATAATCATTTTCAAAACAAAACTTGTTGTTCTTGAAAATACACTACCGAACGTGTCGGTAAAAATATGGGACTACCCTCCGAGGCGAATGTGTTGGAGAACTTCCCGAAATGGGCCATGGTCCTCATCCCGGAAAATGATCGACTCAATCGCCCCAACCCCATTCTCCGGAAAATCATCCCGTGAAATTCCTTCGCAACCATGCTCGCTTTTCGTAAAATTCATGTCGCACTGTAACACCTAATCTCTAGTTATCAGCTGCATATGAAAATGCATTATGCCATTTCAAAAACCATTTATACAATATATCAATATATTTACTGGTAAATACTGTTTAAATTTATAAATCATTATTATGTAATTCAACAATATGGATCAAACAACACCTAAACAATTACCTGAGCAATCTTAATACAATTTCATCTCCAATGGCCTATACTCACGATTATATTCCATATAGTTGAGTAAACAATAATTTTATCTCCAATTTGCCTATACTAATACAATTATATTCCATATAATTGAGCAAATCATAATTTTATTCCAATGTCATACACTAAAACACAATTTATTTCATAAATTATTAAACAAACACCCCCCAAATAAATTCCTACACAACTACGACCATCTAAAAATGGACTTCCAAAATTTCCACACTTCGGTTCCAAGATTTGGGATCGATCAAACGGTCCTCACAGCCTCAAACCAACACAAGTATTTACAAACACTTAAACAAGGTAAAACAAGAGGATAAACCCCTACCACTCAGTTTGTTGTCTAAACTCCAACTTTTAGTGTCCACGCGTAGCCTCGTCGTAGATCAATTTTTGCCTCTCACCATGAAACTACTATCCATTTTCGTAGATTCGAGAAAGAAGTAAAGAGAAAAATGAAAACCTCACCCGCCTCTCTCTCTCCCCACGCATAATGGCTCCTTGAAAAAGTAGCTGCTTTTTTTTTTTCCTTTATTATTTTATAATATTATTATTATTACTATTATTATTATTATTATACATTATTATTATTATTTATTATTATTATTATTATCATTTTATCATTATAACTTATATTATCTTATTCTAGTCCGAAGTTTTCTATCCCGAAAAATTTATTTCAGTCTAATTCTTTTTTAAATGTGAACTTTAACTCACGCCATTTTCTCCGAATTTCTTTGGAAGAGTGAGAACACTTCTCTCTCTCTCCTCTCTCTCTCTTCTGATCCCCACCCTGCCCCCGTCATTATGATTTATCACCCGTAAATTGTGAAATATTCGACCGCCCTTAATTCGACGAAATCCTTTCTCTGGTCACTAGATTTCACGATCGAATTTAACTGGGCGTTTATCCGTTTCAATATCCGAGAGATCTAGAGAACTCTCCTGCCAACCGAAATGCTCGTTAACTTTTCTGTAAAATTGAATTTTTCTCGGGTTTTACAATGCCCATGATTACCATATAAAATATCACGTCTTAGGGCTCCTTTCAAGTAATATAGAATCTATTCTATAGCTACCCAATGATAAAATGTTGGAGAGGACATGTATTGACTTACAACATTGACTATGCAATGGAGATACAATTTTCAATAGTTCAATGCACTAATCAATGTTCTATATCTCTCAGGGTCCCCGAAAAATTCACCTTCTCTAGTAAGATATAGGCTTTGTGCCATAGGGGAGCTGCATGGCTTTGCCCTCAATTTTCCTAGTTCAGACAATAGATCCAACACATATTTCTTTTGAGATAGAAGATCTTTATACACTCCCACCTCAACGCCCAAAAATACTTTAAAGATCCCTAAACTTTACAGAACTGCTATGAAGAAAGGATCTTAAGATGATATACCATCATATTTACCTTAGTAATGACAATATCATCTACGTACACAACAAGATTAGATACTCGCTTTAGAATTATGTAGCAAATAGTGATCAGATTTGCTCTTTTGCATGCCAAACTTCTCAATTACTTAACTGAATTTACCAAACCATGCGCTTGGACTCTATTTCAAGCCATACAAGGATTTATAGAGACAACAAAATCTATCGATCTCCCCTTGAGCAACAAACCTTAGAGGTTGCTCCGTATAGACTTCCTTTGGAAGATCCCTATGAAGAAAAACATTCTTAATATCAAGATGGTGGAGGTCCCATCCATGAGTGGCTGCTAGAGATATAAATAGCCGAATAGAAGTCATCTTGGCAATTGGGGAGAAGGTACCAGAATAGTCTATTCCATAGATCTAGGCATACCCTTTAGCAACAAGGTGGGTTTTCAACCTAGCAACTGAGCCATTGAGATTAACCTTCACAGAAAAATCAAACGACATCCAATGGCTTTCTTCCTAGCAGGTAATTGTACCAAGTCTAAAGTACCATTGTCAATCAAAGAATCCATCTTCTCTATCATAGCACCACAACCGTGGTGAGATAGGCTTCTCAGAACAAAGGTTAGGTGCAAACTAGATAGAATCTAAGGATGAGATAAAAGAACAATAATGTAATGACAAATGGTTATAAGAACAAAATGAGAAAATTGGATGAACACACTGACGCTTACTCGCAAAGAGCTCTAGGAAGATCATCATTGAAGACTATATCTACTGCCTAAGCAACTCCGTGTTGACTCGAGACTAGGAGTCGGGCGTCAAGAGATACCCGAGTAACGAGAGGTTTAAATATGAATGGAGAGCCGGGAGAGAACCGGTAAGGAAACATAATAAACCAATAAATCATCATCCTCCCCTTGACTTGTAACAATAAACGAAGGGGAAAACAGGGTAGTCTCAAAGAATACAACATTAGTTGACACAAAGTAACGTTGAAGAGTGGGATACTAACACTTAAACCCTTTTTAAACACGAGAATATCCAAGAAAGATACACTTTAAGGACTCAGATCAGTTTAGAGACTTGAGGACGGACATCCCGAACAAAGCATGTGCATCCAAATGCCTTGGGCTTAATAAGGAACAACATATTATTTGGAAACAACTGGTGGTGAGGAGTAGCCCAATTAAGAACTGATGAAAGCATCATGTTAATAATAAAACAAGCTATGGAGACTGTGTTGTCCCAAAAAAGTTTAAGGACATTCATCTAGATCAAAAGGGCTTGGGTAGTCTCAAGAAGATGTCTATTCTTCCTCTCAGCTACCCTATTCTTAGAGAGAGTATCAACACAAGAGGTCCTGATAGAGAATCCCCTATTGTAGCATGAAAGATTGAAAAGGTTTCGACAAATAATCCTTGGCATTATTACTTCTCAATGTCTGAACAAAGATATGAAATTGTGTTTGAATTTCAGCACAAAAGACACTAAAATGAGAAAAAAAGCTCAGAACAACTTTTCATTAGATAAAACCATAGTTGTGAAAGGCGCAAGGCGCACTAAGGCCCAAAGGCCTCTTGGAGCCTTAAGGCGCAAGGTGCCCTTAAGGCGTGGGCTTTTTTATGTAAGGCGCACCCCATTTTATATATATATATTTTAGAAATATAATCAATTATAACAATCATTTATCATCAAATATCATCAAAAATATCAATCCAATCAATAAAAACACATAAACAATACCTCTAACATAAAATTCATAAACATGTCAAATAAATCTAACAAATCCCATTGGCAAAGTTTCTAAAAATCCATAGAAATTGTCAATAGAACATGTCAACATGCAAACACATATCCCTTGTCCAAATTCATAAATCATCCAAACACAACATATTAAAATAACTAATTTGTCCACAACAACCGATCCTCATTCATCCTCCACATCCACATAATGATCATTATCATCATTGTAACCTTCCTCATCCTCCTCATTTAATCGATTTCTTCATCTTCATCTATCAATGAAAGAGAAGACATGGGTCTAGAGCTTGAAGTTATGTCATTCCCCCTTGATGATGGCAAACTGCCAGATTTCTTACTCTAGCCTGCATCAAATTTGTGTTCTTGGCTTCACTTGCTCTAGCAACATCACCACATGCCAAGTCATCATCATCAAACACTAAATCATCTTGTGCATCCACATGGTCATGAGAATCTTCATCATCCATTCTTCCTATCAACCACTACACTCTACTCAATTTCCTCTTTCTCTTCAAGATTATTAGGTCAATGGTATCATGTTTAATGTAATTTTTCTCTAAGGCTCAATTATACTGATGTACACCAAATCATTCAAACGCAGGCCTAATCTATTTCTCCTTAGTGGATCTCGCAAAATTTATAAGCACATAAATACTTTATTACTTCATTTTTTTAAACTTAAAATTTTTTAATGTTTTTAAAGCACATACTATTACTTACGTTTTCAAAGATACTCCAATTCCTTTCACAACCTGATGCACTACATGATAGGCTAAGGACTTTCACGGCAAACTTTTTCCAATTCCTTTCAGCTGTAATATATAGATAATAGATATAAAATGATTTAGTGATGAAATCTGAAACAATTCACCTATTTTCTAGTATCTAAAATATAATATAATAAATTAGATTAAAAAATTATAATTCAACCCTAAGTGGCTTGGCCCTCTCTTTCCTAATAGTCGAGTCCATTCCAAATACTCCTTCTGCCTCTTTATATATAATAATTAATTGGTCTACGCCTTTCTCGTGTATCAATGATCCTTTATCATTATTTTTTTTTTTTTGATACCAAGAATTTATTACCAAGGGCAACGCCCAAACAACCAAAAGAATACAAGAAACCATGCCCACAAGGTAAAGGAAAATCCACCAAGACCTCCCTGATAAGAGGTATGGGCACTCACCAATGTCCCATCAAACCATCAAAAGATTTAACAAAACATGGCTCACAACCAAGAGAATGTTAACTAACCCGCCATAAGTCTACAACATGATCAACATAGTCTGTGTCTCAAGATATGTTAAGATCACACTGAATCAATAAAACAACAGTTTAATCAATGGTACAAGACATTTGGTGGAATAATCACTTCACATATCTGATCCATTTATGATTATCAACCTTCCAGACTGATATCCTGAACAAGACGTCATGGAATGATGAGGTGGAAAAATACATCAAGAGAAAAGATACCTTTACAATTTTAATACAACTGTCTCACAAGAGATATAAGAGTAATCTGCCAATCTCTTATAATATTAAGATTTCCTTTAAACAATACCACAAGAATCATCCAATCTCTCTGACTCAGTTCCCAATACAACTTTAAAAACTCAACTAAATACCAAGAAGAATTGCAACCTACAACAAGTGGTTCCTGTCTTCCACACTAGCCCGACAAAATACACAAGACATTGAGTTGATAATCTCACTTGAGAAGCTTGTCTTGAGTAACCAAACTGTCCTGGATGGCCATCCAAACAATAAATGCATGTCTCCCCGAGCAGCTAGTGGAAACCATATCGCATGTGCTGCCAAGTACAACCGGCATTTCGCTTAAAATGGTTCCAGCCGAAGCAATAAAGACTCCAAGGAGCTAGTGACCACGAAATAATATCCTCTCTAGAGACGTCAAGATGATAATTCCATACAACTAGCCCTTTATATAATAAGGTCTTGAATTAGCTGAGAAAATAATCACCTACCATCACCAATAACCTCAGCTACATGAGCATTACTATGAATAGCAGAATCATATATGATCCTTTCTCCATAGCAAGGAAGGAGAGGACCAACCGGGTTCCAGAAATCATGCCATAAAAATGTCCCACACCGTTACCCACCTCAGGTTTTATGAAGGCCCGATCCTCGTCTCTCAACCGGCGATTTTCCAATTAACTCAGATAACGGCATGGGACTTTTTGCACACCAAAGACTCCCTTGTCTCAAATACAACCTCCGCACCCAAGCCACCCATAATGAATCCTTCCTATAAAAAATGTGATTCCAAATGTTTCATAACATTAGCATCATCTCGAATCTTAACACGACGTTGCACTCCAACTCCACCCTCCTTCGAAGACACACGGACTCCCATCTCGATCTTAGTGATCGATGAGCATTCCCAATTTTCCGCACTAAAGAAACCGCTAAAAGTTTGCTCAATCTTGTAGATAGTGTAATGGATAATGAACATACCTAATTCAAGATATCCAATACTATACAAAACTGGCAAGCACTGCACCTAATCGTACAAGATACCACCGCTTGTCCAAGACTCGGATTATGGGCCATAATTTTATCAAGGAGCTTACTTACAACCACAAATGGGAGAGTCTTTGTAGAAATCAATGGACCTAAGGCATTTCATGGTAAAACCGCCTAAACCGGTAAACCTCAGAGTGTCTAATAAATCATTCTTGACATCATCAGTAACCCCGGCAAGGAATATGGCGCTCTTCTGTTTTATCATTCTTTAAATGCATTTATATAATTGTCTCATAATGGCTTCATCATGCTCCAACTCTAGTTTATCATAGAAGACTTCTAGGTTCAAGAAGCACTCAAATAAGGTAAAGGTCAATGGTTTCGAATCTCCCACCTCCTATCAATGATTTCGAATATTTCCTTGTACTCTTCTTCATTACTAAGAAAACTTTTCACAATAGTTTCCTTTAGTCAATGGCTTCATATATGTATCCCAGGAACTTTTTCACCACATCAACCAAGCCGGGCTAATAACGAACAAGAGACGAAATCTTAAACAAAATATGATAGTATTCCAAAAAGCATGCATTATAACCGCTCTTAGCTACATCCTTCCCTTCTGCCTTTGCTCATTTACTTTCACCATTCCCGCACTTGGCAACATCTTCCTCAAATTATTTTTTGCCATGTAAGTGAGACAATGTGATGAAAGCAAGTGGCAACCGTGTGTCTTAGCTGCCCATGCCTCATTCAAAGATAATGCCTCATCATGTTGAGCAACACTGAACGGTTATAAATGCAGCATTTAGGACATGGCCTCTCCAAAGTCCTTGATGCTTGGTAGCTCCAATGTCTTCCATCAAGTCAATGCAATCATGCACATGGTGTCCAATACAAATGAGCTCTTTGCAACATCCTCCTACATCATGTTATAAGGGTATAATTTAAATACATCATTCATATATTAAAATCAATAAAATTTTACTTATTCAAGTCCTAGGAGTAGTGTTTATTACCTGCCATCTCATAGCTTGAGTGACTATCTGTGATAACTTGAACTACATTTTCTTCACCAACTTGGTCCACCCACTTGTCAAGTAATTCAAACATCTTTTCTCCCATCTTAATCATTGAAGAAGCGTTAATGGATTCCATGAACATGGTTCCTTTTGCAGCTAAATTACTAAAAGTTTACTCAGTTCTCTTTCCTATCGGTCCATCCATCCGACATAATGGAGGATCCATTCTTTTTCCATTCCATTTCATGATCCTTCATGGAATCTTTTGTAAGCTCCAACTCTTTATTAAGGTGAGTAACCCTTACCTCATAAATACTCCCACACCATATTGATCAATAGCCTCAATCATGGGTTGGATACGTGACTGCATTAAATGGAATGGCAGCATCATACATCCACCTTGAAATAAGAGAGTAAGCTCTTTCCCTTGCTTCCTTCTTGTAGCGTCATTCATAGTAGTTTGAGTCATTTTCTCACTCCTATTTTGAACTTCCACTTCCGCATTAGAGGTGAAAAAATGATCTATCAACCCTTTCTGTAACACACCAAACATTTTTTTTAAATGATTTTTTTTCATGGAATTTAATTTTTAGGTGTTTTAAGGTCCATCATGAATTTATAATAATTTTGTAATCTATTTTCAATTAAATGGAATTTTAGGAAATATACCTAGTAAGGTCAAATTTATGGTTGATCAAATAGAATTTTTAAAAATACCCAATGAATGAAATAAATTATGAGAATTTTTATGAAGAAAATTAAGGTCCAAATATATGTTATAAAAATAAAATTAATGAAAATACATGAATAAAAATAATAAAAGATGAACAGTAACCGGGTAGGGAAAGTCAATAGATTTTGTTGACCAAGGGCCAAAGAGATTTTAATAATTCTGTGGCCTTAAAAAATTCATGAAAACAGCAGGGATTTCTCCCTCAAGTGCAATATTGACCACTTTAAAAAATATTAGGCCTCAGAAAAGGAGCAGAAAACAAAGAAAAAATTAAGAACTCTTAGGTTCTTCATTCCTACACGAACTTCGCCGGAAGGAAGAAAATTACTATGTTAATTCCTTTGAATCAACCTATGATTTTTCATGGTGGAGAGACTTAGCTGTATATTGAAGTGCCATGGTTTTTAATTTTGCCTTTGTATGATCTGTATTGAGGAAAATAATTTATAAATGGTTGTTGTTTGGATGGTCAATTAGGCTGTTTGGAATGAATTAATTGTTCTAATGTGTATGCTAGGTTGCACAGATTTTGAATCTATAGAATGTGACCTAAGAGGTAGTGAATTAGGTCTGTATGTTTAAACTGTGGGAAAATGTATTTAGAATGACATTGAGGCTAATTGGTGGAATTATATTGAATTCATTGAATGTGAATTTCTGCTTTAATGGTTTGACTGGACAGAATCATATGATGCAAGGTTGGGACCGTGATGGATGATCCAGAAGTTTAGGTAAGTCAAAATATGGGTTTTGGGTGTTTCTACACACAGGCTATGGACGTAATTTTGAGATTTTCTACAGGGACGTGTATTTAATACGGTAGATATAAGGAAAAGGGGTATTTAGAAGGTTTTAAAAGGAACAAGATTTGGAAATGGGTTGAGGTTCAAATATGGTTTTGGAAAGTTTAGAGAAAAGATGAGATGGTGATGGAAAGTAGACTTTGCACAAGAGTGGTTACTTACTCAAGTGAATGAAACGACCACACAAGATAGATGATGAAGTGAAGATCTACAATTTCCAACTATGGACGGGGTTGATTGATGTTTAACAAAGACTCCCGCACCAAGAACCCACCTATGGCAGGGCCACGAACTCATTCCCAAGGAACGGCACCTGAAAGATAAGAGAACAAGAGAGAACTCTTAAAAAGAGAGAAATCCGAAAATATTATTGGAACTTGAACTGACATCACAAAAGACTACATTAAGGGGGTATATATAGCCCCATACTCAAATTAAAAAGCAACTTCTACTTGAACTAAGAAAAGAAACTTTCTAAATTACAAAAGAAACTCCCTAAAAGATAACTTTCTAAATAACAAAGCAAATCTTCCTAAAAATAAATAAAGCAAACTTTCTAAAATAAATAAAGCAAATTTCTAAAAATAAATATGGCAGCTCCACATCGTGGGCTTGTCCAAGTCCTGACCATTTTTTGCCTTCCAAGGCCCAAATGAGGTCCAAAAAGGAGTTGCCACATTCAATGCGCCTTTGACCTCCCCCAATCCAATTCTTCAAAATTAGTGTTGAATTCCTAAATGTTCTGTGTGTTTATAGAAGCTCCTGCATCAATCCCCCATATTGGAAAAGATTCTGCCTCAAGCTCCTGCCCGTGATAAGCCCTCAAGTCTTTAACATTGAAATTACGAGAAATTTCATATCTGTCCGGCAACTCGGTAACTTGTAGGCATTCTCTCCAATTTTCTCTATAATTCCGGTATGGCCATCTACCCTTGGTCAGCTTCCAAATTTTCCTGAAACCTATCCTTGCGAAGATGTACCTAAACCAATTCGCCAACCTCAAACTCAAAGATACTTATGTGGCGCCTATTTGCTTGTTCCACATATTTGGTATTTTACTCAATTTCAAGCTAACTTTCATGCAACTCTTGATCTCTTTAGCTCTAACTTTGATCACCAAATTGTTGAATAGTCGAATAAAAAGCACTCCATGGGTCCAATCGTCGTAGTCCGACTACCTCAATGGGCTTTTCCCAACAATGGCGGTATTGACCTATTGTAGGCAAACTCAATTTGGGGTAGAATCAAACTAATATCACGCTCTTCCCCACATAGCCTTAAAGCAATTTCCAAGTTTCCATATAACTGGTTCGAATTCATCAAATGAGGTGATAAGAGGTACCAATGCGAAAGAAGTCCCCGCTTCTCCATGTAGTTCTCCAAAAGTGACTAAGAAACTTAGAGTCTCGATCTGAAACCATAGTCTTGGGAATACCATACCACAATCTCTTCTTTGAAGATGGAGTTTGCAATACGCGGAAGCATCATTAGACTGCTGCATGGTACAAATGAGCCATCTTTGAAAACCTCACAACGATCAAATTTAATCGACCTTTGTTTTCTGTGCCTTAGGTAAATCCCAAAAACAAAACTATGTTTACCTCCTCCCATGGGTATTATTTGTCTGGCAATGGTAGTCCCGCATTGCTTCCATGAGTTTTGTGCCATCATGCACACAACACATCTTCGGGCCAAATCTAGCAATGTCTTTCTCTAGGAGGCCAAATGTTTGCCTTCACTTAGCCATGCCTTTGCTTCACCAGTGTCCTCCTAATGTTCCACCACAACCCATCCAATACTCAATCTCAAGGAACAAGATACTTTCTTACAGAGTGTTTCCTTTAAAGAGAAACCGTCCATCCTTACAAAATCCTTGAAAGGCTCACGGGCGCATAACCTTCCAGATTTCACCAAAATCAAGATCCTCCTCGGAGTAGTTCTTTCAACACATCGGAATCCAACTACTTGACTTGCATGGAAGTCACTAGGACATGTCTCCTACTCCAAGGCATCCGCAACAACGTTATGAACACCCGCTTTATGCTTGATTGTGGTTGCACGTTGTAAGAATTCCACCATGCCGATGTCTTCAATTCAACTTGTATATGGTTGGATGAATTTAGTGCTTCATGATTCGAGAAAAAGCAATAAATGGCTTGTAAAGCAAGCATTGACTCCAATGAAATAAAGCTCTATAGATAGCATAAAACCTTTATTCTAGGTGGAGTACTTTCTTTTTGTTTACGAACTTCTCTACTAAAGAAAGCGATGGGCCCTTTCTTGACCTGGCTTATTGGGTACCAATCCCAACTTGAGATGCATCAGCACTCTACTTCAAGACTCACAGAAACGTAAACCAACATGGGGCTTCTTAACTAACCGGAAGCTTCAACACTAGTCCACTGAATTTGTCTCCCTTGCCATTCAGCCACAGGAGCCACATAGAGCCAAACTACCGAATAAATTCCAAAGAGACTAGCCCAAGAAACTTCTCAAGCATCATGGATCGTGCTAGGAGTCGCTGAATTCGTAATCGCCTATCTTGGCTTTTACCCATCTCAATTCCATCTTAAAAGAAACTACATAACCAAGAAATATGATTCTATTTCAGATAGAAGCTACACTCTTCAAGTCATAAATAATCGTTGTCTTTAGAAGAAGAGAAACACCTGCCCCAAACTAAGTGTCAACACCTTGCGAGATCAAACATCATCAAAGTATACTACAACAAAATTTCCAATGCATGGCTTAAGGATATATCTATAAACCTCAGTAAAAGTGCTAGCATTGACAGTCCAATGGCATCAACATCCATGTAGTCCATCTTTAGCTTTAACGGCCAGTTTCCATTCATCTCCTTCCCTCATACCTAATTTTATGGTATCCACTCAAATCAATCTTTCAAGATGGACATCTATAGAGTCGATCCAAAGAATCATCGATCTTGAAATGGGAAATCATATTCAATAGTAATCTTGCTGATCATCTCTACTATCAACACACATCCAAGATCCATCCTTTGGGTACTAGCAGTATAGGAACCATTGGGCGCTCTTACTTCCTCGGTCAAGCCCGCCGAGCAAAATACATCAACTCATTTTTGTAAGCTCTTCTGCGTTCTTTGACTCATCCTATAGGCTGGCGATTGGCAAAACAGAACTCGTACGAGGTCTATTTGATGTCGAATATCTCGAGGGGGCAACCATGGAATCTCCTCGTAATTACATCAACAAATTCCGCCGTAATTGGCTCTACTTCTTTCTGGGATCTCCTTCACTTTCTTGCTTCTTCCACAGCAAATCCAAGGCCATCCATCCGAATCCACCGATTTCTTTTCCAACCTTGATGATAAATAAAGAATTTTTACTTACTGCCTGAGGCTGGAGTACTCCATTGCTTAAATAAGCAGACACTGAATATCCTCACGTAATGTAAGGTTCAAGCCATCATAAATGACCTTCCATCATATTGCCATCCTCCGCAGTGACAAAGATCCATTGAAACAAGATCACACCATACCTCGTCCCGGTAGGCTTCCCAATCAGAAAAGAGACAAGGCACCGGCGCTTTACCTTGACATCACTACCCTTGAAGCCGCCTAAGCTTATAGGGTTTCAAGGGATCCATCTTTCAAATCAAGCTGTACCATCTCCAAGGAAACACAATTCCTCGAAGCCCACCATCATTAACTAAACAACCTCTGGGCTTTAGACGGTACTTAGGAAAGACATTGACCAACCACCTTCCTACTAGCAAAGCCGCCCCATCTAAGACTCTTGAACAACTACAAGTCCATGGTCGTATAGTAAGGTTATCTTATCTTATATTGATCTACTAGTTTTTCTAGACATCTTCTTCAGTCCACATCCCAACCATCCACCCGTCAACAATATCTCAAATCCGTGGTATTTGAAAGCACCGCTTTGATCTTAGAGGTAGACTTCTTACTGTGGGTGTACCCCACCTTTACTGAGGCTTAAGGGTGGCTTGTGCACCATTGTGGACCCCTGCCGAATTCCTCATAAATCCTTTTAATCCGATTTAGAGTAAAACCCCACTTGTTTAGAGCCCCAACTTTTTAAGGCAAGCTTTATTTTCGCCATTCAAGAGTATTATATGGCTGCAATTGAATAGCTTTAGAAATTTCTAACCTCAAACCAGTAAGGCAGCGCTATGGACCGCCTTTAGCCTCTTGCAGTCCTTTTGACTATCAAATTTTCAAACCTAATCGACATCTCTCCACAAATGTGATCGCCCAAATTCTGAATTTTACTAAGATATCTTGGCGAGTAGGAAAAGGGAAGATACTTTTTAGTCTTTTTCTTTTCTTCATCTTTTTCCTAAGTTTCACCTTCTTCTACATCTCCGACGGCGCGCTTTAAATTCTCCACCAAAAAGAAGCATTCTCATGATCTTATAGCCACCAACTTCACCTTGCCGGGATCTGCGTTCATTCAAAGACACGCTGACAGATAAGCTAATCCAAGAAGTCACTGATGCATTCTTCCTTCAAATTCTGAATATCAAACTTGATTGAATTCGGAACTTTCATCATTATTACGCTTCTCATAGTAACTACTATCGTGGGCATCGATCTTCTATACCTTTCCTCCATAATCATATTCTCTTAATGCTTATCTTGTGCTTTAAGGCCATAATTCCGAACTGCTAGGTGGGCATGTCTTCATCAAACTTATCACTTTTCATCAAGGGCTCTGGCTATGAGAGACCGTCAGTCAGATAAAGCCATCCGCTTGGGTAGACGAAACACAAACCAAGATCAAATAAGTGGTAATGGGATTGAGAGAGCTACTTGAACCATGATTAGACCTTGTCTCTAACCAAGAATACTTTTAGCTTAAGGATTAGCCATCAACTTGAGCTCATACTAATTTTATGTTAACTATTGATGATCCAAGTTTGTGTTCAAAATATGGCTTAGCTTTCTACACAAATAGGTTGCACGAATTTTTGAGATTTTGCCAGTGGATCGTGTATTTACTGAGAAGGAAAAGGTATGAGGCTCTGTAGTATGGAACAGATTTGGTGTTTTAATGAGGTTCAAAGATGGTTTCGGGAAAGTTTAGAGAAAAGATGAGATGTGGTGATGGAAAGTAGACTTTGTACAAGAGTGGTTATTTACCGCTAATGAAACAGATCCACAAGATAGATGGGATGGGAAGTAAGGCGCCATTAATCAATCTGGTGGACGGTTGATTGATGTTTAAAGACTTGGCCACCAAGGAATCCACCTAGGTAAGGAGGCTACGAACTCATTCTGGTGGAATCCACCCAAGAGATAAGAGAACAAGAGAGAATCTCTAAAAAGAGAAATTCAAATATTATTAAACTTGAACCGATTTGTCAAAGACTACATTAGGGTGTTATATAGTCTATTACCTTCTAAATTAAAAAGCAAATCTCTACTTTAATCTAGGAAAAGAAACTTTCTAAATTACAAAAGCAACTCCAAAAGATAACTTTCTAAAATAACAGCTAAAATCTTCCTAAATAAACAAAGCAAACTTTTCTAAATAAATAAAGCAAACTTTCTAAAATAAATATGGCAATACATCGTGGGTTGGTCTGTCCATCAGTTTTTTCGCTTCCAAGGCCCAAATGAGGCCTAAAAAGGAGTTTGCATTTTATTCAATAAAGGCCACTCAACCAATTCTTCACACTAAAATGCACTCTAAATGTTCTGTGTATAGAAGCTTCCACATCATCAAGGTGGAGGGACCAATGGACGCACCTTAGGCCAATTATACTCACTAAGAGATGTGACAATAGTGAAATTTTGCACCGGGGTTTCGTGTCTCAACGCCAGAGAGAAAAGATATAGGGAAAAATACTAAATCATGCAATCCAAAAAAAAAAAAAAAAAACGAGCGAGTGGGATTGAAACATTAGATATAAGAAATTAGCTGTGAAATTGAATATGAAAATTATAATTTTGGGCATGATGCTAAAATGTAATGTTAAAGGTAAGGCAAAGTAAAAAGGGATTTTGGAAAAATTATTTAAAAGCCCAATAGTAAATTAAATAGAAACGTAAACGGCCTAATTGAGAGGAATAAATAAGGTATGGGCTCAAGCAGGATTTGACGTTATCTTTATATTTTTCTCTGCAAGGAATACTGCATAGCAAATGACGCTTGGGCCATCCACACGCCTGTGTGAAGAGCTTCCAGCCTGAGCCTGGACTAATAGGGAGTGATTAAATTTATCCCATCGACGGTACCTCTAAATGCAGCGGTGTTTACCGTTTGAATTTGATCAGTAATCACTGCGATTAAGACCTCTATTCTTTGTTATCCATTGGATTGAATTTATTGGTATGCCAAGTCACGGTCCCGATGAATATTCGCCGATATGGCCGCCTAACTCTTATTGTATCGGTGTTATTCTGCTGCATGCCGAGTACTGGGCCACTATAACTTGTAACTGCGAACCGGGCCATTTCCAGATGGTATGAATCATACAGAAGCCGAACTGGCGGGGGAGGGGTCATCAAAGCAGGTGTACATGGCACCTCGTGCAGTCGTGGCCTTCCCTAGAGGTGGTAGAACTCTGTGCGAGAACCCGGTCCGTTTACTGATCTTTGGGTTGGAAATGGATTCCAGATAAAGGTAAAGGAAATGTAATGGATCTCCAATGCAAACTATATTTCTCCGTGGTTTCAAACCCCAAATCCCATTTGATATTGCTGTCTGCGCGACGCTATTTGGTCAGACAAACCTATGTACTGTAGATTGATTGATTGAGATAAATCCCATCCTGTGAGCCGGCCTCGAGCACCTAGCCTCTAGCATATATTTTACTCACAGAGTTATCTCACCCCGCTGATTTCCTTCAGTAGACAGAGAAAGGAGAATCCAGGCATTTAATTCAATGGATTCTATTTGAAACATGTATTGATTATTATTTGTTTATTCAGGAATAGAGAGTCTAAGTTTCGAAGGCCTCCATGGTGAATTAACTACATTGCTAATTATTTGCTAAATCGATAAATTTCGAATAGTCGAAATGGATAAAATTTTTGCTTTTGATGAAACCTTATTGATATTTTTGATGAGACCGCGGAGGTCGTTTTATAGTATTTAATTAATATAGTCCATTCTGTTACGTTATTCTAAAGATAACATCGTGACAAGGAGATTTTGGAGTTAATTATTAGTAGATTTGATTGATATTGTGAATAATGCACTTTTCATTTGTTATAGAAACGAAAGAATATACCTCTCGCTCGAAATTTAGAAATTATGATCTTGTAGGCTTATTAGTGGGTTTGGTGGTCTTGCTTCACCGATTCCAGCGCCCTACTACGTTCTAAGGTATGATAGACAAGCATCAGAGCCAGCTTTAAAAGAACTTGGGGATGTTGAATATCTGGGTAAATGATAAATGTGACAATCATTTATTACAGGATCCCCAAATTGTCTTTGTATACATCACAGTATAGTCACCTTCCAGATCCCATGTATTTGAAAGCTGGCACACGATATATCAGAACTAAGACATTCGTCTCCTGGTCATCTTAATGCTACCAAGAAGACAAATAAGGCGCACTCTCGAGACGCACTACGCTGGCGGGCATGGGAGACGGTGATCCGACATGCTGGATGCCATGTGGGAGTCCGTGTATCAAGATCGGACTGAGATGGATAAATTTGCAAATTTCTGGGGATCAAGCGCGTAGAGTACGTATGAGGTCGAGAATGTTCCACCACCGCCTCTCGATACTTAACTCTGGGCCAACTCGTGAGGAGACCCGTGATCAATTAGCTAAGAACCGCCGAATGTCGGCCGATGGATGACTCTTTTAATCTGGTTTATGAAGCAAGAACCTGTAGACATGTGGAGGACGCCAAATAACCCTGATGGATCCGATTGATAAGTCTTGGCGAACGCCACTTAATAACCGGGAGAGTTCATGGGAGTTCTTTAAAGAACCAAAGAGAAATTGAAACTCTCAATTTTATAAATGCTTAAAACTTCCTTCCTTAGCCCTGCTTCCATCAGCCTCCATTTGATATGGATGATTTGAGATTGTTGAGGCAAGAAATACATGAGTTAAGGGCAGAGAATAGACTCCAGTGAAGTAGACCAAAAAGAGACAACAGTGTTCCATTTCTAGTTCCACTGCCTCCACCCACCACCACAACCCTCCCGCATTGTGTGCTTCTGTGGAGGGCAGCCAGCGAACTCGGATGAGGAAGGCTCCATCTACAGGAGTCTCGAGGTCGACTCTAGAACATCATGGTGAGGAAGGAGATGACCCAACATTTCTGAGGAGACAGAAAAGTAGTGGAGGATTTACTTCATGCCTTGATACAGAGTATTTGAGCCGGTAGGAAATGAATATGAAGAATAAATGCACCTGGATTATCCCAGACATTGAGGATCAAGCATGAGGGAACCCCACTTGGAGGAGGATGCTTGTGGAGGCCACAGGATGAGTTTATATCCCCACAGAGAGACAGAATAGGCGACGCTTTGAGAAGTTAAAATTAATTTATCGATGATGATTCGAGCATGCTAAAGATTCACTGTTCGAGTCAAGATGTTCCAGACCGTACCCGCGAAGCAGCTCTGTTGATAGATTCCGAGTCGAATGATACCAATCTCACGTAATTATTGTTTCGGAGATTTTCCCACATTGACAAAAGACTGTCGAGAGCTAAATTGTGGGAGACCAAGAATAAAGAGGCAAGGCCGAAGAGGATAGGAGAGAAATGAGGAGGGCAAGAGAAGAGGGAAGGAGCTGGTTCAGCTCACCTCATAAACCAAAATAGAGGGGGCCAAAGGAGAGGACAAACACAGGCTACTCCTAGCAACTAACACCCGCAGTGAATACAAGGTCTGGTGAAACCTGTGTGCGGAAAAGGGCACAGTAATAATGTAGATATTCCATTAGTTTGCATCAGCAGGGATCAAGCAGGGCATTATATCCGTGAAATCCACTCCTCGTATGGTGCTCAAGAGAAAACACAGCCCCAGATCCCCAGCACCATAGATATAGAGAGACCTACTGAGAGGTGAGGGCAGAGTAGATATTACACACAGTTCCTTAGAAGGCATTGCAAACAAAGCCTCCAATGGCTAGAGGCATGAGTTTGGCAGCTAACCAACGCAGGCCCAGACCACTAACATCATGTGGGATTGCAAGATATCCCGAAATTAATATTTCTTGCAAGAAAATCTTAATGTTTTTAATTTATTCACAGTATAATATATGTGTCAAATGAACAAGCCAAATATATTTGATCCTGAGCCACCTACCCATTTGTATCCCATCTATGCTAAGAATTGAACAAGGTAAATGATACGGAAACTTTTAGCTTATTAGCACACCCACTTGTCAAAGAATGAGTGTGGGAACTATGTACAGACTATGAGATAATGAGGGATAGCGATTATATGCCATTTGATTGAATTGCTTATACCGGAGTTTATGTTATCTTGTATGGAAGAGTTGTTCATAATCCAGCAACCATGGATTGTTATAGAGCAGTGATAATGTCAAACCAAATATACCCCAAAGCCGTTTCCAGATCATACAGCCCAGTACCTCGATTTCAGCCTATAGCAGCCAGGTGGGAGGTTACGTAAGAAGGCTGTGTATTTAGTCATGTGAGAGATGCTAGAATTCCCTACCGATTCGGGGAGATATACCCGCTGTGAGGATTAATGATGTCTTTTCCGATGATTTACCGTGATTTGAAAATTACAGGAAATCAGTTTTGTTATCGATCACATTCCGGTATAAACTCACATTCACAAAAAATCTATACCGTGATGGCACCCACTGAATTGAGAGCCGAAAAAGATGTACTGCAAGAAATCAATGATACATTTATTAGACTGCCAGTTTCACCGGGGTGCAACGGTGCATATTTGTAGAAGAAAATAATGGACTAGTGATAGGGCGTGCATTGACGACCGGCTGCTTGAAATAAGGTAACAATCAAGAATAGGCATCCACTTTAATAGATGATCGGTTTGACCGGGCCATATGGGCCAAATATTTTTCAAAGATCGACCTTCGGGCCCGGATACCACTGGGCCAAAGATAAGGAGGGAAGATATACCTAAGACTCCGCATTCAGACTGGATGATCGCACTATGAAGTTCCCTGGTATTACTGCCAGCCGACCAACGACCAGCCGCGAGGATTTGAGGAACCGGGTTTTCAAACCCCATCTCGATAAATTTGTGGTGGTGTTATAGATGATATCATGATTTATTCAAAGTCATGTGGAAAATATGGGGAACACTCAAGATTGTACTGCTAGACTTAGAACACATCAACCGGGAGTGTAAATCGTCTAAAATGTGAGCTGGCTTAGTTGTGAGTTTTCGTGTGTACGTGGAGGCGCAATGAGGGTGTTCTATGGACCGCCACGCAAAGCGTGGTCAACCGCTCAATCCTCACGACCGAGATACGAGTTTTCGGTATGGCCGGATATTACAGGAGATTTGTGAAAGATTTTTTCCACATTCGTCATCGGCTATCGTTGATCGAGAAACTTTAAAAATCTATTATTCAGAGAGAATGAGGACTGCCAATGATCAAAAAGAGTTGGTGCTGATCCGGCGGGAGACTGACATGTACATTTTGGTGGGCAGATCACGTTTCTAAAATATCTCCTATGAAGGACATGATTCAAGAAAGCAATTAATTTAGGATATAGAAAATATTTGAAGATACGATGTGTCACATTTGTCAGCATAAATACATAAACTTATGCCTTTTTTCGATTATATAGTCATATTTAAGTATGATTTGAACTATTTACCTATAAAACATTTCAAAACATCGATGTATGTCCCAAATTTGATTCCTTCATTAGGAAGGCTTAATATGTGTTATTTTGTCAAACAAACCCACCGATTTTTACTATATGTTTTATCCAAGACACGATCAAGAGAGCCTTAATAGGAGGCGAAGGTGGAGCTGAAATCACTACTGGGAACTGGAATTGTCACTGGAACTGGAGATGAAGAAAGGACCTAAAACCGTGAGAAGATGGACCACTGAGGCACTGGCAAATGGGAAAAAGGTGGATATGAGGGCCTGTGGGGTGGACTGCACTTGAGGGATGATAGCAAGACGCGCTAAGACCTGATGTGGAGTCTCATCACCGGTGCATCCACGCGCACCCACGAAACATGCTTGACGGCAGCCGTCTTGAGGCGGAGGTGCGGACAAGGAAAAGGTGGCTGCTGGTCACGGGCTGCCACCGAGTGGGATCGCCTCGTGGCGCTCGAATTTGTGATTTCCACGGAACCGGAGAAGAGCTGCCTTGAAAGTCACCCCACGTGAGCAGGAGGAGGAGATTCGACGGCAGAGGGTCTCTGATATAAGAAAGTGACTCAATGAAACACTTATCATCAAAAGCAATTAGGCTTTCCTTCGGGCTCATACTATGGGACAAGAGAAGAGAGAATCCCTAATTTATTATTTCAAAGTGGAAAGAAGTCTAGCCTTATTATATCGGACATATATATACACCAGGACCCACAAATAATGAGCAAGACACAAAGGAAAAGACCGCATACCAATAAGCTCAAAATCACAAGAATGGCCTGGATCATTTCCTTCTAGCTATGATGCCTAGGATTTCATCTCAACTGATAATTGTACAAGTTCTAGGACCCAAGAAGTCAGAACTGTGACACCCCTAAAAACCCGGTCCTGACCACCGTCAACTCAACTCGCGGTGTCTGGTATCATGAGACCCGTACATGAGTAAAATGACCCAATAGGGCCCATCATCCATACTCGTCCATAGGGTTACAAGACCATACATTTCTATAGATCTAAGAGTTATTACATCACTGTTAATATAAAACATATATTAAAACTAGGTTGTTCTAATATATACACAAAACAAGAATCAAGGCCACAGTCCGACCCGCTTCATAACCCCGGCCTCTAAGGAGCGCCTCACCGTACCGGTCCAAAGACTAAAGTAATCCGACGACAGTGAGCTAACGCCGTGAGATAAATCCTACAAGGGCTACTCCCACCCAGGTGCACATGCAAATGATCATTTCAGTCAAACCAACAATCCAATCATACATGTTGTATTATCATGAAAAAAATAATAAAAAACTACATGCATGTATGAGACGACACTCCACATGCCCTATGTACCGGTCAACCCCAATTCACCACCCAATGCAAGTGCCAATGGGAAATCAATCAGTCATCCCACCCCATCTCAACCCAGAGTCTATGTGGATATTTATTTAATCATTTCGTGGTCTGGGGCAAATGTAATCCGGTCTCACCGCGGTCTCTGCATAATCCTCCGACATTTTTTGGGCTTTGACCGGTTGATACGCTGTCTAACTAGGTTTTCAGTTTTCACCCGAGGGGGTATCTATCCCCTACTTGCCACGCCCGACACATTTCATTTTCCATTTCAAGCACTATGGAACTCCTATCGACTTCGCCCCATTCCCAAGCCCATACGATTCAACACCAAACGCAGTGCCAAATCAATACCATGTACACATTCTCATGTAATGTGGTGTTACCGCACACCAATGCAATGCAATTCTGTGCCATCAAGACTCAAACCCATGACTGTATGAAGACTCTTACATGGACATTCTACACCGTACACTATGTGTGTTATGAACACTCATGTCTAATGCAATACAACATTTCATATATTTAACATACATGTTGTCATGTTAATATTCCACATTTTCAAATCGCATACATCACATAAGCATGCACTACATCTTTCTATCATCTCAGCCCATTCATGCTCAACACATCATTCGCTACGTATTAAAAATAATTCCAACCATTACTTAGTAATGCTACAATTCATTCCTGGCCGAGACATAGTATGTCATACAGCCCAATGCATATAATTATTCCCATCTTTATCACACATATATCACATAATTTCACATTTCGCAGATAGTCATTGAATTTTTGGCACACACATTAGTCATTCCCCGTTATAACCGCCATGCTCGGGCCTCTAAATAATCTGGACTTAGTCCAGAAAGTCCAGTTTCTGTAAATACCACACAAAATATCCAACACGCAATTCCTTGCTCATGAATTATGCACTCCTAAGCATTTCGGTTACAAACCTGCCCAAACAAAAGTTCTAGAACTTAACTTAATTATCTTCCTAAATCCATCCGTGACCCAGCCCAATGTTCAGCTGACATTTTGGCTGGGATAACTTTATGTTATTAAATTCTAGACTTAACGAACTTTTCCTGTAGAGTCCAAGAACGCGCAAATCGGAGTTCGGACGAGAAAGTTATGGCCGTCCAAAGTTGACGCGGCCGATTCACAAGGGTGTGCGGAAATTTGGGCACACCCCCGTTTGCCATTTTGCTCGGGATTTTGTCATCCCAAAACACAGTGTTCGGTCTCGGACGGTCTCGAAACCCCATAAAACTAGTCTTTGACCATCACACAATCACAAACAAACCACACAACATACAAATTTGTCTGGAAAACCGGACGAAACCCTTAGGCCATTACACGGCCCCTAAGCGTGAATAATCAAGAGGTAGAGGAACCTACTTCAGCGCAGCCTCTGTGTTCTTTGTCAGTCTGGGGCTGCCTCACGCAACACCCTTCCTCTCTTCCCTCTTTCTTTCCCTCTTCCTCCCCCCTTTCTTCTTCTTTTTCTTTCTTCCTTTCTCCTTTCCTTTTCCTCCCTTTCTTCTCCTTTCCTTTCCTCCCTTTCTCTTTCTCCTTTCCTCCCTTCCTCTTTCCTTCTCCTCCTTCTCCTTGCTGCTCCCACGCATCAGCTTCTTGCTGCCCCTCTGGCTGTGAGAACAACCCATTTGAACCTCTTATAGGCATGGCAAAGAGCTTATGCATGCTGGACATTACGGCTTGCCATAGGTCACACACGTCACATGTGTCACACACGTGTTTTTGCCACGTAGTCACACATGCATGCCTTTTCCATGCATGTGTGACACATGGTTCGCCATGTGTCACCACATGGTTCGGCCATGTCACTCGATCGTGTTTCTCGAATACGTGAAATCTCGACTATCTCAAATTCAACGTAAATTCTGAATCGGTAGCTAATTTTCACGAGACGATTCCAACGGTGCAATCCGTTTTGTCATCCGAGATCTAGAAAAATCCCAACTTTTCTCCAAACTATTCGGTAAATTACCGTTTTGCACCCTTCTTATCTGAAAAATTTAAAATTTAAAATTTTCACGGGTTTTACACTCTCTCCTTTAAGAATTTCATTCCACCATACACACATACACACAATCAAACACATGCATACGCCGAGAAGTCATTTAAAAACATTAATGACTAGAAGCAGACCTTCCTCGTCGAACAAGAAGGGATACAGCAAGACGGCACCTCGCCCCATGCGTCGCCCTCGACGCCGCCACAACACCTTTACAAGCCTCACGGTCCTGCCACGCAAAACCCGCCCTGGCCATCCATGATACGCACCGGTCCCTCCTGCGGTCCCATCCGCACAACAACAAGCCTACCCCAATCCACTATATGAGTTGGATCCGAGATACTTTCTGAGCATGGAGACATGAAATACCCTCATGAACGCCGACAAATCTCGCGGCAACGTTAATCGACACGCAACCGCGCCTACCCTCTCGAAAGTACCCCTCGAAGGGTCCAATGTACCGCCACAACTTCCTTTTTCCCAATATAATCACTCCTCTAGTAGGCATCACCTTCATACACATGATCACCGCCTTGAACTCTAGAGGTCGCCGTCAGACATCACAGAACTCTTCTCGCCGGCTCGGGGCACTAAGGAGACGCTCGATCATACCCACCTCGTCTCGAAAGGTCTCTCAATCAAATCTCTACCACCTACTGAGCCTCTCCCACCTGATGCAAGGTTGGGACCGTGATGGATGATCCTAAAGTTTAGGTAAGTCAAAATATGGGTTTGGGGTAGTTTTCTTGGTCAAATAGGTTATGACAAATTTTGGAGATTTTCTAAGTTAAGAAAGGTAAATTTATGGTATATATGAAAAGGGGCATTTAGGAAGGTTTTAGTAGTATGAACAAGATTTGGAAAGTTTGGGTTGAGGTTGAAAATTTGGTTATGGAAAGCCAAAGAAAAGATGAGATGGTGAGGAGAGTAGAGTTTGCACAAGAGTGGTTACTTACCACAAATGAAACGATCCACACAGATAGATGCTGATGATTTAAGGCGCCAATAATCAACTATGATGGGTTGATTGATAAGTCGACAAAGACTTCTCGCCACCAAGGAATCCACCCAGTAAGAGAGTCACCTAACTCGTCCCCAAGGGAATCCACCATAGAGATAAGAGAACAAGAGAGAACTCTTAAAAAGAGAAATCTGAAAATATTATTAAACTTGAATTGATCCTCAAAGACTACATTAAGGGGGGTATATATAGGCCCCATACTTTCTAAATCAAAAGCAACTTCTACTTTAACTAGGAAAAGAAACTCTAAAATTACAAAAAAACAACTTCACTAACTAGAAAAAGAAATCTCTCTAAATTACAAAGCAACTCCTAAAAGAAAACTTTCAAAATAATAAAGCAAATCTTCCTAAAAGGATAGAATAAAATATTGAGCAAATCTTTCTAAAAGAAATACAACAGAATCATAAAACAAATCCTCCAGAAGATCCAAAATCTTTCAAATCATTATGGCTCCACATCGTGGCTCGTCTAAGTCCGACTAATGTTTGCCTTCCAAGGCCCAAATGAGGTCCAAAAAAGGAGCTTTCACACATGTATTCACGCGCCTTGACCTCCTAATCCAATTCTTCAATAATTAGGGCTGAATTCCCTAATGTTCGTGTGTTTATGTAGTTCTCGCATCAATCCCCATATAGCCGGGAAAAAGACTTGCCCTCAAGTCTTCACCGTGATAAGCCCTCGTCCTGACATTGAACAATGGAGAAATTTCATCTGCCTGGGCAACTCGTAACTTGTAGGCATTCTCCAATTTTCTATAATTCAGCGGCCATCTACCCGCTTCGAGCTTTCCAAACTTTCCCCTTGAAACTGTCCTTAAGGTGTAATTAAACCACCACAACCTCAAACTCAACATACTTGCGCGTCTATTTGCTTGTTCCACATATTTGGCATTCTGCTTCTCAATCTTCAAGCGAACTTCTTCATGCAACTTTGATTTCTTGCTCTAACTTCTCAGCATCTCCACTAAATTGTTGAATAGTCGACGCGGTGCTAATTCCATGGGTCCAATCGGTTGTAGTCCATAGACTACCTCAAATGGGCTTTTCCCACGCTTCTATGCATGACCTATTGTGGCAAACTCAATTTGGGGTAGAATCAACCTCATTGTTTCACGCTCTTTCCACATAGCCCTCTTTAGCAAATTTCCCAAGCTTCTATTAGTAACTTCGGTTTGACCATCAGTTTGAGGGTGATAAGAGGTACTGAATAGTAAAGAAGTCCCCAGTTTCCTCCACAGAGTTCTCCAAAAGTGACTAAGAAACTTAGAGTCTCGATCTGAAACCATAGTCTTGGGAATACCCATGTGCACGCATAATCTTTGAAATACAAGCTCCAACATACATCATTAGACTTGTTGCATGGTACAAAGTGGAGCCATCTTTGAAAACTCACACCCACCACCAATTCAATTCAGGTTTCAGCTCTAGGTAATCCCAAAACAAAATCCAAGCTACCTCCTATGCATATTTGGAAAATATGTAGGTACCTCAAGATTGTTTCATGAGTTTTAAATTATATCATGCACATAACACATTTCTTATAAATCTAGTATCGTCTTTCTAGCTTAGGCCAAAAAGTTTGCCTTCACTAGAGCTAAGGTTTTGCTTCACCAAAGTGTCCTCCAATGCCCACCATGCAACTCATCCAAAATACTCAACTTCAAGGAACAAGATGGATGCATGTGAGTGTTTCCTTAAAGAGAAAAAAAACCGGCCCATCCTTACAAAATCCTGAGTTTGTCGGCGCATACCTTCCGTATTTCACCAAAATTAGCTTCCTTTCTCGTATAGTTCTTTCAACACATCGAATCCAAACTTACTGACTTGCATGGAAATCACTAGGCATGTCTCCTACTTCAAGACATCCCGCAACAACGTTATGAACACCCGCTTTACGCATCGGTTGTACGCTTGTAAGAATTCCACCCATACGATGTCTTCGATTCAACTTGTGCTAGTGGTTGATGAATTTTAGTGCTTCATGATCTGGAGAAAAGCACAAATGGCTTGTAAAGCAAGTATTAATCTAATGAAATAAAGCTCTATAGATAGCATAAACTCCTTGTCATGTGGAGTACTTTTCGGCTTCATTTAACTTCTACTAAAGAAAGTTATGTCTTCTTCGACTAAGGAGACAAAGACTAATCCCAACTTGAGATGCATCACACTCTACTTCAAAGACTTTGTTGAAATCAAACCAAACATGGGGGCTTCAGTTACTTTCTTTTCTTAATCAACTCGGTTTTCTTCTAAGAACACTAGTCCACTTGAATTTGTCTCCCTTTAAGCATTCAAGCTCATAGAGCCATTATAGAGCTAAATCCACGAATAAATCTTCTATAAAAAGAGACTAGCCCATGAAAACTCTCACATCAATGGATCGAGCTAGAGTCGTCAATTCACGCCTATCTTGCTTCTGGCCCATCTCTAATCATCTCTTTAGCAACCACATGCAACCAAGAACATGATTCTGCCTAAGATAGAAGTCACACTTTCGTTGGACAATAATCGTTGCTCCCCTTGTAGAATAGAGAACAATTGCCTCTCAAATGTCTTAAGTGTTCCATCGACCTCTTACATAGATCAAAATATCATCAAAGTATGTCACAACAAAATTTCCAAAATGCATGAAGTTTAAGGATATGATTCATAAACCTCATAAAAGTGCTGGGGTATCGATAGTCCAAATGGCATCACTCACTCACCCATAGAGTCCATCTCGAGTTTTAAAGGTCATCTTCCATTCATCTCTTCCTCATACGACTTTTAAGGTATCCACTCTCAAATCAATCTTCTAAAAGATAGACGCGCTCTATAGAGTCGATCCAAAGAAATCATCAGTCTTGGAATGGGAATCGATATTCACAGAATCTCATTGGATTGGCCTGCTTCATCAACACATCCTCCACATAAGATCCATCCTTCTTCGTACTAGCAGTGGCAGAACCGCACAAGTGCCTTTACTCTAATGTTTCACAAAGCAACTCATCAACTTGTCTTGTAAGCTCTTCATGTTCTTGTGACTCATCCTCATAGCTCTAGCTTATTTGGGCAAAATGTAACCTCGGTACGAGGTCTATTCTTATTGAATATCTCTCTACAAAGGAACCATGAATCTCTCAAATTACATCAACAAATTCTAATTTAATCGGGCTCTACTTCTTTGGGATCTCCTTCTCACTTTTTCGGGTTTCTTCAATAGCAACCAAGGCCATTATCAGATCCGAACCAAATTGGTTTCTTCTCCAACTCGAATTTTTACAACAAAGAATTTTGCTCGCTTAGTTTAGTCGGATCAATATCCGTCTCAACGGTGCTTAAGACAATTTTGTGCCATCCTTATGAATGTAAGTGTTCTGAAGCCATCATAAATGACCTTCCTATCATATTGCCATGGCCTCCCAAGCAGCAAGTGACAAACATCCATCGGAACAACATCACACCATACCGTCCCGGTAGTGCTTTCCAATTGTAAAAGAGACAAGGCACCCATGCTACCTTTCTTGATATCACTACCCTCTTTGAAGCCAGCTAAGTTTATAGTGGTTTCTCGATGTGGATCCATATATCTTCAAATCAAGCTTTTGCACCATCTCCAAGGAAACACACTAAGCTCCACTATCAATAATAACCAAACAAACCCCGTCCTCCTTAGATTTGCACTGTGAAAGACACAGACCTAATCCACTTCTCAATTAGCAAATGGTTCCATCTTAAGACTCCTTTGAACAACTAAGGAAGTCCCGCTGGTCGCATAGTAAGGTCATCCTTATCTTCATGGTCGATTCAATCGCCTCCTCTGACATCTCTCTTCCCTCACCTTCATATTCTTCAACTAGGCAACTAATTCATCTGCTTTAGACATTATCGTAAGCTATATGCCCAAATCTATGGCACTTAAAGCACTGTCTTGACTTAGAGGTAGACTCTTGGTCGTGGCTTATGCACTTAATTTTTATTGAGGTTTAAGGGTGGTTTTAGTACTACTAGGACTCCCCTTGAAGTCGAATTCTTGATAAATCCTTTAATCCGATTCAGTAAAACCCCATACTTGTTTAGAGCCTCAACTTTTAACGCAGTTTTATCACTTAAAGAGTGTTATATGGCTGCAATTGAACAGCTTTAGAAATTTCAACCTCAAACCAAAGAAGAGCGGCTATGGATCAAGCCTCGCCTCTTGCAAGTCTCGATCATCAAATTTTCAAACTCAGCCGAATACTCCTACACAAATAGATTTTGTCAGTTTCAAATTTGAATTTGAGGAAGATATTTCGCGATAGTGGAAGGGAAGATACTTTTAGTTCTTCTCATCTTTTCCCAAGTTTCAATCTTCTTCATATCTCTATGACGTTGCCTCTTTAAATTTTCCCACCAAAAAGAAGCATTCTTGCTCATCTTTATAGCCACTAACTTCACCTTTTGTGGGGA
This sequence comes from Tetrastigma voinierianum, assembly GCA_016808115.1. Classification (NCBI taxonomy): domain Eukaryota; kingdom Viridiplantae; phylum Streptophyta; class Magnoliopsida; order Vitales; family Vitaceae; genus Tetrastigma; species Tetrastigma voinierianum. The sequence continues at coordinate 529,301 of JAEQBH010000190.1, forward strand.
TCATAATATTCAAAGACACGTTCGACGTATTAAGCCAATCCAAGAAGTCATCAGCATGCATTCTTCCTTCAAATTCCGGAATATCAAACTTTGGATTGAATCTGGAACTTTCATCATTATTACGCTTCATAGTAATCATCATCATGGTATCGATCTTCATACCTTCCTCCATAATCATACTTTGAATGCTTGTCTGCAGCTCTGGGCGCTCAAGCAATTCCAACTTGGCTAGGGCGGCACGCTCCTCGTCAAACTTTCATCACCTTCACTTCCATGAAGGTCTTTGTCGCCAGATCATCATTGATAGCCATCCCGCTGTGAGACGCTAACCAAAGATTCGCATCAAGAATATGCAGAATGGGGACTGAGAACCACTAATCCATGATTAGGACTTTGTCCTAACCAAGAATACACTTTAGCTTACGATCATCCATCAATCCTTGAGCCTTAATAAATACTTCTCACATGCAAGGTCAGGACCAGATGGATGATCCCGAAGTTTAGGTAAGTCAAAATATGGGTTCGGGGGTAGTTTTCTTGGGTCAAAATAGGTTATGGACGACTTTCGAGATTTTCTGCTAAGAAAGGTAAATTTATGGTATATAAGGGAAAAGGCATTTAGGAAGGTTTTAGTAGTATGGAACAAGATTTGGAAAGTTTTGGTCGAGGCTGGTGGTCCTGCTATGGAAAGTTTAAAGAAAAGATGAGATGGTGAGAGAGTAGAGTTTGCACAAGAGTGGTTACTACCGGCTTAATGAAACGATCCACACAAGATAGATGATGGAGTGACAAAGCACAATCAACTATGGATGGGTTGATTGATAAGCCTGATGAAGACTTCTCGCCTACCAAGGAATCCACCTAGGTATGAGAAGTCATCAACTGTTCCCAAGGGAATCCACCCAAGTAGATAAGAGAACAAGAGAGAACTCTTAAAAGAGAAATATGAAAAATATTATTAAACTCGAACTCGATCATTGGGAAAGACTACACAGTGCATATATAAACATACTTAAATCAAAGCAACTTACTTCTAACTAGAAGAAACCTTTCTAAATTACAAAAAGCAACTCCTGTTAAAACTTTCTAAAATAAATAAAGCAAATCTTCCTAAAAGGGATAGAATAAAATATTGGAGCAAATCTTTCTAAAAGAAATACAACAGAATCATAAAACAAATCCTCAAGAAGATCATGTAGCAAATCTTTCTAAAATCAATATGGTGGCTCCACATCAGGGGTTTGTCCAAGTCTGACCACGTTTTTTTGCCTTCCAAGGCCCAAATGAGGTCCAAAAAAGGAGTTTTCACATGTATTCACGCGCTCTCATCTCCCAATCCAATTCTTCAATAATTAGTGCTAAATTCCCAATGTTTGGTGTGTTTATAGAAGCTCCTGCATCACCACCTCTGTCCAACATATCGGTGATCGACATGGCCTCCCGTAGAGAGCCTCATAGGGCGCCATCTTAATACTCGCCTGATAACTGTTATTGTAGGCGAACTCTACCAAGGGCAAGTGCTCCTCCCAGCCACCCTTGAGATCCAAGACGCATGCTCGCAAAGATGTCCCTCTAAAACTGAATAAATTCGCTATGATCGACCATCCGTCAAGATGGCGATCATCGAAAGTTGTGTCCCCATGGCTCTCGAAAATCTTCCAGAACTTAGCCGTAAACCGAGGATCCCGACTGCAAACTATGGAGACAGGAACTCCATGTAACCGTACTATCTCCCCAGATATACAACCTCGTTAATTCCTCAAGTGTGAAGGTCATCCGTGACGGCCAAAATGCCGACTTCGTAGCCTACTCCACTCAACCCATATCACATCATGCTCCGCGATAAACGCAGCGACAATAGCCAAAAAGTCATTTATTTTGATCCCACTGTATGGGCTTTGAGTGCTTACAAGACTAATCATATCAATCTCGAGCCAATTGATGTGGGTGATCCACTTAGTATCACCGATGCCATTTCGAGGTTATTTTTTGGTTATTTTGCGTTTTTGATACCTGGGAGTTCAATATCAGATATGTGTGGAACCAAGGAAGATTGAAACTCTTTCACCCATCACAAATACCAAGACGTGAATGAAGAAACCGAAGGCAGCTGATGAAAAGTGGATGCAAGAGAGGTAGTAGTGCACAAAGCAGCTGAGAACAAAGTGTCCCAGTGAAATTCCTCAAGGATTGCGAAAAATTCCTCACCGATTGCGAAAATTTTATCAACATAAATGTACTCAACCTAGCTTGGGCCTGAAATTTCAAGCAGTTAGGAAATTCTCACATACAAAATCACCGTGCCTAGCTGGGTTTTCTACTGGGCTATCTCTCACTTTCGCTAGGGCTACTTAAATTCTGTTATCTAGCTTAACATCGTATAGCTAAAATTTCCAGATTTCGCTATCTCTCGTGCAATTTCACAGTTAGCGAAATTTTCGCTATCCTAGCAAATTCTCCCGCATAGCTAAATTCCCCGCCCTCGTCGATTTTGTGTATTTGTTCCTAAACGACTACGTTTTGGTGTATTACCACCTTGTCCCTTGTTTTAGCCAATGTTTTAGGCATTCATGTATTTTCACACTTTTGGGTGGACTATATAAATCCCCATCATTTTTGTAACCCTAAGCAATTTTGAAGCAACTTTTATGCAACTTTTCATTTTCCCACAGCTTTCTTTTTAGGGTTTCATTTGCTCTCTTCTCTCTCCCCTTTCTTTCATTTTCTAGGCTGCCAAACACTCTCCTTGAGGATGACAACCAAGAGATGCTTGGCTAAGCCTTATAAATTAGCGACGAGGGTTGCTAGCTCTTGCTTTAGTGGGTTACCCAGTCATTCCCATGTCAGAATGTTCCGTGTACTCCATTTATGGTTCTTATTATCTTCCAAACTAGGGTTTAATGCCATTTAATGTCATTTCTGGTCAATACTTACCATGCTTTAGGGTCTAAAGCAGTATGAAAGTTTAATGCTAGATGCACCGTTATCCTTGGGGACGGCCTTTACGAGCCAACGAATGAGGTCGAGTGCTGTGGTTTTAAACCGGAAGTGGGCTCAATGCAAGCACACCCGTGTCGACTCAAATGTAGAGTGGTTCTGAGGGTTAGGTTTTATAGTTAAACAAAGATCCGATTTTGGCTTTGACTATAGGTCACTTGCCATAATGCGAGGAAATGACCCGAGGACACGAGCAAATTTTATGTTGTCGTTTAGTGACCAAGCCTTCAAAGTTACCATTTCACACTTAATTTTCAGCAATTTCAGTTAGTCAGTAAACAACCAACTTCACTGTTTTGAAACAAATCCAAAAATCCAAAACAAAAGCCTCACCATTTTCAAACACTGATGCACATCATTCATAGGATGAAAACCCATCCCCGTGTTCGACCCTAGACCTTATACCGCGTGAGTTTGACTACTAGCAATGGGGAACTTAGAAACAAATTTTGTTGATTCCGCTCACCCTACCGTGGCACGAATCAAATGGCGCCGTTGCCGGGGATGGTGCCAAACTACGTTTGATAAGTTGAAGTGTACTTGTAATCAACATTACAAGTGTAGGTGACCCTTTTACCCCTTTTTGAATTTCAGTTGCAATAACTCGCAGTGTTACCACTTTGCAAATACCAGACCGTTTTTGTTTTTCTTGATAAATAATTTTTATTTTAGCTAACAATAACTTTTTTTTTTTTTTTTTTCGCAAGTTTGCTCAGGCATTTCTTGTCTCGGGCTGTGTACAGTGTTTATGCACCACCGGGATGTAGGGACATCAAGTAATCGCAAAGAATCGGGAGTACCAATCAACACAGCAAACCGCTGCAAGACCGACCAAATGGATCCCCTACCCGAGAGGAACAAAGCAGAGGTCACTGAAAATCTCCAATTAATCCAACAAATAAGAGATAGATCGATGAGGGACCACATACACCCTCCTAGAGTTAGTGCCCCTTCCGATCATACCTCCCACCAAGATGTAGCAGTGAGACCCTATTTGGTACCCCTACTCCCCACATATCATGGTATGGAAAATGAAAACCCATACACTCACATAAGGGATTTTGAGGAAGTTTGCACAACCTTTAAGGAAGGTATGATGGATATGGATTTGCTTAAGCTGAAAGCATTTCCATTAACCCTAAAGGACAAGGCCAAGATTTGGCTTAACTCACTGAGGCCGAGAACCATAAGAAATCAAGCAAGAGGTCAAGAAAGTGCACTTTAAAGAAATCTCTTCAGCTGGCCACAAAGCACCAACAATTTGAAGAGACAAATTTACACCTTTGCAAATTTCAAGATGGTGAGAGGTTCTACCGTCGGGAGAGATCATGGACACTATCGTTGCACAAGCCATCATGGCTTTGATACATGGATGTCAGAACCATTTCTATGGTGGTGTGCCTCATGAAGCGCTTATTTGTAATCATGTGGGGAGATTTTCTGAGCAAGCATCCCGAGGAAGCCATGGATTTTTTGAACTATGTGGCTGAAACTTCCAAGGGTTGAGATGAGCCAAACCCAAGAGAGGTGGAGAAAATGAGGCCCTCAGCCAACCCTAGGGGAGGAATTTATACACTGTCAGAGGACATGGAAATGAAAGCTAGAATTTCAACCTTAGCTAGGAAGGTGGATGAGCTAGAAGGCAAAAGACTCCATGAGTGCAAAAGGACTCGAAAAATCCCGCACGTGTGCCGTCCATGCACCAATTTCAATCCACCTGCCACCCGCAGAACAAGATCCTGCCCCTTCGGAAGGATTTGATGTCAGAATATGCAAATGTTGTAGTTCAATATAAGCCTCCACAACCCAATGTTCCATATGGTAATACCTACAATTCCAATTGAAGAAATCACTCCTAACCTCTCCCGAAACCCAATCCCCGCATACGTGTCTCCTGTGTGCCAAACCACGCTTTTTGCCCTCATCTCACCACAGCCACCATCATCCACCTCCCTCCAATCGAACAAAAGCACAATCGACCTCAGCAAGGTGGTGGGCAACTTTGTGGAAGAACAAAAAGGGATCAATGCACAATCAGACAAAGGATTGATACTGTTGAGAGCACATTGAACAAGAGAATAGATGGGCTTGAGAGCAACCTAAATCAGAAAATTGACAACCTGCAGTATTCAATCACAAAGATCAACAAATTGCTGGAGGTACAGGAAAGAGGAAGGTTTCCTTCCCAAACATTGCCAAACCCTAAGGGAGTCCATGAGATAGGGTCATCTAGCAATTCAGGAATGGATGAGGTGAAGGCTATAATCACCCGAGGAGGGTGTCAGAGCGTACCACGCCCAAGCTCCGTTGAGGAAACCAGAAAGGAGAAGAATTGGTTTAACACATTTTCCCGAAGGAGGACTCAATGAAGCACCGCATGCCACCCATTTCCCACAGCACTAAGAAGTAAGAAGGGCATCCCTGTGCCAAAGTGGCCCTAGAAGTCCTAAGGTGAAGGTGAAACATACCCCTGACATCATCAAACAAGTCCCCGCTATGCAAAGTTTTCAAGGATCTTTGGTACAATTAAGAAGAGGTCAAGTATTGAGAAAGTTTTAATTTAGCAAGTCGCTGCCATAATCCAAAGCAAAGAAACTAGTCAACACAAGGATCCGTGATCTCCACAATTTCAAGAATATCAGCGGGACTTCAGATGCACAAATCACCGCCAGATTTAGAGCCGCGCGCAACCTACCGCCATACTGGGTACAAGCGCTAGGTTCGGGTGAAAACTTAAACCTACCAACATCACATTATCATTATCGACGGACGCTGAAGATCCCTAAGGGATAGTTGAGGATGTGGTCAGGAAGGTAGACAAATTCTACTATCCAGACTTTGTGAAGCTCACACCGAGCCAATAGAGAATGGACCCAATTTGCGGCCAATTATCCCGGGAAGACCATTTGCCACACGCTAATGCAATCATTAATTGCCTAATGGAGTCATGCAACTTACATTTGCAACATGACATCGAGCCGAACATATTTCACTCAATAACAAGCACAAGCTTGGTGGAAGATGAAAATCAAGTGACTGGCGAAGTTTATTCAAGGTCGATGCGTAGCCGAATGTCCAAGAATTCGCAGGAAATACCCAACCAAGATGCTAGGTGTTTTTGCATTGCCATCGCAGCCACCGGGCAGTGGCAATTACTCGCTCAAATTCAACGCAGAACCAAATCAACAAATGGAAATCAAACATCAAGGCTGTTGTACAAACCACTGCAGGGGTTGAGGAGATTCTCCTCTTCGACCCTCCATGAGTAATTTTGTAACTTTGGGCTGGTTTGGTGTTCTCAAAAACCAAATTGCAGCTCAATACTTTTTGGTTTTTATTTTAATTTAGTCAATCTTTATAATTTTAGCTATTTTTAGGAAGTTTCCCAATTTAGTAATTTTCCATTTTTAGTAATTTTGTAATTATATTATATTATCTTATATTAAATTTTGAATTATAGTGTAATATAATATAATAATTTTTATATTTGATATTATTTTAATTGATGTCGAATTATTATGGGGCAGGCGAGCCGGGCTCTGGGCCTCTACAATAGCTTAAATGACCTTCTACGCCTCTTTGAAGAGAAAGTAGGGGTAGGGGGTTAGCTTTTCTCGCTCACTTCATCTCATCCCTCCCCGCCTTCTGAGCCCTGGCTGCCAGCCCCGAGCCGCCGGGGCCGCGCCGTCACTGGGGCTCCACAAACACTCCCTGCCGCACGCCGAGGCCTGCTTTCACACTGGAAGCCGCCGTTCGAGCCGCCACCACTCAGCCATCACGGCCGCACTGCACCGAGCCCGCACCGCCCTATATCCACTGCCATTGCTTCGAGCCTGACACCAGACACAACCGCACACCTCACCAGGTCTGGCCCTCCCGCCCACGAGCCCTGGGCTCTCAAAGGTGGGCCACCACATTCAAGAAGCAGACCGCTTCATTTTCATCGAGGAGCCCCACTCTAGTGTCCTTCACCTCCCATGGTGCACACTGCAGGTGGTCCTGGGCCTCCCATTCCGGTCGATTCAAGACTTAGAGGCGCAGAGGAGCCGGCACTCCAGCCCAGCCTGTTCCTCAGGCACCCTCGAGAGCCTCGGGGTTCGTGGAGGCTCAGACGAGGACGGACCCCTGCCCCTTCACCAGTACTCACAGCCCCAGAGGGCCCGGCCCCAAGCGCCCGCATTTCAGCCCGTGAGTCATCTCATCCAAACTTCACCGTTTCACCACGCCGCCAGCTATACACTTCTTCGCCTCAAGTATCGCCGCCCGTGGATTCGAGGCTCCTATTCGCCGGGAACCCCATCCTCGGAATGCGCGCTCCACCGCGATAGCCATCGTGAGTCGTACTATGATATCCTGTCGATGGTTGACCATAGATTCAGCCGTGGACTCGAGGCAACACGAGAATTACTCCTTCGCTATCCACGACGCCGAGGCGCTCTATTATTCTGTGGTGCTCCAGCTTCTACCATTCTATGATCTCCTGGGAGCGCCAATGCTGAGCCCAGCTTAGCATTAACGTACTCGCCAGATAGTCTCGAAAGCAAAATGACACTGTACCGGCTGTGGGCTCACTAGCGCAGCCAATGTCAGGGTTATCGCGATTGGGCCCTCAAATTCGACCCAAATGCGAGGTAGCTTGTCCGCATCCTTTCGCCCGAGACGCCTACAAATACTGGGCTGCATTTATTCGAGGCAGCTCTCTCGCCTGATGTTCTCTTCATCAATTTTCACTGCTCAGGACTAAACTCTTCCCGCTTCAGCATTACGTACAGCGTAGGGGTGCTATCCTAGAGGCTCTATACCGGATCCCGGGGATACTGGTTCAGTCCCTCTGAGCTGGTGATGACCTCCCTATTACACATCGAGGACAAGGTCCACCGTAGTACCTCGGTCTTAGCCGAGAGTCTTCCACCACCGATGCCGACTATTACGCCAGTCCTCGAAAGTACCTGGGTTTTCCTAAGACTCCACGAGCCGAGTTAGATTTTCTCCCAAAGTCCGTTTGAGCTAACACAGATGCCTATATCTTTCTCCTCCCATTTCTACAGAACAGAGGGAGGTACCCAATGAGGCGTAGGACTCCCCATGGGGAGAGATAGTCGTGTTCCCGAGGCTTGAGTGGAGACGACCTAGCTGCATCTATCTCCATCTCCCTCCTCCACCTACTCAGCCACGCCTCCCATGACAACACTCTACCATCTTATACGCACAAAGACTTCTGAGTAATGCCTCATGTTGGGGCACCGGGAGCTGCGTGTTATGGATGCCGAGGTCTTCGTCGCACCCAAAAGACAGACTGCAGGTCAGTTCCTACCAGGCCACCTCTCAAGTCACCATCACTCCATGTCTGGGCATCATGACTCACCCTTGATCTCCGTGATGTTCCTAATCATCGATATTTCAAGAATAAAGACTGCAAATAAACAGTTGTACTCCTCTCTTTTAGATATGTCGGTTTAATAAAGAAATAATGAAATGCTCAGATCCAACACACCACCAATGAGACTGAAGGTGCTCAAGATTGCCTCTAACTTTCCTATCCCCTATTACATGTCTATGTTTTTACCTAAGAAGTTGGGGAGTATAGAGTGTCTTCATTATGTTTTTGTATAGTTTTCAAAGATACCAACTCCATCGCTAATTTGTGTGGTGGAATCATAGTATTGAGCTATAAGTAGTAAAGTGATACCTTTATGTTTAGCTTCTGTTATGCATAAAATAAATGATTTTGGCTATAATGAAAAGCTATATGCTCATGGTATACGTGATTACACTTGCATATCACTTTACTTCCACTTTGAATATCTATTTTTGTCTTCAATTGAACAATTGAATTGCTTTAATTGACAATTGGAATTGCCTTTAATCGAGTAGTTGGGGACCCCTGTATGTCACTTTAATATTATAACAATTCCATGCTCTTAGCTACTTCGTCGGGCCAGTTCCATGCTCAACATTGAACATTCCACCTTTAGCTAATTCACACACCGCACACCGGGACAGTTCCAATAGCTCGTGGAACAAATTCCCTTTCACTCTCAGAAAGCCTACTTAGTATGTCATAACCTATAATAGGTTTCAGGAAAGACCTATACTCAGTTATTAATTAATGTAGTCTTCCAAAAGGAAAAGAAAAAGCAAAAGAAAAGAAAATAAGAAAAAGAAAAGAATAAATGTCGTGGATATTTTGCCTGAAACCCGAAAAATTTGGCCCGAGGGGGTGGTGGTTATTAAAGCCTTGAAGCCCGATGCCCTAAACCTTAATCGGGTCAGAGCTCATCACTTGTGTTCGTTAGCATGGGTGGACGGGCAGAGCTTAGCGGTTGTAGGTGCTCAATTCTCAAGTCATTTGAAGTCCTGGTGAAGCCTATAGAGTTTGTGGGTCAAGTGATCCTTTCGGGCTTCATGCTCCAAACCTTAATTGTCGGGAGTCACTGTGGACCCCGTTATATAGATTTTCGCGAAGTCGTAGTTTTAAGCATCGCGACCCTACAATGAAAGTCAAACAAAGAAGATGTTTTTCCATCTAGGTTGTTCAACGCCTGCGCTCATGCCGTATCTAGGCTTGGGGAGGGAATAATTTTGCAATTTATTTGCCTCGACCGGGTTACATTGGGGAACCATTAGATTCGATGGAAATTCCTGTGTTGAGAACCATGGATCCAATGTTGACCTAAAACTTGATCTTATATGGTTTTTGCTCTCTCATGTCGTTTTTCAAACTTGGTATCAATTGTTCATTTTAAAGGCATTGCTTATATGTACATACACCTTTTTGAACCAGAGGCACTTTTGTAAAATCACAAAGATGCATGTCCTCGATTATTTTAGTATCGCTTAAGGGACTCAAAGCAAACGTGTCTGGGGGGTGATTAGTGCCCAAAAAGTGCTATTTTGATCCCTATTTGAGATGGGTTTTGAGTGCTTTTTGCGCACTAATCATATCAATTGAGCCAATTGATGTGTTAAGGTCCACTTAGTATCACTTATGCCATTTCGAGGTTATTTTTCGTTATTTCAGGTTTCTTTTGATACCTGGGAGTTCGACATATCGAGGATATGTGTGGAACCATGAAGATCAAACTCTTTCACCCATCACCACATCACCAAGATGCAAATGAAGAAATGAAGGCAAAGTGATGAAAGGGGATGCAAAGAGGCATATGAATGAAGAACAAAAACCCAGAAATTCTCACATAGATTTATAAATTTTTCTTGTGATCATAAAATTTCAAACATTGCGAATTTTCGAATCTGTTGAATTGGGAAATCGCTAGGCTACGGGAATTCTCGCTATATAGCTTAACATCAGCGCTTAATGGTTTCTCCATTTTCGCTATCTCTCAAATTTTGTTAGCAATACCAGGCATAGCTTAAATTTAGATTTCATCTCGTGCACTCGGCAGTTAGCGAAATTCTCTATCCCAGCTTAAATCTCCCGTATAGCGAAATTCCCGCCCCTGATTTGATTTTGTGTATTTGTTCCTAGCGACTACGTTTTGGTGTATACCCTACTTGTCCCTTGTTTTGTGATGTTTTAGGCATTCATGTATTTTCACACTTTTTAGATTGGGTATATAAATCCCATCATTTTGTAACCTAAGCAATTTTAGGCTGCTTTATGCAACTTTTCATTTCCCACATGACTTTCTTTAGGGTTTCATTTGCTCTCTTCTCTCTCACAGCTCTTTCATTTTCTGAGGTACTTGAACACTCTCGGCAGGGATGTGACTCAGAGATGCTTGGCTAAGCCTTATAACTGAATGAGGGTTGCTAGCTTGGTTTAGGGGCTACTGCAGGTTGTCCTCATGCGTTGTAAATGTTCAGTCACGCATTTATGGCTCCATATCTTCAAAACTAAGGGTTTAATGCCATTTTAATGTCATTTCCTTGGTCAATACTTACACACCATGCTTTAGAATTAGGTGCATGCTTAATGCTAGATGCCTTTGATCCTTTAGATGGCCTTTACGAGCCACTGAAATGAGGTTGAGTGCTAGGGTTTTAAACTGAAAGGGGCTTTGAATGCATAATACCTGTGTTGACTCAAATAGGAGTGGTTCTGAGGGTTAGGTTTTATAGTTAAACAAAGATCCGGTTTTGGCTTTGACTATAGGTCACTTGCCATAATGCGAGGAAATGACCCGAGGACACTTATTGTGGCGTGTTGTCGGTAGTGTGACCCGAGCCTTAAGTTACCATTTCACACTTAATTTTCGGCAATTTCGATTAGTGAGTGAAACAACCAACTTCCAGCATTTGGAAACAAATCAAAAATCCAAACAAAAAGCCTCTGTTTTCAAACAACGATGCACGTCATTCATAGGATGAAAACCCATCCGTGTTAGACGTATACTACGGTAGCTTGACTACGGTAGGAGAACTTAGGAAACAAATTTTGTTGACTGATTCCGCTCACCCTCTTTGTGTAAGCCTGCGAATCAGCGAGTGAGTCGAAGTCCATCGTGATGTGCTCCCTTCCACTCCGTATCTCCGATGGGTGCGGGTAGCCTGTGGCCTCGATGCTCAGCCTTAACCTGTAGTATGGCCATGAGACACCGTCGAGACAAAATCCAGGCATGTACCTCTTCATCTCGCTCCCGATATCTGGCGGCCCGAAGGTCATGATACATCTTCGTGCCACCTAGATGCATAGCGGGAATGGGAGCAATGGAACTCCCTGGGGATCTCCTCCTCCCGAATCGGGTCGGCGGGGACCGGCCGAGTCCTATCTGAAGACTACCATACGTGGATGGCCCGACCTTCGTCAGATTTATGCACGACTATACTCGGCCCCTAATGGATACTAGTTCTGCGTCCTACACTTGGGACTCTATCACTGCCTTTCGGTAGAGCGGTTCGACCGTCATACTTCCCAGGTACCCAGGCACGCTCATGGAATCTTGCGATGCAGGTACTTATTTGTCTCGGCGTCGCTTCACTCCGGGAAGCTATACTAGCCAGTACTCCCTGTGACTTTCATTCGCGCATCATTACCATTTGCCTTCTCTGGGATGGTAATGAAATTAGTCGTAATCTTCAAAAACTCCATCCACTATTTTTTCATGTTGAGTCTCATTTGTGTGGTGTATTTAGGACTTTTGTGATTACGAAAACACCTCGGCTTGCTCACCATATAAGTGGTGGGCGCCAAATCTTGGGCGAGACTACGGCGGTAACTCCATGTCATTCGTGGGAGGTAGTCGCTCGTGATTCTTCAGCTGCTGAGAACCATAAGCCCTGACCTTCGGTTGCATCGAACACCCCGAGTTCGTCCTTGAAGCATCACGGTACATTGTGTACCTCCCGGCTCCCCTTTCTAGGGACTATTAGGATAGGAGCTGAGATGACCTCTCTTCAAATTCTGGGCGGCTCGCTCATAGGTCATCATACAAACTTGATATTCCTTCGGGTCAATCTTGTCATAGGCGCTAGCGGAGAAATCCTCTATAAACCTCTGTAATGCCTTGCAATCCCGAGAAACTACGTATCTCGAATGCGACACAGTCTCTCCCAGCTCATCACGGCCTCCAGCCTTCCACTGGGTCCAGCGACACGCTGGCGACACCACGTGTCCCAAGAGACCCACCTCGACCAAGCCAAAACTTCGCACTTCTTGAACTTGGCGCCTGGCCAGTGAGTCCCTCCAAGATGTAGTACGATTCTCAGTGATCCTCATGCTCCCTTACTCCAGGTTGAGTAGATTAGGATGTCATCAACAAAGACCACCACAAATTGATCTAAATAAGTTTGGAACACCTATTCATAAGAGGCCACATGAATCTGCATTTGGTGCATTCGTCAATCCAAGGGCATCACCCAGTAGCTCAAGTGCCCGTGCAGCGTCACAAGCGTTGTCTTGGGATGCGCCTCCCAACTCTCAGGCGATGGTAACTAGTGCGAAGATCTATCTTGGAATAGACTCGCGCCCCTCTCAGCTGATCAAACAAATCATCAATCCTCGGTAATGGATACCTATTCTTAACTGTAACCCTATTCAGCCCATGCATGTCGATGCATAGTCGAAGGGTCTTATCATGCTTTTTCGCAAATAGAGGCAAGACACCTGATTAATGCCCAAGTGCAATTTTGAACCCTATATTAGATAGGTTTGAGTGCTTTGCGCATTAATCATGTCATTCTCTACCAATTGAAGTGTTCTAGTCTTCTTAGTAGCACTTATGCCTTTTAGAGGTATTTTAGTTTGTTTGCGGGGCTTTTGCGCACTTTTGGAGTCAATCTCGAGTCAAATGATGAATCGTGAAGTTGGAATTCAAGTCTCGGCTATCAACCGGCCCAAGAATCAATGAAAACGAGGCAAAATGAAGAAAAATGTGATGCGATTGAAGGCGGGATGAAACGGTGAAGGATCAGCGATGCGGGAGTTTTAGCTAAACTGCGAAAATTTTCGCTAGATGCGAATTTCGCAGCCTTAGCGAAAATTTCGCAACCTAAGCGAACACAAAATTTTGCTAGACCGCCGGTTTAAGCTGGAGGCATCATTTTAGAAAATAATTGATTTAAGCTTCTCTTGAAATTTCGTAGCTTAGCGAATTTACATTGCAAGCGAGAATTGCTCCACCGCAGCGAAATTTCTTTGTTTTATTTAGGCTGTTGATTTGGCTAGTTAAGCGAAATTGACCTAGCGAGGTGTCTTCGTCGTGCTTTGTAATTAATGCCAAGTAGCCTCAAACTTGGTGTATTACTTAATTGTCCTATGTAGCCAATTTCATGGGTTTTTTGGTATTTTCATACCTTGAGGAGGCTATATAAACCCTCTTGTTTGTAACCCTAAGTAACAATTGGAGGCTTGACAATCTGTGGAAGATATTTTTGTAAGTTTTATTTTGTAAATAAAGTCTTTTATTTTAGGTTTTTGTTTTTATTTCTTTTCTCTCTTCTCTCTCCTCTTTCTCTCCTTTCGGCTGACACCCCCTCTTGAGGATAATGACTCAAGAGATGTGGCTAAGCCTCCTTCTTTTGAAGAGGAAGGAAGCTAGCTTGGTGGTGGGGCATATGCATGTTCTCTTGTACTAAAGGCTACGGGTAGTGTATTTATGGCCCTTGTATCTTCAAAACATGGTTGCATAACATTGAATATCATTGGTGGCTGATACTCTCCGTGGCACAGAATCAGTGCATATTCGGTGAGAATGCGTGATTCTTTAGATGAGTAACTTTACGAGCGCAAATGATATTTATATGTTAGGTTTCTCAAATTAGGGTTTGCATAGCATTTAATGTTATTGATTTGGCCAATACTCTCCATGCTTTGGGGTATTGTTCTTCTAGATGGTCTTCTGGAGCCTACGAGTTGATATTAAATGTTAGGGTTTTGTGATGGAGCCGTAAGCTACATGCTCACCTTATTGACTCAAATAGGAGTTGTTTCATGGGTGAGGTTTGCTAGTTAAACATAGATCTGGATTATGCCGGGGGACTATAGGTTGCTTGTCATAGCGGATAAAACTTGAGGACACTTGTTTGCACAACTTGCAGTTAATTGTACAGTGTAAAAGTTAACTTTTCATTTTACTTTCGGTTTTACAATTCTCGGTTTTCAAACCATTCCCACTTGTTTTTTGAAACACAATTCCAAAGTCAGTGAAAGTCTTACCTTCATGCACTGATCTGAGCCATTTTAGGATGAAAACCCATCCCAGTGTTCGGCCACTGAGTACTATCTTTGCGGTAGCTTGACTACGACGTGGTAGGAACAGAGTGTATAGAAATTTTGTTGTTGATTTTAGCTCGGACTCTTTGTAGCACGAATCAAATGGCGCCGCTGCCGGGGATGGTGCCAAACTACAAATGGTAAGTTGAAGAGTACTTGTGATCCACATCCAGTGAAGGTAACCTTTTCCTCTTTTTGCTGACTCAGTTGCGAGAGCGCAGTTTAGCAATTAGGAGTAGCGCCTTGTTTCGGTTTGCAGTTCGATTTCGGTTTTCATTCGGTCGATTTTATTGTTGTTGGTTAAATTTTAATCTTTTGCAAGTTGTTTGTTGCTCTTTGTTGTCTCACAAATTTTGTAACGGGTGTGTATGCACTTGATGGGATAGAGACACATCGGAATTGGGTGCATAGGATAAGTACGACGAGCTGGCTAGTGAAGTTAGTGTGCCAGCGATACCATGGATCCCATGCCTGAGGGAACAACGAGCCGACGGGGAACCCCGTGAATCCGAATGCCTATAGAACCGTGAGGGATCACATCCACCCTCAGTTAGTGCCCCCATCTTGTATCATTCCTCCTCTTGAAGATGCGCGGTGAGGCCTTATTTAGTACCTCCCCACATATCATGGTATGGAAAATGAAAATCCATACACTCATATTAGGGATTTTGAGGAGGTTTGCACTACTATTTGGGAAGGTATGATGGACAATAGTTTGCTAGAGGCTAAAGCGTTTCCATTGACTCTAAAGGACAAGGCGAAGATATGGCTCAACTCATTTGGAGCTAGAACCATTAGAAATTGAAATTTTGGTGCAGCGAGATTCCCCGAAAGTTTTTCATACTCCTTAAGACCAATAATTTGAAAGACAAATCTATGCTTTTGCGGCTGTGATGGTGAGAGATTTTACCGGTGTTGGGAAAGGTTATGGAAACCATCGATTGCATGCCCACATCATGGGTTTGATACTTGGATGTTGGTGAACCATTTCTATGGTGGTATGTCTCTGCCATGAGGCAACTTTTGGAAACTATGTGTGGGGAGACTTTTTAGCGAACATCTGATGAAAATCATGGATTTCTTAAGTACGTAATTTGAAACTTCTAAGGGTTGGGATATGAGCTTAACCACAAGCGGATGGGATGAGACCACGATTGACGAAAGGGTGGGATGTATGCCTTGCACGAAGAAATAGAGATGAGAAATTTAGTTTCAACTACAGCTAGGAAAGGAGAGGAGCTTGAAGGCAAGCGGCTCGAGAGGTGCATGCGGTGGTAAAATCTGCACGGTCGATCCTTGTACCAATTTCCAATCCCATGCACACCCAACAGAACAGTGTCCTATGGCCCCTGCAGTGAAGGATTTGATGTCAGAATGTGCAAACAACGTAGGGCCGATTCAAACCTGACAATCGATGTTCCGCTTATGGTAATACCCTCTGATTCGATTGGAGGAATCACCACCCCAATCTTGCGTGGAGGCAATCCCACATGTACCCCGGTGCCAAGCCTCGGTTGGTTTTCCCTCACGGCCATAACAACCACCATCCTCTTCTCGATTAGAACAAGCTATGTGAATTTGAGTAAGGTGGTAGAGCGGCTTTATTTGAGGAACAAAAGGAATTAATCACCTTGTAGCCTGAGATTGATCTTGTAGAATTACCTTGAATAAGGAGATAGATGGGCTTGAGCAATCTCCAACTTGAGAAAATTGATAACCTCGTTCAATCACTAAGATCAACAAGTTGCTAGAGTACGAGAAAAGGGAGGTTTCCATCACAAAAGCCGGTTCCAAACCACTAAAAGGAATTCATGAGGTGGGATTATCCGACAATTCGGGAATGGATGAGGTTAAGGCCATAATAACCGTTAGAAGTGGAAAGGGTTGATCAGCACATGCAAAACCTGTTGAAGAATCTAGAGCGGGAGAAGAATTTCCAGCTTTGAGCATATTCTCTAGAGGGGATTCAATGAATCACAGCATACCACCTCCGTTTCCTGAAGCACTTAGAGGTAAGAAGAAGGCATCTCGACAAGCGGGCATTTAGAGTGCTTTAAGGCAAGTGAGTTAACATACCTTTCTTGGACCTAATCAAACAAGTCCACAACATACAAAGGTACAGAGGATCTTTGCACAATCAAAAAGGGATTAGGCATTGAGAGGAATGTTTCTCCTTGAACATATGGTGCCGTAATCAAGCCCAATGCAGCCGAATACAAAAGATCTGGATCTCTCCCACAATTTCGATCCAATATTAATTTAGAATTGCATAGAAAAGTCCTTGCTTGATTTGGAACGATTAATGAACCTAATGTATTCGAGTATACAAGCGATTAGGTCTAGGTGACAACCTACCAACATCACACTCTCATTTGGCCGATAGATCAGGTAAAAATCCCCTAAGGGGATAGTTGAGGATGTCTTAGTGAAGATAGACAAATTCTACTACCATTAGATTTTGTGGTACTGACGGGCAATTGCTAGTGAACCCAATCATGCCAATCATCTTAGGAAGACCATTTTACGGGCCCCCAAAACCATGGAATTAGCTCAGTAACCGGTAGGCTGAGGAGATCATTCTCCTTGACCCCTGAGTAGTTCCTGAATTGAATCGGCTGTGTTTTCAAAACCTAATTGCGTCACGCTTTTATTTTGCCTTAAGTTAGTTAATCAGGTTAGTTTCGCTATTTTTCAAAAATTTTAACTTAAGATTTTTCATTTTCTAGTGATTTAATTAGTATAGCATTGTGTTGTGTTTTAAATTTTAATTACAAGACATATATTAAATTTTATAATAATAATTTTTATATATTAATTAATTGCTAAAATTTTTGAAATGCGTGGCAGACCTACTGAGCTAAATTCGCTCAAAATGGCGGAAATTTGGAAAGGGAAGACTCTTCGGCTGCCGTTGGATGTTTACTCCCCCGCGAGGCCCTGAGCTATCTCCGCCGCCGTCCCTTGAGCCTTCCAGCCTTCCTCACTACCGTGACCAGAGCCAGCCATAGCAGCCTCCGCACGCGAGCCCCGACCGAGCTGCTACCCTGGGCCTCGCCGCACGAGCCCTGCCGAGCCTTCAGTGAGCTTCCACAGCCAGTACATCACTGCCGTACCTTCGGTTCAGCCAGTTGGTGCCCCGTCGCATCCGGGCCAGGCTCCCGAGCCCCGACGGCTGGGCTCAGGGCCATTTCGGCCTATAGTCAAGGAGCTCCCAGTTCGCCGCCGCCCGGTGACCGGCCCGCAGCTTCGGGAGATCTTCGCCCAGACATATAGTGCCAGTTATATTTTCAGTGAGTCGAGCCCTTTTCAAGTATTTTATTTCGACATCGATATGGTTCGTGATTTCAGGTGGGTCCTGGGCTTCTACTGAAAGTGAGATTTAGCACGCCGAGATAGAGGTTCAGCTCCGGCCCCGCCCCACTCATCACCGGTCCCAGAGGCAGTATCTGAGGAGCCGCAGGGATTTAGACGTTATCAGACTCGGATGGGACCCCGGGCCCCATCGCCTGTACCACGGAGGAGAGTTAGGAGGGCCTCGGCCTGCTGCCCGGGTACACGGCCCAAAGTGGTAGTCATCTTCCACCGCACTTCCACCATCTCCAAGCATCTGCAACCGCGGAGGCTTACTTCATCACTTAACTCGTCGCCAAGATCGGCGATCGAGGCCACTATTCGTAGGGAACCCCATTCCGGGGAATGTGCGACTCCACCGCAGAGAGTTTCCCCCATCGTATCATTTATGACATCCCCGCATCGAGGGTCGACCCCGTGATACCGTGAGTCTGAGATTGATCGAGGAGTATTCACTCCTACCCTTCGACTCCGCGGCGCGCATACTCCAAGAGTGTTACGGCAGTTCTACCACTCTATGACACATCCGTGGAGACACTCTGGCCCACTAGAGATCTCGGGCTCAAGATGACGACCGCCCGGGTGTGACTGACCACCGATATTTCAGCAAAGATTGGACGCAGATACCACGCACCCGTGAGGGTTACAGAGCTTCACTCCACCCGCCACAGGAGATGGTCCGAGACCGCCGAGACATCACTCGGCCGGGATCCAAGATTCTAACGGAGGCGCCTTCCGCCTCAGATGCCGCTGACGACCACTTGCTACGACTGCATTTTGTTCCTCCGCAGCATTACGTGCAGAGGAGGGAGCACATCTCCGAGGCACTTTAACGGATTCGTGGGGATTTTGGTTCACCTTCTCTGAAGTCAAGGATGGCTTCCTCAAGGTGCTTGAGGAGAAGGTCCATCGGAAGGACCTGGCCCGAGCGGAGAGCATCCCACTACTGATGCCGAGACTCCTATGCTATGTTCTCGAGCAGATGGGATTCCCAGGAGAGCCTGCATCAGATGAGCTAGATGTTCACATAGTGTCGACCTGTTATGAATATGCCCGCTCCATTCCATATACGACCACAGACCGTGGAGGAGGTACCGGTCGGGAGGCCGAGGACCACCACACGATGATATGCCTACCCCTCGAGCCCGAGTACGCAGGACCTCCCATTCCAGATCGTTCACCTCCATCTCCTCCACATACTACATCAGCAGCTGCAGCAGATACTCCCAAGCCTTCCTATTCAGCACATCATTCACCGGAGTACATCCATGCTAGCTCGAGAGAGATAGCTGGTGTGATGGATGCCATCTGCTCACTTGCAGCTACACAAGCTTCTTCCAGATCGAGGCTGCCCAAATACTATCTCTATGCCGACTCAGATTATGACCCATCTGGGTCTTCCTCGTGATCCTGCCCAGAGAGAGGAGCCCACCACTGATGCAGCTTCATTGATGTTCGGCCGCGAGCAAAGAGCTAGCCAGCTCACCACCACTACCACAAAGAAGTGAGGTGGTTAGGTTTCTTTTTGATTTTTGTTTAGTTATCAGCTTTATCAACTGCCTACTGATCTTGATTAGGATTTATGTATTAGCCATAGTAGGCAGTGATATTTTTGTTTAGCTTACTCATGTATTAGCCACTTTGGCTATATCAAAAGTTATCTACTATATATACGCTTTTCAGATACATATCATGTTTCAGGTTTCCACTATGTTTAAATGTGTTTTTCTTTCACCACAATTGAATTGCTGCACTGACAATTGAATTGCTTCATGTTGAGAAATTGAATCACTTTTTATCACCTATATGCTAGGACCACTTCCATGCTTGAATTAAATTTTTGGTCAGTTGAAGTTCCTGCATGCTCAACTTGAAATTTCCCCCTGTATGCTAATTCACACACTGCACTCCAGATTGTTCCAATAGGCTGTGAATTTGTTCGCCTCCTTTCACTTTGCATAGCCGGCCTTAAGTATGTTGGCAACCTAGGATAGTTTTAAAGCACTGACAGCTTGAAGACCAATGATGTCTCCAAAAAGGAAAAGAAAAGAAAAAGCAAAAAGAAAAAAAAAGAAAAGAAAAGACGAAAAGAAAAAATAAAGTCGTGAAGTTTCGTTTCTGAAACCCGAGCACGGTCTCGCGGGTGTATGATAAAGCTCTTGAAACCCGATGCCCTAAGCCTTAATTGGTCAGAGTCATCGATTAGTGTCTGCTACATGGGTGATAGGGTGAAGTTTAATGACTTGTGGGTGCTTAATTTTCAAGCTGGTCTGTGAGTCCCGGCGTTTTAGAGTTAGTGGTCAAGTGATCCTTTCGCTTGATGCCCTAAACCTAATTGGCTGGGAGTCATCGGTGGACCCTCGCACTGACTTTGGTGAAGTCGAATTTTAAGCATTGCATCCTACATTATAATTGAAAAGAAAGAAAAATTTAACTAGCCCTATCTAGGCTGCTCTCAACAACTTAAGGCCATGTCGTTGCTAGGTCAGAGGCAATTTTGCAGCTTATTAGCTTAATCTGGTTACATAAAAGACCCATTAGACTTAGGTGGAAATTCAAGTTGAGAATTATGGATCCAATATTGACCTAGAATTGTTCTTGTATGGTTTTGATTCTTCTATACATCTACATAACTTTGATTTCAATTTCTCGCTTTAATGTAATGTTTATATGTATATAAACCCTTTTTTGAATCATAACCTTTTGCAAATCCTCCCATGCATCTCTCCTTTTCTTTATTTTGCATTGCTAAGGGACTAGCAACGTTTCGGTTAGGGTGATTAATGCCCAAAAGTGCAATTTTGAACCCTATATTAGATAGGTTTGAGTGCTATGCATTAATCATGTCATTTATACCAATTGAAGTGTTCTAGTCTTTAGTAGCACTTATGCCTTTTAGAGGGTATTTTTGTTGTTTTAAGTGTGCTTT
This sequence comes from Tetrastigma voinierianum, assembly GCA_016808115.1. Taxonomy (NCBI): domain Eukaryota; kingdom Viridiplantae; phylum Streptophyta; class Magnoliopsida; order Vitales; family Vitaceae; genus Tetrastigma; species Tetrastigma voinierianum. Next base: position 550,252 of record JAEQBH010000190.1, read on the forward strand.
TTGCGCACTGGGAGTCCAATCTCGAGTCAAATGATGAATCATGAAGTTGGAATTAAGTCTCAAACATCAACTGCCAAGAATCAATGAGAAAACCAAGGCAAAATGAAGAAAATGCGAGCAAATGAAGGCAAAAAAAAAAAAAAAAAAAAGATGAAAAGCAAAGGAAGGATCAACGACAGAGTCTTCAAGCTTGTAAAATTTTCGCTAAGATTACAAAATTTCGCAGTTTAAAAATTTTCAACCTGCTTCTAAAACACAAAATTCTCGCTGTATCTCACTCGGGGCCGCTAGGCATCATTTTTAATGGTAAATAATTGATTTCAAGCCACAAAATTTCGCTAGCTTAGCGAAATTTCGCTAGCTAGCGAAATTGCTCACCCTTAGCGAAATTTCTTTGTTCAAGTAAAGCTCTGTTGATTTCGCTTAGTTAGCGAAATTCCTCAAATTTTAAATAAATTTGATGCCTCGTCATGCTTTGTAATTCAATGCCAAAACCGCCTCCAAACTTGCGATTACTTAATTGTCCATAACTTAGCCAATTTCATAGGTTTTTTGGTATTTTCATACCTTGAGAGGCCTATAAGCCCCTCTTGTTTTGTAACCTAAGTAACAATCGAGAGCAACAATCTGCGGGAGTAAGATATTTTTGTAAGTTTTACTTAGGAATAAAGTCTTTTTATTTTAGGTTTTGTTTTTATTTCTTTTCTCTCTCTTCTCTCTCCTCTTTCTCCTTTCTAGCTGCCAAACACCCTCTCAGGCATGACAACTCAAGAGATGCTTGGCTGCCTCCTTTCTTTGAAGAGAAGAAGGTCAGGGCGGGCATATGCATGTTGTCTTGTACTAAAAGCTACAAGTAGTGTATTTATGGCCCTTGTATCTTCAAACATGGTTAGATAACATTGAATATCATTAATTTGGCCAATACTTCCATGCTTTAATCCGCAGTATATTCAAGTGAGAGAGGTACTGATTCTTTAGATGGTCTTACGAGCCTCTAAAATGATATTTATATGTTAGGTTTCTCAACAGGTTGCATATTAGCATTTAATGTTGTTGATTTGGCCAATACTTCATGCTTTAGGACTATCAGTTTTTAGATGGTCTTACGAGCCTCGAGATGATATTAAATGTTAGGTTTTTTAAAACAAAGAAATGGAGCTTGGCAACTACATAATAAATTGTATCGACTCAAATGAGTTGTTTGCCAAGAGGTTTGCTAGTTACATAGATCATGCAGATCTTAGGCTTATATAACGCGAGGATAAAACCCGAGGACACTTGTTTGCCCTAACTTGCCGTTAAGACCTAATTTCAAAGTTAACTTTTCACCTTTACTTTCGCTTACAATTTCGGGCCAAACCATTCCCACTGCTTTTGAAACACACCCAAAGAGTCCAAATAGAAAGCCTTACCTTCATGCACTGATGCAACCATTTTTAGGATGAAAACCCATCCCCGTGTTCGATTCCTAGATCCACTATATCAGTAAAGAGCTTGACTACTAGCAGCAGTAGGAACTTAGGTGTATATAAATTTTGTTGATTTTAGCTCGCATCATCAGGGCACCGAATCAAGACTCCCATGGTGAAGTACCGGTCTAATGAAACCCATGCCCAAGAACTCCTCGTAGATCGACCTCGGGAAGCCTCGCAACTCAACTGACGCCATCCTATGCGGAGTCATAGAAATGGGCGACGTCCCAGGATGCAACTCAATGCGGAAGTCTACATCCCTCAGTAGAGGTAATCCCGATAGCTCATCCGGAAAAACATCTTTGTACTCGCAAACCACCCAAGGTAGACTCATATCCTGCCTCACCTCGTCCTCCAGGGTAAGGCTAGCTATCCAACCCATCAACTGCCCGTGCCATCATGAATCGTATTACGCATGGGGTGAAACTTCGCTCTATCTCTCAACACAACACAAGTACCGTCTGTGTAGGCGGTAACTCTATACTGGGCCATAATCTATGATAACCCGATGTGTCACAACCTACCCATCCCGAGGATGACCTCAAACTCGACATGTCCATGACTCAAGGTCCACCGCGGAGTAGAATCCCGAGATCTCTAACTCACATCTCCGACATATCCGATCACCTCGCCTTTACCCCTAAAGTAGGAGAACTCATGCAGTAGCTGGCTAGTCTAAGGTCTCAACCTTCTAAGCCCAATACTCTCACACAAGATGCAAAGACAAAGGAATACGATGCACCTGAAGCTTAAATAACACCTTGCCCACGCACAAAAATAAAGATAAACGTACCGAATCACCGACCGACTACGTCTCGCCCGCGGAGTAATCCGCGCACGCCCAGCCCCAAGTCCCGGGGCCGCACACTCCGCCTCGACCTCGACCCATACTCCGCCCCCGGCCTCGGGTCTCGCGGAAACACTCGATGCTCTTGTCGCACCCTCGAGACCGACATAATTCCGGCTCCTCGCCCGCATTCGTAAGGAGGAACATACCGAAGCCCGCCATGTCTCATCGATGACGGACTGTGGTGTCCCCGATCCAAAACCCCATTCGAGGGACGCTCCACCTCATGTGTCCCGGCTTATGGCAGTAGAAACATGTCATCTTCTCCCCACCCGACTGTAACTCTGACCGGGCCAGTCCCGTTGCCGCGCCCCACCCCCAAACCCCTGCGGAACATGTCCTCCGCTTCTTCCCAGTTTTCCAAAAGAAGGCTTCGTTCCCTCCTCTTATCACTTCAAGACCAAGATCTCGGATGCTACGAGCCTTCTACCTCTCGCCTCAATGATCAAGGTCAGATAACTATCGAGTCCATATCTCGTAGGTTGGCGTCCTACAATCTTGCCTCCGATGGACAATCCCCAGCCCATCCTAGAACTTCCTGACCTCGTCGCTGGCCAAGGGTCACATAATCATCCCCTCGAAAACGCGCCAACTCTATGAACTCCAGCTACGCACTTCTAGCACAACCATCGCCCCCGTCTCAACTCAAGGAACTCTCGCCTTCGCGATGTCGAGCGTAGTTTCCAAAGTACTTCCCCATGAATAGTCCGCGAAAATCATCCCCATGTCATACCTTCCAAGTCCTCGAAGTCGCGGACTCCACTCCCACCGTGATCCGATTCACCCTCGTCGGAATGAAGCCGGGCCAGATCCGAGTAGCATCGTGAGGTGATCATAGCTCAAGAACTTTCCTCAATCCGATGGAACCAATGGTCTGGCCACTCATCGGGTCCCTCCTCCCGTGAACGCCGGGGATGGTGTGCCTTGAACCCTAGAGGTCACTAGCACCTCCCCGACTCTAGTCAGCATCAGCCCGTACCAGGTTATCGCAAGACCCATAGCCTCTATGAAGGCCTCGCCGATCAAAAAACAGTGGTGGTCGACCATCACCCCGTGACTCCACCTCACGCCCGTCCCTCTACTTGCCATCTACACAAGTCAAACAGCAAGTTTAGAATCATTTTCGTGTCCTACTATTAGTGCACATGCCAACCAATAATACACGGAATATCCCGAACCATCTGTTCGTTTCTCGAACTCCTAAGGCTACGTTTCTCAACCCTAGTGTTCGCATTTCCTATATACATCCTACCACGTATATAATTCACGTAATTTGTAACACACAATCACGCACATACAATCCGAGCATACATAAGAAAACACACAATGCATGCTATGATATAATCATGTCCCGTGGACTCCTAGGTAACCTCCTACCTAGACCTTGATACCAAACTATGATCTGGATATCATTTTCCAAGCACTAGGTAACTCTAACTCAAGCTCCAACACCGAAATATACCTGTTGTGATGTTCTGTTTATTAACAAAGATGTCCTAGACCTATGTCCTTAATCGAGCCCTCAGGTATTCGTATACCTAAGCTCGTGACACCCCAAAACCTCGGGTCCCGCTGATAATTGTCAACCTCAAGGGAATCTGTGGTGTCTCTATATCATGAGACCCGTACATGAGTAAAATGACCCACAGTAGCCCATCATCCATACTCATTCCATGTGGTTACAAGACCACATTTCTATAGATCAAGAGTTATTACATCAATCGTTAATATAAAACATATATTAAAACTCAGTTGTTCTAATATATACACAAAACAAGAATCAAGGCCACAACTCGAATTCGCTCATGAACCCCAAACACTCTAAGGAGCGCCGCCCGTACCGTCCCGTACCGAAAGGGGGGGTCCCACGACAGCGAGCGCTAACGCCCACAGATAAATCCTACAAAGGCTACTCCCCACCTAGGTGCACATGCAAATGATCATTTCATAATCAAACCAACAATCCAATTTGTGCATACATGTTGTATTATCATGAAAAAAAAAAACTACATGCAGTGGCGAGACGACACTCTACATGCTCTATGCCGGGTCAACTTCACCCACCACCCAATGCAAGTGCCAATGGGGAAATCAATATCGAAGTCAAATTCACTCCCATCTCACAACCCGTAGTCTATGTGATATTTCTTAATCGCTTTGCGGTCTTTTTTGGCAAATGTAACTTTTCGGTCTCATCAAGGGTCTCTTTACAATTCCTCCGACATTTTTTCGGGCTTTCACCGGCGGATACATTGCCTAACCAGTATTTCGTGCTTTTCACCTGAGGGGGGTATCTATCCCCTACTTGCTACGCCCGACACATTTCATTTTCCATTTTCGTTTAACACTGTGGAACTCTATTGGACTTCGTCCCATTCCCAAGCCCACACGATTCAACACCAAACGCAGTGCCAAATCAATACCATGTACACATTCTCATGTAATGTGGTGTTACCGCACACCAATGCAATGCACTCAGGCCACCGCACTCAAACCCATGACCAAAATATGAAGACCTCTACATGAACATTCTACACTTCAGACACCATGTGTGTTATGAACACTCATGTCTAATGCACACAACATTTCATATATTTAACATACATGTTGTCATGTTAATATTCCACATTTTCAAATCAGTACATCACATAAGCATGCACTACATCTTTTCTCATTCAGCTTCATTCATGTCAACACATCATTCAAGCATGTATTAAAATAATTCCAACCATTACTTAGGGCAAGTAATGCCATATTCATATTCTGCCGAGACATAGTATGTCAACTTGTGGGCTCTAATGCATATAATTATTTCCATCTTTATCACATATATATCATATAATTTCACATTTTCGCATGTCATTGAATTTATGGCACACACACATAGTCATTCCTCGACCATAAATCCCGCCATGCTTCGTTCTAAATAATCCGACTTAAATAGAAAGTCCAGCTTTTGTAAATACTACACAAAACATCCAACATGCAATTCGCTTCATGCCATATGCACTCCCAAGCATTTCGTTACAAACCTGGGCTCCGAAAAACAAAGTTCTAGAAACCGTAATCGACCATTCCCAACCATCCGTGACCTGTGCCCCAATGTTCAGCCGACATTTTGGCCGAACTTTATGTTAAATTCTGTGACTTAACGAGCTTTCCGTAGTCCAAGAACGCTCAAATCGGAGTTCGGACGAGAAAGCTATGGTCGTCCAAAGTTGACGCTGGCTGACTCACAAGGGTGTGCGGTACTCCGCACACCCTTGCTATTTTGCTCGGATTTTGCCATCCCGCACACGTTGTTCTGGCCTCTGGGACACCCGAAACCCCGTAAACCCGGTCTTCGACCATCACACAATCACAAACAAACCACATTAACATATTAAATTTGTCTTAAACCTGGGACGTAAACCCTTTAGGCCACCATAACGGTCCCCTTAAGCGTAAATAAACTTTAGCAGGAGGAAACCTACCTCAGAGCACCCGGCCCTTGGTCGTCCGGGCTGCTCACCTCCGCAACACTCCTTCCTCTTTCCTCTTCTTTTTCCTCTCTTCCTCCCCTTTCTTCTTCTTTTTCTTCTTTCCTTTCTCCTTCTTTCCCTCCCTTCTCTCTCTCCCTTCCTTTCTTCCCTCCCCCTCTCTCTCTTCTCCTTTCTCTTTCCTCCCCCTTCCTCTTTCCCTTCCTCCTCCTTTCCTCCCTTGCTGCCCCCAAATTCACTCTGCCTCGCTACCCTCTATAGCCTGTTCCATTTGAAATCCCTTATTTAGCACAAGAAGAGCTACATGCTGACACACATGTGTCACACACGTTTGCCATGTGGTCACACATGCACGCCTTTTCCATGCATGTGTGACACATGGCTTTACATAAGTCACTCACATGGCTTGGGCTATGTGTCACCACATACCCGCCATGTGTCACTTCACACGCAGCCGAATACGTGAAATTCCGACTATCTCGAAATTCAACGAAATTCAACTGGGTAGCTAATTTTCACGAGACGATTCGATAAATTACCGTTTTGCCCCCTTTTTATCTGAAAAATTTAAAATTTAAAATTTTCACGGGTTTTACAAGAACGGTTAATTGATTTCAAAAAATTCATTTAATCTTAGCATAATTTGTCAAGAAGGTGTCAATTATGTGTACATTCTTCAGATAACTCCAAATCAAAACTATTTACTAAAACACAATCACAAATCTAATTTAGTTTTACTTTGTTCAACTCTGCTGCGGTTTTGAAAATCTAACGAGGTTCGGGCTTATAACTCACAACTTCCCATTCTCAAATTGGTTGTTCCCTACCCCAAATGCATCTAACTATTGTTTGGTTCTTATTCTTTTGCTGTGTCAATTAGTCATTTTCAGCTCAATTTTAACTCTTAAGTTCATTCCAAGAAATTTCTTGACACAAGCAAGCTCAGTTATTTATAATTCAATTCATCCCAAAAAGATTTCACAATGCAGTATTTGTGAACATTCATTTCAAGCAAACATCAACACACAAATTAACACAAGAAGAGATTTCTCAAGATTTCTTTCATAAATTTCTTTGAGCTTTCATTTATACTGGTAGAGTAATACAAGATTTGATGGAATGAATAATTTTTTTCTTGTGCAAATTTTGTCTTTAGAGGGGTTTCTAGAGCCTGTGGTTTTAAGCTCTCTCTCGTCTCACAAATTTTTCTCGCTCTTTCGCTTCTTTCAAAGGTAACCTCCTACTGGATCCATGCCTTCTTCATCAGTTGGAATGTGCTGGGGTTTTGGTGCATGCAAGCAGCTAGTCAATGTCGAGGTGCTCATGATTGGTATAAGCATCTGGGGCGGAAGAGGGATGTTGGGGTTTGAGAAGAATATAGGGATGTCTTCATCTGCTATGCCTGGAGGTATTATTGTGTAAGGGATGCAATCTGAGATCTTAATCTCTGGTAAGGGCACCTTCTTTTTGGCACACAGTCTTCATTGCCCAATCTAAGATATTTGCATTCGCTCTTCACAAGCTCCTTTGTCTCGCTTATCGAGGTGAGTATCAGACAAGGCTGGATGTCGCGAAAGGTCATGTCTGGGTTGTGCTTGTAATGTTGCCAATTGCTCATCCAGGCTTTTTCCCTCTCAATTAGTTCCAACTTCAGATTTTTATCCCTATGTGACATATCTCTTTTTAAGTCTTCATCCCTTTCCTTCTGTTGTTCTGTGAACTTCTCTATCATCTCTTTCAGCTCCTCCCTCAAGGCAGCATCCCTTTGTTTAATTCCCTCAGAGAGAATATACTTTCGCTTCCCGTTTCATTCCACAAAGACGTGCATAAAGATTTTTCTAACTCTTCATCCCCCTTCTTATCTCCGTCTTTCTAAATCCTTTTTCAATTCGCTATTCTTTTCTAATTCTTCCTCATAGCATTTAACACCTCTTTCTACATCTAATTTCCTTGGCTTTTTCGAGCTCTCACTGCTCAGTGGAGATTTCGTCGCAATCGCAGAATCAAGTCAAGCCACCTTTTTCAAGTGCATCATAGAGAGCATCTCTGTTTTTCTTGTCTCTACCCAATACAACTTTATCTCTCTCTTCCAAATTTTTCTTATCTCTTCATCCCTTATTTTGATGACCCGCTTCCCGCATTGGATCTCTTTTAGATCTTGATCCAGTGATCATCTCATCTCGCATTTCGCACTGAGATGCCGATCCCTTGTTGCATTCCTTTCTCATAATTCGAAGCATCCCCATCATATCATCATCTCTCTGCCCTCGTTTCAGCCTTCAAATACAGGTAGTTTCTGACACCTTTGTGAGATGCGTGATTAGGGTGAATGGATATCTCGCTTCTTGATTTCGCCCCATGTTGGAGTTGCTTGTAGTCGTGTTAACAGTGCCATGATGGGAGTTTGCTCTTTAGTATTTCACCTCGCACCATCGCACAAATGGCACCATTGGGTACTATCTCTGCTTCTTTCCCGTAATCACCTCTTCCTCCGAAGGCATGTCAGGATCGGGGTGCTGCTCCCGCAGTCGCCTGCGCTCCTTAGTAAGGTATAACATTTCATTTGCCTCTTCTCGTAGGCCCCATGCTCGCTCTAGTCTTCGTGCTTCTTCTCTTTCCTCTTCTACCACCGGTTTCTCTTTTCTTTGCTCTTCGCCCTCATATGCCGCAAGTGTTAGAGGAGATACCTTTAGGCAAGATATTCTTCCCAAGAGTAGTAAGTTCCTCGCATGCCGCACAACTGGGTGATGGTTGTCGATGAGACAAGTACCGATGCAAGGTCGGGACCGTGACGGATGATCCGTAAATTTAGGTAAGTCAAAATATGGGTTCGGGTAGTTTACTTAGGTCAAAAATAGGTTATGGACGACTTTGGAGATTTTCTACGTTAAGAAAGGTAAATTTATGGTATATAAGGAAAAGGGGTATTTAGGGAAGGTTTTAGTAAGATGAACAAGATTTGGAAAGCCAATGAGGTTGAAAATTGTTATGGAAAGTTTAGAGAAAAGATAAGATGGTGAGGAAAGTAGAGTTGCACAAGAGTAGTTACTTTCATCGGGTTAACAAAAGACATCCACACAAGATAGATGATGGAGTGAAGGCGCCACAATCAACTATGGACTGGGTTGATTGATAATCCTGACAAAGACTTCGCCTACCAAGGAATCCACCTGGCATGAGAAGCCACGAATCCCGTCTCCTCGAAGTAATCCACCCAAGAGATAAAGAGAACAAGAGAGAACTCTTAAAAGAGAAATCCGAAAATATTATTAAACTTTAAACTGATTGTCAAAGACTAATTAGGGGGGTATATATAGCCCCATACTTAAATCAAAATCAACTTCTTACTTTAACTAGGAAAGAAACTTCTAAATTACAAAAACAACTTCTACTTTAACTAGAAAAGAAACTTTCTAAATTACAAAAAGCAACTCCTAAAAGATAACTTTCTAAAATAAATAAAGCAAATCTTCCTAAAATAAATAAAGCAAACTTTCTAAAATAAATAAAGCAAACTTTCTAAGATAAATAAAGCAAACTTTCTAAAATAAATAAAGCAAACTTTCTAAAATAAATATGGCAGCTCCACATCAGGGGTTTGTCCAAGTCTGACCACGTTTTTTTGCCTTCCAAGGCCCAAATGAGGTCCAAAAAAGGAGTTTTCACATGTATTCAATGCGTCTTGACCTCCCCAATCCACCTTCGTAATTAGTGCTGAATTCCCAATGCCTGTGTGTTTATAGATGCTCCGCATCACCTCGATACTTTGTGTTGTTTAGTCCGTAATGGACTCCTTCAATGATCTTCCCCACATTGATTTTGCATTTCGAGTAGGGCATACAATACAATCGCTTCCTTCTCACTGTGGTGAGGTGTTTGGATGGCAGGAGAGTGTGGCTACGAAGTGTAATCAAACCTCGGGCTTCCTCGCCGAGAACCTCTTAATATTCGTGGCCGGTCCTTTCGTGGTGGAATGCCATTTTCCTCTCCCACGCGGGAGAAGGTCTACTATTTTCTGGTACTCGTTCCTCTTAGCTTTTCAACATATGCTCCATCTTTGTTATCCGCAGATCGAAGATTCTATTAATGGTATCTCTCACAAAAGAGATCCATTCGCCGACAAACACGCCTTTCTCTCATCTCGCACCATGTTTTGCATAGAATACCCCGACCAAGTTTGAGAGGCCAGGTTCTTATGCTCTACCAAATTATCTGCCATCCCCTTTTCGATGACTTTGAAGGGGGAAACATTTGACTCGAATCCTCTCCCTCACTGCACAAACCCTTTCCTTAAGTTCCTTTTCAAACACAAACAGCTTTCTATGATGAAGGCCCTCATTTCCTTTAGTAGATATTTCAAGGTTGTCTTCTCGCTCCCCAATCCTTCTCTTCCTTCTACTCACCACTGCTCTCGCTCTACCTCTTCGTGTATCACTTAACTCCGGCTCATTCATTTCCATTGAAAGCTCCAAACTCGTTCTTGCTCATTGCCTACTGGTGGAGCCACAACAACTAATCGCTTATCCATTGACGAATGAAGTTCCAGATTCATCCTAACTTTCCATCCTTAATACGCCATTCCATCGCTTCATTCAGTCGGGACTAGATCGGGTTCAAACATCGTATTCTCTCGGTTTTAGTAGGTTTGAGAAGGTTTGGAAGAAAATGGAAGAGAAAGGTTCCGAGAATCGAAAACCTGTTTGAGGAAGACTAAAAATTTGGAATTTTTTAGAACGCTTCAACCGCTTCCTATTTATAAAGCGATTGTATCAGAATGAAAATGAGCTTTGTAAGGTTAGTATCGCAACCCGTTTCCTGAAGTGCATTACAAATTTCTTCTATTTTGGTTTAACAGTGATGTTAAACGTGTTTGAGACACGTGTCTCTTAGTATACAAATGATATCACAATACACTTGTTCACTTTCTCAAGTGACATTGTATTGCAATACAATAGTATATACTGCGATACACTGTGGCTATTTGGAAAAGAATCTTTATCTTGCGATACAAAGTGCGTATTTCAACATGGTTGTTGCACCTCTCAGGCTAAACTGTATCGTGATAGAGTCCCCATGTTGCAATACGATTCACTATAATACAGTTTAAAAGCTCATTTTCAAACTCCTATAATTTTTATCTAAAGTATTTATGTGAGAAGATAAACTCAAATAAAAAGAAGCTCTCCCAAACCCACCCTTAATTCTAAATAGAACTTTTGTTTTAAATAGCTTTTAAAACAAAAAGTTTTAGACTTGTTTGAATTAATTGTTTGAATTATCAGTAATAGTTTTTCTTCTTCTATTTTTAAGAACCAAAAAAGGTAAGGTGTTTCCAAAGAATATGTTTGAATTATTTTCACTTCTTTTGGACTTGTTTTAATATATATATTAAAATATTTTAGGTTCTCAAAGAAATATTTATTTAATAGAATACTAAAGAATAGTTTTTATTAATGGTCCTAAGAAAAAATAAATAAAAATAAAAATTGTTTTTTAAAATAGTTACAAAATAGAAGTTAGACTTTGAACTTTAGAAGCTTGAGAAGAGGGAAATACTAAGAAAAAAACTAAGAGAATAAATATTTTTTTTAATTTTTAATTTTTTTTTTCTATATGGTTGTTTTTCTTTATTACATTATAATTTTAAGGTATTAAATTGTTCCATCTAAGACTCAAACCTGACCCTTTCTTATGCATTGTGCTCGTTTGAAATCGTGAGCGTTCTATCACTCGAAGTAGTACGACGCTTTTATTTGCTGTTAATGGGTAAGCTATGAAAATAACTTATAATATTGATGATATTTATTTTTGGATACAAAATTCGACATGATATTTATTTTAAACTAGGAAAGTAAAAAATTCATGGAAATGATTTCTTTGTTTTACTATGAAAATATAAAAAAATCAAATATAATAATCTTTTACAAAATTTTAATTTTTTTTTGTCCTTATATAATAAAGAGAAATAAATAAATGAGTTTAATAATATATAAAATTAATATTTTAAGTTTAAAACCTATATATATATATATATATATATATATATATATATATATATATATATATATTAATTTTTTATATTTTTCAATTTTCCTCTCAATTAGAACTGTTATTCTAAAATTCCAGATCGGCCAAGGGTAAAATTAAGTTGGGCCTAATTTACATCGGGCTGCCGTTTTGATGGCCCAGCTCAACCCTATATGTAAAAACTTGAAATAATACCAAATTTGGATTTCAAATCATTTGGTTGCCGAGAAAACATGCAGCGTAGCTAAGATTCGTCGCACACTCCGTGGAATCGTGGAACCAGCAATTCCAACGCGTGAAAGATTCCAAGAAACTGGTATTTTGCAGTTTTATGGCTTTTGATTTTTGGTATGAATTTGCGATCTTCTTGTGATTTTTTGGATTTAAACAATTCCAGCCTTAATTGTTTTGTTTTGGTTGCTGAGAAAATACAGGAAGCAAAGCTATGAAATTTTGAAGTTCTATTTTAATTTCTCAGCCAGCTAAACAGAAGGAAAGATGAAAACGTACCAGATGAATTTGTTTTGTTTTGTTTTGTTTTGTTCTCGGTTGTTGCAATTCCAAGAAATTTCTTGACACAAGCAAGCTCAGTTATTTATAATTCAATTCATCCCAAAAAGATTTCACAATGCAGTATTTGTGAACATTCATTTCAAGCAAACATCAACACACAAATTAACACAAGAAGAGATTTCTCAAGATTTCTTTCATAAATTTCTTTAGCTTTCATTTATAATGCAGTAAGATTTGATGGAATGAATCATTTTTTTCTCGAGCACATTTTGTCTTTGGGGAGGGGTTTTGAAGATTCGTGGTTTGAAGCTCTCTATCTCTGCCATCTTTTTCCGCCGCTTCTCGCTTCTTTCACAAGGCACTTCCTACCGGGATCCATGCCTTCTTCATCAGTTGGAATGTGTCAGGTTTCGTGCATGCGTTGTTTTTGCCTTCAATGTCGAGGTGCCTCGATGATCAAGCAGAAGAGTCTTCGTGGAAGAGGGGATGCTAGGATTGAGAAGAATATGTGGATGTCTTCATCCGCTTATGCCTGGAGGTATTATCAGGTAAGGGATGTAATCCGAGATCTTAATCTCCGTAAGGGGACCTTCTTTTTGGTGGACACAATCTTCATTGCCCAATCTAAGATATTTATTCGCTCACAAGCTCCCTTCGCCTTTGCCTATCGAGGTGAGTATCAGACTGCGTTGATGCTCGCGAAAAGGTCATGTCTGCCGTGCTTGCAATGTTGCCACCGCTTCATCCAAGCTTTTTCCTCTCAATTAGTTCCAACTTCAGATTTTTATCCCTATTTGACACTTTTAAGTCTTCATCCTTTTCCTTCTGTTGTTTTGTGAACTTCTCTATCATCTCTTTCAAATTCTCCTCGTATAAAGATCCCTTTGTTTAATTCCCTCAGAGAGAATATACTCGCTTCCCGCTTCATTCCACAAGACGTACAAAGCTTTTTCTAACTCTTCAGCCCCCTTCTTATCTCTCGTCTTCTAAACTTTTCAATCTGTCTCTTTTCCAATTCTTCCCTCATAGCATTTAACAATTCTTTCACATCACCACTTCCTTGGCTTTTTCTCAAGCTCTTAGCTTGTTCAGGGAGATTTCTTTGCTGCAATTGCAACTGGAGTTGCTTGTCCCTTTTTTCAAGTGCATAGAGAGCATTCTCTTGTTTTTCTGTCTATATCCAGTACATCATAGAGAGCATTCTCTTATCGCAAGATCAGTCAAGGAGAAAATCCTTGCACTAAGAGGGAAGTGTATTGCAATACACAGGACTGTATCGCAAGACCGTCTGATTGAGAAGAAGGAGGCCACGCGTTGCGATACAATAAAGCATATTGCAAGACAGTTGTAACGCAAGACGTTAAAGACTGTATCGCAACACTAACCTGAAGGTTGCGATACAATCACATACAAGGAACTGTACAACTAAAGATAATTTATTACAATAAAGTTTCAAGGCCAAAGACAAGATACAATCTTGTAATACAATGGCTCCAGGTTGCGATACAACTACTCACAAGACAATTCTCACACTCAAGGCATGACTCGCAATACAAATACAGACGTCGAGACATGACAATGCACTGCACTGGATAATCTTTTTACGAGATACAACCTACAAGGAGTCGACGCGGATAACATGATCGTGGCATTGCAATACGCTTATCGCTTTACCGTAATACCAAGAATACATGTTAGTCAGACGCAAGCATGACCACCATCTGGCGATACAAAACATCTTTGGCCCAGCAACCCAAACCCACAAAATGCACCTTGAATCCCGGGCCTAATGATTGGAGCTTATAAATACACATTTAGGGATTCAAGAAACGCAACTTTTTAGCTCAGAATTCAGCTAACCTTGCTGTTTCGGGAGCTAATATTCTTGTATATTATTTTTGTTTTCTTCGTTATCTTCTTTATTCTTCCATTGTCGAATAGATTAGTTTTAGCTTAGATTAGTTTCTTTTGCTTTTAGATGGATTCAAGTCAAGAATCGAGTTGAAGTTGAGTCATTGAATGTTTATTTCTGGGTTTCTCATGAGTGTCTGAATCCATATTCTCACTCAAATTTCGAGTTTCAGTTATTCAATTTTATTTCAATTTACAGTGAATTTTCTGATCAGCTAGTCATTGTTTATCGAGATTCCTGGTCATGAATTCATCAGCTCTCCTCCGGGAATGGAAAATTGTTGATTTGTTTTTCTGCACAATGTGAAGGAATTCCATGGATGGATTAAGTGAAGTTATTTTGTTGGTGGGTAAAATAGTGAACTGTTCATCATATTAGTACCTTATAACATTGAACAAGGATTGTATCTGGTTATGATTTCAAGGAGGCCCTCTGAGTGACACAGAGATGGAGAATCCTGAGAACCATGAGCAGTTATTTTAACAAGAACAGATAAGAAAATGAAACAATTTGTAGCTTTATAGCTTTTTACCATCATGAGTTGTTTATCCATAATAATGACAAGAATGAATTATGAGTCTTTACCTAACAGCCCCAACCTATAAGAGATAACGGTGGAATCAATAATCAACTGAATCGCCAACTAAGCAATGCCTAAATTAGAGTTCAAATTTGACTATAATTGGGTGAAGGAGAAATGCACATCCGCCACTATTCTCTTGGAAGCTTCAAATATAATAGGCTACCAAAACAACTACTATGCTATGAAAATTATAACATCAAATGGAATACAACAAAAATGCAAATTTACATTTCTACAAATGGAAACTGGTTCCACCTTAATTAATATTTTGAGTTTTCCTTTCTTAATAGAGACTGCATTGTTTTTGTTTAGTGATATGAAGGAAGGGAGGGAGGAGGCAGGCTCGACGTTGAAGGAGCTAGATTTGAAATTAATAGATGATGACATTTAGTTTCATCAGATGGAATGCTCTCAACTCATATTATTCTGATGTCCTTGAATTGCAGCAATATTATTGCCCTTGTAAATTATAATTCTTATTTAGCTCATACGTGTTGTTCGAAGTTTTTTTTTTTTTTTGGATAAGTAAGAATTTATTCCAAAAAGGGCAATAGCCCAACAACAATCAATGACAAAACAAGGAGCCCTGAGGCCCCAAGAAACCCGAAAAACGGACAGCACCTCCCCTAAAAATAGGAAAGGGGCAACAGCCCGAAGTTGCTAAATTTTTTGAAACAAGTCCGTTTTTGTTTACCCATTTAGCTCATTTTTGGTCTCCCACTGAATGTTTTGTTTTATTTCCTTTACATTTATTTATGATTTCCTACAAAATATCATATTAGTATCCAGCAAAGCATGAAAAGAATCAAACTTCAAAAAGAAGAATATAATTGTGTTTCTACTAACAGAAACAAACATACATTGTGCCTTCCCTGTTGAAAGTATACTAATGAATAATGCTTAATTTCCCGTATTACTATAAATATCGATCAAATCCTTAAATACAATAAATAAATATTACATCCAACATTATCAATTTCATAATATTTTGATATTAACATGCCAAAACCTACTTTCCCCCCTTCACCATCAAGCTCCTCCCACTAGATCAAACCATAGAGAGGACTACCAAGTTTTAGCATCGCTCAAGCATTTTCATTTTCGGCAAAATGCACCCTGGCAGCCTTTTCAACAAATGGGCAATCTACAAGTTATAACCAAATACTTGACATCATAAAAATCTTTGCAATTTCCATATCTATCATAAACTCAATAGATGCCATGAGGCAATGTAAAAGTCTCTGCTTTCATCCTAATGCGCCACTATCTATTATTGAAAAGCCGAGGAGATCAAATCCCATAGAGCCATTTGAATAACAAAAGAACTTTCCCATGTTCGCATTAGTAAAAGAAAGTTGCAAATAGCATCCTTATGGTAGATGATCATCAATCACTAAATTATTTACTCATCTCCACCATGCGATCGCTGAACCCTCGAGGGAATGAACCTTCAGATAAGTTTCGAGAGCAAATACTTTACCATCACGTCTGCATAAAATATTTGAATTTAATAAATGTTAGTTTAGAAATAAAATAATTCACACAAGTTCTAAAACAATCATCATTTTCTTATCAAAAATCATGAAGACAACTTCTTTGCTCATATAATTCAAATCCTTTCTAAGGATATCATCCAAGGCATCTAATAGAATTTTTCATTATTATACTCTTTACATGTTACCCTACTACTATTTGTTAATACCAATCTCCAAGATTCATTACTGAAGATTT
This sequence comes from Tetrastigma voinierianum, assembly GCA_016808115.1. NCBI lineage: Eukaryota > Viridiplantae > Streptophyta > Magnoliopsida > Vitales > Vitaceae > Tetrastigma > Tetrastigma voinierianum. Next base: position 566,816 of record JAEQBH010000190.1, read on the forward strand.
GTTCCATAGTGCATTTTAGAGGATCGCTTCCTGAGAATCAAGTGTATGTGAATCTCAGGTGCAATTACAATTATTCTTCTTAGTGATCCGCAAAAAGAGAATGTCATTCTCTTATTATTATTCTTTAATTTTTGATAAGGAAATCCTAAAAATTCATTCTAGCATTACAGGTTTGATTACTTTCTCCTGCTCTCTTTGTGTTTCATTTCTAAGTTTTAAGGTACCATGGCTCATAATACAGCATCAGAGTTCGACGATATAATGGTAGGAGATTTGTGTGGTCATAGCAGAGCCTAAAACCTTTTTTTTGAGTCTATCGCTTAATTTTAATGGTTGTTCTTAGAAAATCCGGGATGCTGCGTATTGTCGAGTTTCTTAAGATCCTAGAGGAGAGGTAAACCAGTGGCTTAAAAGCATTTAGGTCAGGTTCAAGCATCGAAGCAATATCGCAAATTCCCTGAAGTCTAATGCTTATACTTTCAAGGTTCCAACAATTTAGTGCAAGATGATTCAACCATGGTTCTCCCGGGGTTTCTCAGAAAAGCAAGATCCTTATGAATGCTACACCCAAGAGCGCTAATTTGATTTCATCTACAAAGTCAGTATTAGCCACCTGTGACGATCCCTTTCCTGCATTAAAATAAGTTATCAATAGCTATTCAAGATTCTTCCTTGGGAGATGCCTTGTCGGGAGTTTCCTAAACTTTGTACTTCATTTTGGTGCTCAATTTTAGTTATTTATACTTATTTTTGCTTTCCACTTGAGTTGTTATGTGGTTAAGCTGTTTTTTTATTCAATTAAATTAGATACTAGTACATTTTCGTTCTTGTAGGATAATTCATTCTTTCATGTTCTGTTTTTATCATCAATAGATTCTTTTGCTTGCAATTGAGAAGACAAGAAGTGTTATGAGTAGCCATTAACTCATTCTTTCATGTTTTGTTTTTATCATTAATCAATAGATTCTTTTGCTTCAGAATCGAGAAGACAAAGCAGTTGTTATGAGGTAATCATTGCCCTTCAAACATAGGTTTTATGATAGGCAAATAATAAGACTTTATAACAAATCTTAGAGTTAAGACATGACATAATACACATGATGTATAAAATGAGCATGAAAAGGCATAACCAAGAGAAAAGACAAAGTAATCCTTTCTCTCTAAAGAACAACCCAACCAATCAACAAAATTATTTAAAGGCATAGAACCTAAAGCTACGTAAATCTTTCCACTCCACAAAATAAATATCTTGGGCGAAAAACTTAACCCTTTCTAAGTGTTGATTAGATTGTTGCTCCTCATTGTCAAAAGACCTCACCCCTTTCTTTCCATGTAGTCCAAAAGATGCACAATGGAGCCACCTGAGACCATCTCGCTCTTTCACCCACAAAGGATCCATGCCACTCCAAACTAAGTCTTTTACCATCAAAATATAGACTGATGAAGACCATATAGAGTAAAAAGCAAAGCAGCTCCTAAAGGTTGATCATCGCTAAGCTTGACTTTAGTAAGAAAGTATCTATTACTCCAAAGGCCACCCTCCTCCAAACTAATCTACGGTCAAATGCTTCCTCAACTAACCTCCTAAGTGAAAAATCTACTTCATATAGCACCGACTCCAAATTACACTCATTGGACAAGCAACTGATTCTTTGGTCCTAGGCAACTTAACTTATAAAAATTTCATTAGAACTTATTATTTCCCACCATCCACACCATGTTGCCCTTGTCCTTCCCCTCAGTATCTACCATCACTCCTAACCTTGAAAATAATTCATCCACAATGTCTAACTCCTAGTCATTCAAAAGTTTAGAAGAATAGAGGTTCCCATAACCCTTCTCACCTATCTAACCTCATAAATCATATGCTTCCTCGACATGGCTATAGAATATGAAAGAGGGGCATAGTCTTTTCTAAAAGGTTCAACTTCACACCATTAGTCTTTTCTAAACTTCAACTTCCTTCCATTACCCACCACAAAGAAAGATCTACTATAAAAGATGTCCCACCATATATTTCTCCATATTCTAACTTGAATTTGACTTCCTCAAATGTTGTAAACAAAGACCAATGATATGGGAAGATCTAGATAATGCTCTTAATTCACATGAGTCTACCTCTTTAAATACATGAAAAGCCTCTCTTCCACTCCATCTCGAACTATCACTAATCTAAAAGGAGTACCTAGGGAAAGAACCATGTAAGTAGAAGAAAGTCCTCTTACTTTGCACTCTAACTCGAAGGTGAACTTCTCAATACTCTTCACCTTACTACACAGAATCAACTCGCTCTCATCTCAGTTCATTTTCAATCCCAACATAGCTTCAAACGACATGAGCAATCAACTTAAAATATTCATTTAGTATTGAGAAGCCTAACAAAAAAAAAGGCCCCATTCACCCCAACTCCCAAAAGGCACCAATCATTAGTCTTCTTGAGAACTCAACTAAGGCTCTCAATTGCAACAACAGATAAATAAGGAGATAAAGGATTCATATATGTCTCAAACCTCAAGAGCTATGGGAAGGAACAAGAAGTGATACTCAGACATCACAAAAACCTCAGAAGGCATACATCATTTCATCATCCTAGCCATTTCTTGGGACTAAAATTCATCTTTGCAAGAATCAATATCAAGAAATTCCAATTGCAATCGAGGGCCATCGATCTTTTCCCGTGAAATTATCAATTGATGTGCCCGTCGTACTTCCTTTTCATTTTTACGAAAGAAGTATTTGCTATTCTGGTCTCGATTTTGGAAAATGCAGGTCGAGGGACAAGTATTAGAGTAAGGGGAATCGCAACAGGGTCTGGGATGATCCACCCAAATATGGCTACCATGCTCGTGTCTCTACTTCTTAACCTGGTCCCGTTTCGCAAAGTGAATATTTTGATTCCACTTTCTAATATGACTACTTGTTCCAGTTGTAACAATGCATGCCTTGGTTGCAAGTGATGTTTGGAGAAAATGGTGCATCACAGAACCGAGTTTCAACCAAATTATCAGACAAGCATTCTTATATATGTTTTATCAAATTTGACCGATCACGTCAGACTAGTGACAGCAACCTAGTCAAGTTCACCATTAAATCAAAATACTTGCTACTTTACCACAGAAAATAATCTAATTGGAAATATCTATTAAGCTTGAGATCCGAACTAAATGGGACAAGATAGGCCATTGACAAGTCTATTTTGATGTAGTTTAAGTAATCCACATAATTTGACTTGTAATTGAGTTTGGCCTAAACCGATTTAGGTGGATTTTACAGATAGAATGGAGATACTAGTACCAATGATACCGCTTATCGCTTGGCTAGTGGGATATTTGATCAACCAGGTATCGTTTTCGATCAGCCTCAAAGTAACACATGCTTAACAAATATCATTTTCAATGTCCGACTTAGGCATAACTCCGGGGGCCAAGGTAAAGTTGGATTGATCATGACACATGCTTAACAAATCAAATTGAATCAAGAACAAGGCTAATGAATTTTACATTTCAAAATGTAAGAATAGGAAAGCATGCAAAAGAGGCACTTACAGATAGAAGGCACCAGTCATGAAAGGAAAATCAAAGCCAGGTCTATTCAAGTAATAAAATCCCTCGTCGTACAAGACACGACAGAAATCCTTAAGTCTCTGCCTAAAATCGCTCGAGGCGCTCATCCTCTTGGTACAAGGTTGTTATGGAAATTTGGAAACTTGAAAAATGTATATATAAACCGTAGTGCTGAGCCTGTTGCTCTCCACGAGAGAATATGGCGCACATCTCTCCTTCTTGTCCAAGTCGAGAACTAACCCACCAGCAATCTTACAAGAAAATCTACGATTTTGGAAAGATCATCATCCACCTCATGGAACATTTGACGTAAGACAAGAGCATTCTCGTTAGACCCGGTGAGTGAATAAGGAATGCCCATTCTTGTGCGTAAAATGGAGATGAGAACATCCTCACATCCCAACACAAACTTGCCATGACAAAGATTTCTTCCCAAACCATTCCTAATTATAGATGACAAAAACCAGGAATTTTGGTGGGGGGAAGGTCGCCATATCCCTGAATTGACATAGTAAAAGTGACAATCAAAATCGCCCACTTGAACACAAAGAGTATTTTCAACGAGAGCGTAGCCTCTTATATCCCTTTTCCCTCTCTCATAACGTTCATAGAACGGAGGAGTCCGGAGTCGTCCACAGAATTGATTTCAAGAATGGGTATCGTATCATACACCTCCAAAGGATCGGATACATTTTAAAAACCTCGAAAAATAAGTAAAGCTATGGAGAGGGCATATATCTCTTCCGATTAATCTCATCACTCAGTAGAAGTCTTAGGCGCTTCAAACTCATGAAGCTTGGAAAACATAATCTTCCCGACGGGATCAGAGTCAAAGAGATCGGCTACATACATGCTCGATGAAATCCCTTTGTATCCTTTGGAATTGTCCAATTCCAACAAGCCATGACGACGACGTTTCAGACCCCATTCCGCTCAAGCCATATACAATTTTGATCCATCTACACAAAAACCCATCCTAAACGGCAACTTCTCCTCCGTAAAAACAGTCACGTTATCCAACGAGAACAAGGAAATCAGGGAGAAAACAAATGTTTCCTGTTTTTTGAAAGTGTCCTTGATAATAGTTTTTTAAAAGACGGATCTGAAAACTGTTTTTGTTCTCTAATCTAGTGCTTCTTTTGTGTTTTTTCAGAAAAAAAGGTAACCAAGCGTGTTGTTCTTCTTCCCTGTTTTGAGAAAATGAAAACAGTTTTCAATATCAGGAACCAAACAACTTAAAATGTTGTTTCTATCTTCTTTTTTTCTGAACAGTGATAGTGAGTCCATTTGAAAGTGAGTCTTTGTTTCACGAGCGTCTTCAGCTATGATTATTTAAGAACTGAAAAGTTCACTTTTTGCTTTTCCTTCATTTTTGCGTGGGATTTGATTTGGAAAAGGCTTCGAGGAGTGGCTTCCAATGAACAAATTGAACCTTCCAATGGGAACATTTTCAATTGTAAATTAAGTCACATTTTTAATTTACATATTATGATTTTATTTTATGTTGACAAGAAGCCTCAGGAATGTGGAACTATTTCAAGTATGTCGATCATGGAAAGACTAGTAATGATCACGCTATTACAAAGGTCGGGTTGTTTAATCAATTGTCTCTATGAATTGCTTTATTTATTTTTATTTTTAATATTTGGAGATTTTTCATCGAATGAGTAGATCCGGCTCAATCATGTGCTCTTCCCATTTATCCGTACATGAACTGCCCTTTTGTCCTTATAGGGTGCTTGCGCAGGAAGGAAAAGCAAAGGCAATGCCTTCGACGACCTGCAATGGTCGGGCATTTTGTTGTTTTAATTCTCCATCGCTTCCATGTTTCATTACACCGAGATTAAGACGCCGATGTTGTTTTCTGTCAAGCTCCAAGATATACAACTCTTGAGTATTTTTTTCCCAAATTTTAATCTAAATCGATTTGACTTCAGAGCCCATATGAGATCGCTGCCGACTATGCACAAGTGGACTGGCCCAAGACATGCGACATGTGAAGGTATAATGGAGAATTTAAATGAAAATTCTTCTTAAGAAGAAAAGATTTTAATTATTTGAGATTTTGCTGTCTCTACTCTGCAAAGTGTTCAAGAGAATGACTATAGTAGGACTCGATCCGATGGGGCTTTTCATTTTACACTATATTAGAAACATATTAAATTTAATTATGTTTCATGACTATAGTCGGATTCTCGATATGATGGGGCTTTTCATTTTACACTATATTAGGAAAACATATTAGCTTAATTATGTTTCATGAACTCGCAAGCATCCAAAACTTAACTCGTGTTACGCTTTATCAAGATCTTCGGTGGTCTAACCAGAGACTGGCCAAAATTTCAACTTACCATGAATTTTTATTATTTTCACTCTCCAGTCAGAAAAAACTTACATTTGGTTGTCAACAATGACTTGATAGCACCATTTATTTGTTATCATATAGACATTCAAATCAATTATATTTAATATCATAATATCATAATATGCTGCACAATTCCATTCAAAAATAATCAAAATCACCTTCACCTTGATTAGATCTATGCTAACACGAGTTTAGGATCATTACATCAGATTGAGAAATTACCTCTATGCAATCTATTAATACATGCTCCAATAAAATCCCAGTTATAGGTTAATTAATCAGTATGTATCAGTAAATATTGTAGAGTTCATTGGTTCATTCATATTAGCCTAACATTAACTGAAGTTGTCACACCCCCACCCCATACTATCGGCAGGTGTGCCGGCCACTCCACAGAAATCCCCAACCGTTACCTCTAACGACTGGAAAATCCTCGTGAAGGCTGCCGTACGCTTGCTCAATCTGCATAAAAATTTTTTCTTTCTAAACTTATGATTTTATAAAATTTCAGCAGCATAACAGTGGCATATAGGACATGTCCCAAATCCTCGTAGATAATAATTTCATTTTTTCAAGCATAATAAACTAAAGAACCCAACACATTTCCACAAGACTACACTGGTGTACATACATATACCCACATAAAAAAATTCAAAGTATTTCCTTACAAAATATTATTAATTTGTACAAATAAATGTCATGAGAATCCTGCTGCTCCAAATATCCTAGTGCCTATACCGAAAATAGTTTTTAAAACCAGAAAAATAATGAGCTAAACGAGCTCAGTGAGTGTATGCTTTTTAAAATGTCTACTTTTTCCTGAAAACATCTCAAAACTATAAAACTCTCTTTTACAGGATATTTTCCAGAAGCCTTGCTTGCTTACTTTAAAGTTTCTAAAACTTTCGTATTCTGCTCGCTTTTAAAAGTTTATAAAACATTTCATACTTACTGTCATTTTTATTTTCATGCTTTTGCTTTAAAAGTTTATAAAACTTCTTTCTCAAATCTCATTTGCTTGCTTTAATTGCTTTGCTTTAAAAGTTTATAAAACTTTTCTCAAATCTTTTGCTTTAAAAGTTTATAAATTTTTTTATAAACACGAGAGCCTGGGCTCAACCACATGCTTTAAAATAAAATGGGAGTCTGTGCTCAACTGTTTGCTTTAAAATAAAAACGGAGCCTGTCAACCGCTTGAGCTTAAAAAACAACTGCAATTCTTTCTTTTCGGAGCCTGGCTCAACTGTACCTGGTTGTTTTCAAATCAGAGGCAACATGCTTATAAATCATCAACCACTGGAGGTCTTTCCTACTTGTTGTACCCTAGTGAACACGGGAGCCTGAGCATCGACCGTGCCGGTGGAAGGACCTGGGTCCGCATCACCTAGGTGGAAGGGCCTTGGCCCACATCACCTTATCCGATAAATATGGTGGAATTGACCGGGTCTCCATCACCATAATTTAGTTAGAGCTCTAACCCTATATACTCCAGTACGTGCCACGGTCTCCTTTAAATGCATGATGTATGATCTAAGTTTTCCAACCAAGCAAATCTAAAATGCATGTATGATATCCTAACACCACCGCGCACGATTTTAACACTGGACCGTATGCTTGCTTAAGACTAGGATTTTCGTTAGCCTATTTTACAAAATAGACTTTTGTTTGCTTGCTTGCTCTTTGAAATATGGTTTTATAGTTAAAAACCATTGTTTGCTAAACTCATTGCTTTCTTTTTAAAAGTATGGTTGAATGAATCAAAACCATTACTTATTTGCTTTTCATATATGGTTTAAAATCAAAACTGCCATTATGTTTACTAAACTCATTGCTTGCTTTCAAACATAGTTTACATAATCAAAACCATTTAAATACTAAAGGTAAAACAGTTCATAATAATACACTAGTATTTGGAAAATAGGTTTAGAACACTCACCTCTTTGTTTCCCCAAACTGGAAAGCACAAATCCAATTACTTCGCTTCCTTCGCTTTAACCTACATACTCAAACCAATACTGAACGATTAATCACTCCACGCATAGCGTATAAACTTAACGTACCCCCTTACACGTTAAGTCACTTTAAGGTCACACAACATTCACATAAAGTCAAATTAACAATTTACCCTGAGCACTAAAAAGCCCATAACAAAAAACTAATTCATTTTGGTAACTCCTTTTCCAACAATACTCTGCGGACTTTATTACCCAAAATTCATTCAAAAGGTCTTCAAAATTATGAAACTCTCCAGATCAGGTCTTTATATATCCAATGATCTCTTAAAATTTCAATGTAAATTCTTCTCTAAGGCCCTCAACCACATAACACACAAGGTTACGCATGTTTTTTGATTCCAAACTCACTGAATCACCTACTGTTATCCTTTTGATTTCGGATCTTAACTCCATAAATTGGAAATGTTTTCTTCACTAATTTGAAGCTATGATTCTAAGGTTTCTTCTCCAATTGGAATCACCCAATTTGGATCACCAAAACTCAAGTTCTTGTATTTTATATCTAGATTACTCAAATTGGCAGAACAGAATCTGCATATAGCTCCACTTAGAAAAATTTTTGGGCACTTTGGGTTCACAATTTGCTTAAACTTCCTTCAAATAACTTATTTCCCTAGAAGTATATTTTACCCAGAATTTTGAATCACTCAATTTCGATGAGTGAAACTCCACTTATGACCAAAACACTACAACCAACCCAAAACAGAGCATAATCAGTGAACTACACGAGCTCACCTTTCAGTCCGTATTTGGGAGCCTTAGAGCTACAATTTGCTCTTGGTTCCTTCTATAAATTTGTAGCCCTATTCTACGGTTTCTTACCAATTGGAATCAATTCATTTGGATGATTATAACTTAATCTATAACTAAATAAAATAGGGGTTTTACCTATAAATTTTGACAAAATTTCCTTTAAAAACCCAACATTCTCCTTTACACAATTCCTCAAAACCAACATGGAATTCATCCAAAAAACTTCACAACACTTGAATTGCGCTATGGAACCTCAACCTTAAAACCCTAGGTGAAAAATCCAAGCACTCAACCTAGGTCCACCAATTCTTTTTTAAACCACATACTTTGATGATTCCATGCTTACTTTTACACCAATTGGGGCTTTACTCTCATAACTCTAAAATTCAAAGGTTTGTGTGATCTTTCCACCAAACCCTAGACTAAAGGAGCATCAATTCTCCATGGGAATTCATACCAAAAACCTAAAAATAAAAGATTCCATACCTGATTTTGGTCTTCTCCTCCTTCTCCTTCCTCTTCCTTTCTCCCTTCTTCTCCTTTGCTCTCTTCTCCCCCTTCTCTACGTTTTTGCCCTAGCAAGATTTGAGACCAAAATGATTTTGGCTTTTTTTTTCCCATTTTATATTTTCAACTTTCATTAATTGCAACTTTAGTCCTCAAGCATCAATATTGCAATCAGAGCTTATGTTATTTGTATCATGGGCTCCATCTCTAATTTGTTTATGATTCCCATCTCCTTTTGCTAAATGACAATCAGGCCCTTATTCAAGTACCACATCCCTGCTTCCATAAACTTTCATTTCCTACTTTAGTCTCCAAATACTACAATGTGACACTGTACTCTTTATACACCCCTTACAAGATCATGTACCGTACACTCTGATCTGGTGTTACGTATAATCAAGCCATGGTTCTCGTGGATTCTCCATCTGTCACCGTAGGCCTCCTAAATCATAACCAAATACAATCCTTGTTCTATGTATAAGATACTAATATGATGAACAGTTCACTATTTTACCCACCAACAAAATAACCTCAATTATTCTGTGACGCCCCATCCCGGGGTCCACCATGAGCAGAATCTCGGAGATCTCTCACTCATAATCCCGACCTATCAGGTCAACTCTCACCCCACATCCTAGGGAAGAACATCCACACCTGGCTTCTCTAAAGGCCTCAATCTCTAAGCCCACTTCTGTCACACAAGATGCAACAATGAATGAATATAATGCATCCAATTTAAACGCTACTATAGTCAACAAGTGCAAGAGTAGAAACGTACCCTACATATTCGGCTACTCTGTATGCTCAGCCTGTAGTACCATGAGACCTCTGCCTCCTAGGACAATCTCGCCTCCCGCGCCAGCTTCACAGCGAATGGTAACACGCCATCTCGCCCAACTTAACCCGAACTCTACCAAGAATCCCGTGGCCCGACCGACTCCACACTCGACCTCTCTAACCGACCAGGTCGAAGGTGCTCAGATAGCACCTCGAACTGAAACCTTCCGACCCGCACCAGGTGTGGAGGAATGAACTCGTATATTCTCCTCTTCACATCTAACTCGGACCGCGCCGTCCCAAAAGTCCTGTGATTCCTATCTCCTGGGTAACTGCCTCATGATGCCCATGTTGCCTGCATAAGTAACATATCCTTCGCTCTCGTCGACTAGATGCCAAATCCGGCCCCGGGTCCCCAAACCTGCGTGAAGCAAAGTCTTCGCTCTTCCCGAACTAAGAAGGTCGATCCTCCTCTTGCTACTAACACTAAGATCCCGAAAAGTTCGAGCATCCTCGATCTCTCTCTCTATGGTCAGGGTCGTCCCGACCATGGAGTCCATATCGCGTAGGCGAAGTCCTATCGAATCCCGACCGACCAGACAACTCAGCTCCATTCTCAAATTCTCCTAACCTCGCCATGTCCTGTGGGCCACGTAATCCCCGAAGAAACTGGCCGCCCGTGAATCTAGCCACATACTCCATCACACCATCATCCCCGTCACCTAGGAACTCCCGAGCCTTCGCATGCCTCGCAAGATCTCGCCGGAAAAAATACTTACCCATGAACAGCCCTTGAACTCGCCCATGTCATCGTCTCTAGATCTCTGCAGATCTTCGCCCAATCACCATACTCTGTCCTCGCCCCCAACCGAACGCACTAGCCTAATCCCCGTAGTGTCGAGGTAATCTCCATAGCCTCTAACACCTTCTCGACCAGATGAACCAATGGTCTCGCCACCACCTGATCTCCTCCCCTCAGGAATGTCAAAGGATGATGCGCCCTAAACCCCAGAGGTTACTAGACCTCGACTACCACTTACATCGGGCCCGTGTGGTAGCAAACACCACAATACCCAATAAATTTCAACAAAGGCCCGTTTATCAACACCGGTGGTGCCTAACCAAGTACTCGTGACACCCCTCTACGCCCCCGTTCGACTAGCCATCTACACGCCTGTATCTGGCAGTTAATTTCACGCAGTTGTCTTTAAGGCATAAACACAGCCCCGAGACACTATTCATACACAAAATACCGTTCATATACTATGTCCCTACATTTATAGGAAATGCAAGACATAATTCCATATATCAGATCATTTTTAACATCAAAAATTTTATTTTTGAAAATTTCATTTTTTTAAAAATCGGCTCTCATTTTTATTTGATTTTATTTAATAAAAATTTCAAAATAATTTTGCGGATGAACATCGTTTCCATGAATACAAGCCTAAACAAGGACTTTAAACAAGATCGAAGTCAAATCCGTCATGCACAATGTGCACACACACAAACTACCTAACACGCTGTGTGCGCACACGTCGCAAAGGCGCACGCGTATCGTGTCGTGGGCCTAGCAAGTCAAGGGTCTGCGAGGGGCCAAAGGACGTGTCGTGGTCGTGTGTCGCGGCAGCATGGCCGTGTTCGTCACCATGACAAACGCCTCTTGCCTCCTGCTCCTGCCTATCACAATACACCCAGGTGTATTACAATACAATTTCCCCAGCAGCCAGGCTGCTCATGTCACGATACAATCCGTTGTATCGTGACACAAGCCCAGCCATTCAAGCCCCTATTGTCACGATACAATAACCTGTATCACGACACAATTTTCCCCCCTTCTGGTCACAATACACCTAGGTGTATTACAATACAAACTCAGCCATCCAGCCACCTCAGTCACAATACAATAAGTGTATTGCGACACACTTATCCCCTAGCCAACTAAATTCTTCCTATCAGAAATCAATTCCCTATCAGAATACAACAACTAGCCATTCAAACCCCGAACTCCGGTCGTGTCATAATACAATTCTCATTGTATTGTGATTACCACTAAGATTCAACCCATTTTCCGCGACCATTTTTTCGTTTTTTCATCCTTTTTTTTTTCCATGATATTCAAGCATCGAAAAATACCCAAAAATATATATATTCATTTTTCTTTTTCTTAACACTCCAAATAAATTTATAAAATTTATTTTATTCATTTTCTTTAGTTTTGCACACTATAAAACTCCTTAGGAAAATGGATTTTCTATCACCTCATATATTTTTTTTTTCATTTCCATCAATAAATTCTCCTCATATTTCTTACATGCAAGTATTTTGAACACGCGATCCATACAACTCCAATAATTTTATGAGGTCAACTTTAAATTTATTTAAAATTTTATTTCATTAGTCATATAAACTAAACAAAGTTATAAAATTTATTTCATTTATTTTCCTTTTCCGCTTTACTCAATCAAACCCAAAAAAAAAATTTTTTTTTTTCTAATCACACACGTGCTAATCACTACACACAATCACCACAACACATAACAAATCATGTTATGCACACCATTCACACAACACCATCAATTCACATGATCACACACAAACACATGCGTTGTTCTTAGTTTCATTCTGCCTTCCCTAGGTAATCTCATACCTAAATCTACATCGAACCACACCAAGTGGTGATGGGATAAATTCAAACCCGAGCCCCTGTATTCGCATACCTAAGCTCGATACCAAGCCGTGACGCCCAAAATCCGAACCATTGACACCACAACCCGCGGAACACTTCATGAATGCTCTGGGTGACCCGACATCTCTCATTTAAAATCGGCGTAGTCCCTTTGTACAGAGCTCTACCCATAGTACAAACATCCGTCCCAACATCAACACGACTACACAAAGGTCTCATATACAATTATAACGAGTAAAACCCACTCACTCAGCCCACAAACCAATACTCATCCAAATAAATCTCAACTATATACAATAGTTTCAAGAGGTAATAAATTACTCTTATACAACATATATCAAACTTATAGAGTTCTAATACATGTATCCAACTAAAACCAAAGCCACAACCCGGCTTTCTTCAAAATCTCTAGAATGAGTCGTCTCCTCGAATGCTCTCAGACCAAAATAATATATTTCCTCGATTGTGGTGAGCTAATGCCCAGTAGTGAATCAAAATCTCTTAAATGGTTACTCCCACCTATGCATATGCACCAGCAAACACACATTCAAGCAAATTCGTGATCCTACTTGAATGTCTAAATGCCATCCCCATGTATCGAGTCCTCACCGACTCCCTCACACTTGCCTAAGCCATGTATGAGAAAATGACCATTTTCAAAACAAACATGTTGTTCTGAGTACTATACTACCGAAGTGCTTCCAGAAATACTGACTACTCCTCCGAGGCGAATGCTGGAGAACCTTCCCAAATGGGGCTTCATGGTCCCTATCCGAAATGATCCGTTGGACCGCCTCCTAACCCATTCTCCGGAATTATCCCGTGGAAATTCCTTTCTACAAACTACATATGTTCAAGCCGTAATTTTCATGTCATGCACTCACACCTAATTTCTAGGTTACCCCAGTGCATATGAAATGCAATATGTCATTTCAATACAATTCGTATACCAATATATATCAAATATGCATATATATACTCAAATCTACAATTACATCACATGTAATTCAATAACATCAATCATCACCCCAAAGCAATTTAATTTTGAGCAATTCGGCAATATCATCTCCAATGGCTTCCACAAACACAATTATATTTTATATAATTATGTCATTTTGTTAACAAATTTAAAATCATGTATTAACTTATTCAATTTCCTATACAACTCAAGCCATTCTCTTAAACAATTTCCCAATCCATTACACAAAAATTAGCTCATATGGGCTAGTTTACAAACACGAGCAATTCAATTTGAATCACTCAACCAAACACATTTTCAAACATTTCATAAACCCTATTCACATCAACAAGGAAACCTCCTCGAGTTACCGTCACTACCGATCACCAATCACTTCTGCTTCACTTTATGAACCCGAAATCCATACATTTCCTGTTTTCATTCGCACCAACACAATTTATTTCATAATTTATGAAATAAGCACCCAAAATAGCCCTAACACACATCATTCAAATGGGCTTCAAAATTCCTTGACACTTCGTCCCAAGTTCTCTTGGACCGATCAACTACTGCTCAAGGCCTCAAGCCAACCGAAACATCAACATAGCCCTTAAATCAAGAGTAAAACAAGTAGGATGAAACTCACTCCCATGGAGTTCATTAAAACTCCCTAAACCTGAGCCCACGCTGCTGTCTCTCACTACAGAACAACTTTCCTTCTGTCTCGAAGAATTCCGACTGGCCGGACGCTCTCGAAAATCTGTAGAGAAGCCGGCTCTCTCTCTCTCTAGAAAACAATCTCACCCTACCGGCATCTCCCGCACACATTTTTGGTTTCGCTCTTCAATCGAGAAGACAACTATTCTCATTCCCATTATCATTAACAAATTTAAAATGACATCTATGTCCCTTTCTCGATTAAAGGCAAAGAGCCCGTTAGACTCGGACAGCCGACCTACCTACGGATGATCTAACCATCTCTGCCAGCCCCGCCTCCCACACCGTCACCTTCCGAATGTCGTGGAGGCCCTATCTAGAAAACAACACCTCGCCAATCCAAAGAAGTCCGTCAGGCCGCGAGGCGCCGGCAAGGAGGAACCCACAGGTACCAGACCGCCAATGCCGGCCATGAATAAGCGCCGCCAACCAGCGCCGGCCCATCCTCCAATACTATCTATGTACCCACTCTTCGGGGCCGCCCCCACTCCGCACATGATTTACCCTTCAGCCGTCCGGGGACCACAGGACATGCTCTCCACTCACCTTGGTCGTCATATCCTAGATTACGATCCTCCCCGTGGCTTTTCCATACCACCCTTCGCCATGTACGATGGTTCGTCCGACTCGTACGATCACATCGCGACTTCAACCGGGGGCGATGATCCTCAATGCCGGAGACGATCGACTTCTCTGCAAGGTGTTCCCAGCCAGCCTCAAAGGCCCTGCTTTAACCTGGTTCCACAAACTCCCCAGAGGATCCATTAACACATTTGGCGAACTGTGGGCCGCGTTCGTCTCTCAGTATTTGTGTTCGGTTAGACAAAAGGGGAACATCAGTTCCCTCCAGTCCATCCTCAAAAGGGAAGACGAGTCCATCCGAGACTTCACAAGTAGATCTCTGCAAGCTTGGCCCAGTAGATCGACTCCCATGCATGGACGCTAGCTTCTCGCAAAACTTCCAAATAAGTGTCAATGACAACCCCATTCTTCTAGTCTTTCGGTCTCGTAATTCCACCGCCACCATGGAGGAACTATATCAACGCGTATAAATTCTACGCCGAAGATAACATCCGGCCGCCTACAAACCGTAATGATAACCACCTGCAGTGGCAAGCCGCTCGCCAAAGGCCCGGGTCCAATTGCAGTTACGGCAAAGGCAAGGATGGCGCCCGGGCGGCAATCCGAAAAGAAGAAATACCCACCCCAGTTCACTGCTCTCAACATCGCATATGATCGACTCCTGCCCATCATCCGGGACCTCCCTGACTTCAAGTGGCCCCCACCTATGAGAGCGGATCCGGATCAGCGCAACAGATCTCTACGATGCGACTATCACAGGGACCATGGCCACGAGACCAATCAATTCCAAAGCCTCAAATTCCTGGTGGAAAGATTGATTTCGAGCCAGACACCTCAGGAGGTACCTGCGGGAGCAAATTCGCGAGGCTACTGCCGCTCCCATAACCGACAGGGCCGTAGCTGGTACTGAACACGCTTCCGGGGCCCGCCTGACCATCAATTTCATACTAGGGGGTCCGACCGACAGCCAATACCAATATAAGAAACAACAAGAAAACGTCCGACCACTCTACCAGAGACGGTAAACACAAGCAATGGGCCTGGAGACACCGGGCCAGGTAGCTTCGCCAATCGATGGCCCTATATCCTTTCCACCGTTAACCCTACTGAGTCATCACACCACACCACGATGCACATGTACTAACAAGATGTATCAATAGCTTACGTGCACGTGGTTCTCATCGACCGGCAAGGCGTACCGATTCGTTGCATCTCCTAAGATCTCAGCAGATGAAAGTCTCGATTGATCATCTATGCTCACGGGTGTGGTCTCTCTGTCAGTTTCAAACTGAGCTGCTACCACATCACGGCCGGGACATCACCCTTCTATCAAAGCAGTCCCAGAACTCCAACAAGCACGCCTCCGTGGTCAAGACTCGTACGCCATATAATGCTATCCTGCCGAGTCCGTACACATCGCCATGAAAGCACCCCTCCATATCACCGGGCCTATCGCCTACTTGACTCATTCGTGTCGATCTCTTAAGGGAGCCATTAGCCACACTCCGCAATGCTACCAAACAAGAAAGGGGCGAATGTGGGAGGCTCCAGCTGAACCGTCCCCCGAGGCCCAACTCCGCAATAGCAATTACAAACACATCCCTCCTACTGGTCAGGAGGACAAGGAACCTCAAGGCCGATCCCTTAGGAAACCATGCCCTACGGCCGTACACATAAAAGGCCCATGTTAAGATCTCCTTCAGAGGGAGTGAGAAGGCCTGGATTGAATGTGTGATCCAGCTTGAACGCTGATGTATTTGCCTGGACTCATGCGGATATGACAGGGATAAGCCCCATGAACGCCTCACACCGACTTGACGTCGCCCGCCCGCCGTGACCGGGCCAGACAAAGTGAGGCGCTTTCATCGGGACGCTTACCTATCATCCGCACTAAGGTCGACAATCTCTCGCGAAATGGATTTATCAGAATCCAAGTAACACCGAGTGGCTGGCCAACATGGTGGTTGTCCCGAAGAAGGGAGACAAATGGAGAGTATGTGTCTGACATAATCGACTTCAACGATGTCCGTCCCAAAGATACCTTCCCTCGCCTCGCATGTACCGTGACCGCCGACGCTCCGCCGGCACTGATAGCCGTCTTTCGATGCCTCTCGGTATCGATCCCCATGCACTCCTCCGACGCCGAAACATCATTCATCACTCCCATGGTCACTACAATGTGATGCCCTTCGACTTAAAGAATGCCGAGGCAACCTATCAAAGGCTGGTGACGAAGATGTTTCACCCAATAATTTGAGAAGACCATGGAGTTTATATCGACGACATGCTAGCAAGTCCAAGCAAGACCCGATCATGCTACACACCTCCAACAAACATTCGACATCCTCGTGAGAGTACGGCATGAAACCTAAACCCCCAGTGTGCTCAGAGTCACACACGATTTCGCTTCATGGTAACCTCAAAGGAGGCTAACCTCGCAGCTTTTGAAGCCATCCTGGCTAATCACCGGCCCCAATTATTCAAGAAGGGGATCTAAGAACTGACCACGGCCAAGTGCTCGGCGCTTCATTTCCTAATTCAAGGACCATCTGAAACCTTTCTTCACCACCCTAGGGGAGCCAACCGAGCCGAATGGAACGATGAACGTAGAACTGTGCACTCCTAGAAGCTCAAGCAATACCCGACCAACCTCGATTCAGAAGCCCGTGCCGAACTCCTACCTCTACCTGCCAGCTCCGATGCAAGAGTAAGCCGCCATTTAAGGAATACGGGATGCGAAGCCGAGGCCTGTTTTGTCGCCAAGTCCCTAGCTGACGCAGAGACAAGATACAGCCATCTCGAACGAGCAGCCTTGGCTCTCCGGACAGCCGCCCAGAAGCTTCACCCTTACTTCCAAGCTCATCCCGTTGTGGTTTTGACCGATCTTCCACCGAGCACACCATAAACCGAATCGTCAGAAGAAATGGCCCACAGCGATGGAGTTGCTTATATGGCATCCAAGATAAGCCGAGGCTTCAAGGGGCGTGTCTTAGTCGACTTCATCACGTAAACTCGTGAGCGTGATACCCGCCTGTAGACTCGCTGGTTGCTGGGAACTAAATGCATGGAGCCTGCACAAATCAGGCTGCATCGGGTCTACAACTCCGACTTCCCGACCGGAAGTGAGTGATCAACGTAATTACAGTTTCGGGGCCCAATAACGAGTCGAAGTACGAAGCCATCCTAGCCGGGCTTGAACTCGCAATCGCCGTAGGCGCTGGCAGCCTCTCGATCCAAAGCGACTCACAGCTGGTTGTCGACCAGGTTAACGCAAAATTCGAGTCCAGGGACCCCCGAATGGCGAAGCATAATGGGCCCCCGGGTCAAATGTAAGCCAAATGCCCCTCTCCACCTGGCTCGAACATATCCCCAGATCGCAATGAGAGGGTCGATGCCTTAGTCGCCATGGCCGCCTCGCTACTTCGCAGCTGGAAACAATATCTCCCATTCACTATCAACTCGAGCTCCTCAATACAAATACGCTCAAGTAAGCGACAGAGGAGGCCCTCCGTCTCGATTTGATCCCATACTGGCCATACATAAATACGACAGCTACTTCCACGACAGGCATGCCCACAAGATCCAAATCCAATGGCCAGTTCTCCCCCGTCGACGACTGTATATAAAAACTGACCTTAGCGAAGTCGCAGACTGGCGGTTCGATTCCCGAAAGCAAGGCCAATATGTGTCACTGACCGCACGAAGGTATATGCTGGAATCACCCGGGGAGATCTCAGCCCACAAGGCCCACACTGCGGATACTATCGTCGACCATGAAGCTCCGATGCATCCGAGCACGTCAGAAAATGTGACTTTCGCAAATGGGATGTCTCCTATCTTGAAATCACCGGTCCAAGACTTGATCTCCATCTCTGCACCGCGCCATTTGCTCACTGGGGATTGATATAAAGGGGTCTCGTTTCACCGCCTACCAAAAAGAAACTCTTTGTCAGGTCGCCACCGACATTCGCAAACGGATGAGGCGATGCCTTCATCGATCAAAGACAAAGATGTTATTCGTTTATTCGGGAAAACATCGGTTCGTCTGGCTCTGCTCCAAGGTCAATCATATCCGATAATGGGCCGCACTACACCGTGTCTATCGAGACTTTTCCAAATTAAGATCGCAAACTGCATTTCACTCCTTGGTATCCGCAGTTAAATGGCCAAGCAAAAGCCTCCAACAAAACCATTTTGACTGCCCTAAGAAAACGGTTAGACTCCGCTAAAGGGAAATGGGTAGAGGAACTCCCTGGAGTGCTCTGGGCCTACCGAACCACAAATTAAAGCCAACCCAAGATCTCTCCTCGCTAAGGCCACCTACTCTGGATGGAAGCAAGTCATTATCCCTACCGAGATCGGGTCTACCAACCATCCTGACAACTACGCCGAATCGTAAAAAATGTAGAGCTCAGAATGGGTTGACACTAGCGATGAGCTACCTGAAGCCGGGCAGCGAACCGAAAGAAGCTCCTACCACTGGGCAAACTCTTACAACAAATGAGCCAAGCCTCTATTCCAAATGGCGAATCTAGTCTCGAGGAAAGTTTTAAGAATACCGTCGATCCCACTGGGTGGGAAAATTCCAACTCAACCGGAGGGTCATACGCTGTCACGCAGCTCGAATCTAGGGTCTTATGCTATAAATAAAACATGGAACTCCCAGATTTAACTGGAATGCCACGCATTCAAAAGGTATTATCAATAAAAGAATCTCTTTTTCCAACCGGCGTCTCTTCGCATATGTCTTCATTCTGCAGGATCCATTTCAAAGTCCGGGTGGCGCAGAAACGACTTCCATCTCGGGCCAGCAGATACCCACATCTACCGATCGACCATAAGTCCGGTGGCGCAGAAACCGACTCGCCTACCAAAGATACCACGCGCTCTACCGTCGAATTACAAGTCCAGCGGCGAGGAACCGGATTCGCCCACCAAAGATAGCCACGTCAGCTGGTCGAATTACAAGTCCCGTGGAGCAGAACCGACCGGGCCTCATCAAAGATAGCCACGCCTAGTCGGGTCAATTCATAAGTCCGTATGAGGGAACTGACGATCCGGCCCAAAGATAAATGCACGCTTCACCGGGTCGACCATAAGTCCGCGCGCTAGAAACCGACCTCGCTGTTCAAGATAGCCACGCTCTACCGGGTCGAATTACAAGTCCGAAGGCACAGAGAAACTAACTCGCCTCACTTCAAGACGCATCAACATCTAGCCGGGTCAAATCGACGTCCGGCACAAGAAGGAACCGACTCCGGGCCTCGACCCGTGATAGATCCCGCCCGGCCGGTCAAACTGAAACCGGGCAAATCAACCCATTCGAACGGGTGCAATAAGTACAAGTTGATATAAACTTTTAGCAAAATTTGGTGCAAACGTTAACGGTGCTTAAAAGCGGGGCTTAAAAACAGCATCAAACATAAATGAGAAAAGACAATAAAGAGAAAACTGTTCTGTACAAAAGCACTGAAATACAAGGCCCTATTCTGCCATCGTGTCCTGCTCAACCGGGGGATCAATCGAAGAGTCGGGTCTTTACCGTGGTTCGACGGCCACTGAACGATCCTCCCGCTAACAGAATAGGTCCAAAGAAGGAGCGCTAACAGGCGACCGGGGACCCTGGGGCCTGCAAAGTCTCGCAGCGAGAGTAGTAGGGATTCAAAGATTCGTCTGAACTCCTGACTACTTCCCGCGGATATTATGCACAAAACACAAAGATTCAGAATCGTAATTGGTGCGCCTCGTCGCAGATTCACTCGCCCATCGCCTCCCATTTGCGGGCGTGTTCTTTTCCGGGGAAAGACTGAGAATTGGCCTGTGTGGACCCCAAACGAAGACCAAAGAAAGCCGTCATTCACAAGGCCCATTTTCCTAGCCTTAGAGCTGTGCCTCCTCACTGCGCTTAACGCTCCCGGGCAACCCCAGTTCAGACCCCGCCTCAGACCGGCACCGGCCAAGTGATACTTAAGGTATCCCGCACCCGGCTAGCCTCACCTCCACTCCTAGACGATCACCGTCCGCCACCGCGCAGTGGCTCTCTCGCATCCGGCAAGGTCGACTCCTTTACGCCGAGATGATGGTCGCCAAAGATTCACCGCCATCGCTGCCAGGCACGCAGATCCTTCGCCCAACCACAAGTAGCCTCTTTCAAGCAAGAGACTCCTTCCTCCAGCCTCCAAGCGTCAGCTTCTGGTCAATTCCTGGCCCCACAGCCCTCAAGATCTCCCATCTCACTGCACCCGACCTCCGACATACAATCGAGTTGTCTCTAAGATCCCCGCCTGAGTCGAACTTGTGGTGCTAAGGCATCATGTTCCGGATAGCATTCACGGCCTGCGAAGAAACCCATTAGCGACTGGGCGAAATTAAGCAATAGCGCGACCAACTCGACGGAATCCCTTCATCTTACTCAGCTTCGCCGATCGAATTGCTATTATTCCTGACAAGAATCCCAATATCGATAATCCGCAAGATATCCTCCGGGGCTTCACGCAGAAGGGCAACTGTGTACTCTCAGCCCATGCCCTGCGACTACCGGTGACTCAAGATGTACGGATAAACCTACCTGTACCTGATCACCCACACCACTCCACGATGGAAGGGCACCCAATGCAAGACAAGATGTCCCACCTCCTCTACCCCGGAGTCGATACTTCCACTCGAGGGCTCCAAACCGCTGGAGGAAGGTAATCAGGTTATCACTGTCCACCATGGGCCTAAAGTAATCCGACCGCATATACTTCGACCTTTTCGATCGCTCCTCGTCCCCATCCGGTTGGCGGATCACTACGCGACTCGAGCCGGATCACCCTCATTCCTCCGACGGCTACTCCTTCTGCTCCTCCACCGGCCTCAGCCCTCGGCAAGTGGAGGCAGGTTAACGACGGTGATCTTCTTCCCAACTTAAGGCGTAATCGCTCAAGAGCTCTTACCGGATCATATTCGCCGACTGGCCTGGCCGACGCCCCGCCCGCTCGACCGAGGGGGCCCAACCTGAGAGCAAGGGACGATGATTACCCGACCAACTTCCATCGCCAGCCAAGAGCCGACTTCTCACAAATGGGCCGCTCTACTGGGCCTGGATGGGCTGGTCTCGACTAACTCGAGCTCACTCGCCCATCGGTATACAGAACACCGAGCAACCTCGCTATTCTTTCCTCCCCGCTCTTCCTCCAAACTGGCCCCACGTATCTGCCAGGAGCCTAGGAACGAAATCATCTCCTTTGGATCTCGACGCGTTCCGTCGCCCGAACGACCCCTTCCGCTTGATCTTTACCACTGCGCGTGGACCGCCACTGCGCTGGGCAAGGCCTTTGGCACTGATGCTACCGCTTTCTCCGACGGAGTAGGTGGCTTATTAAACTAGAACCCCATTGGGGAAACTGATGACCTCGAGGTCTGACTACCGTGCCCGACTCCGATGCCTCTGGCCACGGACCGAGGAACAACCGCCGCCAGTAAGACGCGCCGCAAATCCGCAATCACAAAGTGCTCCCACTCTACGACGTTCGAAAATATTTATTTTTATTTTTTTTTCCCTTAATCCCAACTGTAAATGCTTCAGCCGATTCTCGCCCCCGGGCGATAATTACAACATTGATTCACGCCCTAAAGGACAATTAGCAAATGAGTCTAAACTACGCCCGGGCGTGGGAGACCTATCGTTCAAAGGATGTCTCCTGGTACAGAGAACACAATGAGCATCGTACCCCTAAGTGGCATGAAATACTGCCGTGGAAGACCTATCGTTCAGAATGTTACTCCTCGAAGAGGAGAACACACATGAGCATTGGTACCCCTCAAGAGGTACATGATAAAAAAAAATAATAATAATAATAATAGTCAAGGCCAACTCGATGTTTTAGTTGGTGATTTAAATATAAATATGTTATCATATGTTGGTATTTACGGTAATTTTCATTCAAATATAAAGTTTATATATATATTTTTGAGATAAGTTAATAACATCACAATATGTCACCAAAGTGACCACTTTGTGCAAATTAATTTATTTCAAAATATAACAAGATTATGTGCTTGTAATTCTGCGTGTGAATATTAATTAAAGCCCAAAGGAAAATTAATATTTAATGCACTGCATGTACACTCCGTGGTAATGAACGCGTGATAATTATTTGGTTTTACATATGAATAATAAATTGGCCCAAAGGAAGATTTATCATTCGATATGTTCTTATTATCAGTATTTGATTACTACACCAATATATCACTTGCAAGTTAATATTTTTTATCCAAAGATAAAATATTAATAGAGTGTCCGATATCTTGAGATGGGGTTTGCCTTTATTTGAATTTATTTTTCTATTTTCAGATCTTATGTGAGTTTGTTTTGCTTGTTTATTGTTCTCGATTCAAATTACTAGCCCTCGCTCTCTAACATTACCGCCAACATTAATTCTATTCCTATGCTAAACGGCACAAACTTCAAGACATGGCATGAGAACCCTCCACATGGGCTTCCTGTCACGGATCCGACTCCACAAGTATGGCTTCCTTCTCCCCGCACCTCTTACTGTTGAAAGTTCCTCTGATGAAAAGAGGGATATTGAAAGGTGGGAGAAGTCAAATCGCATGTGTTTGATGATCATTACAGCGCTATTCCGTAAGCATTCAGGGCAATAATATCGTAAACGATAAAGACAAATAAAGAGTTCCTAGAAGAAATTAAGAATAGATTTGCCAAGAATGAAAAGTCTGAAACAAGTACACTTTTGGAAAATCTCATCTCAATGAGATATAAAGGCTGGGAACATTAGAGGAGACATTATGGAAATGTCTCATCTCGCTTTCAAAGTTAAGAGCACATAAACTTGATCTCTCCGAGGATTTACTTGTACATTTGGTTTGAGCATTCACACAATTCAAATAATTTAAGGTGAGCTACACCGCTAAAAGGGAGACTTGGTCTCTTAATGAGCCTCATTCCCATCAGGCAAGTAACAGAAAAATACAAGAAAAGATAGAAAGTGTTTCATTTGACTGTACTTCCAAGGATAAAGGGAAGAAAAGAAAGAAGGATAAAGAAGCCGCAGAGAACGGTATATCAAAAGAAACAACATAAAGAAAAAAAAGGGTCGATGGTTGTTTCTTCCGAGCCGTGGGACATAAGAAGAAGCAATGTACCAACTATCATGCTCGCGTGCAAAGAAAGGTACAATTCTTAATCTAGCTCGTTTCGAGGTTAATTTGACTTCTGCATCTAAACACACCTGGTGGATAGATTCTGCGGCAACCACTCACACGTTGTGTCCATGTGGCCGTTCGAGTTGTCGAAAGCCAAATGACGGGTGAAAGATACATCTTGGTAAAGGATGGCAAGGTCGGCTACGCAATCGGGACATTTAGGTTGGTTATTAAAATCGTACTTATTCGATTCAATGAGACATGTCAGACCGCCCTTAGACGAAATTTGGTTTCTATTTCCATAATGGACAAATTTGGTTATACTTGTTCTTTGGAAATAATAAATTTAGTCTTTTTTCGTAATTCAAATTTGGTTGGTACTCGGTTCTTTTTATCTTATGTAGATAACCTTTATACGCTGATACAGCTTCTGTTTCATATCATGAAACTCTTGCAATTACACTAAGGTGTTAAAAGAAAATTAACCGATGAGAATTCCTCATCATTATGGCATAAGAGTATCAGGTCACATCTCCAAAGGAGAATTGAAAGGCTTCGTGGTTAGACGGATTCTGTATTCCCTGATTTTGCATTTTGGAATTTCGCACAAATCGGATAAAGGAAAATAAACAACACAAGGAGATTTGTGCCAACAGCATACAAGATGTCTTGCAACTCGATACGCACAGATATTTCAGGGCCATTTCCTACTAAGCCATGGAATGGCCAACAATATTTTATCGACGTTTATGTGACGATTTTTCACGTTATGGATACCTTTATCTCATTCATGAAAAGTCCCAATCACTGGAAGTGTTCAAATCGTTCAAAGTTGAAGTTGAAAATCAACTCAATAAAAGGATTAAAAACGTCATATCTGACCGTGGTGGTGAATACTATGGAAAGTATGACTCGCCTGTGAACAACGCCCGACCATTTGCTAAATTCTAGAGGAGTGATCGTCCACAAGACACCATGACAAGTTCTCCAAGCATGAATGGTGTTGCTGAAAGGCGAAACAGAACGCTCAAAGACATGGTAAGAAGTATGATTAGTCATTCTAACTTGCCAATATCACTCTGGGGTGAAGCATTAAAGACCGCAGCATAGATCCTTAACAGAGTACCAACTAAAGCAACTGCTAAAACCCCTTATGAACTTTGGACTGGCAAGAAGCCTAGCAAAGGTATCACATTTGGGGATGTCCAATAAGTAGCTCCATAGCCACATGAAAAGAAATCGATTCAAGAACTGCTATTGCTATTTTATTGATACTCTGTGGGATCCAGGGGTTACACATTCATGATCCTACTACTAAATCAATTTTTAAGACTAGAAAATGCCTTGCCTGAGGATGTCGAGTTTGACGGGGGAGATAAGGATAGGGATTTTGCTTTTGAAGAGGAATATGTTGATATTCCCACAGCCTCATCGACATCGATCGTGCCCTATACCCGACATCGTTCAAGAAGGCATCCAAATCAAACAATATCCAAGAACCTCCCGCTCTCTAAGAACAAACTCTACTTCTCCACAACCTACGCCATTAAGGAGATCCACTGTGAGAAATGAGAAGTGCATTACGATGATTACATTGTATTTCTTTCTAACATGAGTTTGACATCAAAAGGTGGAAGATGATCCAATCAACTTCCGCCAAGCCCTGGAAAGTTCTACATCTCAAGAATGGATTGATGCCATGAATGAAGAGATCAAGTCCATGAAGGATGTCAGACGTCAGATCTTGTCCTATTGGGTTTAAAGGTGTGAAACCCATTGGTTGCAAATGGATATTTAAAATCAAGAGGGATTCAAAAGGTGACGGAGAGATACAAAGCTCGCCTCTGGCTGCCAAAGGTTAGTACACAAAAGGAAGGCACGATTATAAAGAGACTTTCTCCAGCCATCGAAAGACTCTTTCAGGACAATAATGACACTAGTGGCTCACTCTTCATTAGATGGATGTTAAGACTGCATTTCTCAATGGGTGACATTGATGAAACACCATATGGTGCAACCGTAAATTCTTGTGCAGTGGCATACAAAGAGTGATAGTTCGTAGTTAAAGAAATCTATCTACGGGCTTACAAGCTTCTCGTCAATGGCATTACGTTTCATCAAGTTATCATTTGGTCTGGTTTGAGATGAATATGGTTGATGATCGATATACCATAAGTTCAGTGGGGAGTAAGAGTATTTACTGGGTTTTATATGTCGATGACATATTGCTTACCACCAACGATATATATATGCACAGCCAGATGAAACCAAGAGATTTCTATCAAAGAAATTTGAGATGAAAGATTCTCGGTGATGCTTCTTTCAGGTTAGGTATACGTGACATCTGGATCGCATCTGGGAATCACTTGTTTATCACAAAAGAGATATATCGAGAAAATTCTTAAAAGGTTCGTACGCATGATCGCAAACTGTGTGGACACCCCTCGTGGGCTAAGGAAGACAAATTTAGTCTCACCAATGCCCCATGAATAATTTCGAGACTGGGGAGATGCAATGCATTCCTGGCGCGCGCAATAGGAAGTCCGACATGTATACCAAGTATGTACGTCCTGAGATATTGTGTACATTGTCAGATGTCATAAATATTTAAGTAATCCCGAAAGGATCATCGATAGCGCTGCTGCAGTCACGCAGGTACTTGACAGAGAACAAAAAGACTCCGCATGCTCACTATCTAAAGTCAGGGACGCTGTAGATCACAGATATTCTAACTCACTGCTGACGCCGAGATAGCATGAAATCTACTTCAAAGTTATATCTACTTACTACGGAGGTGCTATATCTGGGAAGAGTGTTAAATACTATCAGGAAGCTTCTTCCACCATGGCGTACCGAGTTTGTAGTCATACGAGACATCCAATCATGGAATATGGTCACAAATTCGTCACTAGGTCACAGATATGCATGGCATCAAAGACCACTTAAGTTATTTCAGACAATAAATCAAGAAGACTATATTCCAACAACAATGTGAGAGTCTCGACTTAAGTCAAAATTCTAGACATCAAATCTTCTACTTGTCAAAGGAAAGGGTTGTGCGGACTTATGATCTATAAAAGATACGAGACAAACTCCATGATTACTGATCCATCGATTTCCAAGGGATTACCACCTAAGGTCTTTCTGCGAGCATACCGCTCATACTGGGTGTGGTTTCTCCCTTCGTGATGCCGCTTTAGCTGAGCTCGTATTTTAGATGCTTTTAGATACTTTTGTATATGAATATTATGGATTTTAAGGTTATTTATCAGTAAAGTATTCAGCTTTTCATCCACTTTGATTTATGGTTTGATCTCACTAAGGTTTAAGGAGGACTAGCTGAAATAGGTACGTCGAGATCACATTTGCATGAAATTTCCATTCCATACATCCACACTTGATCTCTGTCATTAGTTACATTGATATATGTGATCATTGATGGGTCTAGTTACGAAATATGTAACGACGATCGCTTTGGTTCTATATTGGTGTGGTTAATGGACAAGATCGTTAATATATATAAAGTTTTGATAAAGAAACTCATGAGTCTGAGCAAAGTATAATTCACGCTTATAAAGTTACATATATAGCCCAAGTGGGAGAGAGTGTTGGAGTAAAATCGAATATATATGATATATTAAATAAATGTGAATTATAGGCTATCAAATAAAGTTAGGTTAAAGTGATTAATTTAGTTTCAAATTTAATTAATAAATTATAAAGTGTGGGCATCAATGTGGATGTGTTTAATTTCTATTTTTATGATGGGTTAAAATAGAAATTACTTAATAATCGTGGACTGCTCGTATACGCATACAATTGGTTATAAATAGGTTTACGGTCCCCGCATCACACAAGGTTTTTCTTCTTTGATTCTCATCACGAGAGAAATATTAGATGTAAAACTAGTGTAGATCCGAAGATCATAAAGCCTCGATTCGATTTAGACTGAAGATCATAAAGCCTCGCACTCGATTGTATCCGAAGATCAAGCAGTTTCAGACGCATTCAAATATCTCAATATTTTGTTATGATTCACGCTCAAGAATTTTGATTCTCGATGATTCAATATGAATGTTCCTCGTCAGGTGATGGTTTTCTACATAATTTTTTTTTTAAATCTCTCACCAATATATATCATATAAAGATAGTTTATAAATTATTTTTTGAAAAGTAAAATTTTTCTTTTTTAAATTCATGAATTAAGAATATTTGATATGAAAGCTAAAATATTATTAATGTAAACCTTTGCTTTGATCTATATATAAATTATGAGGAATTTGATTAAATGATAAATGCTAAAAATATATGCAAGAATGACTTATCAGAAAAGTAATCTTGAAAATATTACCATTTCAAACAAAAATATTCTTAAAGATAAAGATAAATCACATGCATTTTAACATTTTGCATATTATAAATTATATTCAAGGGCATTTTTGTTCAAAATTAGTATCTATTTACATCTTTAGATTTGAAGAAAAGATATTACCATTGAACCACCATGTAATATAATATGATGACATCGAGAATCATGATCAAGTACAAAAAGTACTTACACCTAAGAAAAGTGAATAGAAGTCCAAAAAGAAAAATGTTATTTTACAATAACTTATGGATTTATCCTTTATAATCCTAAATATTTCAAAAGTTTTGTTTTATTTTATTTATTTTCACATTAGAAGAAAGAGGACAAAGTTTGAGACCTGCTAAGCAATGAATGGATGTACATACAGGTGAAGAAGTCTGCTAGTCCAATGTTTCTGCTTTGAAAAGTAGATTTATTGTGACATCTCTCCCATCTGACTGGGATTCACCATCTATCCGATCAACATTAACAGAGGCAAAAAATGCTAAATTTCGACTCAGAACTAATTTCAGATGGGCAATAATGGTTCAGGAATTAGAAGACACATATTGGCACTGTGGAAAATGTTTTTGGGTTGAATGAGGGTCCAACCTTGTAATTTTTCAAAATTTTAAGAGGCATTGTCTCAAACTTTATCGATGTTAACTGCTGATTTGTAAATGGATGGTGATTGTGTTCATTCAATCATCGATCCGATTCCAATTTAAAACATCAAGGCATGCGGAATCGAGTAAGACAAAGGAGAATAAGACATAGGTGATTGAGAAAGGAGTCCTTCTGGCCGGGGCGAAGTGAAAGCAGGGGTTCTTTTCTTCGGGTCAACACCCTTTATCCTTTGATTCTCTCTACTACCTTTAACTTCCTCCTCCTTTCCCTTTTGTAATTTTTCATCATCTACTCTCTCTCTCTTCACTTTTCTGGGATTTAATTCTTCACTGTTTCAGGATGTGTATTTTGTCATCAGCAAACAACCATGATTAACTAAAATTAAATTCAAGTGAAATTCTCTCTCTTTCTCTCTCTGTTGTCCTCATGATATCATACTTCTAGCTTTTATGAATTTTTTTAATAACAGTGATTCTTCAAGATGTTTTATGGTATTGGCTACACGACATTGGTGTCAACAAAAGTCATCATAATTTTGTAAGGGTAAGATTTTGGGTGGGCCATATGAAAGGAAAAAGTGGTAGTGGTATTTATGTCATTTAACTTTATACTTTTCAAATTTTACTTTAAAAACATTCTATTTTTGAAATGATATTCGACACCATGGTGTCAAATGCTACTTTCCATTTTTTAATAACCGTGGATTCTTCTGGATGGCTTACACACACCTCAATCCAATTTAATGTACTATTTCACTGCAAACTCGATAACCTTTATGAAAACTTGAACTAGCGATCATCAAGAACATTTTCAAGGCCAAATTCATGCTTTATTCTCATACATTTTCCACTTTACTTTACTTTTGTTTTTTCCAATTTAGTTATAAAAGCTCGCTATGAGAACGAAGTTTTACACCATTAAATTATGACTTTATCTCGAGACGGTAAATTAAAATTTTGTCTCGTAAAACATATATCTCAAGAAATAAAATCATCATCTATCAAGCAGAAACCTGCTCCTCATGGAGTAACAAGTTTTTATAAATGAACTCCTTTTCCTCTCAAAACATTGATTCTTTTATTTTATGTTTATTCATTTCTTAATAACAACACGATAGTATTATATTCCTCACTAACTTGGTTTATCTCCTGTTTCGCCTTACACCCCAACTACATTGTCAAGTCTTATTAGCCCCTCAAAATATTATTAAAATTTGAATAAAATAAAAGTTGAAATTATTTCATTTTTTATATTCAACCAAAATATTTTCAAATATATTTAATTTGGATCAAAATCCTTCCACGTGTAGAACAATTAGGCATAATTTTATATCCGATGATGCTTTTCAACCTGACCAGGGCCGAGCGTGGGATCGCTGACCTGACTCGGGACCGTCACGGGCCGGGCTCGTCGGCCGGGGCCGCACGTCTTCCTCCCCTCCCGCAAAAACAAGAAAGAAAAGGGCTGGTCAGCTTCGCCCGTGGCCGTCCGATGCCCAAGCTCGATTCTTTCGACGAGAGAAGATAGATTGCTTGCAGGCGAACGTATCGCTTTATGTTCTCATAAGTATCATACCTTTAACCGATGGGGTGGCCTGGTATTTATAATGGATGATCATGATAACTTTCCTAATTGGATTATGATATCGGTTAGTATGTTTCCAAACGGGTGATGACAATCGGTCAAAAGATGTTTCCTAAATGAGGATGATATAATATTTCACCGGGTAGAGATTTTATTTCCAATTAATAAGGATAATCGAGGAGTGATATCAACATTCGCTTCCCGATTGGTGGGGATTGATGTTTTCCCTTGTCGATGGATTTGGGCTTTGATTCATAAAGATGTGGGTTTTCTTAATTACCCATACCCGCCCTCGGGCCGAGCTGACCGGGCCTCACATTATGGGTCAAGGCCAAAGGCCTGAGTGTTTCAATGGGCGTGCCTCTTCTTTGGGTTTGGCGAGTGGGCCTACGAGCCTATTTTTCAAACCCTATCAGTTGCCCCCCAGCCCTTGTGTACGGTGTGCGTGGGCAAAGGCTGTAATGTTTCTTGTATCGAATGCAATTTCCACGTTGTCTCGGCTTGGGTCAGGGTTGGGCTAGTGGCTTGGCCGCGTCATATGTCTTGTGATAATGATGACTCTTGGTTTCGCTCATTTCCTACTTCTTTCGCTTTCCTTTGTTTCTTCATGACATCCTCCGTCTCAGGTGCCCTCGATCCTCAGAACCTTTTTTCATTGCATGAAGTTCCTGACCCTCCCTTAGTTTTCCGTCCAACCTTTATGCGTAGTCTTTTTCCCAAGATCTTTCGAGATAGCTTTTCCCGCTTTATCGGGGTCACAAGGTCTTTATTTCTTCCTAGCCTCTTTCGAACGCATATGACGAGGCGCTAGGCTGGGGGTCAGCTGCTTTGTTTCATTACCCGTTTCATCATGGGTCCGTGGGTCAGCTTCTTCTCTCTGTATTAGAGGTGACTCTTCTACAAGCCACCGCTGGGGCTGACCGGGCGGCTTCCGACCATTCGGCCGTAGTCAATCCGAGATGCCCTGCTGGCGCCCGTCCCTGCATAAGGGTAAGGGGAGAGTAGACCTGATCAAATATCCTGGGGGGTCAGAATACTTAAAATCCACCATTCAACATGCTTTAGTCGTGGACTCCAGCAAAGGCCTGGCCCCACGGGCCACTTTAGCTGCCGCCATCGACCTCCTCGCGCTCGAGTTCGTCCCCGGGACGCTGACTTACATGGCTCGCATCTAAGATGGTATGCTTCTTCAAGTGGCCTTCGATACTGGTCCCGCTCTCCGCACCCTTCATAAAGGGGCTTCATAAAGACTTCAATGTCCTGTCCTCTCAACTCTCGCCTAATGGTCAGACATTTTGGTTGGCCTATCGGTCTCTTTAGGGACAAGGTCGGTGTCTCGTGATAGCCTGCTCCTTTATCCGCTTAGTGCGAAGGAAACCACCGAGGGCTTCCTCATTTTTCCAGCGCATCAAAATTCTCCGGGTGACTTCGATCTTCCTCTTCCCACAGCTTCTGGAAGGACGCTACTTTGTTAGCGCCGCAATCGGGAATATAACCCTCTTGACAAGCGATCGACACCCTCATGCCCGGCCGCCTCGACCACCCCGAGAATCTACATGAGTGTCGCTGCTTTTCGTGTAACTCAGATGAGGTCAGTTGGGTATCTTTTAATTTTCATCGCTCGTGTGCCTTAGTGATCGACTTAACTCTACCCGAAGATAATGTCAGCACGCCAAGGCCGTCGAGCATCCTCCGCCCCACGCCGAAATGATCAACCTGATATATCCCCGTCCTTCGAGCTCGAGGTTAGTCTGGTCACGCTTCAGGCCTCGCCTCCTTCCACCGTGAAAGTCTCTCCCATCGCCTTCATGGGGTACTTCAAACCCACCAAGGGAGAGCTCGCCTCTGGCTGAGACGCTTATCTCTAAGCCCCGAGCATGAAACTAAAACCCCGGACTCCGCAGAAAGATCGGCCTCGTCTTGGCCAAGGTTCCGAAATCGGGGCGCTTTCCTTCTCCGTCTACCTATGTCTCAAAGTCTGAAAGGTGCGTCGCTCCGACCGAGGCCTTTAAGTTTTGAGTTCACAAATTTCGCCTCGGGGTTTGCCGCGAAGGCAAAAGGTCCTCTGGTAGGTCGCTGGAAACCGTCAAGGCCATGCTCTCTCATCATTGGGAACCCGCTCGCGAAGAGCGTCAGTCACTTTCTCCGAGGGCGGCGATTGGAAGAGGACTGACTCCAAAATCGAAGTGCGAGATGGCGATCACTAGCTTCTCAATGCCGAACTTGGTACGGGCGCGGCCTGGCCCATTCTATGATTCCCGACCTCAAGAGGTCGAAAGCGTGTCGCCTGGCTGATGAGGCTGGGCTCTCCTCAAGGGCGCCGTAAGTTCTCGCATCTTATCATGTTTGACGGGACTGGTCGAGTGTTGATCTTCAGGTTGACACCGATTTACGTCTGTGTGGTAGTGGCTAATATTTGAAGAGTTCGTCAAAGGCCAACTAAACGAAGGTCATGCCAAAAGCCGCCCGGTTTACAAGGCGAGCGGCTTCCTACGTCCGAGCCTGACCGAGCCGGCGAGATCGGTGCAGCGGAGGATCTGAGGAAGCAGTGAAGCTTTTAACCATCTACATACCACGCCGCACGTGCTCTGCCGAGGGGTGAGAAGACGAGGCCCAAAACAATCTCGAGAGCGGCCAAGGCGAGCCTGGGTGAGGTTCGATGAGCCGCGGCTACACAAAATGACTTGGCCGGAGGCCAAGGATCTGCTGCATCGCCTAAGAGGGCTTCAGATGGTTAGGAATGTTTTACATCCTGTGGCGAGCCGCGGAGCTCCAAAGAAGAACTACGTGCGCTAAGGACGACCAAGGCGAAAAGACACACAAGTGGCTCGTCGTGAGGTTTCCGAGGCTATAAATTCGGCGGAACTTCTGACTGAGGAGTGTCGTGGGCTGCGTGGGGACCTCCATCAACAAGTAACTCCGTCGCCAATGACGGTCATGAAGGCCGAGGGGTGGCGCCGTACTTAACGGGTTTCTGTGTGGTCACTTCGGGAGGAAAGCCGCAATGTCACCCCCGGGCCTCGGACTTCAACTTTGACATTCCTAGCGACGAGGCTACCGAGGATCTCGTCGACTATCTCTAGAGCTGCACACCCCGCCGAGGCCCACTCTCCTTCTTCACCCTCTCGCCTCGATGCCCGACCACGCATATCTTCGCTGTCGACGCCGATTTTTATTTTTATTTTTATTTTATTTTTTTTATTTTACTGGTCTAGACCCGTGACGCATGTGAGCCTTTTCCTTAATAAATGTTATTTTTACCACTTTTGTCTCTACTTATGCTTCACAACGCTCGCATGAACTAATTGATTTCTCGCCCGTAGCCCGGGTTGCTGCCCGAGCCGAGCAAATGAGCTTCAAAAATTTGAAATGACGGGCTCCCTGCCACTGGGCTCGTGGCCGCATGGCCTGTTTGACCCGAGCCATCGGGCCAAGTGCCGAGGCCTCGCGGGCTGAATAGCCCGAGCCGATCCGGGACTCTTAGCCGTACGGCCTATGCAGAGTAGTCGAGCCTCACAACCGAGCCGCTGGGCCGGCACCGGTGCCTCAGGTCGACAGCCCGAGCCGATCTAATCCCCAGTTACACGGCTCGCAGAGTAGTCGAGTCAAGCCAACCGAGCCGCTGGGCTCCTCGGCGCCGAGGCTCAGGGCTAACAAATTTCGAGCCGATCCGACTTCAGCCATATGGATTGCGCGTAGTAGCGAAGCCATAAACCGAGCCGGGCTCCTCGAGCTACTTCGCCTGCGGGCTACATGCCCCGCTTGACCGAGCCGCTCCCCAGCTACGGCTCCGTGGCCGCATGCCCCGGTTCGGGATCGAGCCGGGTTCCCGAGCCACGGCCCCATGGCCGCATGGCCTATTCGGGATCGAGCCGCTGGCTCGCGCAGGCCTCAGGCCACAGCCAGCCGACCGACTCTTAGTCGCACGGCCTCGGCTGGAGAGGCCGAGCTTCGCCAAATCAGCCTGGCTCGCGCTGCGGCCTTTGTAGCCGACACAAAGAGTCGATCCGACCTAGTCACAGGTCTGTGGTAGGAAGTCGAGCTCACAACCGAAATGGGCTCCGGCGCCGAGGCCTATCATCGACCACTGAGCTAATCCGACTCTTGCCGCGCAGGGGCCCCAGGCAGAGCAGCCGAGCCTGGTCAAACTGCCGCCGGGCCCCGGGCGCCGAGGCCTGCCGCTGAATACTCGAGTCGATCCGACCCAGTCGCGCGGGTCTGCGGCGTAATACCGAGCCCGGGCCTAAACCGAGCTGGCCCGGCGCCGAGGCCTCGCGAAATGATCACCGAAATGATCCGACTTCAGTCGCATGGCTCGCTGGGCAGAGTAGTCGAGCTCGCAAACCGAGCCGCCGGGCTCCTGGTTACTCGCTCGCTGGCCGTACGCCCGCTTCGGGATCGAGCCAGCCGGGCTCCCAGCCACCGGGCCCCGAGCTACTCGCCCGCGGGTCGACGGCCCGTTCGGGATCGAGTCACTGGCTCCTCGAGCTACTCGCCCGCGGCTACGTGGCCCGGCTCGGGATCCAGCCGCCGGTGCCCCGGCTACTCCCGCGGGCCGCATGGCCTCGCTTCGACCGAGCTCCCGAGCTCCCGAGCTACTCGCCCGCGGGCCGCACGGGCTCATGCCTGGATCGAGCTGGCTCGGCGCCGACATTATAATGGCATTATTTTGATAAATGCATGATATATATATCGAATCGAAATGGAATAGAGAATCAGAGAACCACTAAGCATGAAAATGCTTAGCATATTGTTTTATCAATGCGTAGGTACCGAGTGATAGGCAATGAAGCAAGACCCAAGATCGAGGAGCTCAGAGTCATAGAGAAAGAATTGCGGAGTATGCTCCGTCATATGCATTCACTCCATTTCTTTCGAACATTGATATTTCAGAAACAATTAACTCCGAACTTTTATTTTGCAAATGCATTTTGTTAAATGTAAATGTTATGAGTCTTTGAAATTGTAAATGTATAATGGCTTCTAAAATGAAATGCTTCCGCTAATTAAAATACCAAAATAGAATAACATAAACAAAATGTTTTGAAGAGATAATTGAAAATGCCTGAGTAAACCTGCCCGGCCGATTCCGCTCAACCTGCCGAGCCTGGGATTCAAGACACTTTGAAAACTAAAATTTAATAAATGATAACTAAAAGGATTTGATTAATGGCTTTTAGGCGTCCTAAGCTTTGTCGATCCGCCTTAACCGGCCTGTCGGTTCGTGTCGCTTACATCGCCCTCGCACTACCCACGCCTAAGCCGATTCTCTTCTAATGAGAGAAGATAGATTAAGTTTAGAGGGCGAATGTATCGCGTATGTTTCCTGCGGTACCTTCACCTAATGGAGGCCCGATATTTATAATGCATTTATCACGATACTTTCCTAATCGATTATGATATCGAATAAGATAAGCTCTCCTAATCGGGTGATGGCACCACATTATAAGGTTTCCTAATGGTGACGATATAATATTTCACCGGTAGGAGCGAATTCCAATTAATAAGGGATAATTAAGGAGTGATAATCGGGGAACATCTTACTTCCTGATTCAGGGGATCGACGTTTTCCTCTCACGATGAGATTTAGTTTGATTTGCAAGATGCGGGTTTTCTCACCACTTACATACCCGTCCTTTAGCCGAGCTGACCGGGCCTTCATTCTCGGGCCAAGGCCGAAGGCCCGAGTGTTTCAAATGTGCGTGCCTCTTCTTCGTATTTGGCGAGTGGCCTGGCGAGCCCATTTTTTCAAAACCCTATCAATATCCTATGTTATTAGTCATATATTACTTTTTAAAAGTAAAATGTTTTTAAATTAATTAATTAAAAAATATTTGGGCATGAACATGAGGAATTGGATTGAAAGGAATAAATCTCAGGTTTATAATGGCTATGATTGTCACCGTCGGGGACAAGCTTTAATGCACTCAACTAATTCAATGGACTTTGAAACAAGAATGACTTATCAGAAAATAATCTTGAAATATTACCACTCAAACAAAATATTATCTTTATCCTAAAAGATAAAGATAAATATCTTCGCCTCATACCGCATTATAACTATTTTGTAAATAACTTTTTGGATTTGTCCATTTTATAAATGACTAACCCTAAAAATATTTGGTAAGAGTTTCGTTTTTTGTTTTTTTTTCTTCTTCATCTAAAGTGAAAGCATGCATATTTCAATTTCGTAAGAGAATCCTCAATGTTCAAGCTTTTTGAAAAGTATTTGCATTATGAATGTCAGATACCCACATTCGTAATTCCCATATAATCGAGTTTTAGATCAAACTAATTTGTTTGAAAAATTATTAAATAGTTTATAAACCAAAATAATTTGCCAAAGAAGACGCAACGCCGTTATCGCGAACAACCGCACCGGGATTGTTAAACGCCACTGCCCATGACAAGGATACTGGAAGCGAAATATTCAAACGCCATCGTCTACGCATTAATGACAATCGAATCGCACCCAAAAAATTTTCAAATCGCTTCGTTGTTTTACTAACATTCGACAGCCTAATTACCACAGATACGACAAATCCAGATACGCACTACATCTGCCTTAATTTGGTTTTCAACTAATTTAGATTTTTTTTCAAATAAAGTATTTTGATCTTTAAAACTCATATAATCAATCCCCTTACAATATAATTAAAACTAGTCTTATTGACTTAGACAATTATAAATACTTGCCAAGAAAAGTATCTTCACTTGATTCCTATGAAAGGTAGCTTTTAAGCGTTTATAAATATGAAACGAATTTTTTCCATTTAATATTTTCAACCAAACAAACAAAATGATTCTTACTTGTGTAGCTATATATATATATATATATATATATATATATATATATATATATATATATATATATATATATATATATATATATATATATATATATATATAGACATTACGATATTTTTACAAAATTTGACAAACTTTATGCATTTTATTTAAATTCTTTTTTTTAAATGGAGACAACCCTAAAAGTTAATCGATAAATCTAAGTCATAATAATATTTACTAAATGGTCGTTTTTTCGAGTACACTCAAAATTATTTGATTTTACCTAACACTTAATTTTAGGGCCAATACATAAAGATAAGTCTAAGTGAATGTACAAACTTATCTCGAATAATCATGATTAAAAAAAAAAAAAAAAAAGATGACATGAGCTTTTCCATTTACTTTGATGAAGTAAAAGAATCAAGGAATGTATTGAAGGAAAGGTACTGCATTTAATGCTAAGGTCATATTATCAACACCAAAGTCTTATAAAAAAAAAAGTCATATAAAATAAATCATTTGGGGACCAATAATATGATAATTTTGAAGGTCAGGGAGAGGAGTATTATTACAATATTTGAGGTAACGAAAGTAGGTAATACATTCTGGTAAATTGCAATGCAAACTGCTTATTTTTTTTCACATATATATAGAGAGAACAAATGATCGTATCGGTGCCGTGAGAAAAGGGCAATGGTGGGGCCCATAAAACAACTACCAAATCGAACTTGTACTAGGAATTGGAATAGGAATATGAATAGAAATAGGAAGCTTACTACTACCTTCCCTCAATCCTCAATCTTCAATAAGACAACTCGACACGTGTCATCGACAAAAATGAATGAGACCATCCTATTTTCTTTGGATTCGCTTTGCCGTCACTTATGATTTACTTTAAAATTCACATTGGGATCTTGAAATTTCAAATTTCTAAACTAGGGCAATGAATAATGATATTGGTAACTAAAGGAACATCAGTATGTATTAAAAAATACCATTTTAGAAGTGTTTTTGAAAATTCTATAATATTTTGCCTCAAAATTTGCTAAACTAAGAACCTATTCTGGTGGATATCAAGGCTAAAATAATAATTAAAAACATAGTTAAAAGAATACCATCCAATATATGAGATAGATAAAGTCCCTTATAACTTAACCAATAATCTTGAGTTCTAATCATATGAATGCAATTTCATCCTACTTTTATAAGGATTAGTCTATACGTATTATCATGCCTTAAAAGGCGTTGTTAGTATGCATAAATTTGTTCAAAACATTACTCATAATTTCCAGTTTTTTCTTCTTATCCTTGAAACATAGTCATAAATACATAAGCTTTGTATTATCCTCATATTTCTACCATTTAAAGAAAATATTTGTAACGTTCTTTCGACTCTCATAAAATCAAATTTGAAATTTCATAAATTTGATTTCATGCTTGGTAAATACCAATGAATTTAGAAACTCAAAGTAATAACAATTTTCTAATTATTAGGCAAGCAATCAATTGAGGAGATTTATTAGGCAAACTAATTAAAAGACCTTTGAAAATCCAATTTTAAAATCTTACATTTCATTAATTTTTGATTGGATGATAACAAAAATACGCTTTTATTTTCTTGCATATGAAATAGTCAATGATTTATTATTTTTCCCAAAAAAAAAGATGCTTTTAAAAAAAACATGGAAAAAGTTTTTAAATTAAATATTTCTTTAACTTAAACGGGAAAATCGCTAATCCCATTAGAATTACAATATTGTATTATGAATAAATATCAGTTTGACTGTGTTTTTTAGAAATGTTTCTAGACATAGAAACACTTATATGTTTTTAAGGCAAAATAAAGGGGCTTGATAATATTTTAAAAGCACTTTTAAAAGTTAAAAACTACTTTGAGTATTTTTGAGAGGGCACTTTGAGGTGTTTTCTTTAAAAACACCTCCAAAGTTTCTTGATATTCCTTTAAAATAATACTAGTTTATCCTAACATTTATTTATTTTTCCTTAAAACATTCATTTGATTTATTTAAAAAAATCCGTATAATATCATATTCTTTTAAAATTCAATAATTCAAATCTTTTTGTAAATATTTTTAAAAAAAAAAATTCCATAATCATAAAAAATATTTTATAAAAATAATTGTTTTAAGTATTAATTATTTCATCAAATTCTGTTGATGAAATATGTTATGAAACTCTATTATTTTAATTGTGATTCCTACGGTTAGTGTTGGTCAACCGTAATTCCCTATAGTAATGGGTAGGTAGTCCCGATGGTGGTCCCATTAAATGTTAGAATCCCAATTACTGTAGTAAGGATAAAAATGACAAATTTCATCAAAAAATTAGTAAAGACAGGTTCAGGTTCTAGTTCATCTAGGATTGATGAACAAATCAAACAAATCCAGGAAAATACACAGAGGTATGAAAATAGATTGTCTGTTTCCATTGAAGATTGGGAACAATATATCAAAAACCGGGAAATGCCAAAACCAAACATTAAATAATTATACAAAGTAGGAAACTTTGAATTCAAAAAGATTATATAATCAAAATCTTCGAAAAACACTCATTCAATAGGATCCGAGATCTGAACTATTGGAACTTCTGTATCTAAAAGACCTAGAACAAATTCAAAGGGAAAATTCAAAATCTTCATATAGGTGCTATCCAAGTTGGCTACAAAATAAACCCTTAAACTGAAGTGGGGTTAGACAAACCCATATGTATATGTCTTAGAGATGTTAGCAATAAACTTTTAATTCTAAGATTCCTTTGTCATGTTGAAATACATCATTCTAATTCCACA
The DNA here is from genome assembly GCA_016808115.1 of Tetrastigma voinierianum. NCBI lineage: Eukaryota > Viridiplantae > Streptophyta > Magnoliopsida > Vitales > Vitaceae > Tetrastigma > Tetrastigma voinierianum. The sequence goes on from JAEQBH010000190.1 coordinate 607,046, forward strand.
GATTTTGTTTGCTATCCAAATTTAGGAGTTGGGATCAGATGAATGACTGTAGTATGCATAAGGCTTTAACTCTAAACATCCAAAACCAAAACTATGATATGGATCCTAGATCCAGAAATATCCTAATAGTATACGGAGTATACTATAAGGTTATGACTTTCATAGTTAATCCAAATTGCCTTTTGTCCTCTCGAAAAGATCAAACTTTAATATGGCAAGCAAATGAAAAGAACTCTACAGTCATAATACCAAAACCAATTCCTCGGGGAATGTTTAAATACAATCTAAGGAATGGAATTCTCAAACAACTTTTAGCTCCAAAACCTATGTAACAACCAAAACTAATGTCCATAATCGAGGATGAACAAGGAAATGTCCAAATCAACTTTGAACCTAGAAAAGAACATCCTGGGATCATATTCCTCAAGTAGTTCTTCGAATTCCTTTTTTTTAGAAATTTAACTCTTCCGTAAGATCGTCCACAACTTGAACTTGGAAGAAGTAGATTATATTTCTACGACCCGCATTTAAAATATCCAAAATCCGAACAAAACTTGGAAAATCCTCCAGATAGTCCAACCTATTCTCAAATGATGTCAGCAAATGATGAGCCTGCTCAGCCCATGATGATGACAGTAGAATTTGTGATAGATAAAGAATATCTGAAAAAAGAAGCAAATTCATCAAAACATGCTGAGAAATGCAAGTGATTTTTCTCAACATTAACAAATGAACAAAGAGAAAAGTTTAAAAAACAATGGTATCAAACAATGGAAACAATGGAAATGAATATTCCAATGTTTATTTATTTTGATATCTATAAAGAAACAATAATATTAATTATCTCTTGCGTAAATTAATATGTTCCAAAAGGAATGGATGATCACTTCCTAAAGAAGAAAGTGTCAAACACTCTTGTAAGAGATAAAAATTGTTGCCTGGCGTACTAAATTATCGCTCTACCTTCAAACAATAGCACTAAAGCAGTTAAGAAACAAGAACCACAAGACTTAAAGATATAAAAGGTCTTCAAGAAGAAAGTAATTTTACAAATCAAAACTAGGAACTATTTCTCTTTCTCAACTAGATATAATTGAGAAAAATATTCCTAAACCAAAAGAAATAGAAAGGGAAAAACCTTTGTTTAGAAATGCAGAAATTAACAAACCCTTAAAACTAGGGAGAAGTGGAAATGAAGATTTAATAAAAGCTTTAACTCAAAGGTTATGTTATAAATCTAAACGGACCTTTCTACTTCAAAAGATCAAATAAACTTCTTAAGTGGTTATGATATTGCACTATTAAGAGAAACAATACAAACAAATGAATCAGAAAATGATCAAATAAATAGAATAAAAACTTGAATCAAAGAACAAAAACTTCTTTATCCAAGACCAACTCTCTAGATTTACAATTGAGAAAATAAGACCCCAAAGAAATCAATATAATAATGATTTTATTTATGAATGGAATATTGATGGACTTTCGTAACATGAGATTCTGTTCTTCACAAATATCAATGTACTTCATCGGGCTAGCTATTAAACGTAGATGATCATAATGCAGTCCAACTTATTCTTTCAGGATTTACAGAAACCTTAAGGTACTGGTGGGATAATTGTCTTAATAAACAAGAAAGACGTTTTATCCAACTAAGTACAAATGAAGAAGGTGAACAAAATGCAGTCTTAAGAAAGAAATTTTTAAATGTAGAACCAAACATTTAAAATTTTTGAAGGTGAAATAACCAAACATTTCATAGGAGACCCCATAATTTTTGAAGAAAGAAATTCTGAAATCCTTTAAAATTTGAAATGTAGAACACTAATGGATTTTAAATGTATCATGATGTGTTCCCTTAGCAAAAGTTATGGCTAGACAAGATGCGAGAGCCTTCTTACTGGAAAGAAAGATTCCTTTATTGCCTCTTCTAAGAGCCTTTGACTGAAGTTCAAGAAACCCTTAGAGAAAAATAAACTGGAACTATCTTTATGATGAACTTACTTATGGAGATCCTGTAGAGAAGTGAAAATGAAGGTTTGAAGTTGTGGTTCTCAACTAAGACTCTAATATCAAATAAAAAGAGATTTAAAAAACTTTAAAGAAATATTTAGATCTTTTCAGGTGCAATATGGTATTGAAATGCCAACAGACCTTCACAAAACATAAACATTATAAAGAGAAACCTTTATAAAAAATACAAAAAATATAAATCTTACGAACATAAGAATGATAAACCCTAGATACCCACCAAAAAACATAAACAAGAAGTTAGATGTTTGAAGTGTGGTCAAAAGGGTCATATTGCTCCAAACTGCAGAAAACAAAAGTTAAATGTTTTATCCGATGACGAAGAAGAATATTATTCTGAAAATGATACTTCTTCTTCTGAAATTGATAACTCTCAAAACAAAGAAACAACATCAGAAAAAGAACAAAGTCAAATAGACAAAATAGAAAAATGTTTATGTCACAAATGTTTTAATCACTGGACAATAATTATTCATAGAAATGATATCAAATTGAAGATAAGGAAATTAAATCCAAATATATAAGAAAATTACGAACAAAGAAATTAAACCAAAATCCTATTTACCAGAAGCAAATATAAATAGGATAAAAGATGTTATAGAATATTTCAAAGATCAAGAACCCGCAACAGTTCAAGATCTACAAATAGAATTAAAGCAAATTAAAACCCAAATTGAAGAACTAAAAAGGTTTAATCAAACTATGGACAATATAATATCAAATCTAGAAAACCAAAAAAAAATCTTAACACCACAAAATTCAGAAGAATTAGAAAGTTTTGTTAATAGTATGACTATTGTGAAAAAACAGAGATGGTATACAAAAATCATATTAAAAATAAATCCTGATTTTTAGTCAACTTTCATACTTTGATCGACCAGAGTTGATTTGAATCGTATACAAGAATGACAATTCATCAGATATTTTGCCAAACTTCACAAAGACTTTCAACAAATCAAGAATGCTCAAAGTACAATACAAAATAATTGTGGGCATATATTAAAGACAGATTTGCATAAAAACTCATTTCATAAGAAAAGCAATCAAATTGTTTTAGGAACTCATTTCTTAACCCAATTATATCCTTTCTACATAGATAGTAAGGGGTTACAAACATCCTACAAAGATCAAAAAATTATTTTTGAATTCATCAAATTAGTAGAAATAAAAGAAATAAACCAAATTCAAGATCACATTAGTCTGATACAGCAAAAACAAAAACAAAATGTGTTCGAAATTTCTAAAAGAAATTCAATATAAAAAGACGAAAAGTAACCCGAAATCCAATCAACTCCGTGATAGGATTAAATAGGTACAAAACAAATTGAAACACCTATGCTCTTCAATTCCAAATGCTTGGAATAGAAAGCAACATATGGTTTCTTTTTACCGTATGAAAAACAGATTTTAATGAAAACAAATTCTAATCTAAGCAAGAAACTAATTCAAATGGTACCCGTAACTCCTGTAATACTACAAAAAGAGATTAATGATCTTCAAGAAAAAATTTAATAAGACCAAGTCACTCTCCTGGAGTCACAAGAGCCTTTTACGCTCAGTGCTTTTAACTAGAAAGAGGAACTCCAAGACTTGTTATAAATTATAAACCCCTGAATAAAGTTTTACAATGGATTAGGTATCCAATACCTAATAAAAAATACTTAATTCAAAGGATTTATAATGCAACAATATATTCAAAATTTGATATGAAATCTGGATTTTGGCAAATTCAAATTCAACCTAAAAATGGGTACAAAAAAACATTTACAGTTCTATTTGGACATTACAAATAGAATGTAATGCCTGTCTCAAAATACCATTCCCAGTTTCAAAATATGATGAATGATATTTTCAATGATTATGCCAAAATTTTCAATTGTATATCGATGATGTTCTCATATTTTTAAACTTAATCAAGAACATTTTCAACATCTAAAATATTTCAAAAACTAGTCGTGACAATGGTTTAGTTATCTCTGCATCAAAAATAAAACTGTTCCAAACAAAAATAAGATTTTTAGGTTTTGATGTTTATCAAGGTAAAATCAAGTCTATTCAAAGAGCAATAGAATTTGCTAGCAAATTTCCTGATGAAATCAAAGATAAAAATCAGCTTCAGAGATTTTTAAGAAGTTTAAACTATGTTGCTGAATTTTACCCAAACCTTAGGATTTTAATTAAACCTTTATTTCAAAGGTTAAAGAAAAATCATGTCCCTTGGTCAAATGAACATACCCAAATTGTCAAACAGTTAAGTCCTGTGTTACGAACTACTCATGGTAATCCTTCATTCGTAAGCCTTTCCTATTATTGAAACGCATGCTTCAAACATGATATGGCGGATACTCAAAACAAAATTTTCAAAACAAAATTTCAATCGTCAAATTCTTCATTATGGACCGACTGTCCCCATATCAATTATTCAACTGTCAAAAAAGAAATTTTAGCAATTGTTCTTTGCATTCAAAAATTTCAAAGCGAAGTTTTTAACAAAAAATTTCTTTTAAGGGTTGATTGCAAAAGTGCCAAATAAATCCTACAAAAAGATGTTCAAAACTTAATTTCAAACAGATTTGCCATACTACAAGCCATTTTATCTCTGCTTTGATTTTGAAATAGAATTTATCAAAGGATCTTCAAATGTTTTTACCCGATTTTTATCTCACCTGGAATTTTTACAGTGGAAAATTGAGCAAACAAGACCTCATCAAACCGACAACCAAAGAGTCATATGCGTGAATGTCCAAAGGACAAACTTCAAAATCGCCAAGTTTTAGTGGAAAATTCCAAACCCAAAGTGTCAGCTTCTCAAAACCCAATCTATATTTCCAAAGAATCAAAATTGTTGATTCAGGTTCTAGAAGTGGATCATAAATCTGCTTCAGGCTCTTTTGAGCTTCAAATTTTTTTTCAAAAAGATAAATTTTTTATCTCAAATGATATTTCTAAAACCCGTAGATTCTACGAGTTCATACTGTATACTTTAATCAATTCAAGATCGCGACATCAAGAACCCCGAGGGTACCGATATAGCATACTCCAAATGCAAAATTTTAAAAATCATTTTTAAAATGATCGGGAACAAAGTCCTTTACTCACAAACGCTTCAATTTGTTCCTCAAACTCGATTACATTGATTACAAAGAGGCATGGTTTAACACTTCTATGTTAGACCTTCTTCCCATTCATGGTTTTTCAATCGAGTAAAAAACCCAAACATCTTTTCCAAACTCGGTTTCGTGAATGGTGGCTCTTTTCGAGCTATTCAAAACATTTTATGTCCTCGAAATTAGAAAATCTTTTTCATTATTTCAAAGCAAATCATGAAGTTTTTCCTCGGGGAAATAGTTATTCACCTGGTCATTTTGCTTTCTCAATTTAATCCTCGGATTCTTTGTTTGGAATTTACCTCCCATACTTCTCGCTCTCGCATCATTCCCCCAACATTTGGTTAGGGAATTCAAAATCAAAAGGTGGGTATCCTTCAAAATTTCTCAAACACAACTCGAGTCCATGCCATGATCGACTCGATTCTCGTGCCTCGTTCAAAAATCCCACAAAGACAAAGGTATCTATTCGTCTCAACCTTGCCGCACTCCAATTCCTCGCCCCAAACTCCGTCCAAAAGTCATTTCCTTCACCCACAATACAAGGCCTATCTCAAAGGGCTCAAGAGCAAATTGCTGAAACCATGTCTCAACTTGCAGAATCAGATGATGATGAGGAAGACAAAGCCTCAAGCTCTGCATTCCAACAAAACGAAGACACGCTACATTTTCGACCCCCATACACTCCCTCGAGTACGACATCAAGATCCACAATGTAGTCTTTTTTTTTAGAGAACTTAAAGGCTCAAAAATCTCCCAATTACAGACTCTTCAAATTACTGTTAATCGATTCATTTAAGCTTCAAAATAAGAGATTAAACAGGGATCCAAATGGATTGATGACTCCAAACTTGACAGATTGGCACGACTCTCCATATTGATGTAATGCCCTGTCTCCCACTACCAAAAGCAAACAAAATAAGAAAGTTAAGATTCGACAGCAAATAGCTCTCCGAAAAGATATTCACACTTTCAAAAGCAATATTAAAGCGATTTGGATATACCGACTCAGCGCTCTTTTCAAAAGCAGCATAAGCAACAAGATGTTTATTCTTTTTCAAAAGATCACATGCTGGGCACTGTGCTGGGACACCCTTTATTTTCAAGTCCACGAATTTCAAAGCTTTGGAATCCATCAAAATTCCTATATAAGGAGGGGATGCCTCCTTACAAAGCAGACCAAGTTTTAGAGAAAGAAATAAAGAAAACTGAGAGATTTCTTAAGATCTTTCCTTTTGTAACATGCTCGATCACTGTGCAAACTTTCCTGTACAAATCTTCAAATATTTGTAAGTTCAAATAAAATATTTGATTCAATCTTTGCATACTGTTCTTTTGTTTTTACTGTTCAATTATAAAATATTTCAAAGGTATATTGTGCCAAAACCACAACCTCCTCCCCGATCTCGCCCCGAGTGTATAACCTCCTGCCAGAATAACGCCGCCTACCAAAATACTCGCTTAATTTCCCCGTACGATCGTTTTGTTTTGATACTGACATTTAAAAATTTATAATATCATATTCTTTTAAAAATTCAAATAATCTAAAGAGTTTTTTAGAATATTTTAAAAAATTTTCTCAGCAATCTATAAAAAATATTTTATACAAATAATTGTTTTAAGTTTATTAATTTTTTAGTTTTTATTAATACAAATGTTTATGTATGTTTATTCATTAGTTCAAATATTTTTATAAATATTTTAAAATAATTTTGTAATCATAAAAATTATGTATTTATTAATGCAAATATTTATATATGTTTATTCATTAATTCCCTTATTTTTGTAAATATTTTTAATTTATTTTTATCAAAATATTTAAAAAATTTATAATCATAAAATAGTTAATTTAGGTTTTATTAATATGAATTTTTATATTCATTTATATACAGCATTTTAGAATAATTTTTTTATTTATTATGATATCCTATTTTTATAATTAAATATTAAATATCTTTTTGGTAATTTTTAGTGATATAAAAACGATTTTATAAGTATGAATATGTTACAAAAAACTTTATAGAATATTGCTATAAAACGTTGATGTGGGTTGCCTCAGGTTAAAAACGTTTCTGGATTAAATTAAATGCTTCTCCCCTATAAGCTACCCATGTGCTTTGGCAAGAAAAGCCGCACTCCAAGCAGGCTACAAGAAAGTAGGACAAGTATTTGTTTGAGATAGTGCGAGTACAGAGGCTTCCAGAGCCTACTCCATACAAATCGAATTCCAGAATTTTTATTAAATTACACCCCACACACACTGTTCCGCTTGGATATTTAAGATAAAAAAATAAAAATTTCTAAATAATATAGTTTAAATATTTTTAAACGTAATATAGTTTTTTTATGGAAAGGATTTTGAAAAATTTTAAGAGATATATTTTCAAAAATTAGAAAATTTTATATAAAAAATATATTTTAAAAAATATTTTTATAATTTTGAATCGTTTTGAATTAACTTTTAGAAGATATATTTTTTTATAATTTTAAAATTTTAGAATTTAAATTGCTTTTAGTTTTTAAATTTTAGAAAACTGTCTTTAAAAATAGACACTTTTAAATATGTTATTGATAGGGGAGAAAAATTACATGATTATTTTTCAAATTACATGTTTTTTAAGATTTTTTAATTATTTTTTTGAAAGTTCCCACACACCTCCGAAGTAAATATGAGAGAAATTATGGAGAGGGTAAAATCGTCAATTGTCTTCTCCTCTCTTCTCTTCTCTGTGACGGTGCTCTCTCTCTCGATCGAGAAATTTGCCTTTTGCTTCAATCGATCCACAAGCAATGTCTGGCCGTCGTGGTGGTGGTGGCGGCCGTCGTCGTGGTGGTGGAGGACGGCGATCGGATTCTCGTCCCGATCATTCGTCTCCGGCTCCTGGATCAATCGGCTAACAGAGGTATGAGGAGGGAGAGGCAGGGCGCAGTTCTGATGCCAGTGGTTCACGTCCTACTCCTGAGTTTCAATGCCAGCCGGCGAATTTTTCCGCCATTGTCTTCTAATACCCTCTGGTTTCTACTTCTTCCGCCATTGGCTTCCATCACCCTCTGCTTCTACTTCTGCAGCGTCTCTGAGCCGCGAGTTCGATAAGAGTCTCACATTGCAGTCTCCGTCTTCTGCTCCGGTTCGCCGTCACCCTTCTGATCCCGTTCGGCCTCAGCCGCTGACTCCTGTTCCTCGGCAGACCCAGCCTCAGCCGCAGACTCCTGCTCCTCGGCCGGCCCAGACTCATCCTACAACTACTGTTCCGAGTCAGCCTCAGCCGCAGACTCCTGCTCCTCGGCCGGCCCAGACTCCTGTTCCGAGATAGTCATTGGCAAAAATGGGTTACTCCTTTTGTGACCCAAAAGGAGAATGTGGGTGGTGGGTTTCTCCTACCGCACCGTGGAGTCACCATCGCTGGTGCAGTCCCTCCTAAAAAGGAGGTGTTTAGGACAACGCGACATTCTCCATGCCGGTTCCGCCGGAGCCAAATGTGCCGACGGTCGTCTGTCTGGTACGGCCGATGCCGCCCCGTTTCGCTGCCTGATGTCGCAGACGTGTTGCCGCCACGTCGCTGATCGCTTTTCTGGTGACTTACCATCAGATCCAGGCGATCCACCGTATGCAAGTATCAGATCTGGAGTTTGCGACCGGAATAGCTCCTCCGGCCATGAACTTGGGGATGTTGGTATGGAGGTCCCTCAGATCTCTGATCCAGCTCACGGTTCGGGGGTAGCATACAACTCCGCAAATGCCATCTCCGCTATAGATGTCAACGACGATTCCAGCGGGGCCGACGGTGGCAACCCCATCGGCACCACCCGGACGATCTCAAATGAGCATATGAGCAGCGGCCGCCGATCTCCCCGCCACTGGGCCTTTGGGATGGGATGTCCCGCCTCTCCGGTCGGTATCGGGGACCCGGCTTGCAAGGAGAGTATTGAAGGGCAATGTTCCTATGGCTGTTCACGCCGACAACACAAGTCCGACGCCGTTCACGCGTGGGTCTGCATCTAGATCTCTAGTTCTGATTGGTTGTGCGTCGGCGATGGTGTATGCCTGGAAGGACGGTATTCAGACCGAGTACGGAGCCGCCGTTCCTATCACCGACGTTGCCTTGTCCTATGGTTCGGGTTCTGTTTGCTCGGATCCCAGCCAGATCTGAGATTGGCGTTCCCGGGAAAGTGTTTCCCGTCCATGTTGGCTCCGTCCCCGTTGCTGTAGCAGTTTTCCCGGTGGGTCCGGGTGTTCCAACATGTCATCCAGCTCCGGTGATGTCCTCAGCTCCGGGTGTTCCAGTATTTCGGGAAACGGTGGACTATGTGGACTCTTCGGGGCTTGTGGGACCGGATTATTGTTCGGATTATTGTCAACCGGCTGATAAGCCCTATTTGGGTCAAAGTTCCTCTCGGTGCGGAGATCCTGCAATGCTTTACTTCCATTGCGAGGAAATTGCTTTAACATGGGGTGGATCACATGTTCAAGATAAACACACTGTCACGCTACGCTTTTACTTGACTAACCCACATTATCGAATTGCCTTCAAACGAGATTCAAGCCCAGATTCACAATGCTGCTTTACTAAGAGCGGCTCCAAACACCCACAGTAGTCCCCTGACTTAATTCCCGACGCCTTTGCTACTTGTTCGTGGCCGGCCTCCCTTGCTTGGGGAGTATTTCAAAGATTACCGCTTGAGATATTTCCACCATCTCGTTAGTGACACCATATTTCCCATAATAAGGATATCGACTAATCATCAACCGACTCAAGGCCATGTCTCAGGGGTATGTTCCTCAGCTTTGAGAGTGCATCCCAGCCCCTCGTAGATCTTAAGTTGCCTCGGTTATGTTTCTCGTTCTCCTGTGCCCGGGATGTGGGCTTATGCTTATCTATGGCCTACTACATGTCTCATTGTGGGATTGGTCGGTCACATTGGCGGCTTCACCAGATGCGTGAGATCCTCAGATCGCCGACGCTCCTTACCTGCGCTTGCGAGGCCACGTCCGCTTGCTTTTCTTCGTAGCTCGCCATTGTATTTGCTTCGTTTTACGCTACTTTTCGTAAATAAATTCTTAACTATCCAAAAAAAAAAACCTTGCTCGAAGTCGGCCTCACCAGCTTCTATTGCCTTCGTCTTCTAACAGTAACGGAGATTGAGGTGCCGCCTTCGACATCAAAGGCCATTACGTTCCCAAGGAGGTCGGGGTTTGGAACACCTGAAAGAATGCTACGGCTCGAAAGCAAATCATTTCCAGAGTGGAGGGGATAGAGATTACTATCATTATGATGTGAGTTTTTTCTTCACATTCTATTTCATGCTTTCGCTTTTGATTCGTTAGAGCAATTGATATGGTATTGATTCTTGTTTCCAGGCCTTTTCTTTCTTTGATCGGGCTGCTATCACTTCTGCATTCCTCGATTTCTGTTTTTTTTTTCTTTCTCTTTTTATGATGTAGATTCCTATTATTTAGTGAAGGGTTACAACCAATGATGTATCGTACAAATATGTTTTTTGGTTTTAAATCTATTTTCTTATTTTGATTCATTTTACTTTTTTTTTTTTTTCTATTTTATTTCCCTTGGCATTTTCCTTCATTTTTTTAACCAATAGGGAGATGTTTGTCGCAATGTGCGTGTGTCGGGATATAACCAAAGGTATGCGTGGGTTTAAGGTGAAATTTGTTCATTTTGTTCGTTGGTTTGAGAATCGAAAGTATGATTCAACTCAGATCAAAAAACATGTATGTTCTTAGTGATGGACTTTGTTTTCTTGATTATGTTATTACAATTAGGCTCGATGAGTACCATCTCTATCTATTTTCCGTGTGTTCATTTAAAGTTATAATTCCATTCTTTTCGTTAGGAGGCAAAAGTCGCAGCCTAATGTTGCAACCTTAATGTTTACTATCAAGGTTTGATTCCATATGATGTTTCTGACTTCAATTCTAAACATAAGAACATCTATTTTTATATAGCTTTAAGAAAGTTTTTGAATTCAACATCCTAGAGGACCATGTAAAAATCTTTATCCACTGGCTGCTTGATGTGCTTTCAACTTTTATCCTGTGTAGCCCGCTAATATTAAGATTATATCTCACCACCTCGTCGCAGCTATTTATGTCTTATCACCATATCCTGGTGTTATTAGTCACATTAGAATTATGCTGTTCTTGGCTAGTCACTGCTTAAAGTCTCTTGGCTAGTCACTGCTTAAAGTTGTTCAATATTTGATATAGCTTACGATAACACCTGAGGTCATATCAAAGGCTCTAAACCTCAGAATAATAAGTGAACTTGTTGAGTTATACAAGGTGTCACATTTGGGTCAACGAACCCAGCATATGATGGCAAGAAGAGCCTCAGATACGCAGTCCATCGTCTTTAATTCGAAAGAGTTTGGTCATCAAGCCAGTAAAAAAAGGAGAGGATGAGGCCGGGTCCAAGGTTTTTTCTCCTTTTACTAATGTATTTTAATCCTAATTTTTACTATTATCTCACTTATAAGCCGAAAGTCGATTCTCGCACGCAGGGGCGAACGCAATTTAATACGGGCTATTAAATCACGCTAAGTCCGATGAGCATCGCCTACAAATGCTTGCGCAAAGGCATACTAAATGCTCCACAGAGATCATACAAACTCGATGTGGCTCTCAGAGCATCACCATCTCGCAAAGTAGTTTTATTTTATTTGTTAAACTATTTCTTCTTATTATTATTATTATTATTATTTTTTCGTCATTTTACTGCTTTTGCGAGTTTGGTAGACATGAAATCATGCCGCATCACACATAAGAAACCATACCATCTTGATACATCTAATAACCTTACGAATGTTACTATAGTTACAATCGGGCTTGTGGGACTACCATTTTCTCTACTCGACAAATAAAGGTGAGCTCCCGAAGGTTTATAGTATTGAGAGGTTAATATCAAAGTCTTCATTCACCCAAATGGACTCTCCCCTTAATATCAGATTCTTCCATTTTTCTTTATCGGGTGATAGATGAAGTAATCTAAATGTTTTTCCTTTATCACTGGGCTTTTCGTGCTATACAAGCATTTTTCATGTTACATGTGTCCGCCGATCTCAGTGAGTCTGTCTTTGTGGACTGAGTTTATAAACATGTGGTGCCTCGCACACATCAAAACCCTATGTCCGATAAGTAGAGTCGTATTATGGTATTATTTACCTCTATGGTCAATGCTGGTTTCTATCTTTCTATATGATGAATTACTATTAGAAGAGGTTTGGCTGGTATTTGAAGAAAAGACATACAAAAGCATTGGATTTTGATGAAAACAGAATGTGTATCAATTAGTTTCGAACATTGTATAACAAAAGCGATGTAATTTGGGTTTCTTGTCATCCATCACATCCGTCGACAAATTTTCTGTGCCACATGGATTACACTCTCCGAAACAACAATAGTTACACAAATTAGTAATAAAGTATTTAAACCATCAAAGTTCGAAAGTGTTTAGTACCAGGATTTCTTCGTCAAACAAAGCAAAACTTGCACATTTTTCCTCAGGAGTTTCACCTGCTTTGCTTCTTCCTTTCAGGATTTCTAGCCAAAGGAAAGCCTCAAGGAGTTAAGGTACAACTCACTCATAGGAGCCGGCAAACGCTACAAAATTGCCGATGACTGCCAACCAACAAAGTCCAACTGACGCGGAGTCAGGTTACACTTTTCTATCTATGTTTGTGTTCGCGGGGCTTGTATAATTTATTATATCATTTATCTATATAAGGTAAGCAATGGGGCCATTCATTCCTCCATGGTGGTATGAGTTTAAATACGGAATATAGTTAACATAAATTAAAAGACGGAACAACAAGGATATACAGAGAATATTTAAAGGGTGCTTATGTTCAAGTCTCACATCTAACATTGAATTTATAGTTCTATTTTATTTTCTCAAATTGTTAAATTTGTTTCTTAAACAAACACCACAATCGGGGGGTATATTCTTTAGTCAGTCTTTCAGATTTTGAAGACTTATAAGCCGCATGGATTTTAATCTTGGTTCCATTTAACTGATTCCTAAATTAAGTTTTCAAAAAGGTACTTTATGTTCAAAGTTGAATTTTAATGCTGAGATTCATGTTTTGAGTGAAAATTATTAAGTGATTGGGCCAAGTTCTGTTATTTCATTTATATTTAAACTTTACATGCACTTGGTTCGTGAGCTCTGCCTTGTATTGGGTACATCAGAATATCCAAAAATAAGTGTATGGAAAATAAGATGTAATATCAAAATGCTAATATATCAATCCACTTTGATTATATATTTAAATAATAAATTTAGCTTTTTTAATAAATAAGCTGAGACTCATTGCATATGATCTCATTTTAACTAGACTATGCATTAGTTCCCGAGGCTTTTATTGTAAGGCAATTGGAGGTCCGTAGCCTCAGGGTTATCGGCATCAAGCCGATGCCCAAGGACTTCACAATGCTTTTCGCCATTTTGTCAATGATATTTAGTTAAATAACTTGATTTAGCTTTTGGAAGGTCATGAAACTCATGCCACAAGGTCTGCAAGTTATTGTGTACAATTGAGGCTTATAGCGTTGTGGTTATTGAGCATTAAGCTGCAGATACTCAAGGATTTTAATGTTTTTGTGCCATTTTGTGGGCTTTTGTATACCCTTGGAAGATGTTTAAGTCTCAATATTTAATGGTTTCAATGAATCGTTCTTTTTGCGGAGGCATGCTTAGATTTATAAGTCTTTTCGACAGATATGGGATAAACCTTTAAAAAGGGCTTCGCTGGTTACCACTAATGAAAAGTATTAAGAAGAATAAATGGAGTTGTTTAATGATCAACTCTTATATAATTAATATCATATTATTCATAGATAAAGAAAAAGACCATAATGGTAGATAAATGAACATGTAGACATAAAACACAGATTCGAGGATAATCAATTAATAGCGTACTATCTCGCTTCTCGAGGGCCTTTGCCAAGTAATAGTGACTCGTGGTGTCGAAGATTATTTAATTAGGCTAGAGTTGAATTTTCGGGGATGAGGAACTAAATCTTCAGAAAATTACTGATAATGATCAACAATTTAGTTGTTAAGGAAATATATAATAAGTCAAGCTTCTGTCTTTTCCACCTTAAGGTTTATGATACCTCATTTGGCAGTACACTTAAACCATTTTTTGCTCTTTTAAGACATTATGACATCAATTTTACATTTTTTTAAAAGTTTGGTTATGATATACTTTTTTTCCTAATGTTGGTTTCTCTCGTGTTTACACCCGATGATGAGGGACAGAATCTCATTGCTCAATACTTTCGCCAAGATAATATCACCCTCAACATGCCAATCGCCTTCTCTCCTGCTCGAGTGACACAAAACCTATTTATTTGCCCATGGAGGTATTATGCTCTCTTGCCATTGTTTGTTGTAAAAATGCTTCTACTCATGACTTTGATAGAAGGATTTCTTTTCAATCGTTGTGTTTGCAAGATTGTCGAGGGCCAACGATATACAAAGAAATTGAATGAAAGTCGTGTCCTGGTCATGTTATAACATGTCATTGGCCCTAATGTGAGGGAAGAAAACATCAGACAGATGAAACATATAAACCAATTCTGTACTTTATGCACGATATCCGCTTGGAACTACCGAGGTGTTTCACCATATTTCGGTCTATAATCATTCTATGGACCCCATTTGTCCTTTCGTATGGTCAAACGACTAATTCGACCAAGATAAACTCATAGGGAGGATTTTGGAATTCGCATAAAGGAGGAACTTACATTGGTTGATTCCCGTGTTTTGCCACCCCCAAGGGTCATTCCTGTTTTATATTTTGTTTATTTTCTTTAATTTTTTATGCCACATTTACCCTCAATTCCTATTTAACAAACTTTTGATTGGTGTGGTTTTCCACCTTAAGTATCATAACAAAGGGGCTAGAAGCAAATGTTCATCCACACGCCAAGGAACATGATCGACAAGGTAAAAATATCATATATTTCTTTCGATGTTCAAATACAAGGTTTCTAGGAAGAATGTAGATTTCTATGTGTTTTATTTTTCTACTCGCGGATCACTTATCGGTGAAGCATAAGGATTACTGAAGTGATTTAATGTCGCTTACTTCCAAAGCCATGCATCCGATCATGCACTTATGTCATATTTAATATAGCAATAAATATCAAATTTTTGGTATAAGAAATTTATTCTGGCCATTTTGTTTTTCCATGTGTACATTATGGATAGTGGTTTAATTAATTAGCGAGCCCGCCGCCGAAGCCGGCCGGCTCACCGTGAGCTAAACGAGCGAGCTTCGAGCCTTAATTTAGGCTGCGATAAATTCTCGAGCCCGAGCCCGAGCCGAGCCGAGCCCGACATTAAAAACGACTCATGTGGGGGACTAATCCATAGGGGTTTCGGGGCCTCCCCATCCAAGGTCAGATGCAGAGGAACGGGAAAGAATACAGTCGCCGGACCCATCCGCCGTTGAACGAGGCTTCCGCCTACTCTGCCTCCGGGCCAAGCAGATCCGGTCTTCACCGGTGATCCCGACCAGCGCGCCAGAACAAACGCCTGTGCTCATGCGTCCCGATATCGATGTAATGGATCCTCAAGCCCCAGATCCAAATGACACGGATGGCAATGCGCCAATCCTCAATGGCCGCCGAAGGAGGCGCCCGACGACGAAGATGGCCTGAGCTCAGCGAATCCCACCGCCTACCGGGGACTATACCTGGGATTCCAGATCTCGTCTTAAGAATGAAACGGGCACCCACGACAGCCAAGGTGTCGACTGCATAGTTCCAAAGGTGGATAGCGTGAAGAAGGTGCCGACAAAGGGGACGCTCTGGGAAGTGACATGGATGTCAATGACCACAGACGATCTACCGATCCCGGGTGTACAAGGATCCGACATAAATATGCGGCATCGGGGCTCCCGTGGAAACTATGGGAGGCCGGGTGGCCATGAGCTTTGACAAGGTTCACTGACCTGAAAGTAGCATCGAGGGCAATGCACCTAATCTAATCGACACGATCAACTGTACCGATGATTCTGTCCTGTGAATCAAGCAATACATCTAAGCATTCGTTGGCTCAATGTTGGTAGCTCAGAAAGAAGGGTCAGAGATGTCGCTAATGCCACCTCAAGGATCACATGGTCCTCCCAAGGAACAAGCGAGGTGTCAATGCCGGTGGCTTTTCGAGGTATTCTACCCGTAGTTTTATGACAATTCCACCGATTCAGAGAGAATGAAGGTGAGTGTAGATTTTAGTTTTCCTTTCATTTTCCCATCATGTTTAGCATGATTTTTCGGGGCCATTTGTCCATAATTTGATCTCGCTTTTTCAAATTTAAAATCTTCGTACGCCTCGGGAAATTAGTTTCGAGATGATTTTGTGAAGAACTGTAACAAATTCGAGATCAGAGCTCGAACAATGACATGCTTTTATTAGTTCGGGTCTCAATATGGTTATGAAAAAATGGTAGATGGTTATTTTGATATAAGATTTTAAAATTAAGGGAATTAATGGTACGGGACTGCCTTGTATGGTCAGGCTATTTTTTCATGTTCGTTTAGTTTAGAATATATGCTCAAAATTTCTCACACCCGCATACCGTAATCGCGGGTTGTTCTTATGTTTTCTTCCTCTTTCTTTCTCTGATTGCATTTCCTGGTTATCGGGTTAATGAGTCACCCTACCTGAGGGCATAAGTCGATTCCTTAAATTAGTTTCTCTCTGTGAATGCTTCACCGACATTATGTCGACAAAATCGCTTTGTTAATGGTTTTGTGAGGCGCCACTACCCATTATTTCTGCGTAACTTCATCTTCTTTTGCTCTTCACGATCACAGCAACGATCGCTTTCTTTGTAAGGAAGAAACGCAAAGAGGATGAGAGGTACCCATTTGAAAATTTTATTTATATGATCATCTTTGAAGTGTTGTATGATATTTGCTATGTTTCTCCGTCATTTTCTTCAGAGAGAAAGCGCTTAGGTGATCCAAGTTGGCTACTGAACAAGTCCAAACTCAATTTCATATGAAACTCTCGAGAGGGCCACAAACTACTTCCACCACCAATAAGCCGCAAGGAGATTTGGTTCAAGATACAAGGTAATAATCTTGGTTTCCATTTATTCTCAGGAGATTTAGGTTTTACTCTATAATTAACTCCATCTGTTTGATATCAAGGAGTTGTGGATTATGCCGATGGAAAACAAAGGCCATAAAGAGGCTTTTCTTCAATTCAAGACAACGGTTCGATCATTTCTTTAACGGTCAATTTGATCAGCGCGGGCATCAATTAATGTAAATCTTGCAAAGTCATAGATGCATTATAAAACCCGAAGCCTTCTCGCTTATGAATACGTGCCAAATCAAAGCCTTCACGATCATCCTCATATCCTCCTCTTGACATTCTTTAAGTAAGTGGCTATACAATTCTCCTCTTTGGCTCAACTTAATTTATCCTCGTTAGTTGCTTTTTGACCAAAGGTGGAATGCTCCACCCTCTAGCATGGGAAATGAGGTACAAAATTATATCGGGTGTCACTGGCTAGCTCGTCTATCTCGCACGAGGAATCTATGCTCGGGATCACATGGGCACAGAGACATAAAATCGAGCAATGTTCGCTTGAAGACGCACTTTATAGCCAAGATCACGATTCGGCTTCTAGATTATTTCCGTAAGACAAGACCTCACATCAAGACCGCCTTACTGGCCGGCACTCGCATGTTCAACACCTTAATCCTATCATTTTTGTTTTCCTTTCTATTAAAAACTAAAAATGGAAAGCCTTACTTTTCACAAGTTTTACACACTAGGAAGATCTTTATCGTTCGCAATTAGTACACTCCACAGGGACAACTTCAAGATAGGTCCTAAGTTTTCAAATGGCGATCATCATATTTCATTCTCGTAATAAAGACACCAAACTAATTTTTTTTCGTTGAAGTATTTATGATTCGATTATATCATAAATGTTTTTAAATTCGTCTTTGGAGGAGACAATGACAAATCTCGCTTTATCCATTAGCAACAACCAACATCAAGACTTTATTACATTGCATTGCTTGTCATGCCAAGAATGGGTCAAGTGGTAGATGTATCTATGTGATATTTATCTATTTTAGCGCATTGGATCGCAAATTTATCTTCCATCCCCATTCTGATGTTGAATTTATCATCCGATTCATCTTTATTTACATACATATGTACAAATTTATATGTGCGCAGGCCATACGGCTCCGTATCACTTCGTTCAGGAAATCGACCGAGAAGGTGGATGTCTACAGCTGAGTCCTTCTTATCGAAGTTATTCAGGAAAGAAGAACAATAGCTTCACTCATGATTCAGCTCTATCTCGCAATGATACTCACATTCTCATGCAAATTTAAAATATTATCCTCTAATTCCAATTTCTTTCACTAGTTTAACCATTCTTCAGCTTTTAGAATCTTTAGAACTGCCGGTGATCCGGGACCCGCTGCAATTGCATTTGTAACGCCCGAACCCGCCGTATCTGATACATCCAAGTCTAACCCAACGCTAGTGCCGATTTCTCTCGATACCTCTCCCATATTTGACACTTTCAAACATGTTTGTTTTATCGTGGTCTTTTGTACTGGTCATGGGATTTATTTTATTTTATTTTATTTTGGTTGGCAGGAGGCTTCGTGCCTGTGATGTGGGCGATTGGTTATATTTGTTTTATCGGGGGTGGTATTTGTATTTTCAGTCAAGCCCCTTCCTTTCTTGTGATATGGCCGTCCGCTTTTCGCTTTTTCAGCGCCTCTTCGTCATGTATTATTCTTTGTTGTCGTCATTCTTTGCAGAATAAATTTCACTATTCAAAAAAAAATAATCAGATTATGTTATGTTGTTGTAGCAATATATCACAAATAGTTTTATGGTTACTAAATGAATTTGTTTTAAGTGATTCATTATATATTATTTCTTTATTTAGATAATCATTAAAACCAATCATGTTTCTTATTCAATGATTTTATCTTATTTCTTCACTCCGCAATTTCTACTGCTTTTTAATTTATTTCATAATTTTTCTACTGGCAAAAATTGTTTTGCCAGCTGAATTCTCGTGAATCCGTAGTGCTTTAAAACAAATGCCATGAGGGCTTAACAACTTTGAAGATCAATTGCTAAATCAACTAAGGTAAAACAACCTATAGAAAATTATTTCTTAATTGATGCATTTGTTATCGATTGATTACAAAAAGTTAAAAAGTATACGGATCGAGCTTCGAGGACTGGACATACCACAAACTTGCATGTGCTCCTGATCGGGCTTGAGCTCGGAGAAGTTGCTTCGAGCTCGTTTCATACGGAAAACGAGCCTACCGAGCTCAAACCAATTTTTTTTTTTAAATCAAGCCAAGCTTGAGCCCGATTTAAGCTCGCTCAAAGCTCGTACGGCTCGAGCCGCTTCATAAATTAATGCTCACTTAAATGCTCAAAGTTCTACGGCTTCTAAAATAATACTGCACTCTAATTATGGATAATGCCACTGTTGTTAAGTTCTTACAATTGATGACCCGTATAATTTAACTGAAAGGTAAATGGTAAACTGGAACTCGGTAAGTAAATTTCATTACGTTTGAACTTCTCTTATAAACTAAGGAACGTTGAAACAACGACTACAATCTGTAATGAATTGGTCAATATGTGTCAAAGAAAGGAACCAGATGACTTCTTGATTCTATCGTGTTGTTCATCGCTTACATTTCAAAGTTCTATACACCCTTTCTTTGATTTTGAGTATTCCCTGTATTAAATTCAACAAATTCTTTACTTCCAACACTGATCCGGCTAACCCCTAGTCAAACTGAGGAGGCTCTAATGTAGCGCTCATGATCGCCCATGGCAAGACTTGCAAGCATGGGACGTATCGGGAACAATCCGCAGTTTACGATAATTATTCCCACCCGATCAACTGGGTCATATGGTGTGTAGTTAACTCATTCGACTTACAAAAAATAAAATCGCCTGCATTTTTCATCAACCTCGTTTAAAATAAAAGAATAAATCAAATTGAAGAGATTGTAAGGGTGGAAGTCGAATAGTATTTATACCCGTGAAATCAAGTTATGATATTTTGAGGTCAAGGTTGGCTGAGAGCGAGGCACCCTTTTCCCTAAAAGGTACTGCTTTTTGAATCATCAAGGTTCCTCCAAAGCAGGCTTTGCTCAAGTTTGGCGGGTAGTTCGACCATGGACCAAATTTGCCAAGAGTCGGGCTTTGCCATGCCCCCTTTCGATTGTCGAGACTGGATTATTACCGAATAATATTCCGTTAAAAGGTGAAAAGAAAGGCCAAGAGGGTCGCCTTCCTTTAGTTTGTTCTTGCACCAAGATATATCAGAGTAGTGTTTGAGAACGAAGAGTTTTCCTCAAAAGGTTCAAAAGTGCTTTGTTTTTTCTTATCGTTTCAAGTGCGGTGGCTTTAAATTCGTTCAGAGCAAACCAATTGGCCTTATTGACTGTAGTTTCTGAGGTCAAAGGGTCTTCTCGCTTTTTTATTGTGTCAGGTATAGGTATACTCCCTCGTATACTTCGGGACTCCGGTTTGCTCAACCCCTTTAATGATATTTTGCTCTCTGAGTATCAAAAAAACTGCTTGCATTTTTCCGAATGAAAAAGACTATTTGCGAAAATCAAACGACATGCTGATACTTGAAATTGAATTGTTTCACAATGTTGTAAGCCCGGCCAATCTTACAAGACTTAGTAAGGCTATTTTGAAAAATGTTGCATCAAAGATAAATGCGGCGTTTGTTATAACGCCATCTGAAGCTAGATCTTTTTTTCATTATTTTTTTCTTTAAAATTTAAAATCAATTGAAATAATATTTGGTTAGGTTGGAGGCCGGAACAATGTACTTTCTGATGCAATTCAAAGAAGAATACCTCTCGTGAGTGATTTACCGACAATAATCTTTTGGTGTCGATGTTACCCACCTCAACCGTGGGAAGATTCCGCCATCAATTGCCGCAAGATGTTCCTCAAAGAAATGATATTTTTCCTTCCTTTTCACTACTTATATGTGTGGCCGGTGTTGTCGGGATTAACCGATGCAGTAGTGGCTTTCATTGGCCTCAAATTACCAAGGCTAGGGGCTGGTTTCGTCAAGACCATCGTGAAGAAATCATACAGATCCGTGATAGAACAACCGTGATCCCCGTAGAGGTGTGTAATTCATGTGAGGCATGATTAGGTAAGGGTCAACATGTTCCTTTTCCCGAGTTTTGTACTGAACATCGCGCTTGATAAAAAGATAAAATTTTTGCCGGAGAAAGTATTTACCGTAATGATGCAATGCCGGAAACTCAAATGGCGGCATTTGGGTTTAATTTGCCGCTAACGACAATGGCTAAGATGAACCATCTGGCCGGTCGACTAATAATCCAAGATTCTCAAATTTCATTCGCCGCTATCCACAACTGGCCAAGAATGCTGTGGCTTCTTTTCCTATTTTCGCTTCCATCCCTCCCTTTCGCCCTCGTTGTCAGGTCAGCTCCGCCTTCCGAATCCTCGAGCCGTGCCTCTCTCCGCCATTTGACCACACGTTTCCTATTTTCTGCTTCATCCCTCTCTTCCTCCCCGCTGGCCGTGCCGCCTCCGCCGTCCGACCACCTTGTTTTCTCGCCATTTGAATAAGGTAAGGCTCGAACTGGGCCATTTAGTCCGTTATTTGATCTCGCTACTGGGATTCAACTGGCGATTTGCTTTGTTTTTATCAGGGTCCGATCATGATCAGGGTCCTGGGCCAAGTTATGTCTTTTACATTTGCTCATGTGGGAATTTATGGTCTCATGTTTTTTTCTTCGATTTATGTTTGAATGTGATTTGTCTCTGCGATTGCTCGCTTTCGTTTTGCTCGATTCGGTCGAGAAATCATCGCCGCTTGTGTTTTTCGCTGATTCTGCGTGGTTGAGAAATTATCAAGGGAGGTTATTAACTACATCAAAATAAGGGATGTAAGAGATAAGAAAGAGCCGAAGAGAGATAAGTTGCATCGGGTAGAGACAGAAACAAGAGAATGCTCTCTATGATGTTGCACTTGAGTGGATAAGAAATCGCAGCTTGCACTGGCAGTTAGGAAGAAATCTCCTTATTAACTACATCAAAATAAGGGATGAAGAGATAAGAAAAGAGCCGAAGAGAGAGATAAGTCAGACCGGTAGAGACAGAAACAAGAGAATGCTCTATGATGCACTTGAAAAAAGGGATAAGAAACTGCAGTTGCAATTGCAGCAAAGAAATCTCCCTGAACAAGCTGAGAGCTCGAGAAAAAGCCAAAGAAGTGGTGATGTGAAAGAATTGTTAAATGTTATGAGGGAAGAATTAGAAAAAAAGAGAAACTGAATTGAAAAGGATTTAGAAGACAAAGAACACGATCTCCCCACTACGCATGCGATCCGTCTCGAACTACTCCTGGCCATCGCCTCGCATCTCCGTCATTGAATGACTCCATCCGGCTCTTCAACTACCTTCTCTCGAGTCTCCATCGATTCACGTGAGTCAAGAAGCAGATCGACATCAAGAACCCAATGTAAAGGCGAGGCTCGCCCCGCCTGTCGCGGCCTATCTCCGCTGGTCAAGCCCCGGACACTTTGCGTGCCTATCTCTACTCTATACTCGCTATTTCACGCAAAGACATCAACCGTCATCCCTCGCATTATCCACTGCTCTTATACCAACCCTTCACACTCCCTATTTTACTACAGGTCGCGCCAAAGAGCCCGACAGTCACCTTCCTAACGCTCCTTCACAATCTCTCAACACAAGGCGCACGCCACTATTTCCCCACTGCATTTTATTAGCTAGCAAATACAAGACTCTCGCAAAGGCTCCCACCCCACATCTCTGACGCTCTATGCTCTCGCGGATCCAACTCACAATGAATTAACCAAGTAGCACGTTAGACCCTTTATTTGTGACGCTCGCGGCAATCCAAGACAAATACGACTTCAAGAGTCCTAATTTAACTCTGGGCCTTCAATCCAAGCCAACACAATCCTTCTCGTGACAGAATCTCGACCGACGAACCCTATGCCACAACCATGCAAATCCCACTCAGCGCAGGAGTCCCCGCTTAGGAGTCCTTCCGCCGGGAGTCCTTCTCCCCAGAGTCCTTCCCCGCCTCAGAGAGAGGTTCTTCTCCCGCCTCAATCTTTCCTTCCCGCCTAGGAGTCCTTCTCACAGACTCCTTACCGCAGGAACTCGTCAGACTCCTGGACAGTAGTTCACGCCTACGCTCGCCTGTATATCGCGGGCACATCCTCCCACATCGATTCCGTCCTCGCGCCACGCCAGGCCCCCCCAAGCCGCGAAGGCCATGACAAACATCACGCTGGGTCCCAAATCTAAATTACTTACTGATTCCTCATACGCGTGTCGACCACTCTTAATGCTTCCGAGCAATTATTTCTTGCCTCGCTTCTCGTTTCTTCCTGCTTCAGCCATGGAGCCAAGGCGCGCCTCATTCCGCACTGACTCAGGTTATCTAGTCGAGGAGCCGATACCCAGCCACCCGTGCCCCTGATGCCATGATCTGCACAGCACCTGCCCGACCCAAATGGATGCCTAGCCACTATAGCCCTCGACCTGGGCGACACATGCCCATACAAGGTGCCTCGGGCCTGTCACTTCTGCATTGGCTTCACTCTATCGCATTTTCTGCACACCCAAGGCCCTGGCCAGCACACCCAAAGAATCCGCGCCTACCAAAGGCCACGACATGCCTGGTGACAAGGTGCCTCGCCTCAAGGCATGCTCAGACATGGTGACTCCCACGAACAGATGCCTGCACACTGCTGTTTCACTTAGCCACATGATGCCTGGGCAAGTGCCCTGGCCTAAATGCACGCCTAAACACCCGCGCCTACCACTGCCAGTGACACGCTGCAAGACGACGCCCGACTTAGTTCATGCCTGCCACTGCCCTCAAATCCCTTCATAGCTCACTTAGCTGACAGCCTCGGGGTTTAGTTCCATGACACGCCTAGACGCTGTCTCCTACTATTGCTTTCCCAGACCTGCTTCTCCACCCAAATGGGTCGCCTAGATACCTGCCTCTGCCAAGGCCATGCCCAAATTACGCTTGCCCCGACCTACAAGCCATGACATGCCTAGACACTCCACTGGACCCACGCACATTTCCCAGCACGGCCACGACCTATTAGCCATGTCATGCCCAGTAAGGTCCATGTGCACCAGCATGCCTGCCCGAGATGCCCGCTTCAAGGCCACGACACGCCCAGAATCCGCCCTACCACAGCATGCCAGACACCTGCTCCCCGCCATCATAGCCCAGCCAAGGCA